>OX439245.1:6485242-7685242 GCA_949319165.1 Sialis lutaria | reverse complement strand
TACAGTTTCAATATTTTATTAATTAGGTCACTATGATTTTGTGGATATTAACCCGGGTAGTACCGGATCCAATGCGCTAGTAAATAATAAAAAAAATTTGTAACAATCAAAATCCTTGAATAAAATTTTGCATATTTTGAAAAAGAAAACTTTCTGTAAAAAGTGCCCATATTTAATATTCTTAAAGTAAGACTTCGCGAAAAGAATATTTGTATAAAAATGCAATATAAAATACATATAAAAACACTTTTCTTCTGTATTGCATACATATTATATCTAAACTTTTTCTAATGTGTTTCCTATGATGCATACATATATATATAATATATATGTATACTTATTTCTTCTATTATGTGCCATATTTCATCTGGATGTATCGATAGAAGAAAAACAAAATCTAACTACAGTCGTATGTAAATTATAAGCGATAAATTGTTATAAAATACATAATATATACGAAATGCATTTATTATGGATAGATTTCACATAGGACTTCACACAAACAGAACCATAAAAAGTTCAAATTTAAACCTAACTTCATCAAAATGGCGTTACTTCATATACAGGAAATAAAACATTTCCACATCGTAAAGGGGCTTTTAGACGATCAGATTTTATTATCATTAGTGAAAACTTGTTTTACGATATTGTTATTTTTTTTACTTGATTTTCAATATCATCATATGCATTCGGAAAAAATTCTACACGGAGAAAAATTGAGTCGATTTTTTAATAAAAATTTCAATTTTTACTATATTCGTAAATATCATTTATTCAACTAATTATTCTTATGTTGAATTATTTGTTAAGTACTATACAAATTATTTCATTTCAATTAAAGGACATTACAATAAATACTACGATTGTGCTAAATTTAGTAAATTTTTTATTGGTATAACAAATTAAACTATACAAATAATATAGATTTTGATCCTACACGCAAAAATTACTATTCGTATTGTAATTTTAGTAACACGTTTCAAGATTTCTACGTTAAATAAATGATATTTCTTTAAATATTGAATGATTTTTATGAAATATTTTTCTCCGTGTAAAAATCTCATTTTATCGTCAGTCCTTTTCAGTCAAAGCAAAATAACTCGTAAACTATACAAGCTAGAACCATGAATTTTTTTCTACGTAAAATTAAAAAAAAAAAAAAAAAACTGATCTCCAAAAATAGATATTAAAGAGTGAAGTTTGATTCTTTTTTCTAATTTAAAAATGACGTCTGTAAGGGGTTCCATAGTCTCTAATTTTGACCCCCAACCCCTATGATCACGTAAAATATACATACTTTCAATTTTAATTGAATAGAATAAAATTTAATATAGATTTCGATCCTACACGCAAAAATTACTATTCGTATTGTAACTTTAGTAACAGATTTCAAGATTTCTACGTTAAATAAGTGATATTTCTTTAAATATTAAATGATTTTTATGAAATATTTTTCTCCGTATAAAAATCTCATTTTATCGTCAGTCCTTTTCAGCCAAAGCAAAATAACTCGTAAACTATACAAGCTAGAACCATAAATTTTTTTCTAGGGTAAAATTTTCGAAAAAAAAAACTGATCCCCAAAAACAGAAATTAAAGAGTGAAGTTTGATTATTTTTTCTAATTTAAAAATGACGTCTGTATTAGGTTCCATAGTCTCTAATTTTGACCTCCAACCCCCATGATCACGTAAAATATACTTTCAAATTTAATTGAATAGAATAAAATAAAATTTTGTCTGTCTTGTTTTCGGTTTTAGATCCTTTAGAAACCTTTAATATGGAATAAAAAAATATTGCATCAAGTGTAGATCCATACAACAACCATAGAACAAGAGTAAAGTTGTAGCAAAAAACAAATAGGGGTTTGAAATAAATACCGCCCCCTCTCACCCTTATATCTGCACAGAGTAAAAAACATACGATCATTCTGAAGCTCTTTTCTATTCATGCTACTTTCATTTTGAGTTGAGATGTTTTCCTGAGCTGTCAAAGTTGTTTGTACTAAGTATTATTATTACACTTTCCTTGCATTTGAGGGACTGGGAGAGGGGGGGGGGGAGGAGGAGGCTGAAAGAGGGTGGCAGTCAGCTTACAAATTCTATGCTTGTAGATTTCTTAGGACTTAATGTATATTTACTACATAACATACAACTTATCTATACAAGTGTTATTTTGCAGAAAACCTCTTGTTAGAAATTTATAATGAATGTACCACGGGATTTTCTTATACACTTTTCAAAATATACAGGTCACAAAATACATAGACTGGGACATTAATATAGCATCAGATAACTATTATACAGTCGAACATCATTTATTACAACATTTTGGGTTTTTACGACCTAATATGACTTGTCTCTTCGATGTCTTTATAACTGTTTTCTACTGTATTGTATTAAACAAATTATTGCAATTATTATTAATCATCTACATATTAAATACGCGTTAATGTTTTTTTTAACAAAAGTTATCCAAAAATAGTGATTTATTAATAAATATCTGCCATGGGTGCCACGGGACTTTCTTATACGTAAAACTTACAGTGAACAGTGTACGTGATTTTTTTTTTGAAAGATATTTCTGACAAACTAATAAAAGATATAAGAATAAAATGAATGGGACATAAACTATAGAAATATTATATTATACATTATGTATCGAACGAATTTTGTTTAACGTAGTTACTAAGACGGAAATGGATGTTTACTCTTGTCTAATTTTCGATTTATTTTTGAAACAAGACAAAAATGTTTTAGACAAAAAATGTCGAGTACGTTATTATCTTTAATTTATTCCCCATATATGTTTTTCCAACACTTATGATTTAGCCAGAAAGAATTTTAGGAATAATTATTTAGATTAACTCACATTGTTTACTCTAAGTATTACGTATAAGAAAGTCCCATGACACTCATGGCATATATTTCTCCTCTATTATGAACGGTTTTAAATATAGATTATAAACATTATATACAATTTTTAATCTTATAATTTTTCTTTAATATGCAACGTTTCAAAATTAATTCGAAAAATTCAAAAATTGACATCAGTTAACATCCGTTTCCGGTTCAAAGATTGTTTTCAAAAATAGGAGGTTTTCTTCCCAGAAAAAATTAATCTTAAGTATAAAATTTCACCCTTCTACGATTTGGTCTTATACTAATGCCACACTCTGTATATTACTATACAGGAAAATGGGGAGAACATAAATTATAAACACTTTTTTTTATTATATACCGTTCCAAAAATAAATAGACATTACATTTCCGGCTAGGAAGTTTTCTTGGTTGCGAACAAAATTATTAATCTTCCATTATTGATAAAAAAATAAAGGTAAAAACAAGTAACAGGTTTTCAGTAATGTAGAAAATACAAAATGATTTAGTTGATGTTGAGCATTGCAGTGTTGTGACCTCTCTAGAGGGCGCAAAAGGATATGAAACCAATTTCCTTAAATGTTTTCCTATTTATTTCTCAAAGCTTCCAATGACAAGTAGGCGACATGGACAAAGAGCGAGATTTTCAAGGTGTTAACATCTCTCTAAGAGTGGGGATTATATGTATAACATAGAGTGAACATAGTAACAATTTTTAGTCGTATTGTATCAATGAAATAAATTTTATTCTAGATAGAAACTTATATTTATAATTCATTCGCAATATAAAAAAGCTAGTCTATTGATTTTGTAAAATCAAACAAATAAAATTTTAATATCGGCATATAAAATTATGTCACCAACCCTCCCCACCACTTAAATCATTAAATTTTTAAAAACGTGTAAGGACAAAAGTTGTTTCTTACATCGTGAGAAATATTTTTTGTTGAAAAACTTTTTTCTCTAAAACAAATGGTAAACTTTTGGTTTAATTTACAACAAATTCTCAATGTTTTTTAGATTTTTCTGACCAATCCTTTGGTGATAAGGACGGGGGACAGTAATTTTTAAGCGTTTTCCCGAAAAATGCATAAAAATATTGAAGCACGAATTCAACAATATGTATAAAGTATTTTTTTATGTGTTTTATTTAAAATTTTTCGAAATGACTGCTCCCCTTTCCTTTCCCAATTATTTACCCCCTGATATTAACCCCCAGAATCAAAATTCAAATTTTAATACTTCACGTCGAATAATTTCAGAGCAAATATCTATGACAGACAGACAGACGGACGGACACCGAAGTGATTCCATAAGTGTTCTGTTTTAGGCACGGAACATTAATAAAAATAACCCACATTTTTGTCGTACTTAATTCACTTCTTATACATATATGTATGTATGTTATACTGTAATTTAAAAAATGTAACGTAATTTTCTTACAGAGATAATAAACAACACCGAAATATCTCATATATTTGCTGTTTCACTTGTGAACGATAAATAATTATTATTGCAGAAAACTATTTTGTTTGGAAGGCTATTAAACAACAGAAATTATACTGCGACTATATAAACTGCTGTAGCAATTTTAAATTATCCAATGGATTTTACTCATTAAAACTTTATGAAAACTTTTACAAATGAAAAACGTTTTATTGAAAATCATTAGTTATTCATACTTTACTACACACACACACACACACACACATACACATACACATAATACATACACACCCATATATAAATGCGAATTGAACTGAACCGCGAAGTGAAACTATACCGAACCGGCATTTTTTTTGAACCGTAAACTAAAACCGAACTGATAATAAAAAAAACTGAAAATTGAAGCGAATAAAATTTATAATTTAAATAAATTCAAAACCGAAACTGTGAACTGAAATTTTAACCAGCTCGCATCCCTTATCAATTATTAAAAAAATAGATGATTAACTAACTAACTGCAATACACTGCTGTTCAAAGGTATTTGGACACTATTTTTTTGCGTATTGTAAATATAAAACTGCAAAAATGGTTGATAAAAAATCTTAAATGTTGATAAGAGTACTTAATTACAACTTTTGTAATAATCCTAGTATATCTAAAATACTATGGCTAGGCCATAAAATGCACACCCCTTAAACATAAAAAAATGTATTAACTTATAATATCAAATAAATACGGTACAGGTACAATATAATTGGTGAAACTTAAAAGGATGTTTGAAAAAAAGATTGGAGGTAATTAATATTATATAAATATATAATATGAAGTTTAACACTCATTAAGATTTTTTAGAAAATCAACAATGAATCTTGATATCAATCGATTATTACCTTTTTTATTTAAATTTAGGATGTATTGTAATAAAACAACAATCATTTTAATTTACAAGTTTTATATAACATATTTTTTTTGTAAAATGTATAAAGTAAATAAATTAATTAATATCTAATAATAATTAAAAAGATAAATACATCCACATATTGCAGCGATAACAGCTGTGTTCACCTGATGTCTAGCATTTAAAATGAAACAACAATGTAACGTTTATAGGTTATATGACGTATATAATATATTTGTTTTAAAAATGCAAACTTACCAGATTTTATCTTGATTAAAAAGATTGATTGGCTTTGAATAAAATAATTAAAATACAGCACGTATCGATGTACATGTATTTATATATTAATTAACACAATATAATAATTATGGAATTTGAAGTGACATATGAAGAAATAGCGCCTACTACTATTAATAAATTATAAATAGCAACTACTCTATTTGTAAAAAAAATTCTTGTCAAAATATGAATTTTTGTTTAAATAAACTGCAAATTTCATTACTTCTAGTTATCCAATTTTGTTGAGTTTTAATAGGGTTCTATTCTGATAATAGATGAAGTGAATTCAAAAGGATTGGTGCAAATTTATTTCGAATTGTAACCTGTAGTTCGGCGTTTCTATCAAAAAAGCGGGTTAAATCGACAAATTGAACTTTATTTATATTTTTATAACAGAAAATTAAAACCGATCGATATTAAACTAAGCAAAAATGGAGACTGTAATGTTTTCTATCAGAAAATGTAAAAATGTAAGTGAGATACTGAAGAAATTTAAGATATAATACTCATTTTATCAATTTATATACGAAAAAAAATTTTAGGACGAGAGTAGAACACACTTCCAAGCAGAGCCTGCTTGGGGTGTGCAATACAGCATTTACATCCATGTTAAGGAAAAATTTTGAATTATATACCTGAAAGGTCAGGTTTACTCAAGTTGAAAGTATTGACGCACAGTATCTTTCAAGCTAACGAGAAATTGTTTTTTTTTTTACTATTTTGACTGTGAGTAAACATATTCTTTTCGCTATTTTGGGTTTTTTTTATTGACTGAAATCTGTATATTTACATTCAAAATCACAGGTGTCCAAAGACTTTTGCACGGCAGTGTACTTATAAATATAAATTGTACTGTACTTGATTAGACTTTTTATTTTCTTATATGTATACAGGGTGTTTGGTTCGGCGATACGAATATTTTGAAGGAAGGTAGAATGAATCATTTGGATGTGATTTAAGCAAATATACCTATATACAAAGTGCTACAGTTTTTTTATATCGGCCTTTTTAGTAAATTTTTAAAAAAACCCAGATTTATAGATATTAATGGCGAAAGTTCAAAAGTTAAAGAGCCCATATTTTTCAAACAAGATTTTTATATTACTTAAATGTCTATGCTACACTTTCAGATCAAAATAAAATTTATGAATAATAAAAACAAAGAATGGCTGCAGGTTAACATTTGAAAATTTATAAAACTTTAATAAAATTATTTCTTTAAAAAAATATTTTATAAAATCTAGCACACTTACAGATGTTCAAATGGTCTTAAAAACTGCTTTATTTCATACCTTTTCGAAAAACCTACCGTATTACCTACATGAACGGGCTAATTTTTTGTGAAAAAAACTAACATTTATCTGAGAATAAGCAAGATTTTTACATTTTTCCAGTGAGTTGATCCTAGTGTGCTTAATTTACCAAAATTTACCAAAAACCGAAAAAAAATCGTCTTAGTCTGAAGGGTCATCATTTTCAAGCATTTGTACAGGAGTAAGTGTTACTCTGTCCAATGAGTATAAAAAATATTTGAAAAGTACCCGCATCATGTTTTTTTACGACTTATTAAGATTAGCATACTTGGATCAACTCACTGGAAAAATGTAAAAATCTTACTTATTTTCACATAAATGTATGTTTTTTTCACAAAAGTAGCCCGTTCATGTAGGTAATACGGTAGGTTTTTCGAAAAGGTATGAAATAGAGCAGTTTTTAAGACCATTTGAACATCTGTAAGTGTGCTAGATTTTATAAAATATTTTTTTAAAGAATTAATTTTATCCAAGTTTTAAAAGTTTTCAAATGTTAACCTGCAGCTATTTTTTGTTTTTGTTATTCATCAATTTTATTTTGATCTGATAATGTAGTATAGACATTTAAGTAATATAAAAATCATGTTTGAAAAATATGGGCACTCTAACATTTGAAGTATTGCCGTTAACATGTATAAATCTGGGTTTTTTCAAAAATTTACTAAAAAGGCCGATATAAAAAAAATGTAGCACTTTGTATATAGGTATATTTGCTTAAATCACTTCCAAATGACTCATTCTACCTTCCTTCAAAATATTCGTATCGCCGAACCAAACACCCTGTATATAAAATATATAGATAGGAAACAAGGCACTCATGGAAATGCGTGGGAAATGAACGTTACTTATACAGACACCCCGGAAAAGAGAAAATGCCTCTATCGGATATAGCTAGAAACACTTGCAATACAAAATATAGCCCAATCTGGGGTAATTATTTATCAAGTAGTTATCTATATATTTATAGGTGAACATCGAAAATTGTCGTACCTTTTTTTTGTATTTTTCATAAAAGGAGGGGAATGAAACTTATACCATTCGAAAGGTATTGTATCATAGAAGTGCACAAAAAAAAGTCAGGTGTGTATGTTGCCCTTAAGGCTGGTAAAATATTGATAAAGTTTTGTTGTCTTCGATTTGGTTAAAAGTATGGCTTGAAGTTGAATTAAATAAGATATGTATCTCTAAGCATTCTCGAGATATATACCCCCTTTTATAGAGAAAAAAGGTAAATTTTTAACTGGTGGTCGGATTTGATTTGATTTTTGATATTTTTGAAATTACAATGTCGAAATGTATGTATAATATAATTTCAAATCCGAAAAAATATTGGCATTTTTATTTATAAAATGTAAAATAAAGAAGATTGAGTGAAAAATATAAAAAATAGAGATATGTGAATATTTCGTTTGTTATTAAAATAAAGTATTGTTTTAGAGTCACTGGTATAAACAACCCCTAATGTAGATGATTCAGAGAAAATGAATTTAGTCTGTTCGTATTCAGATTTTATGTATTTCTCAATAATTATGCTATATATTTTTATTTTCGCGCACATAGAATTTATGTTCGGTGAAAAATATTTTCGTGTTAAGAAAATAACGTCTGAGAGCAATAAATATTGTCATTTTGAATAGAAATACTTGATTTGTGAAATCGTAGAACAAATGAGATGGGGCGAATATAGTTTTTCTTTTTATATGTGTACTATAATTTCGCCATTTAAAAAAAATACGAGACTTATTTAAATAAATCCACAACGAATAAACAAAGGGTTATTTATTTTTATTTTCTTTAATCAAATAAACCCCAAAATAGAATTTCTACAATCAACATTGAAATTTCTAATTTCCGAAACATATAATGAAATAAAGCATTGTTTATCGTCTAAGTTGCATCTGTGGTGGATGTGGGGTGAGATGGGTGGGTGTGTAAGGGGTGCTTCATTACATTACACCATCCCCTTAATCAACCCCTATTTTATAACAAGTAAACAAACATAGCGAAAGATGGGCTATGAACGACAATATTCTATTTCAAACAAACAGGGGAAATTTCTACGTATGCTATTTAAATATTCATAAAAATACAGTATAGCAACTATGCAGACAATATTATTCAATAGACAGATTTAAATACAGTATATCATATACAGTAATCTATTTTATCTATTAATTACTACGCTGTTTAGTTTTTATTATATATATACTAGCACATTGGACGCGGTGCTACCCGGGTTAATATTCACAAAATCATAGTGACCTTAAATATTTAATATGCTCACCCAACACGGTTTACTACGAATTGTTTTTTTTCCGACCTCATAAAATGTACACCTAACCTATCCATTAGTGAAAATCGCATTGACATCGGTTCAGTAATTTCATGCCTCATGCAAGCGAACGTTCATTTTTGTATATTATATGAATTAAATATTGAACTATTGACTATTCGCCTATTTTCAGGCTGAAATATTTTGATAATATAGATATACAGACTCAAATTGATAGTCTGATTGAATTCCATATAGGTAATTGTCTTACCGGTTTTAACGACTATCGACTTTTACGACCTAATATGACTTGTCCCTTTGATGTCGTTATAACCGGTTTCGACTGTACTTGTAATTAGATATCACTTATATTTTCTCAAATTCTAATATTGCCTCAATAATTAAAAGACAATTATATGCGACATGAAAAGGTATAATTAATCTAAAAAAACTTTAGCGTTGGAAATAAGTATCTTGATGTATTCTTTTAGCAGAAAAAATATATTAAAAATTAACCATTCGCATAACATTGTCTGTTTTTTTTACCTTCATTTCCCCTATCTAAAACGTTGATAATATATGATTTCAAGCTATTCAAACCCTATATCAGTGGCGTCCATTAAAAATCAATTGAATCAAATTTGACATGAAAAATTTTGAAATAATATCTAACGTAAAATTTTATGTTTTAATTGTTTAAAAACAATGAAGTCTTTTTAAAACATTTTTAACGTTCCGTGTCGAAATCGGAAAAAGGAATAATTATGAAATTAATATTGCCTGTCTGTCTGTCACAGCCTTCTAGTCACTGAACCGTTTGTCTTAAAAAGTTTAGATTTGGTATTACTGAAGTAAATTGTGGACCGATATTATAAAAAATATAAACATAAGGAGTGAAAAATTCATTATTTCTGAAAAGATGTTAAAATTAGGGTTAAATTTAAAGTTGATAGCGTAAAGTTGTAAAGAAGAAAAATAAATTAATAAAATTGAGTACGCCCCTGGGCGCTAATATACGATTTCAAGCTATTCAGTCCCGCGACATAACAGATATTAAAAAGAAGTGTGACGCTTCAACCCCAGGTCGTCGTCGGGGGTGTCTGTGGGGCTGTTTCTACCCCCTATCTCTAGACCTCATACCTCAAAAGGGTTTTCAGTCTAAATGTCGGTAGTAATTATTGTAGGCGCTTTTTTAAAAGACAGACAATGGAATGTTGTGCCACAATTATTCTTTATTATCTATGGGTAACAATGTCTCGACTAGGGAAAAGTTAAAGCTATAATTTAGGACATGTTTCTCATTGTATATATGTACATCCATATACTATACATGTATGTATATGAACACACATATATACTTAAGATACATGTATACATATATCCATTACTAGAATTTTCCCGTGGCTTCGCCCGCGTGTCGGTGAATGCCTGCGCGACTAGCGGATCTAAAAATGGTTGCAGTAATATTGAGTACTTTTTTTCATAAAATTCAACTAGAAAATATTATCAAATACAAATCCCCTAACCATAAAAATTGTAGAGTCCTATAGACACTGTCTATAGGACTCTGATGATGATAACATTGCTATTGAAACACGTGTAAGTCTAAACTCTTATAATTTTTATGGTTAGGGGATTTGTATTTGATAAGTTATAACCATAGTTTTTGTCCGTTGTTTGTTATAGAAAATATTAGTTATATATTTTTGTTAATACACGCTTGACCTAATTTTTGGTTTAATTACATCAGTGTCATAACATTCTTAAAAAAAACCATTGTTTTTTAGTTAACCCGTTTCAAAAATAATTTTAAAAAAATTAAAAATTTATTCAACTTTAAAATCGTTTTCAAAAATGGGAGATTTCCTTTTTTGACCGATAAACGCACAAACATATCGCGGAGAAAATAATCAGAATGAATTCAAGGAAGGTCAAAATTGATTTTTCCATCAAAATCTCTTAACAATACCTACTTACTTAAATTATTTCGACTGTTTTTTTTATGTGTCTATGTTTGGGCGTAACTCCGATAATTAGGCACCGTTTTGGACAATTTTTGTTTGTTTGAAAGAGTATACTCCCGATTTAACTCCCATATAATTGTTTTAAGATTTAAAAAAAGGAGGGGGTTCTCAATTCAGCTGTATGTATTTTTTATGTATGTACAAATATGTAACTATTCGGTGAATTTTTTTTTGAGGTGGTCCCATATAAATTTCATCAGAATTTGACTATCTACTTTAGTTTTTTATTGGCTTGGTACCATCTTAAAAAACTTTTTAAGAAAAAAAAAGTAAAACGACTAAAAATTGTTATATTTAATAATTATATTATTTTCTTTGTTTTTTTATTATTCTATATCATTTCATTATTTGGTCGTATAAGAAAGTAAAAATACAAAACATACAGAAAATAAGTTATTATCGATTTAGAATAAATACTTAAACACAGTTAGTACCTACTGTACACTTAATTGTCTTATAAATAAATAAAAATAAAATCCGCCCCTGTGCATTGCATCCAAGCACGAAGCAATGCTATGTAGTAGTTTGTAATTTAGCGTAATTGTAGGTAAGTATAATTGCCTTAGGTAATAAACGAAAAGGTTCATTTCATATCGTAGTATTTAACTCCAGTTTTCTTCGCTAAATAGCGTCAAAAGACCACCTTGTCTTTACGCTCTACTACAGCAACGCCCTCTGTTTTCTTTCTTATACACTAAAGACTCTTTTCTTCGTCATTAACGTCAATTCTATGGCTTAACACTTACTAACTTTGGTTGTTTCCAACATTGCTTTTATTTTTCTTGTTGGCATTTTTGGTCATATTGTTGAATATGTTTCGTTTTTAAAACATTTGTACATGGAGAAAAATTAAGTCGATTTTTTAATAATAATAATTACAGTTGCCGATTAAAAATTTCAATTTTGTATCAGTTTTAACTTTGAGTAACTTCTACAATCTACATTGTAAATTTTATAATACGCAATTTTTACTATATTCGTGAATATCATTTACATGATTTATTCAACTAATTAGTTGAATTATTTGTTAAAAGACAATAGAATTGTTACTAAGTTACTAATTTTTGCATGCAGGATTGAAATATATATAATTGGTATAGTTTAATTTGTTACATCAATAAAAAAGTATATAATTTATATAAATAATTTTACACAATCGTAGTATTTATTGTATTGTCTTTTAATTAAAATGAAATAATTTGTATAGCACTCTATTAACAAATGATTCAACTTAAGAATAATATGTTGAATAAATCGTGTAAATGATATTTACGAATTTACGTATTATAAAACATCTGCCATGTAAATGCACAGTGCTTCCCCGTACTAAATTCATCAAAGGTAGTTAATTATTGAACAATTTAAATAAAAACCGATAAAGTATTCAGATGAACTGCCTGTCATTGGTTAACCATTTAATTTTCATACACTTTTAATAAAAAATATTAAATCGACATTTTTCTTTATACGCACCTCGTTATTATGTCTTATATTTTGAATTTTTTGACAATTTCAATCAAAATCATTATTTTTCTGCTGTACAAATGTCAAAATGACATTGAAAACATCAAAATGACATTTAATATGTCAAAGTAAATAGCTATTTTAAAAAACAAATGACGATTTTTTTAAAGCAAATTGAGATAAATCTTTGTAAAGGAATATTTTACAACAAACATAGGTGATCTACATTATAGGAAATTGAATGCTCTACAAAAAAGGTTTTATAAAATTTTCACGTAACATGTGTCTTTCTTGAGATATCTTCAAATCAAAAAATAAATATTTTGGGATGTCACTCCTTCCCCTTACACACGATTTTAATACTTTTGAAATGGGACCGTCATCAAACCAGACCCAACCAACCAACCAAGTTTCATTAATATCGGTTCAGTGGTTCATGAGTTATGCGTGTGACAAGAATTGAAGGACAAACAGACAGACAGACACGGAACAAAAAGTGTTTGTCTTGACCTTAAACGAATAGATCCGATAAAATTTTTAAAATCGGAGAACAATTTTTTTTTCTCGTTTTAAAACGATAACAAAGCTTCTCGTATCTTCAATATTGCGAGGAAGCAAAATTACAATGTAGATTGTAGAAGTTACTCAATTGACAGCAGGTACATGTTAAAACTGAATTTTTGATACAAAATTGAAATTTTTAATCGGCAACTGTAATTTTATTAAAAAATCGATTCCATTTTTCTCCGTGTACCTATATCTTATTTCAAAATGTTGGCAAAGAATTATATAAATTTTTGGTATCGTAAACTACAAAACAAGAAAAAATAATGAAAACTTTATTTAGTATTTTATTGTTAACTTTTTAAAGCTGATGCTGACTCTATGCCCTTTAATGTTCATCCCACATCCCACTCATAATTCTTGAAGTTTTTCTGATAAAGAATAAATAGAAAACAGAGGAATTGCTTTAGTTATAAAAATGTCGGTATTATATTTATTTTATTTCATCGATTTGATAAAACGTTTAGATATGTTA
This sequence comes from Sialis lutaria, assembly GCA_949319165.1. NCBI lineage: Eukaryota > Metazoa > Arthropoda > Insecta > Megaloptera > Sialidae > Sialis > Sialis lutaria. The sequence continues at coordinate 7,671,628 of OX439245.1, read as the reverse complement.
TTATTTTTTTTAATCTTTTGCGCTTTCCAATCTTTAAACATGAGAAAAATGATATATTTGATGTAATTAAATAAAAATTAAAACAGTGTTGTATAAAATATAATATAATACATCGGTTAATTTTAAGTGTGCTCAAGCATTAACAAAAATGTATTTAGGGACGCGGTTTAGAGCAGTATAAAAGTAACATTTGGTTGTTAAGTGTTGTGCAATTATAATCAAAAAGATAAAACAATTTTAACTGAAACAGTTTATGGCGTAGCCTCCAGGTTTTGTTCCTTCATAACCCTGCTAAACTTTTCTATCTGGAGTTAAATCAGCTATGTTTTTAACTGGCGTTTCTTAGAATGGACTGTTTGTAAAGAAGGGGAAGCATATACAAATTATTTTATCATATAACAATATTATTAAGTATTTTTATAATACTAATATACAGTCGAGTCTCTTTTTTACGCGTATTTTTTTATGCGGCCCAATATTTTATCCAAATTTGAGTAAGGTATCAAATAAATGCTGACAATTTAAGAATTTTAATTGGTAAATGTTTTACTTTCACTTTTAATTATAATAAATTGTTAAATCTGTTTTTGTATATTTTTCATTAATTGATAGTCTTATGTCCGGTATCATAAAGGGGCTAAAAAAATTGCTAGCTCGCAAGCATAGCCCAGGCAAATGACTAAAAAAAAACGGTCAAACTAAGAAGCACTTAAAATTCCCCCCTAATTTTTTTATCTATCAATGAAATCAAAAAATGCTTCAAATAAAAGTTGTTTGGTTTTGAGGGGGACCCGAAATGGCGTTATTAATTTTTTATTTTTTGGACGTCTTCATGGTCAAATAGGCCCAACTTTTTTTTTCAAATGGAAACCTATGTTTTTTATTACAGTATCTTATTGTTTGGAAAAAAACAAGTAGCTTTTGTTTCAAACGAATTTTTGTATGACTTCATTTTTTTTTTAATATTAAACAAAATAATTTTAGATTTTTACTAATTTTTTACTCGAAACCCATTAACTTTTGAGGAAAAATGTAAAAAACAAAAAATGTTTATTTTAATCTGATATAACTAAGAAAATTATATCAGGATTTTTTCTTTACTTTTGCTCTTCAAAATATTATATGGAATTCAGTCGAACTTTTATTTGAAGTCGTTCGAATCGATATGTTGTATTAATCAATGTCATTATAAACGGTTTCGACTGTAGTTTATGGTTTATACAGAGTGTCCCATTTTAATCTACCACCCCCCTATTTTTTTATCTATTAATTAAATCAAAAAATGTTTCAAATAAAAGTTCTTCAGTTTTAAGGGGGACCCAAAATGGCGTTATTAATTTTTGATTTTTTGGACGTGTTGATAGTCAAATAGGGCCATCATTTTTTTTCAAATGGAAACCTATATTTTTTATTACGGTATCTTATTGTTTGGAAAAAAACAAACAGCTTTTGTGTTAAATAATTTTTTGTATGACTTCATTTTTTTTAATATTTAACAAAATAATTTTAGATTTTCACTAATTATTTACTCGAAACCCATTTAGAGAAAAAGTGTAAAAAACAAAAAATGTTTATTTTAATCTGATTTAACTTTTATTTGAAACATTTTTTTGATTTAATTGTTAGATAAAAAAAATTAAAATGGGACACCCTGTATAATTTTTTCTTGAATTTTCGGATAGTTTTTTTGCGATTTTTGGTTTATTTTTTAATGCATTACTAATTTTACAATGTAAGCTTTAATTTTTTGTGTGATATTTTTTTACATAATTTTCTGTGGAAAATAAAATTACCTACCTGCCTGTCTTCACATGCAAATTAATAAACTGATTTTGATTAGTTTTTCACTTTTCGAAAACCTGACCCAATAAATAGTTTAAGCTATATAATATTTGAATTAGACAAGATACATATTAAGAAAAATTACAATTGATATTTTCTAATATAAATGTATAAATATGAAATTAGAAATAAAGTCACACGGTTGAAGCCACGGAGAATTTTTTATTCTTAATTAAATTTTAATTTAATATAATTGTTACATACTGAAATTTTATAAAAAAAACGTTACTTTTTTGGGGATAAATCAGTGACTTTTAATTTCTGTTATTTATGAATAAACATGTTGTGTGGAAAACTGGGTGTGAAGTGGAAATAAAAATAACAAGGCGGTAAGGGAGCAATAACCATATCCTGTTGCGACGCAGGGGAAAAGGAGGGGGTATTACACAACACATATCAACAGGTTACTACAAATACACATACACACAAACAAACACACACACGCACATATATGATACATCACACGCATATTGTATAAACATCAGAATTTTGTTTGTGGTAGGTTTTGAAGTTCATGAAATCACTGAAATACGGAAAAGTGGTGGTTTGTAATTAAACCGTACAGATGAATAAAAATATGTTTTATGACTATTTGTAATTGCTTAAAAGTTACCTCAATGTTCATAAGTATGTACTATACCTACACCCTTACACGGAGAAAAATAGGGTTTATTTTTTAATAAAAATTACAGTTCAATTTTGTATTTAAAAAAATCACTTTTTACATGTACTGTCAATTGAGTAACTTCTACAATCTCCATTGTAATTTTTTTAATACGCAATTTTTACTATAGTTATTCGTAAATATCATTTAGATGATTTATTTAACTAATTATTCTTAAGTTGAATTATTTGTTAATAAAGTGCTATAAAAATTATTTCATTTCAATTAGAAGACAATACAATTGTGTAAAATAAATTATATTAATAGTATATTTGTTTATTGGTATAAAAAATTAAACTATACCAATAATATAGATTTCGATCATGCACGTAAAAATTTCTAATTCGTATTGTAACTTTGGTAACATGTGGCCTAGCAAAAATTACAATATTTTGGACCGTATCAAGATTACTACATCAAATAGTAATATTTCTTTAAAAAATGAGTGATTGTTATGAAATATTTTTCTCCACTGACATAAAAGGAATCGTCTCAATTGTTTATTTCTTTTTTGTTCAAATAATTCGAACATAAAAAATTAATAATTCGGTATTTATAAGATGTAATAGTAAGTATTTTTACTTGACCTTCTCTGAATTTGTTCTGAGATTTTCTTCGCGATGTATGTATATCTGTCGGTCTATAGAGGTTTTAACTCAAAAGCGACAATATATAGAAGGGTGAATTCTAACATAAAAATTGTGAAGAATATTAATATTTTGAATTTATGTTTCATTCATTTTTAGTTCATAAAAAATGTTTCAAATATTATTTTCTATAATAATTTATGTCTCATTCAATTTTAATTAGTAAACCAGAAAGAGTGGTTATATATAATTAGGCACACGTACACTGCACTTTCAGTACTACGTATAAGAAAGTCCCATGGAACTCATGGTAGCTTTTTAAATTACTTAATTTTTATTTAGGAACACATCTCTAGCTATCAAAGGCCAGTGTTATATTCAATTCTGGAAAAATTGAAAAACATATTTTTATTTTTTCTCAAATTCTATAAAATCGTACAAATAACAGCCAAAAGCGACACTTTTTATTTATTATTTTATCAGTTTTCATTAGCAAGTAATTTATTTACTACAATACTACAATTATATACTTAAAAACAATCAAATAAACTATACTAAAATTACACAGTTGAACTTACTAAGAATTGTGATAGGAAGTTTTTTTTTACGGATACCTATTTGTATAGTAAATAAATAAATGTTATATTAGCAAAACATACTAGCTGTTACCCGCATTGAATTTGTATTTTTTATCTAATATATTTATCAGGATACAATGTAGCCTATGTCCTTTCTCAGGATGCAAATTGCATCAAGATCGGTCCAGCCGTTTAACCGTTAAAAGGTAACAGACAGACAGTTACTTTTACATTTATAATATTAGTACGGAGATGTACATTTTAATAAAAAAATTTAGAACTATTATTTCATTTTATTCCTATTTTATAAATTCGAATTTCTAAATTCATTCGATAAATTATTTCTTTCAATTCTCATGTTTGGAATGAATTAAAAACTTTGCTGTTTAAACTAAAAACAGGGTGCAGGCAAGCTAGTCTATATTTAAAAAAACTTTTTTTAAATAAAATTGTTTGGCTTTAATAGTTAGATTATTAAAGTACATATATTTGTTGTTTTTCCAATAACAATTTTAATGTAATTAAATTTTAAGTATGTGCCCCCCCCCCCCTGTGAAGAATATTATTATTTATAATATATGTTCCATTCATTTTTGATTCATAACAGAAAACATGTTATTTTCTATAATAATTAATTTATGTTCCATTCTTTTTGTATTTTTAAACTAGAAAGATTTGTTATACCTATTATAATTAGACACACGTACACTGTGTACTGTCAGTACTACGTATAAGAAAGTCCTATGGTACCCATGGTAGCTTTTTAAATTATTTAATTTTTTTATTCGTAACGATAACTCTTATAATGAACAGGTACTCAGGAACACATCCCTAGCCTTAAACAAATGATAGATGTTATATTGAATACTGGAAAAATTGAAAAATATTACTTTTACTTTTCTCTAATTTTAAGAAATCGCACCAGTAAAAGTCAAAAGCGGTATTATATTTATTATTTTATCAATTTTCGTTAGCAAGTACATAGTTTATTTACTACAAATACATACTTTAAAAACAATCAAATAAGCTATACTAAAAATACACATATTGAAGTTATACTAAGAAATGCGATAGGAAGTTTAATTTACGGATACCTATTTGTATAGTAAATAAATAAATTAATGTTATATTAGCAAAACAGATCTATTATGTCATTTTAATCATATTTTATCAATTCGATAAATTATTTCTTTCAATTTTCATGTTTTGAATGAATTACAAACTTTGCTATACGTATCTACAAAAAAACAGGCGTATACAGCCTAAATTCTCGTAGGGAGGGGGTCACACAGAAAATTTTTTTATAAACGTATAATAAATCTCACAGTATTTTGCAAAAAAAATATACAGGTTGTTCCAGAACAGGATTTCACTTATTCAGAAAAATTTGCTGATTTATAATCTGTTAATAAAAATTTATTTAGAGCTGTTGTTTGCGAGATATTAGTTAACAAACATTTTCTGGACTGCAAATTCTTTAATTTAATAACTTAAAAATTCGAATTTTGCAATAAAAGGTAGTAGAGAGAGATGCACAATATGGTAACAAGGAATGAAGTCAAATCAATTTCCTATAACTCATATAAAATAAGTATTTTAACGATGTTAATAATTAATTATATTAAAAATAGTATGTCAATCTCCATTTCTATGTGTTAAACAGCTAATTATCATAATATAAAAATGATTTTGTAGTTGAAAATGTATTAATTTTAATAGATAGTGATTTAAACTCAAACAGTGTTGATCTGGTTACCTTAAATAACTTTCAGATTTCCTCATATTATCTAAGGTCCGGTTTCTCAATATGAGTTTAATCTTCAGATTACGTTTATCAGTTAATCTTCACCCTAGATATGAACCTCACTCAATATAAGTTTAAATGGCGGCTTTTTGTTATGTCAAACTAAAAATTAACCTGAAATTATTATATTAAATGTGATAAAAAACGAGTTAATTTCAGTTAAAGAGAACAGGGTACATTACTAGAATTAATAAAAAAATATAGTGCTATTATAGAATGTAAAAGAAGTTGGATAATACGAAACATTATTTATTTTTGATTGTTTACAATTTATGTCAACAAACACATTTTGAGTGAGGTTCATATCTAGGGTGAAGATTAACTGATAAACGTAATCTGAAGATTAAACTCATATTGAGAAACCGGGCCTAAGTGTATCTTTTTAATTCTTGAAGGGGGGTCATGGCCCCTTGACCCCGCACCTGACAGGCAAGATAGTTTATTTTTTTTTTAAATCAGTAGACTTTTTTTTAAAATTAAAATGTTTCGCTTTAATAGTTAAATTATTAAAGTATATTTGTTGTTTTTCCAGTTACAATTTTAATGTAATTGAACGTTAAGTGTGTGCCCCTCCCCCCCTGCCCCTGTAGTGTAAAACTACGCGTTGTTACAGTACCTGTTAATTTGTGAACCATTTATATCACTTAAGCTAAAATGTGAAAGACCTATGAATTGATTTTAGTCTGAAGGTTCTCATACATTTGAAAACATGAAATAGGTATTTTCAATTATATTTAGATGACATATGGTTGGCAGAGTAGGTAAATCGAATATTATTTTTTAATCATTGTATTCTATTCAACATGTTTCTATGGATCGACTAATTGCTAAGCTAGCAAATACACTGTTGTACAAATTCAATTAATGACTCATGGCAAATAAACAAAAAGTAACGCATGTATTTGTAAACGGCATATCTTTTTGAAATTCCCCGCGATATTGGCATATGGTGTATTATTATATTTTATTTTATAAATATTATATCCCATAAAATAAAAACAATTTAACTAGAAAAATTATTTGCAGTACTCTCTAAAACTGAAGCAGTAAATAACCACTTATTATATTAGTGACTATATGGACTACTCTGCACGAAAAAAAAGAAAACTTAAGAATTACAGTTTTTCCCTGTACATCCCGGATTATTATAAAATATATTTTGCTCTCTGAACCTGTAATAATATAATATAATTTTAGGCTGTAATGTTTACAGTTTATCCATCAATTCATTATTACAGTTTCAGACTGTAAAAAATATTTTATAATAATAGACTGTCGCTAATTATCCGGGATATACAGAGAAAAACTGTAATTTTACGTTTCTTTTTTTCCATATGTGCACTGTGAATTAGTGAAAAGTAGACCATGGATAAGCACTGAATAAATAAGTGAATCATGGCCAAAATTTGGTTTAAACAACTGATTTTCAGTGACTTTTACGTTCAATGAAGGAATCAATGGAATTCTCACTGATTCAACGAAGTTGAAAATTAAATCGTATACTCTATAGTTTATAGTATATTATATATACAATTTATGTTCATTCAAGTTATTTTTAAGGTAGCAAGAATACCATTGTATTATTTGCTATTTTATAAATAATAAATAAAAAATTTAAAATAGTGGTTGTAAAACAATACCATTATTTATATTTTGAATCATATTTCAGTACATCCAGGAAATACTTGTTTTCTTTTTTTATATTTTTGTTTATTTTAAATTTAAACATCCTTTGACTTACAATGATTGGAAAAAATATTTTTATGAAATAAATAATAACATTTCTATTATTTTTTTTGCAGTTAGTCATTAAATTTCTACAAAATATTTGAAAAATGTATTTATAATAAGTATATGTACTTATTTGTATATAAATTCTTATTGTTGATTAATGAATATTATTTATTCTTTAATGCAGTATTTAATAAACTTTGTTACTGTAAATACTATTGTTAACAATATCTACATGTAACCAGTCAATAAAAAAAATATGTCTTATAATAGTTCAGTGGTTGAGCTTGCACGTACTGTACCTATTTCTGATATTCTTAAGGTAAGAAATTATATATTTTTAAAAATATTTTAAATCATTTTTACCTTAAGAAGGTTGACATTATAAAGTGTGGGGCTGATTTTGTGGGGAACGGTGTGGGTAAGTGCTTGTGGATAAGCATAGAATAAAGGCAAGGTGTGCTTCTTTTTCTGAAGTATGTAAAATCACATATATTTTTTTCACACACTTATCATTTTTTAATTTATTAAATACGCGGTTACTAACCATTCTGAAAATTTACAGATATCTTTGTAAGTGAATAAAGAATGCATGCTCAAATTTTCATCATTTTGAAAAGTCCTATCACAGTTAATTTGTTTATTTAATATCTCGTAAACTGTTCCCCTAATGACATTGAAATTTTGTAAGGATTTTTTAAGGGGTTACATATAGTCAGAAGGCAAAAAAGTGTTTTTTAAAGAATTTTTACATAAGATATTTACTTATAATTTATCAATGTAAAAATTTGTACACATATTATGGTAACTTTTAACTGTATTTTAACATTTTTTATTTCTAAAAATAATAATTTCGAAAGCTGCTCCAGGAGGTCCTCTAAAAAAGGCGCCTTGCGGTGACCACGATATCTCTCGACTGCATCTTTTAAAATAAAAAACCCAAACAGATTTCTTTAAAGTAATGTATAATCTTGTACTTAATCGAAGGAATAAGCAAAATAAAATTTTTTGACAAAATAGCGGCTTCTAAAAAAAAAAATATCGATTTTCGACAAAAATTTGACCTAAAATTGTTTATAAAAAAATAAATATTTATCGGTGAGATAAAACCTTCAATTAATTACTAAAAAATATTCTTAAGAAACTTGTGTTAAAATTTGAGATTGATCGGTTCAACCGTTTCCGAGGAATAGTGGTCACCGACTTTAAAAACAGCCTATTACTGACTTTAAAAACGCGCTACATTCAAACGCTCTGAGACGTCTTTACAAATATACGTGTAACTTCGAAAATAATCGCCGGATTTCTGTATGTATATTTAAATATAAGTACATTACGAAAATGAAATAAAAAAACGATTTTTTTTATTAAATTCTAACTGTATATAACACCCCTTAACTCCGGCCTCCTACTTTCAAACGATCTGAGACGTCTTTACAAATATGCGTGTAATTTCGAATATAATCGCCGTATTGACTTGAAATTTTCTGTGTGTGTACTTAAATATATGTACATTACTAAAATGAAATAAAAAAAATTAAATTTTTTGAAAATTCTAACTGTATGTAACCCCTTAAATATAAAATCTTGCTATTTTTAAAGTTTCATCAATTCTTTGTTATTTTTCTATGGTGTCAACCTCAAGCGTAAAAGAACGGGTTAAGTATTTAGTTTGTTTATTTGTGAACAGTTTTGGTTACGGAATAGTGGCTTATTAATAATTAAAGTTATTAATACAAATTGTAATGTATTATCTCCGTTCTATTTATATTAAACGTAGAGTAGATTATTCTAACAATCATTGTCGGCGAAAGGGGCCGAGACACATAGGGGTAGGGGGTGGATGAACTAGTGAGAGGGTAAGCTCTCGCAACTAGCTAACATTTTTTGTTTGTTTTTCTTTCCCTCTTGTAAACAACATGCATGCACTACCTCCCCCCCTTTCTACCCCACACACCCATGTTCATGATATCTCCTTCTGCTTTTAGTACACATACATATAACCGTATTGATTTATTTTCCCCATGCCTATTTTTGTAAGCAACGTTAACACTAGCCTATATGGATGTACATACACTTGTTACTTATTACTCATTATTGAAGAAAAAAAAATAGAATTTGCAATAAATTAAAAAAAAACTTGCCTAACTTTACCACACAAAAAAACTAAATACCTTTTTGGGTTTCACTCAATAGATTGAAAATTTGGGAATTGATACTGATCAAAAGTTGGTTTTACATCAACTTTTTTTAATGATATTCAACAAAATTTTTAAGTCAGAAACCATCGACTTGGGTGAAAAAATTCAAATGACAAATAAAGTTTATTTTAATCTAATAAGCACCATTTCCGAGTAAAAAATAAATAGTCAAAAAATATCCAGTTATTTAGCCCTTTTAATATTTTTTGGTCAACATTTTCCATAAGAAAAGTTGAGTTTTTTGAAGATGGACTTTATTAAAAAAAAATTAAAAAATGGTTGGTGTGATATGGGCCATAGAATAAGACCTACATCACTGTTGATGATAACACAACAACAGTGCTACCCCTGCTTGCGAATCCTCCCTTCAGAATAATATAAATAGTTACACCCTTTGGGTATATCCATTCACTGCACATGCAACATGCCCGTCAAATCTAAATACTCCAAGTGCGGCTACAGATCTAAACAACTTCAACGTAAAATCGATGTTTTAGGCTCATTTCACACGAGCCATGCACGACTTTAATTAATTTTATTTCCGGTTCATTTTAACATTATTTTATTCAAAACATAAATATAATGTTATTATTTTTGACTTATTTCACACGAGCCATGAAAGGCTTTAAAGAATGTTTAATTAATTTTATTTCCGATTAAATTTAATATTATCTTATTCAAAACCTATACATAGTTCTAAACAATTTAAAAAGAAAATATAATGTTATTTTTTTTGGCTTATTTCATACGAGCCATGCATGACTTTAAAGAATGCTTAATGAATTTTATTTTTGATTCAATTTAATATTATTTTATTTAAAACCTATAGTTCTAAACAATTTTAAAAGAAACTATAATGTTATTATTCTTGGCTTATTTCACACGGGCCATGAATGACTTTAAAAAATGCTTAATGAATTTTAATTTTGATTCAATTTAATATTATTTTATTTGAAACAATTTCAAAGCAAAGTATAATGTTATATTTTTTTCATGGGCCAAAAATGGTGTGAAGAAAAACAGTTTTTAGGCTTCAATTGTAGCTTATGAATAATTGTTCTCAATGACTTAAACTAGGGTTTAAATTTGGACTGAAATGTTTAAAATTTTGTATAGTTCATTCTCAAGTATTAAAAAATGTACAAAACGATTTAAACATTCTTTTTGGAGTTTCGTATTAGGAACATTTAAAAAATATAGATATTTGTTATTTGTGAATATTTTATGTTTTATTTTCTCTTAATTTTTTATAAAAAATTACAAACAGTAAAAAGTACTAGTAACAAATTATTTTGAGAATTTTTCATAAGAAAAACTGCAGAACCAAAAAAATAATTATTTGATAAAAGTTGAAAATAATAAAATTATTTTTTCGGATTTTTTTTACTATAAATATTTAGAAAAATCACTATGCTGTATTATAACCTAAGGTCAGTACAGAGTAATTAAGATAATTTGAATAGCTACATTTTAATATAAAAATTTCTACGCGCATTGTAATTTTTCCCATAATACTGATATGTCCCTCGATTATCTAAACTAACCTAGTAAATTTTACTTTATTTTTTTTCTATGGGTATTTATGTAAATCTACAAAATGATAGCATACCGTTAAAAATTCACAAAATTATTTAAATTAAATTGTTGGAAACAAATTTTTATATTCTTGAAAAGAAAGATTCTATAGAAATGATGAAAATAATAAAAGTGTTATAATAATTTTTATTAACTAAAAACTTGCAATAAACAATATAGGTATAAGTAAAGTCTTGAACAATACCCCAGTGTTAAACATTTTTAAATTAAATGTAATGAATTAAAAATATTTGTTGATATTTGATTACTGGCATTACTAGATATTAATTTATATACATTTAACTGTCTTACAGTTTGATGATAATTGATCATTTTGTTTAAAAAAAAGTGGACAAATAATTATCGCGGTTCGGCACACTATCAAGAAAAGTGCACTTTCTAATATAAATGCTTTACATTGTTTTAAATTTTACGACTTTATTTTATTACTTCTATGTAATATTTAGCAAGTGTTCATCACTAATTTTACTTTGTTCAAAACTGGAGAAAAACATATACAAAACAAAAGGCTATAATAAAAAAAACTATTTTTGGTGATTTTGGTAGTTAAATTAATTTAATAAAGAGGTACTTGTTTTATTAGTAACTTGAGTTTATGAAAATTACAGAAAAGTATCTCATCAATCCAAAAAAATATATAGGTAATATACTTTACTCTTAAAGCGTTCAAGACGGGTGCCAGTACCTTATGCATTTATAAATAATATAAATATATACGCGTATAAAAATATATATCCGTGTGTGTGTATATATAAAATATATATATTAAAAAAATGTTTTGATAACATACGTGTATCATATGTTGTTTACTATTTTGTCGATCAACCGTCTCTACTGTACATTGTTGTGAGAAGGGTGAGTAAAGGATAGAACACAACCACCCCTAAGGATAAGCTACAATGTTTGTGTACATTATAATACTAGAATGTAAACTTTTTGTGGCATTTTTTATAATTTTTCTTTTGTGTTATAAATTGTACAAAAAATATCTATAAAGTTATTTTTGTAATTGTTTGTTAATAATATTATTTTTAACAAATATTAGTTTATTTTAAATATATCATGTCAATTTTAAAACAATATCAAATGTTGAAAATTGAATAATTTGTAAACATTTTGTTATTTATTGTTTATTATTTTTGTTTACATTTAGCATTTTTTAAACAATTTGTCATTTTTGAATCACACTTATACACAATTTTAATTAAAAAATAAAGTTGTCATTGCTACTACGGGACTTTCTTATACGTAAAATTGAAAGTGGAGAATTTTACTAATTAATAGAAAATATTACTAGTGAACTGATATTTTTTTACAACTTTTATGCAAATAATTTTTTTCTAATTCATAAGTGGGCTCTCACACCAGAGTAATATAGCAATATAGCTATGAAGTAACAACCAATTAGAAACTAGCAATATAGCGATATCATATTGCTTTGGTGTGAGACAATATGTCCGATTCAATGTATATTGACAGATAGCAATAATATCGCTATATTGCTATATTGCTCCGGTGTGAGAGCTCACTAAGAGTTCAAAAATATAATTCAAAAGATGAAAATTAGTCTTAAATTTGAAATGTCACCCTTCTATATGAGTTACAGCATCTATAGATGCGAAAATAGGATTCAGGGAAGGTCAAAATGTATAATTCTATCAAAATCCGGATTTTAAAAAATTGCTTGTTTTTAAATGCACTTTTTTTTTAAATAATAAACACTTTTTATGTAATCGTTTTCACTTATAACAAATATACTGAACAAAAAATTAATTATTCAATATTAAACAAATATATTAAACTTAAAACAAATTAAATCACTTTAAATAAATAGTTTCTACTATAAATAAATACTTTGCACTTGACCTAAATTTGGACCTGTCAGATTTAAAAATTACATATTTTTGATGTATTTATTGCAATTTTTATTTTCTTCCTCTGGCCTAAATAGTTTTGATATTTGTAAAACGATTAAATATTCACCTTATGCATTAAAAAATTATGTTTACGTGTATAAAGTGGATACTATAAAATTTTAAGTGCAAAGTATTTAAATTTATGTTATCATATATAGTGCAATTAAATATAACCCTATATATTTCATATACATATATGAACATAAGAAAGTAAAAAAATGTAAGAAAAGCAATAGAATGACAGTATAAAAAATCACGCATAAATTTAATCGTATGATCGATGTGTATGTGTAACTGTGCCCCAAGAACACCACATATCCGTGGAATAAAAGAGTGGACCTCTATCTCTGTCCGCGTTAACTACCGACGCAATATACTGCTCTCTGTCTATTCGCAAATAAACACGTAGCCTACGTAGTTATGACAAACAAACCTATGCTAGAGGGTTAGTTTTAACTTTGTAGTATTCAGAACACTATCAAGTCTATCATAACAGCTTTAATATTCTGTGTTTTAAAAAAAAACGTGGAAAAAGAAAATTGTGGTGAATTTGTAAATCGTATTTCTTCAGTGAATAATTCGGGATGTTTGAAAATTAATTAATTAATTTATGACACTTTTGTTTTGTTAATACTTTAGTTGTTTCGGGTGACAATTTAAATATTTGTGACTTTAAAAATTGCGTGTACGCATGCGCTTTAAACTTATTTAAAACTATGATTTTTGTGGTATTTTGATTTTATAAAAAATATTTAAATAATCGACTTTGTTTAAAACAAAGTGATTTTTTGCATCGGATTGAATTTTGACATGATTTTTGTAAGTATTTTAAATTAAGTGGTTTTATTTTAGTTTAAACAAATATTAAAAATTAAATATTTACATAGAGAATTAAAAAATCAACAAATTTACAATACACAATAAATTATCAAGACAAAATTATATAACAAATCTTAAATCTGTTTTTTTTTCTTACCATTTTGAAGTCCTCACTTGTAATGTAAACAGAACATATATAAACTGAGAGAGATAGACATAGACATATGTTGTATTCTAATAATTGTATACACCCATCTCTCTCGGACGCATACAACATATGAAGTTTACATAAACAAACGCGTTTTTTCTGTCAAGCTGGTTTTACTTTTTGGTGAGAATGTTTAGTTTGTAATTAAAACAAATATTTTGAATACATCATAGTATGTGTGCATGTATATATATATTGTACATATATATGTATACGTAGTTCAGATTTTCTACAACCGGTTTTTTTTCTCTTCATTTAAGGGATGATTTTTTTTAAATTGATTTTCATCAAAAAAAATATGAAACATGTTCGTTTATATGAGTCTTATAGACTCGGGAATTACTGAACCGATTTCAATGTGGTTTTCACCAATAGTTAGATAATATTTCTGTGCATGTTTGTGGCTATTAATATTGTATAAAAACCTAAGATTCAACATTAAAATACTAAAAAAATCTTTATCATTGATGTCACAGCATACAACTGTCATTATATAAAAATGGAAACAAAATTCTATAATTATGGTTTCAATATTTTAATAATTAAGGTCACCATTATTTTTTGTGGATATTAACTGGGGTAACACCGGGTCCAATGAGTTTGTTTATTGTAAAACATATAGCATTTAAAATATCATATAGAGTAGAAACCGGTTATAACGACATCGAAGAGACTGGTCATATTGGTCGTAAAAAGCAGATAGTTGGGATTCATTATATGGGATTCAGTTAAACTTTTTTTTTGAGTTGTTAAAACCGATACGTCATATTAACCGATGTTGTTATAACCGGTTTGTACTGTAATTCATATATCAACTTTATTTATATTTACGCAAAGACATATATCAATACTAATTAAATAACAATGCTTTTACTGTTGAGCATAAAACGATATTGTCTTTATCGAAGAAAGATGAATCAAATAGATCTTTTTTACATGTGTGGTCTCATCAAGATCAAAGATATTATTACGTCAGAGTCTTTCAGGGCCGTAACAAAAAAATATGTTTTCAATTTCTCAATATTTCATAATATTTATTTCTCTCTATATATCTATATAGGACTTATAGATCACCCTTATGCGTTTTTTCTTTCCTTATCGGTAAAGATGAGAAAATCGAGTATTTTGAATTAAAAATCGGTTTGTTGAAAAAAAATTGTATAACAATTTAACAATTGTTTTTTTTTATACTATTGCTTACTAAAATTGTGCCGCAACTAATAACGTAGAGTTATGTAAACTTGTATCGCCTTTTGGTTGAAATTCGACCTTTATTTTACTTGCCTTAACGGCAACATACACACATATTTTTTGTGCACATCTATGACACAGTACTTTTCGAATGATATGAGTTTCTTTCCCCTCCTTTTATAATAAATACTAAGAAAGGTACGACAATTTTCGATGTTTACCTGTAAATATATAGATTGTCATTTGTTTTTAATATAAAAAATATATAATATCAATGATTAATTTAAGTTGATTATATTTTAAGTACAAAATTATATGAAAATTAGCTTAATTTTTTTATGCTACTGTATTTTAATGGTTATTATAAACGAAACTTTATAACTTATCTATTCGCGTTTTATTTATTGCTTTATTAGTTTTATTATTGAATTATTAGTTACGAAGAGAAAAAGCTTTCAAAGTTGCATTCGTGCTCCTGAGTGTACTTCTTACAATTAGTATCGTCGGTGAAAAATGTATGTGAACTTAGCATCTCAATAGTATTTTCGAAAACCGTTTTTGGGGGGTTAAATTGACAGAACTCTTTTTTAAAATAAGTATAAGAGAACTCTAGAACTCATTTTTTTTAGTTTGCGCTGTTGCGTGAAGTTAGCACCCCATTTTAAAAATACAGTTTTGGGGGGTTAAATTGACAGAACTTTTTTTTCAAAATATAAATGAACTCCATAACTCTTGGACTGCTATCCTGAACATTTTAAAAAACTTCATGAAACTTGCGGTGTTAACTTTACCATGGTCGCCGAAGACGTAGTTACCCGTCAAAATAGGAAATGTATCCGAGAATTTTTTTTTTAATAATAAAAATAGAAGTCATCTATTGGGGTAGATAGAAATGTACAGGAAATATAAAAATATATTTGCTTGCATATAAAAATAAGTACCATATTACCATATATTATTGCTTTATATACAATAAATAAATAATGTAAACATTAAATAAAAATTTGTGCCAATTACCTACAATACATAATAGTTACGATTTTCTATTTATATACAAACGAAACATACATACATATTACATGCATATTTGTGTGTATATATACAATATTATTATTCTTTTCGAACAGTTCAGTAGTACCACAAGATCATTTTAAAAATAATTAAATAAAATGAATTGCAAATCCTGAATAGTAAACAATAATATTTTAGGAAACTTGTATATTTTATTGGTGAATCAATGAATCAATATTAATTCTTTTTTGCAGATATGAGTAGAGTACGTAATAATGAATGCACTTTAAAATTGTTTGTGGTACCGCTGGTTTCGACGCCGACGCGTTACAAAAATATGCTTACGTTACTAGCGTCAACATAAACATTTACCGTAGCAACTAGGAGGTCTGCAGCATGCTTCTTAGCCTTCGGGCTAAGGGTGCTATTAAAAATGTAGTTTACACAAACAGTAAACAATACGTTGAAAAGTGTGCGTCAAATTGGACTGACCGATATCTTTTACAGCATCATTATCAAACACGCACTACGGTACATAGGGAATTCATAGCTATTTCATATACATGCAAATATTTTCTCTTTTCTCTCAATGTCTGCCTGTCTGCCCGTTCGTGCTCTTATAAATCGAGAAATACCTGTTTTTTTTTAAATTCATAGATATGTTCTCTGGTCAGGTTGTTAGGTAACATAAGGAATAAGCAGTGACGATAATAGTACATCAAGTTGGAAAAAATCGTAAATATCTCAGCTCCTATGCGAGATAGGGGATTCTTTTTCTCGCCGGTTCTAACGAAACTAATTGCAACTTTCCATACGTGACAGGGGGTCAAATATTGACTCCCTTACGAAGCCGGGGCGGCTCCGCTAGTCTGTTAATATTACAGTAAATTTGTAAAAAAAATGAAAAAATTCATAACAGATTAACAAATATTTGTATGCATCTAAATAGGGTACTGATTTTTTTATTTATCGTAATTAAATTATGTACTTAAATGGTGGTAAAGATGAACACTTTAAAATTTCTCTTATAAATAAAAAATATCTATGTATTATGAATGTTTATTATAAAAACCAACTTGGCGCACATGTAGTACATCAATTTCGTCAATATCTATGAGAGAATTTTAGTGGCATATAGATTATAAAATATTAAAAGCCAATTAAATTGTTTAATTTTTTTATTGATGTAGTATAAATTGAATTATAGTATTTTTTTATTATATTATTGTTATGTGTTTCTGTTAAAAATGAAACAATCAGGAATTGTAAATATTAATAATACATTTTTTTTATTTATCAAGTGTCTCAAGTTAATGTAAACTCTCTTATCAATATTATAGTTTAGCAGTAATTGCTATCTAGATGTTATTATAAACATTTTATAAATTTAAATGTAAGAAACAGATAAAAAAACCTTTCTTGTATGCACTATTTTAATGTGTAGTAATTTTCATGGTCTCTTTATAAGGTACTGGCACCAGTCTTGAACAATACCCAGTGTTGGACATTTTTAACTTAATTGTAATAAATTATAAATATTTGTTGATATTTGATTACTGTCATTATTGGATATTAATCTATATACATTTAACTGTCTTACAGCGTGATTTGATGATAATTAATCATTTTGTTTAAAAACAGTGGATAAATAATTATCGCGGTTCGGCAATGTAAATGCTTTACATTGTTTTAAATTTTACGACTCTTTATTTTATAACTTTTGTGTAATATTAAGCAAATATTCATTACTAGTTTACGTTGTTCATTACTGAAGAAAAACATATATATAAAATAAAAGGCTATAATAATTTAAAAAATAAAGTATATTTGCGGATTTTGAAATTAAATTGATTTAATAAAGAGATAGTTGTTTTATTATATATTTTGCTCTTAAAACATTTTTAAAACTGGTGTCAGTACCCATAGGTGGGCATTAACTCGTTAATCCATTAATCGTTAATTAACGAAGTTAACAAAATGGTTAACGGATTAACTTTTAAGTTAACTTTAAAAAATGTTAACGCTTTTGTTGACTTCCGTTAAATTGAACTTCCGTTAACTTTAGTCCGTTACATTGGTTGTTTGATGAAAAATACATAAGAAAGTCGTTGAAATAGCTAAAAAAAGGTCTTCAAACATTTTGAATGGTTATCTTTTTAACGATTAACTTTATCTTTCGTTAAATTTTCGAATTTTCGATTAACTGTAACTTCCGTTACTTTTTCGGAATTTTAACGCTTTAACGGTTAACGAAGTTAACTTTTTTATTAACGGATTAACGATTAACGAAGTTAACTTTTCGATTAACTGTCCCCATCTATGTCAGTACCTTATTTTTAAATAAAAATATTTATTATCAACAGTAATGGTTTCTTAAAATAAATAAAAGCGATATTATTAGTATAAATAGTAAATCTAAATTTTCTCACGATGTTTAAATGATACATATAGAAAACAATAATTTGTCTATGTGTTAAAACATGTGATCAATGAAAAATATCCGTTATCGATTTTGCTCCGATAAAGGTTGTTTTGTTAATATGATTTTTTTATCAATATGGACCAATATTATTACTAACATTGTTCTTATCACGGTGAAATTTTTTGTTCACATTGAAAACATATATATATTTATTTTAAATACAAAAAAATACTTAATAAGTGACTTCACTGAATTTACCATATCGAAAATTGCACTTTCACTAGTTGGGTGGTGTAAAAAATATTTACACTGATAAATATTTAAGATAAATTTATTAATCATTTTTCCATCTAAAATTTTCAATAAGATCGAGTTTTTTTTTCTGTGTACACATACCTGTATATAATGTCTACCCAGAATTCCTCATTAGATAACAATATGATTCTAGGTATCAAAAATTCTTAGAATTATTTCCTTTTTCGAACGCGAACTTTCGCGGTTCTTCAATTGTTTAAACTTTGGTTTTAGATACCTACCGAGTAAAAAAAATTATAATCCAATTTTCTTAAAAATAAATATTTTTACTTTATACTGCGTGTTTGAAATAAAACATTACGAATTTTTATTATTATAAAATATAGAAAGGGTGTTTTGAAGTGAAATAATATGCACACTATGCGTGAGAGAGCGATGAGAAAATGTATAATATAGTGCATACGTACAAGTCAGTTTACATCGGTTATGCGCGAGAGAGCGACAATTAGATGTATAAGAGAAAGATAAATGTACCGTTTACCCACTCTCTAGTCCCGACCTCCTGCGAAGCTGTTTTCCTATCTTCAATATAGAAGTCGACCCCAGTCCTTATCAATTTTTTAATAGATTAAAAGATTTCAATCTTGTATACATATTATGTAATATTTTTAAAGTAAATAAATATATAACATAATACCGTCACATTTGCTTCCTTGTGTATATATTATATAATCATTATTTACTTTTTCTATTTGTAATCGCGAATTTCTTTGTGATATCAATAATTATTTCACTTGTTTATGTTGTGATAATTTATTATAGATTTACAAGCAGCAGTAACATAACGCTTTAGGGGCAAGGGGGCATTGGATCTTGGAACTAATATTTTTCTTTTTATTAGTTACTAGGTGTGGAGTTTAGATTAGTGAAAATAACACCATTAAGTAATGTAAGGTAAATATTACAAATTGATAATCAGGGACCTGAACCGGAATTTATTTATGGTTCGGGTTCAATAATAATTTTCGGTTTGGTTTAGGTTAACGTTCAGCACGGTGTAAATTTTTTGGGTTCAAAAACCGTTATTTTTTCAGGTTCAGGTTCGAGTTCGGGTTCAATTAAAAAAAATGAAAATTTGTATTTGAAAATAAAAAAGCTACTCTGCTGTGGGCTCACAAAACAATATGTATGCGATATAAAATAAAAATCCATTAAAAACAGTATATTTTCAGTCTTGTAATTGTTCAGCTGTATAAAAAAATTCAAGTTATTCCAATCTCCATTTCTTGAGATAAAATTTATTTTCGTCAATCATAAAATTAAAACAAATGTATATTATTATATTTATAGTTTATAAATATTTATTGTCAAAACAATGAAGGTACGAAGATACTGCTTATAAAGACAAAAATAAAAATACATTTTAAAGATTGAAAAATCTCTACTTTTCAGATTTAGAATAGAATTATAAAGCAAGCAAAAAATGTAAATTTTAGTAGTGGACTTGAGAAGTCACATCATACAGTGAAATTCAAACAAATTTCCAATTTGTACATTTTACAATCACTTTTAAAAATCAATGGAGAAAAATTGATAAAAAATTATAAATAATTTCTTGAACCTTTTGAAAATAAATGGTTACCGGATATCCATAAAAAAAGTTCGGGTTCAGATTCAGGTTCACTGACTTTGAAATATAGCGGTTCGGTTCGGGTTCAGGTTCAGGTCCCTGTTGATAATACATATTTCTGTTATGATAGTCGATAAAACAGTTTTTTAGTTTTGCATTTGCACGCTAGATGTCGGCGCTTAAAA
This sequence comes from Sialis lutaria, assembly GCA_949319165.1. Taxonomy (NCBI): domain Eukaryota; kingdom Metazoa; phylum Arthropoda; class Insecta; order Megaloptera; family Sialidae; genus Sialis; species Sialis lutaria. The sequence goes on along the minus strand of OX439245.1, from coordinate 7,650,988 downwards.
GTATAACCTTCGTACGTACAAATGCCACACACCATTTTTTTTATCTAATAAATGTTTCGATATACAAAGTAGCCTATATGCTTCCTCAGGATGCCAGCTATCTCCCTATAAAATTTCGTTAATAAGTTTAGGGGTTTAGCCGTGAAAAGGTAACAAACAAAGACACTTTCGCATTTATGATATTAGTATGGATTTATAGTTATTTGCGATTCACTCGCGGCTTAATTTCACGTTGTTTTCATTTTTATGAACTGTTATTAAGTTTATAAAATCTAATACTATTTGTACATAATGTATGTAACTTTTAAAAAAATGTATAAAATAATATTTTGCCTGGTATATAATTTAAAAAATTGAATGTAGAGTAAAGTCGGTATATATGGACCAGGCGGGTAATATGGACACCTCCTTTTGTTGCTCCATTTTATAAAGACAAAATTAATATGTATCTAAGCTTACACTTCTAAATAACTGCGTCAGTTGGCATGATAGTGTTTGGAATACCGGTATGTAATTGAGGGCAACATAATGAAATTTGTCATTTTTGATTATTTTTGTTAAGTTAAGTTAGTTTAAATTTTTATTGTATTAAAATGTTTAAATTAATTATATTGCTGTTTAAACATGTAGGTAGAAGGATTAACCGTATGAACAGTGCTTTTAATCCACGTAATAATTATTGCCTCGGCAATAACAATTTTTTTTAAATACACGTGGTTGCGGGTATTATGAGGTGATGAGGCAAATAGTATGAAAAGTATATTAATCATCCAATACATCACAACTATTCACTTCCGCAAAAATCCTTTTTTTAGTACAAATCTTCATGATGGTGCCCACTAAATGATGTACTTATTACGGAGGTTCTGCCCGCGTTCACTTTGCTACGCCACTGTTTTTTTGCAGTGAAAACATAAATTTTAAATAAAAACAAAATAAATTAAAAAAAACATTTTTTTAGTTACCTAATATAGATAATCCTGTATTGAGGTATCCAGCGTATAATATATACATATTTTTAAGAGGCTGATTTTCGATTGCTTTTGATTTTTGATTTTTATTTTGTTTTAATTTATGAATTCTATTTTTGCCTGCTCGATCTCGTTAAAAGATTAAATTCTCTATCCAATGAAATAATAAATGCTGATTTTAAATAATGTGATCATAGTTTTCTTACCGAAAATATGAATGGTGTTCCATATACATATACCGACTTTACTCTATCAAATTGGAAAGTTAGTGAGTGCATATGCATCGTAAAGTGAAGACACCCCTAAAATTTCTCGTTTCTAGGTTAGGCGTTTATGAGCCAGTCACCATTTTGTTTAATATTGAAAGGGAAAAAATAGAACTTTATAACTAGTTACAGTACGAGCAAAAAACGATTTTAACTTTTTTGTCTATGTATGGATGTAATTGACGTAGAGAGAAAATCGATAAAATGCTTAAAATTCACATTTTTCTAATATATGAATATCAAAATTACTGAAGGTCTCCTATGATTTTTTTACAAAAAAATAATGATCTTTAAAATATATCAAAATTTTAAATATACATTTTTAAATAAATATTACTATTTGACGTAGTAATCTTGAAACAGTCCAAAATATTGTAATTCTTACTAGGCCACGTGACGTGTTACTTAAGATAAAAATGATACAATATGAATTCATAATTTTTTCGTGCAGGATCGACATCTATATATTATACTAATATAGTTTAATTTGTTATATCAATAAAAATATATACTATTAATATAATTAATTTTACACAATCGTTGTATTTATTGTATTGTCTTTTAATTGAAATTAAATAATTTGTATATAGCACTTAACAAATAATTAACTTAAGAATAATTAATTGAATAAATGATATTAGGTAAAAATTGCGTATTATAAAAATTGCAATAGAGATTGTAGAAGTTAGTACATATAAAAACCGGTAGTATTTTTTGATACAAAATTGAAATTTTTAATCTGCAACTGTAATTTTATAAAAAAATCGACTCCATTTTTCTCCATCAGGGTGACCAGTATTTCTCTGGAACAAATTTCCCTGACTTTTTCCGGTTTTCCAGGAGAATTTTTACCGTTTTTTCCTGTTTTTTATATTTAAAATTTAGATAAAAAACCTAAAAAGAGGTCGCATAGATAAAATTTCAATATTTGTGAGAATTTGCATTTTTCCCTGACTTCCCACCAAATTCCCTGACTTTTCCCTAACTTTTCCCTGTATAGCAAAATTCCCTGATTTTTTCCTTGTCCATTTACCAATCAATAGAAAAAGAAAAATAGAATTATTAAATTATTCTAAAAAAATATTTTTGGTTGTATGTAGAATCAATGTTATTACAAATCGATTAAAATATTTGAGATTTATAAGAAAGAAAACTATAAATAAATTGATATGATTTTGTAAAAGCCAAGGACAGTTTAGCTAGCATACAATACAATGTATCAAATACAAATACATTGGACAATCTATAATAACAATAATAATAAGTATACTAAATGGTAGATGTAAATATGACAACAAACTTTATTTACAATAAGTACAGTGTATGTGTTAGTTGCTTACATTGGTCGATATATGTTTTTAAAATAAATGATCTTTGGTGTGCTGGCAAATACTGACTTACCGACAGTGTAGCTTAAGCGGTGGTAACGTGTAAATGTATGTATCTACCTATTGCGTGTGTTCTTTCTTACCGGCAAGGCTGCGTTACCGTTGCGTTATTCGTTATTTAAATTACGTTATTTATTATATACAGTGGATTTATAATGTATAGAATATGGTTTTCTGTGAAAAATTGTGATGTGGTAAAATAATATTAGTTTTATTAAATTTTGAAACAAAAAAATACACATTTTGTTTTTTATTGTTAGTGATTTAAATTTATAATTGTTTTTTTTGTGTATCATTTCATAATAATTAAAATAACTGTTTGACGATTGCAAAATTGCAACAAAGTGATTTTTTTATTTTTGTTGGAAAAAGTGATTATTTGGGACTTTACTAAAAATAAAAGGTATTTTATTTTGTAATTTACTTGCTTATTTTAAAATACTTATTTATAACAGTTCATACAATATTTAATAAGGAACTTTTTTATCCCTTCTAATATATCAATACATATATAATACATATATATTACATATATGTACATATAATACATACACACATTTATATATACCTGTTAAGGTAAATAAAGTACTAATTGTAAATATATTTAACTTTTTTCACGAGAATTTAATTAATTATTTTTACACAATTCCTAGAAATCGGTTTTCATTCTTTGTTATTGGGTAAATATCGCTTATAATAACATAAATAAATATTTGTTATTAATACTTTACAAGTTATTAATTAAATTTATATATCGTGCATGTATTATTGTTTTTAATTTAATGTATTTTATGTAAATATGAAGCTTTTTATAAAGATGAGGTTTTACTACCTGCTAAAGATAGCCCATTTACCTCCCCTCTCTCGAAAAACTATTAAAAAAGTAGTTATAATCAAAAGATGAAGGTGTGAAAAAAATATCCCTTTTTATTTTTAATTTTTTTTTATTCGTCTATCAAGACTATTGAATTGAAATTTATTGTAATCGGAAAATTTAAAAAAAAATCAATATGGTCAATCAAATCTTATATGTCCCGTGATACGTCCATTGATAACGTACGGTTTTAGAGCGGGGGAGGGCGTAAGACCTTACGAAATCTTACGTAAAGAGAGGATCAAGTTTTTTTCCTAATTAACTATTACTTATACATGTATGTATGCATATAAAAAACATGATATCTAATACTTACGAATCATTGGAAGCGGCAGGAGAGGGGGGGGGGGAGCTTCGAAAGTTTTCTTATAAAAAATTGCATCGAAATCGATCGATGCATTAGAGAGCTACATGCATACTTACATACAAACAAATGTACATTTGAAATACATAATCCCTTATTTTTTTATACGATCATTCTGATACAAATACAGTTGAAATCGGTTATAACGACATCGAGGGGACCAATCGTATTAGGTCGTAAAAGCCGATAGTTGTAAAAATTGGTAAAAAGGTAATTATTATTATATTAATTATCCCAGATATGCCTGTAGTACTATATGCAGGACGCTCGTTCAAAATTCCCTTCACAGCTACCAAATGAATATTAAGGATTGCCAACAATGCCAACCGATATTCAAGGTTGGTATTAACATTGTCTATGAGTTCCTGTTGAATCTGTAGGTACATATGTGAAAAAATCCTAGTGAAAAAAAGAATTTTGAAATTGAGTTAATATGGCAGAGTACGGAATTAATTTTAAAAGTTAAGTTAACACTATTAGCAGTAAAGATATTTGATACTCGTGTTTGTAATTGTTTAAAAATGAAAATGAAATATTTTTTATTTCTTTCTATCATACCGTATATTCCTAGCGGCCAATATATAGGCACCGCTTAAAAACGTAATATCAATTAAAAAAAAATTAAACGAAATTCTTTTATTGTTTAGAAGTTTATGATTAACCATATTAACTATACACATTTTTTTTTATTAATTCTGTGTTCAGGCATATCTGGGTTATACAGGGTGTCCCATTTTAATCTATCACCCCCCTAATTTTTTTTATCTATCAATTAAATCAAAAAATGCTTCAAATAAAAGTTGTTTGGTTTTGAGGGGGACCCAAAATGGCGTTATTAATTTTTTATTTTTTGGACGTCTTCATGGTCAAATAGGCCCAACTTGTTTTTTTCAAATGGAAACCTATATTTTTTATTACAATATCTTATTGTTTGGAAAAAAACAAGTAGCTTTTGTTTCAAAAAAATTTTTGTATGACTTCATTTTTTTTTTAATATTAAACAAAATAATTTTACATTTTAGTTTTTTAATAATTTTTTACTCGAAACCCATTAACTTTAGAGGAAAAATGTAAAAAACAAAAAATGTTTATTTTAATCTGATATAACTAGGAAAATTATATCAGGATTTTTTGTTAACTTTTGCTCTTCAAAATATTAAAGCAAATAAAAAATAAAATAAAAAATTCTGAAATAATTTTCCTAGTTATCTTATATTAAAATAAACATTTTTTGTTTCTTACACTTTTCCTCTCAAGTTAATGGGTTCCGAGTAAAAAATTAGTAAAATTCTAAAATCTAAAATTATTTTGTTGAATATTAAAAAAAAATGAAGTCATACAAAAAATTTTTTGAAACAAAAGCTACTTGTTTTTTTCCAAACAATAAGATATTGTAATAAAAAATATAGGTTTCCATTTGAAAAAAAAAAGTTGGGCCTATTTGACCATGAAGACGTCCAAAAAATAAAAAATTAATAACGCCATTTTGGGCCCCCCTCAAAACCAAACAACTTTTATTTAAAACATTTTTTGATTTAATTGATAGATAAAAAAAATTAGGGGGGTGATAGATTAAAATGGGACACCCTGTATAGGAATCAGTCAGACTTTTATTTTGAGTCGTTAAAAACGATATATTGTATTAACCGATGTCGTTATAACCGGGTTCGACTGAATAAAGAAAAGCTTTTATTATAATACTAAAATTATTGTACTTTTAGAAAGTCAAAACAAAAATTGGTACATATAAAATTTTATGTTTTTTCAGATTATATAGTTTCATTTTTTTTATCATGCGTTATTATAACTTAAATGAAATTTGAATTTAATCTTTCGCGGTTGTTCTTTTGTTGCACTCCAGAAGTTACTTTTTTAGAAGACCACGAGATGTTGGTCGAAATCCCATGCGTTATGGGATAAAACCCAAAAATATTAAGTTTAAGGAATAACTTAAATAAATACAATAATATATATTTTAACCACTTGTAATAAATTAATTATTTATGGAAGTGAAGTGTAATTGTAAACAATTTGAAGTAGGTATTAGTTTATATTCCTAGAAAAAATGCAGGATATCATTTTCGTTTATAAATAAAGACATTTATATAGCTAATGGATATTCTGATATTGACTATAATAAGATTGTTTATTGTTTATATTTGGTTTAGTTTTGTCAATTCAGTCTTTTATAACAAATTTGTACATATAATTAACTAAAACAATAAAAACAAATACATTTCGCAGAAATAATTACAAAATGCTCTACAAAAAAGACCTTAGAAAATTTTTCTTTAATGTCAATTTACGTTATACTTAATTAACTTCCCAATAGGAAGTTATTGTAATTGGTCCGAAAATCGAAATCAAAAATTTTAACATATTTTCATGTTTCAAGGTCTTTAGAGTATATTTACACTATTTTCAGAAAAATTTCTGTATGTACGTGTAATTTTTTTCCGGGACGAAATCTCGCGAATAAAAAATGCTATTGACTTCGTTGGGGTGCTAATCGAAGCGTCTTGACGTAAATATGATCTGAAAGAATTTTCTTTTCGAAAATCAACCCCTACGGGGGTGAAAAGGGGTGTTTTTTATCGGATTTAGTCGAAACTTAGAATAAATATTACACAATACGAATAATGAAACGTGTATTTCAGTTTTTTTTTTTTGGGTCCAAACAGCTTTGATGGCTGTTTGATGAAAACCACCATCAAAATTTGAATTTCAAATACTAATATACGTCTACTAATTCATGTTGCCTTGGAAACAAACGCAGTTCAAATTGTTAGAATTAGGAAATTAGAAAACTAATATTTATAATACGAAGGTGAGTTTTATTTCTGACAAATTCCATTAAAAATGTTCATATACATATTAAAAAAATATTTACAAACTATAATATAGTAATATTAATTATGGAAACAATAAATAATCAGTATTTATATATTGATAGGACATACCATGTTGAGAAGTTGATTGTGTGGACCTAAAGGATCGCACCCCACGGCATTATACGTTATATAGTTTAATTTTATATCTCCGGGTAAAACTGTATCCAACGGCTAGTTTTAAATGATTTGAATTAAAAAACTAAATAAGTAAAAAAGATCCAGCAAAACTAAAAGAAAATATCTCTTATTAAAGGACCCCGCAGAATCCTTATGGGAAAGGGGTTTCCGTCAAACTCTTTGAGACTTTGGATTCTGATAATCCTTGATGAGTAGATTAAAAGTGTCAATGGGCACTAAGTCCTAAAAACTCAAACTTTTAAGATATAGCCCGCTAAAGTTGGGGATCATGCTCGCTTTTAATTTACAATAAAAAATTTTGTAGAACCTTAATTTTCGCACAACTATTTGTATGTGGTCCCAAAGACTTATATAATCGATTGTCATCATAAAAAAGTAAACTTTTAAATTCTTTAGCCGATGGCAGTACTTAAATCTTATTATTACGTTTTTTTTATTATAAACCAATTTTTTATTATAAAACAATTGAATTTGTTTATAATTTAAAAAAACGTAACAATAAGATTTAATTTCTCAATGAATTGAAAAGTTGACTTTTTTATGGTGGCAATCGATTATAGATGTCTTTGGGAACACATACAAAAAGTTGAGCGAAATTTAAGGTTCTACAAAAAAAATATTGTAAATTAAAGACAATCATGATCCCCAACTTCAGAGAGCTATATCTTAAAAGTTTGAGTTTTTAGGACTTAGTGCCCATTAACACTTTTGATCTACTCATGAAGGACTCATAATCCAAAGTTTCAAAGAGTTTGACCGAAACCCCTTTCCCATAAGGATTCTGCGAGGTCTCAAAAATTATGTTCAGATCCTTGCTGAACATCCAAAAGATTACTGCACTAAAATAAATTATTTTTCGATTAAAAATCATTCAAATAACAAACATTTTCATTTTCTGAGATTGGTCATATATGTATGTGATATACATATCGCCTTAGTGCGATCGCGCATTAGAGTTTGTGTATATATGTATGTGTGTGTGTGGGTACAACACTTCCTGACGCGCCTTGCCCCCCTCCCCCCCCCCTCACCGAAAACCAACGCGCACAAACAGCTGCACCTAAAAGCAGTAAATAAACAAACATTGTTAAAATAACAATCGCCATTTTAGAATCGACTCGACGGACGGCAGGCAAACAGGCAAGTAAGCAAGTAAGCTAAGGCAACCAGGGCCGCTCTGAAGAAGGGCAGTCAAAATATAAATAATATAATAATGCTACTTACTGCCACTATACTTTATTTATTTATTGAAGTAAGCCTGATACCAAATTACAAAAAAATATGTTTTTAAAATTACGCATGAAAATGATTGAAGTAGGATTATGTAAATACAGTAGAAACCGGTTATAACGACATTGAAAGGACTGCTCATATTGGTCGTAAAAACGGATAGTCGACCAATATGACCGGTCCCTTCGATGTCGTTATAACCGGTTTCTACTGTATATGGGATTCGGTTGGACTTTTATTTTGAGTCGTATTAACCGATGTCGTTATAACCGGTTTCTACTGTATATGGGATTCGGTTGGACTTTTATTTTGAGTCGTATTAACCGATGTCGTTTTATCCGGTTTCTACTGTATTATAATCTTGAAGGTATATGAAAAGCTGTAGGAAAGAGGTGATTTAAAAAATTCATCTCGCAAAATTTACGCATTTTTGAACCCTCTCTTCCCCTTTGCCACGCTGCATCAAATTTTTTTCAACACCTTACCTAATATTACGCAATAAAATCTGCACCCCCCCCCCTCCTCAAATGAATGGTTATTTTTATGAAAGAATTCTCAAAATTGGTCATTAAAAATAACGTCCTTTATTTATATCGCGACTGATATTTTTTTTATAAATTTATAATTTATAAAAAAAATAGAAATAAAATTGATGTAGCTATTTCAATTCGCGTGACATCTCGTTATTTCGGACCCCCTTCCCTTACTCGTCACATATCATCGCGCTAGGAAATTATCCCCTATCCCCTCTTTTTGTGTACATATTTTATGGACTACCTCTAAGATGAAAATTTTTAAATACTACTGAAAAATCTAGTTTACTCAAATAATTGTTTTCGAAATATTGTTTCAAATAGAGAATGTATTGTTTTTGTCCGACAATATTGCTCTAAAGAGAAACAATTATATAGTTGGATTAAGAATAAATTCTTATATTAAGAAAAAAAATTGTGTTGGCGCAAGGTAATTTGTTTTACTGTGTATTTTAATATTATAAAATTGGGCGGTAATTTTTGTGCTTGATAAGGGCGGCCAATATCCTAAGAGCGTCCCTGGATAAATCATCCAGCTCTAGTTAGTTCTCGCTAGCCTGGCAGGCCTGCTGAAACAATTTGAGTAAATAATTTTACCTAAATAAATAAAAATAAAAGGGGGTAAACACCACAATCTACGTCGGTGGCCGACCAATGCTTGAAGGGAGAGGGAAAGTGTCAGACACGATCCGTATGTATATGTGTGTGTGTATTTGTTTGTAATATTTTTTATGTTCAGCGACATGTAAACATATGAAGTTCTGGCGTAAGCACGTAGCGTGTGTACTTGTATGTGAATATTCTAAAGCAGCAGTTGTTGTTGCACAGTACAGCCCTCGGGCCGCATGTGGCACGACAATCAATTTTCTAAACTAATGCGATTTTGTTTTAATTTTAACAACTAATTATTAAACACTTTATCGTAAGACAGTAAAAATTTAAACTATCAATGAAAATTTCACTGATCTGATTTGAATGTGGTTTTTAAAATAAAATTCCTTTCTTTCCTTAAACTATTTTCTCCACGATGTCAGTGTGTCTGTCTGTAGACGCTGTAACTAAAAAGTAACAAAGTATTGACAATTAAGATCAATATTTGAAAAAAAAATCGAATTATTTTTGAAACAGTTCATAAAAGAAATAAATATTGTAGAGAACATTATTTTCTAATATACATACCTACATATATGTCTCACTATTTTTTTCATATCTTTTATCAATAACCAAGAAATATTTTTTTAATACATATGTACATAAACACGTACTCTATTCATTCTATTCGTTCTACGTATAAGAAAGTTCCATGACACCTGTCCCATATTTTTTAATTTAATCAATAGATTAACGAAATTCAAAAAATTAATTCGATTCGAAAATAATATCGTAAAGTTTACTGGTTAAAATGTTATTTAAAGTAAGTAAAGCAAATATCGAAATTAGTTTGTATTGTTAAAATTTGAACACATGAATTATATATTAAAATAAAGTAACTCACTCTTTATTTCTTCAAAATTGAAAATTTAAATTCTCAAAAACATTCTGGGTAATTATTCTGATATTTTTATTAATCGAACTTATCTCACGTTATTGGTCATTAGAGATAAAAGTCTAAAATTTTAATATGTTAGGTATTTCTGGATAACTCATATTATATTTTACTAATTTTTATTTAAAATATTGGGCGTATGGTTTTTGAGTAATTGGATATTAAAAATAGAGTTTTTTACACACGATAAATGAGAGAACTTACCGAAAGTGCTCTATTTATTGAAATTCTACAAAATTGGCTATATAGAGACATTTTAAAAACTTATTATTCGTAACTTCAACCCTTTTAAATACTATAAAAATTATAAAACAAATATATTCACGTGTGATTTATTCAAAATAATGAAAAACTAGCTCTGCCATTACAGCAAATTAGTACATGTTACTATTATATACCGTTCTGTCTATTTCAATTTTCAATTTAAAATAAACTTTTTACTTTTAATAATTAATGAATATAAATTAAAAACAAAATTTTTCGAAACCAAATCTTTTTTTACAGTGTGCTAGACGTATAACCTTAATTTAAATTGGATTAAACAATAATATATATTATATTAACAATATCTATATGTATGTATGTATACATATGTAAGATGTATGCATTGTAAAGAAGACAAATAAAGAATATATATGTGTACAGAGCATTACCCTATATTGTTAATAGATAGAAGGGTGGGTTTTCTCCCTACAAGTGTTAGCTAATCCCTAATTCCGTGATTATATGCAAGGTGGCGGATTCTCGGCAACTGGATTTAATGTGGATAGTCCACAATTAAAATTCAAACTGCTGGTTATATGTATAGAGAGATATCTATATGTGTAGATGCTTGTTTCTAAATCCTTGAATTAGAAAGAAATATGTAATATTTACAATTTAACATCGGTTCTATAATAAATCTATAAGTTTGTGTTTATTCTGTCTATGATTCTACATTATGTTTGTTTAGTTTAGATTTAAATCTGTTGTTTAACGTTCAAGGCTTTCGCGGTTCTTGATTATATAATAGGGACCATCCATAAAATACATTACGTAAAATTCATCCATTTTTACCCCCCCCCCCTCCCTCTCTTTGCCACGTTGCATCCCTTCTTTTTTTAATCTCATTCGAAATAATACTTCACAAATCCTGGATATTATATTAGTAGGTACAGTCGAAACCGGTTATAGCGACATCGGTTAATACAGCATATTGGTTTTAACGACTCAAAATAAAAGTCCGATTGAACCCCAAATAATTGCCTTTTTACCGGTTTTTACGATCTAATATGACTGGTCCCCTCGATATCATTATAATCGATTTCGACTGTAATTCGAGTTTTAAAAAATAAAGTAATAAAAATATTGCTATTTGTTATTAATATATGTATTAATCTACGTACAAATGCAGTTATTTACAATTTAACTGTAATATTCAAATGTAGGTATATATGTGTAAAAACAAAAAAAGTAACTATATAAATAAATGCTTTGTTTATTATTAATGCAATTATTTTCAAGAGTATATGAAAACATTAATTGTAATTGAATTGTTATTTCATAAATAAAATAAAAAACAATATGTTGATGTTTACATAAACATGTAATACAAATGTGAAAAATAACAAAAGTTGGATATAAAACTGAAGTTTTAATTGTATTTAAATGAATTCCTTTATTTAATATCAATAGGGCTGGACTTAACTAAACAGCTATAGAAATTATTATTTCTTGGGTTTTATTTCGTACACGGAGAAAAATAAAGTTGATTTTTTAAGAAAAATTACAATTTTATTTTTTTATCAAAAAATATTATCAGTTTAAATATGTACTGTCAATTGAGTAACTTCTACAATCTCCAATATAATTTTTATAATATCGTCGCTTATCTATCAACACCGCTCAAGTCTTTTTGACCAACTTTACAGGAGAGCGAAAAAACCGTGTATGTTTTATATAGGCTACCGGCTTGCGCGCTGTCACTATTTTTTGAATTCTGGTCTCTTATTGTCCGAAACGTCTAGAATGTGATTGGTAGATCGACGCGCAATGAATAGCTCTATCTAATGACATTAAAATGTAAAAACCGCTAATTTTCGACTTTTGCGGTGTTGTTAGATAACCGACGATATGCAATTTTTACTATATTCGTAAATATCATTAAGATGATTTATTCAACTAATTATTCTTAAGTTGGATTATTTGTTAATAAAGTGAAATTATTTCATTTCAATTTAAAGACAATACAATAAATACTACGATTGTGTAAAATTAATTATATTAATAGTAAATTTTTTATTGGTATAACAAATTAAACTACACCAATAATATAGATTTCGATCCTGCACGCAAAATTACTAATTCATATTGTAACTAAAGTAATACGTGGCCTAGCAAGAATTACAATATTTTTTTTAAAGTGGCTATTTGCACATACTGTATATGTACCAAATTAGGTTAGGTTGTTAAGTTAGCCTTGTTTCACACATACGCGGTTCCATTCGGTTCGGTTCGTTTTCGGTTTCAGCCGAAAACGAATCAAACCCTTTCACACATACACGGTTCTCATACGGTTCATATTAGGTTTTATTTTTTTCCGTAAACTCAGTAGTTATCATGGAGAGAAAGCAAGTTGTTGCCATGTTGTTTCTCTATAAAAAAAAATAAAAAATGAAGGAGGCATACTAGAATTCATTGCGAGCACCCTCTCATCACTTTACAGCAGGAATTTGGAGTATTCTACACTATTTTCCCGAAGCTAAAGAGCATGAAGACGATCCACATCAACATCTAGAAAACCGCTTATTTTATTAGAAAATCCGCGACAAAACTTAAAAAAAAATAACACTCGCTATCAGGTTAAAACCGAAACTAAACCGAGTATGTGTGAACGCGTTCATTGCTTTGTGTTCCCTGGACACGAATTGAAACCTGATGAAATCTGTCCGAGTGGAGAGAGTATTCAGTTCTGTACGGTTTCTATTAGGTACCGAATACAAACTGAATCATCGTTTCACACTTGTCGGCAGCGACCGAAAACGAACCGAAAACGAACCGAACCGAATGAAACCGTATATGTGTGAAATAGGCCTTAGGGTAGATTTGTGGTATGTCCAAATAGCCAATTGCAAGCACATACGGCATGTGCAAATAGCAAATAGCCGATTGCATGCATATACGGTATGTGCAAATAGCCAATTGCGTGCACATACTGTAAGTGCAAATAGCCTCATTCTATTTTTAGACCGTTTCAAGATTACTTCGTCAAATAGTAATATATCTTAAAAAATTGAGTGATTTATATGAAATATTTTTCTCCGTGTAGTTATTAATAAAATGTTACGTTTACAAACTTATAATAGTTAATATTTTATTAGTAAAAATATCAACTGACTGAAATCTCGCGAATAGCACAGCATTATTATTTTTTTATTATAAAGATAATATTTGACTTATTGTCTTATGAATCATCGCATCAATAGTGTGTAGAACTGGTTTGAATATTGCAATGTTGGTAACCCCGAGGGTGAAGAAACGATTAAAAACACCCCCAATCTAATGAAGTAAACCATATTCTGAAACTTTTATATACAAGTTTTTATAATATTTTGTCTGTTTTTGTATAATGACGTTTCTTCATTATTATAAAAGCAAATTTTGTTTCTAACTTTCACAAATTCTGCAGTTAATTATAATTTATATTTGATTATCTTTCATAAAGTTTTTCGACGTAAAACTGAATCAACGAATTTTATATTTGTTATTTATATATATTTAATAATAATTAATTAATATGGGATACTAACTTCAAAACATAAAGAAAAGTTATTTTTCTCATTGCTGTGTGTCTGTCTGTGTCTTTTCTTTCGTTCATGATTACTGCAAAAATGCACCGATTTGAATTATTTTTGGCAAAAACGTTTATCTTAATAAGTACTCCAAACCGATTAATTTTAACGTTAATCGGATTAGGGGTTTTGAAAGTATTCGAAATTTTGTACCTTTTATCGTCTTACAAGGGAACTTTGCGAGGTGTATCTCGCTAATTTTGAACTCATAGTTCAATCGAACCTAAATCAACTATAAAAATGGGTGAAAAAAACTTTTTTTTGAAACACCTGAACTAAATTTAATAATTTTGTAACCGCTATCGAATATCTTTTCTACAAAATAATTCAAACGATGTATTATTATGCTTAAAAAGTAAAAAAAAATATTTTATTGATGAAATTTTCATTCTAAATTAAAAAAAATTGAAAACTATACACTGTAATATGATTCTTTCTATAATTAGAACTGTATTGATTATATTGGAACATTCCCCCCGCATTATAAGTTTGTTGACGCCTCTGGTAATGTTGTCTGATATTGCTTTGTCTCGACAGCATTTTGCTGGTTCGAATTTTGCTAATTACATTAATCTACAATTTTATTAAGTATACTGTCTTCCAGTCGTTGTCTGTTGTAGAAATTTTACAGTTAATTAAAATTTACTTATAGCAGTAGTTCGTAACTTTTTTTATCGAAATCATTATATATACATAATATATTCTTGGATAAACTGAACAACGTGGGATTCTTGGGGTTAAATATTATGTATATAATAATATAAATTGTTACAGGATTATTAATTATAATAATTAAACTTCAAAGGAAAATTTAATTTTGTTTTCAAGTTCATTCAATATTAAAGTCGTGTTTAAAATCAATAAAGCTATTTTAAGTCTTCAAAAACAACTAATAATGTACTTTTTTGTATCAAAATACCCATTTTTTTTAAATTTAATCTCGCTGAGTGTATCAAATTATTTATAATATGGTTAAAAAAGAATAAAAATTATTATAATTAATATTAAAATCAAATTTTTAAATAAGAATGTATTTGTGAGAAAAGTCTGAAAAAAACTTTACGATACGAGAAACTATTACGTCCGGTTCGAATCGCCCTTGACTTTTTTTTAGTCATTAACAAAATAATAATAAATAAAACTAAATTTTTCGTATAAACTATAAGATTTTGACACCCAAGTTTTAAAAATTGAAGAAAAATGTAGTGGTTTTTTGAAATATGAAATTGTCCTAATTCTTTGTTATGGATCAATAAATAAAGTTGAAATCACTGTTTTATTTAAAATATACGATATAAAACATAAAAAAAGCAAGGAAATGTATTTTATCAAGTAAATCTCGAATCGATATGAAAACAAGTGATATAAAATAAATCTTTTAACTACATAGAAACAATATCCGATCGTTTAAAAAAGTTCTAGAAAACAAAAATCAAAATATCGTAGTCATAAGTTATCTGTATTACCCCCTAAATGTTCAGGAGTTTACCCTTGGTATTTGGAACAGCCCCAATCCTTGAATTTTACCAACACCGTTCGGCAATGATTCTTGTTTGACAATCGGCCTTTATATAACTTGCCAATGTAGTAGTTAAATAGAGTTTAAGTATCCTATATATTTTGCTTGGTTCGTTGCTTCTAAACCAGGTGGGACGATTTCTAACTTTCTGGTAGTTTATTTCTTGGGAAAATGCTTCTATACTGTTTTTGTTTTTCAACTATAACTATTTTGTAAGTATGGAAATTTATTTTTAATATTAATTACTCTGTCATTAAATATTCCAAATAGTTTTCATTCTATAATTCTGCAGCATTATGTGAAATATTTTAAAGTCTTAGCAAACTTGACGTCCTGGGTAAGATTTTTTTACCGTTTTTCTCACTTCAGGGAAATTCTTTTCATCAAGTTAATCATTAAAATACATTTCATTACCTACTCTAAATTTTTTTTTTATTTAAACTATACAATTTTTAACATCGAACTATTTTTTAATAATATTACGATGAATCAGTCCATATTTTATATCGGTTAACGTCCACAAAAACTTTCTATAATAAAACAAAAACCGTCGTGGTAACTGGAATATGCATTTATTACATTTTACTTTCATGTTCGAAAAAATGGAACTATTGTAATACCGTCGAAAAATCGTAACCGAGATAAGAGTAGATTCTGATTATACAGCCTTCAAAACGTAAAGAAAAGTTGATTTCCGCATGCTGTCTGTGTCTCTCTCTCTGTCTGTGTGTCTGTCTGTGTTTGTCTGGATGTAGAATTTTCTTTCGTTCACGATAACTACTGTAAATATGCACCGATTTGAATTATTTTTGGGAAAAATGTTTTTCTAAGTGAATACTCCACACCTATTGATTTCGGTGCTAATCGGACACTCGGTTTCGAGTAACTAGGAGAATAAATGTTATTATTATTAACTATTATTATTATTAGGGGTTTTGGATATATTCGAAAATTTGTACTTATTATCGTCTAAAAAGTGTGTATTATCTCACCAATTTGGATAAGACTTGGTACACTTGTAGTTCAATCCAATCTAAGGGGCAATTATTTTATAAACGTGTCAATTACTGCGAAGGGTAAAAACCACCATCAAAGTTTTAATTCTAAATAATAATAAATTCATATACTCTTTCATGTTGCCTTGGAAACATTATTCAAACTGTCAAATTATTATTCTGATATTAGGATATTAGAAAACTAATATTTATACAATACAAATGTAATTTTTATTTCTGACAAATCCTATTGAATTTTTTCTTTTATATCAAACATTATTTTAAAATATACTATAGACTATACAACATGGAAGTCATGTATGGCTCTCCATACTTTTATTTTATTTTAGTTTAACTTTAATTACGAGATAAATTTTATATTGCTATCTAATAAATCGATACAGTGGTTTTAAATAATCCATGTAACAGGTTCTTCTCGACTGTTTGATGACTTTACGTCATTCAAAAAACATAACTCAAAATTCAATAATATTTACGTATGGTCCTTTAAACCTTTTAATTTTCACTCTTCATTTAATCTAAACGTAACTGACAGTAACTGGGCAATATAATATTATACAATATATTTGAATTCTCTCAACTCCTCCACGTCAATTTCTCCGTACAAGCATTAAACATCCTTAAGTCCTTAATATTTCCAAATCATCCCGCATACTCACCCCTCTGGACGCCTCTTAAACTAATCAAGATGCTAGGAATTCTCTTAAGAACATTTAGCCTATGGGACGTACAATGCCAATGTGAGAATAAACATACTCACATTATAAGGGATTAGTTGGTTAAGGAGGGTGCGTTAACGTTAGATTAGAATGTGATATAGGGGTCACTTTCTAAAAGCACACCACACTTTATATTCTAGCATTAATTAAACATTATATGCTTGTACAACTAACTAATGTCTGAGAGAGATGGGAAATTATGTATGCTACCGTTATGATACATATACTCACTCCTATATGCACGAATATAGTTGCATATTTTTTTGCTTGACTCAGGTTTTCTGCAGTATAGTTATTCTGTAATTTTCATTATTTTAACAATAATTTACTTTTATTATTTTTTCAAACATTAAAAATGTAACTTGTAAATTTGCGTTATTAAATTTAATAAGAAGAATATAGCAAGCTTTCGATTACACAAAAGCATACACTGGTAGAAAGGATTTCTCAAACCAAGTAAACCTTGTTTTGTGTATAACGAAAACAATATTTTCTTAAGATAAGCTAAACTAACTATAGTATTCTTGAACGAAGGAATAACGTAGTTGGATTAAGAGTATGTTTCTTATATTAAGAAAATATTGTTTTCGTTATATACAAAACAAGGTATTCTTGGTCCAATACAGTTTTTTTTTTCTGTGTACGGAAAAAGGAACCTAAAGAATTACAGTTTTTCTCTGTACATCCCGGATAATAAGCGACAACCTATTATTATAAAATATTTTTTTACTCTCTGAAACTGTAATAATATAATTTTAAGCTGTAATGTTTGCAGTTTAACTTTCAATTTATATCGAGTATCTGCAAACATTATTACAGTTTCAGACTAATTTTTTTTTATAATGATAAGTTGTCGCTTACTATCCGGGATGTACAAGAAACAAAAATTCTTCAGGTTTCTAATATATTATAAATCTATAACATATAAAACGCAACGTCTCTCTGTCTGTCTATCCGTTAGTGCGCTTATCACTCGAGTACCACTTATCCGATTTACGTGTTTTTTTTTAATTCATAGATATGTTCTCTTTATCCATGTTTTATATTTATACTAATTAGACCTAATCAAGTCGGAAAAAATGCAATATGCACTACGTAAAACCTAAACCGTTAAATATTGAACAAAATAATGTAGTAAGTAAAGAATTATGTAGAATAATAATATAATTATATTATAAAAAATATCTATATTTCTTTCAACTATATATTTTAGCGAATTTTTCGAAGAAAAATATAGCTATTGCTATCACCATCATGACGCAACTTCGGAAAAAAAACTATATATCTTTATCAAACTTGATCTCGAGATCACGAAAATGAGGTTCGTTAAAAATTTTATGTATATATATATATATATATATATATATATATATATATATATATATATATATATATATATATATATATATATATATATATACATATGTATATCTGCCGTTTCGAGTGGACTCTCTAGCCTTCCAGGATTACTTCCGATCTTTTTGAAACTTGGTTGAAAAATCAATCTCACGAATACCTCGGTTAAGTTCGTTAGTCAGCGAAATTCCTTTATGGATTTCAAAATGGCGGCCATTCAAAACCGAAAAAAAATCATATCTCGGGTATTAAATATCGGATTGATAATATCAAATATGTTTTGGAATCCTCTCAATAAAACAAAATTATTATGTCTCTTGTGATTTTTCGATATAAAGTACCGTTTGGTTGATATTTTAAAAACAAAAAAAATATTGTAGAGATTGTAAACTAAGAATGCCGAGTTCGAGTCCCGATGTGGAACTTTTTTTTTACAAGTTTTTTATTTTATTTTTTTGTTTATTATGTAGAGTAAAAAGTTAATAATCAATAAAAAATTTAAAAATTTTCAGAGCCAACTTTTTTTTACACATTTAATTATTTTTTATTTTATTTTTTTATCAAATAAAATTCGCTTACCGCGGTGGTTGCGCGGACAGAATATTTTAAATCCTAAACAATAATTCCGTAGTTCACGCGAAGGGGCACAGTTAGTTTATGGATTATATTTAATTGCACTATATTAAAGAACAGTCAGTATGTACTTACATCGAACATAAATTTTAGTAGGTATTTTGCACTTAGGTCAGGTCAAAATATAGAAAATCACAAAAATCACATTAAAAATGTGGGCTAAAGGAAGAGGTTAGTAGGTGGTTAGGTAAAAATATAGAAAATCACACAAAATACATCAAAAATATGTAATTTTTAAATCTGACAGGTTCAAATTTAGGTAAAGGGAAAAGTGCAAAGTATTTATTTTTAGTGGATTTTTAGTATATTGATATTGATACAAATAATAATTTCGAATATAAATTCTGTTAAGAAAGAAATTATACTATTTATCTCGCACTTAAGTTATGAAAATATTTTTGAATTATTTAAAATTGGATAGTGTGGCAATGTTTTTGGTGTTTCTATTTCTTTAAATGTTTAACTTTGAGAGAAATATATAATTTAGATTTGTGTCTTTATATAAAATATATAGCGTATAGTTTTGTTTGCATATGTATAGCTGTTCACAAACTTAATGTATATATAATACATAAAGGGGGTATGTAGGAGTGGAGATTTTGGAGTAGTTAAGTTTCATGTAAACATTTTGCCAACATGTATATTGAAAGACGTTAACATTGGCTTACATCGTTATGTAGCCTAGCGTAAATATTGAAAGGGCGGTACAGAATAAGGGGTTGATTGTGAGTTGAAACTTAACTTCTTGTCAAAATGTTGTTATTGTCGAAGTAATTATTAAATATTAACACTGTTTTTAATGTACAATCGAAACCGGTTATAACGACATCGGTTAATACAACGTATCAGTTTTAACGACTCAAAATAAAAATCTGACTAAAACTTATATACACCTATCCCCCGATTTACACGGTAGATACGTTCTGCACAAAACCGTGTAAACTGAAATCTTGGATTTTGCTAAGTAAAATCGTGTAAAACGAAAAAAAAAAACAAAATGTGCATGATTCAGTAATTTATATTTATATAACATATGAAAGTAATATAAGTAGAAATTTAATTTATTTTACATTAGGAACAAAAAATTAAAAAATACTTTAAATTTTAATTTTTCACTATCATCACTTTCTTGAACTATCAATCGTTTCTTTCTGATAGATATGATGTCACTCTCATGCACTCAAAAATGCCATCAAATCTTTGTATAGGTGTATATGGAGCGGAATAAACATTTTTACTAGTTTTTTGAAAATTGCCAATTTATAAATCGTGTAAAAGCGAAATCGTGTAAAACAAGTGCAGTGTAAATCGGGGGATAGGTGTAATTACTTTTTTACCGGTTTTATGAATAAGGTACTAGCGCCAGTTTTGGACAGTATTTTTAACTTAAATGACTGAATTAGAAATATTTGTTGATATTTGATTTCTGCCATTACTAGATATTAATCTGTATATATTTAACTGTCTTACAGCATGATTTTATGATAATTGATCATTTTATTTAAAAAACAGTGGACAAATAATTATCACAGTTCGGCACACTATCAAGGAAATTGTATTTTCTTATGTACTCTTTATTTTATAACGTTTATGTAGTACATAGTACTTGTCATTATATAATCATTAGCAAGTGTTCATTACTGGTTTTACTTTGTCCATTACTGGCTATAATTAAAAAATTATATTTGCATATTTTGATAATTAAATTGACTTTATAAAGAGGTAGTTATTTTATTAGTATAACATAGGTTCATGAGAATTATAGAAAAATAGCCCACCAATTTAAAAAAAAAAACTACATACTTTACGCTTAGCGCGTTCTGGTACCAGTATTTTATCGACTTTTACGACCTAAAATCTGTATTAACAGATTTCGACTGTATTTCATAAACAATTAATTATTATATGAATATTATCTATGCCATATTATTCTCACCAATTCGATAATTTTGATAAAACAACAAACTCAAGTGAATGTAAATTTATTAAAACAGGAAAAATGAATTAGTGGAATACATTTATACTTAAACTGTTGTAGTTGCTAATGTGTTCTTACTAATTATACTTGTCAAGTACTTGTAGTACATAGCAAAGATTGAAAACTAGTTTATGTTGTTATTTCTCTATCGATGTGAAAATTAAATAAAATAAATACATATTCGTTTTGAATCTCATTGAACACCAAAAGTGGTTTATACGTTCTAACTTAATACAACAAAAAAAACGACCTGTGAATTTTTTAGTGTTGCATACAGAAATCGAAACGAAATCTATTTGTTTGTAACAGCCTTTTAGTTACTGAACCGTTTGTTATAGAAAGTTGAGATTTGGCAGAATTGTGACTAATAATATAATAGACCTGAACTATAAAAATTAAAAAAGGGGAGGGAGGTTACAATTATTTCTCCAGGATATCAGATTGAATATTATCAAATGAGCCATCTGTTTTCTAATAGTCGAACTTAGGGGAAAAGCCACTATGACAGAAAAAATCGTTTTTTAAAGTGTACATATATTCAAAAATATGTAAAAAAAATTAAGTTAAAATTCCAAAAATTGTCTGACAATGAGTTACAGTCAATTTAATGAGGCAAGATAGAACGGCCTGTTATGACCCTCAGAAAACTTTAAATGCATTTTTCTCGAAACGGCTTTAGTTTGACCTGGTTTCAGCGATTCCTTAAAGACTTATGAATAGGTTTAATTATTTTTTCATCGTTATCTCAGTGGCTAAAACTGTAATTTTTGAAATTTTAATAATTTTTATTTTTAGAAAAAAAAATATTAAAAAACAAAAAACGCTTACGCACAACCACCATATAGATATTGATAAAATATTAATTTATTTTTTCCGATAATCTATCCGAAAATTTCGATGGAACCATGATGAAAAATATTTTTTTTTCGTCACATAGTGGTTCATAACTTTTTTTTTATATTTTTCAATAAAAATTGGTATTGATTAAGTTGAATATATACTTAATAAAATACCCTCTACCCAATCCTAAAATAATAAGTTATACCTGTGAATTTTTTTTCCAAACATTGATATTTGTTTGACCCGTCACAGTGGCTTTCCCCCTTAAACTAAATTAAATTATCATAAACGAATAAATTGAAAAATTATACGGTACGAGACACTAATACGTGAGGTTCGACTCGCACTTGACATTTTTTTGTATTATGGATTTTTTTTCCATGATAGAAATTGAACGATTCGATATTAATATTTTTATTAAAAAAAAAATAATAAACTGGAGCGTTAAATCTAATGTTAATTTTTTCAACCACTGGTATACTGTGATAACCAAATCGTGGGAATATCAAATGACCTAAGTGTTTCCTTAAACGATTTCTCTGTAGTGCGATTAGGTGTAGCATATTTAGAAATAAATCAAACAATTATACTTAGGTTAAGGAAAGGGGGACTAATCTTTGTACTTGGCTGTTTCCTGCTTTTCTTGTATTACGTTATTTATTTTTATATCAGATTGGGTATTATGTAAGGATTGGGGAGGGGTAGCCGGTAGACTAAGAAAAGTTAATAAAGATTTTATTATGTTCAACTGCGATTTAGAAAGATTACGAAAAAAGTAGGTATAAATAAGTATACACAGTAGAAACCGGTTATAAGGACATCGGTTAATACGACGTATCGGTTCTAACGACTCAAAATAAAAGTCCAACTGAATCCGGTTATTACGACTATCCGCTTTTTACGACCAATATGACCGGTATCTTCAATGTCGTTATAACCGGTTTCTATTGTATATTTAAAAGTTAATTTATCGAATTTTATTAAACGATTTAATTCTTGGCCTGGTTATGGAAGTATATTTTAAATAAATATTAAATAGTAAAATTTTGTGCAAATAGAAATTTTTAATTATATATTAAATCAAATATTTATAAAACAAAGTATAACAAATACAGGGGCATCTGCGTAAAATTTTCCAAAGAGGGTTTAGATTTGTAGTAGAATTGTCCAGAGAAGGATCAACCTTACGTTATATTTGATTATGAGGGAGGGGAGAGAGTGTACCCCATTTGTTCGTCATTGCAGACGCCTATGATTGCGTATGTAATGTAAATATAAAAATTAAAATAGAAATAAATATTTTGATAGGTATTTTATTTAGACTGAACTAATTCTTTGAATTTGATTGTTTTCATTAAATCAAATTAAAAATGACAATCATTCACTTGCCTAGAAACACAGTCTCTATTTGGCCCCCATTAATTGAAAGATCATTTCATTTTGTGACATGTTTATATTTTACAAATATTTTTAATTTAAAATATTTACAATTGTATAGTTAACTTGAAAGTAGTTTCAATTTTTTTGAGTCTCAACAAACATACGTTCATGTAACATAAGAAACAAAAATAACTGCACATATGCAAACAAATTCTGTTGAATAATTCGTTAAATATTCCTTACTTACTAAAAATAACACTTACAAATTGATTATCCGGTTCAATAGGATGATTATTTTTATTTGAGTATAACATTTTTCCCTGTCCGCAATTTTTTTTATTCACATATTACTTTTTTGTACGTGTATTATTTCGATTCTTAATCTTTTCATATGTTTAAATAAAAATAAAATAATTTGAAAAAGATCATGTTTTTTTTCGAAATAAAAAATTCGAAACGTGTTATTATTATGCGTCCAACTTTTTTTCTTACAAGGGAACCTTTTCAAGTCGAAAATTCGTATCGAGTTTAAACTTTGTATATAGTTAGAGGAGGTCAAGATAAGTAAGAAAAAAATTATCTTAGCTGCGGTAAAACGGTTTATGGGGGTGAAACACCCCTATGGAAATGTGCAAAATAATCATATTTTTTCAAATAACTCTGAAACTAATGAAAATTAAAAAAAAACTATAATATAAAATGTTCATGATTTTTTATGCTCTTTCGAATGGCGATAGTCAAAATTCGAAAAATTAGACCTATGAAATGTGGGTGGGAGGTGGAGGTTAACGGTTTAATTTTTTCGAATTTTAACTATCACCATTTGAAAGAGCATAAAAAATCATGTAAATTTTGTACTGTAGATTTTTAAAAATTTTCATTTGTTTCAGAGTTATTTGAAAAAATATGATTATTTTGCACATTTTCATAGGGGTGTTTCACCCCCATAAACCGTTTTACCGCAGCTAAGATAATTTTTTTCTTACTTATCTTGACCTCCTCTAACTATATACAAAGTTTAAACTCGATACGAATTTTCGACTTGAAAAGGTTCCCTTGTTAGTATGGACTATGGAGTATTGACCGTTTAAAAAATAAAATAAAATGTTTTTCTCTCATTTCATAAGTGATTTCAGAAGTTTTCTGTTGCCCAAATTGTTCCATTACGTTAGGTTTTTGAAATAACCTAACCTAACCTAACCTTAAAAGTGCCAAAATGACGATTTTCTTAATGTTTAAAAATGTATTACCATGTATATATATTTTTTGATTGGTGGGCTACTTTTTGTAATTCTCATGAACCCTTTACTAATAAACAACTACCTCTTTATTGAATCAATTTAATTACCAAAATACGCAAATATAGTTTTTTTTTTTCAATTATATCTTGTGTATGTTTTTTTCAGTTATGGACAAAGTAAAACCAGTTATGAACACTTGCTAATGATTATAAAATGATTAGTACTACTGCGCAATTGTTAATATTTAAAACAATGCAAAACATTTACATAAGAAAATACCGCGATAATTATTTGTCCACTGTTTTTAAACAAAATGATCAATTGTCATCAAATCACGCTCTAAAGCTACGGTTTCCTAGAAAAACGGTACTGTTATCTAACGGCCGTGATATGGCGGGCGTTTTTGACGGCTGTCTTAACGGTGACAAAGTCATGGTTTCCTAGAAAATATTACCTGTTTAACTAAAAAGTTATAATTGTAGAATTAACGTATAATAAATGTCATATAAATATTTGTGCAATACTTTTTCAGTTTTTGTATTTATTTATTCTTTTGTGACATATTCATTTAAGAAAATAATATTTTAAGTTATATTATAAATACTTACTACTTTAATCTAAGGTTATGTCATTTAATTAATGTTTTCAAATAAACTTACATATTCACCATTATTACTGTTTATTGTACCATAGTGTATTTATAGACAAAGTTAACAACCTTATAATTTATATATTTTAAAGGGTGTGTATTTCACAATAAAATATATATTGGTGACTTTTGAATTAACCCTTTAGCCACGATATATTTGCTTTCAAAGTCATTATCAGAGCGTCTCCTCCTCTCTATTTTCTAAACAATCGATGTAAAAAATCTGAAAAATATTCAGAATGTACCTTTCAATTAGTTATTTCAATGAAAAAAAAAATAACTGTAAAACAAATTTGCACCCCCCACTCATAAACTGGCTGTTTTATTGATGTACAGTTCCGATATTGTTCCATAGATTTTGTTTTAACTATACTCTTTGCATGTACTTGATGAAAAATCAATTTTTTGTCATTTTCGTAGATCCAAATCACGTTTCTACTCATTTTTTGTAATGGAACGTTCACCGCTACACGTGAAAAAACGTTCGACAAATGTTCATCACCGCTATGGCGACTGTCATATAAATAACGGCAACGCTATTTCACGTTACGTTTACATTCAACGCTTTTTAGGAAACCAACACCATTGGTTTTCCTAGACAACGTTTTGGTGACGTCACTCACCGCTACATTACGGCCGCTAGATAACGACGCCGCTTTCCTAGGAAACCGTAGCTTTAGAATGTTAAATATAAATAAATTAATATTCAGTAATGGCAGTTATTAAATATCAACAAATATTTTTAATTCATTACATTTAATTTAAAATATTCAACATTGGGGTATTGTTCAAGACTGGTGCCAGTACCTTATAGGGACATATTTATTTCTTCCACAAATTGGACCGTTTTGGGTAAAACACTGCAAAACTGCAAAAAGTTCTAATCGTATAAAAAAAAAAAAATGATAATAATCGAATAACAGTGTATTTGTTAAAGTTTGAATCGCACACCCGTTATACATGCACAGAGAAGAACCAAAATAACTGTACACACAAACAAACTGAAAGTTGTATAAACTTATGTCTTAATTCATCTTGGTAGATGCGAGCATTCCCACTGTTAACGTAAATTTAATTCCAATAAATAATTACCACCTCTCGTAACGTGTATCATCAGGTTTCACTTGCGTACGTTAAACAAGGGCTCAAGTCGGTAAGGGGTGCCGCTAAATTTACGTCGCTAACATCTAAATAATATTAATCCTACTAATTGCTTGTATATCTTCAGTTTAGTTATTCGAATTAAATTTCATTTGTTAGTTTGTTACAGGCGTGAATCCCGTTCCATTTGTGTGAGAAAGGGTTAAATTATTGTAACGCTATGTCACACTGAGATTGCATTTTATTTAATGACTTTTTGTCTGCATTTCTTTTATATTTTTTTAACTATTTCGGATCGATAAAAATATTTCGTTTGGTGACAAAGAGTTCTGACAGCCAAAATCAATTCCCGGTTGATTGTAATATAGGCAAGTCACACTCACAGCTGTATTTTTTTTATTTTATCAAATATGTATATATCAATAAATATACTTCATACTTCATATAATAGCATTAAAATAATTTTACAATTATAATACCTTATATTGGTCGAAACGTCAGGTGTCATTTTGTATAAAACCGAAAATTTAATAACTATAGTTTACACTAATTTACAGGAAAACCCCTTAATTTATTATTTTAATTTTTAATACTTGTATTAATATCAATAAGTATGCTTGAGCGTTCCAAAGTTGGAGGGGATAAGGCACCTTTTATATTTTTTTATCACTATTTAAAAAAAAATGACAAGATTGTAAGCAACTTATTTCTAGTTTATTTTAAAGTTTTGCAAGTGTAATTTTACCTAATCTAGCTACTAACTCAGTAAAAAATGATAAGAAATACATGTATCATTCCTAAATATATTTTGTTTTATAAATTATTACCGCATTGTACCTGGGGATATTAATTCAATTTGTAATAAACCTATTAAACTACTAACGCAGCTTACGCGAAGATATCTCTCCAAAGATTGTTTTTTTTTCTGACTTGATAAAATGTATACGAAATATCCAACCTTCCTCGTGAAACACTTTATCAATTAATGAAAACCGAAATAAAATCCGTTCAGTAGTTACTGAGAAAATATTGCATAGACAAACAGACAGACAGACGTAGTGAGGGACGTTAGAGAGATTAGTTAAATCTGAAATCTACGAAGATAGCATACGTTCAATTACGAGTATATTATATTATCAATGCAAGACAAAGTGTAAAGTAACAATGTATAATTAATATATTATTATGAAACATATATCTCATTTGGCATATTGATTTATACAAGACTAATCTAACAACTTGAATGCATGTAAATTCATTGGCATGAATGTTTACCTTAATTAAACCAATCCATTATAAATTGTCATCGTCTTACCCCGAGGTGAGTGGCTCAAAACATTACTATCAATTATTCTGGACATTTATAACAGCAGTTCTCAACAAATAGTAGAAGTGACAATTTTCAAGTAAACTTTATTTTCTTCTTGTTAAAAAGTTATTATAACTATTGTAGGTGTTTATAATAACTGTTTTTAATTACACGCATAAAAATGTACTGAAAATATTGTTTAGAACAGAAAATGTATTGTTCTATTTAAAAAAAAAAACTTGTTGGATTAAGATTATATTCTAATATTAACCCTTTCAGCTCCGACGGTGGCATTTGCCACCGGATATTTGCTGAGCTCTTGTCTTAATTTCTTTTTTTATAATATATTGCTTTTATTTAACTTTTATCTTAAAGATCTGGTGAATTCCTAATTTTTACACTTAACAACACCTGTTTTGTCTTTTTGATTTAAATATGTAGGTACAGTCGAAATCGGTTATAACGACATCGAAGGGACCAGTCATATTAGGTTGTAAAAGCCGATAGTCGTAAAAACTGGTAAAAAGAGTAAAGACAATTATATGAGATTCAGTTGGACTTTTATTTCGAGTCGTTAAAACCGATATGTTGTAATAATCGGTTTTTACTTTATATTTCTTTATACAGGGTGAGGCAGTAACTAATACCACCTTAAATATCTTCGAATCTATAAGGCCCAGAGAAAAATTAGTGTAACCAAAATTGTACGGTACGAAGGGGGCTATCATATAGCGATAATAATTTTTGTCCAGGGTGAGGCGCTTCGGAGATATCAAGGTCATCTTCATTTTTTTAAATGGATTCGGTATATTTTTGTTCCAAAATATGATAGAGGAACTGAAAACAAGTTCAGAACTCATCACACAAGATCATTGAACAAGATTTAAAATTAAGAAAAAACGATCAAAAAATACATTTTTTTATTAAATTAAATTTACATTTAAAGATGTTCGAAGTTGTGGCCATTATTATCGATGTAACACTGGTAAATTTCATTTAATAAAAAAATGTATTTTTTAATCGTTTTTTCTTCACTTTAAATCTTGTTCAATCATGTTGTGTGATGAGTTCTGAAATTGTTTTCTGCTCCTCTATCATATGTTATTAACACTTCGAACATCTTCTTTAAATGTAAATTTAATTTAATAAAAAAATGTATTTTTTTATCGTTTATTCTTAATTTTAAATCTTGTTCAATGATCTTGTGTGATGAGATCTGAACTTGTTTTCAGTTCCTCTATCATATTTTGGAACAAAAATGTACCGAATCCATTTAAAAAAATGAAGGTGACCTTGATATCTCCGAAGCGCCTCCCCCTGGACAAAAATTATTATCGCTATATGATAGCCCCCTTCGTACCGTACAATTTTGGTTACACTAATTTTTCTCTGGGCCTTATAGATTCGAAGATATTTAAGGTGGTAATAGTTACTGCCTCAACCTGTATACTAGGTATTATCGGACGTCATATTTTGGACATTCAAATAATTTTGAACAGTAATTCAATTTTTCTACTACTGGTTAAATTTTATCAATTTAATAGTTTTTAAGTTTTTTATATCATGAAACGAAAATTTCAGAAAATAGCATAAACTTTTTAAGGAACAAAAATAATAAGCGCATCTGAAGTATTATTCTTCAGGTGTGCCAATGTTAGAAAAATAATCCAGTACCGCTGATTTCTCATCCCAGTTCCAAATTGTACGTACGTATATATTAAACAATCAATGAGAGATGTAGCAAAGAGCTCTGGAGGTGGGAGTGATATGGAATGGTATAGGATAGGATGGGATATACGGGAGACATTTGCGTGGGTGAGACTCATCTTCCCACTGTTCCACGTCTCCCGTTGTTCTCCATGCTAAATGCTGATCGGGCGGAATTTACTAATGTAATAAGTGATATAGATGCTTCTAATAAACTGTTTATCTATTTGAATAACTGCTACCAGTCGAGAAGATCCTACAACCAGGGCCGTGTCTAGATATTTTCTTTTAGTGATGTACGTATAAATTCTTGACCCTAAAGCCTGTATTACATATGTCCAATTTTTAAGCACTTAAATAAGTATTAACGTTTGCCAACTGTTATTTTTACAATACAATATTACTGCTTTGCTAATTTAGATGATTTTTTGTTTATTATTAATTTACTTTACTGCGAGGTGTCAAATCGTTACGTATTTGCTCGAGATTTTAGAACAGTGCTAATAAATGTATAAAATAATGGGTTATGCTTTCAGGGATGCTAGTGCTCCTTTTTTCCTCTTTTTTGACTGATTTAAGAGATAAGAAGAGGCTAAGTTTGATCCAAAGAAAAATGAGTTGAGTTTGTTATTTGTTAGATAATTTTATTTAAAAAATAAAATTGTTCGATTTAAGAGAGGCGAAGACAGAAAGTAAAAAACGAGTTAAATTTTGATAATATTATGTATTTCTAATGGTAAAATATAGTTTGTAGTTTTATTAAATGATATTTTTTTCTCTTATAAAATACCCTGAACTTGTTGTCTTTTAGGTCCTTAATATTTTCTGGAATGTTTTTCGCGCAAAAACGTAAAAAAATATATTTCTAGATTAAATGTTAAAAAATATCTATAGAAAACCTATTCAAGAGTTAGAATATTAATCTTTTTGGTCTCTTTTTTAATGAAAAAATTCCTCTTTGAAAAAATAAAGAGACTTTCATCCCTGTGCTTTATATGATATAATAAGTGATAAGTGACCTCTTCTTTTAATAAACTGTACTATTTATTAGAACTGTTAGTGGGTTGTCATTTTTATTTAATATCACACATATAGAGTTTGCTTTCGTAAAAATTGTTTATAATAAAAATTCAAGGCCATCATCAACTAGATCATATTTAAGTTCTCCCTTGTAGAAAACTAGATAAAATAAATATTCCATTAGTGACAAATCTTCAAAATATAATGACAGCAATCTTCAATCAAAGTGTTAGTTTATATTTGGGAAAAAATGGATCGTTATTCGGTACAGTCCTGCTTTCATTCTAGTTTATGTGAACGTATATAGTACAGTGATCCTTTTAATTAATGTTGCACAAGGATCCATTTGAGAATCCTTTATTTTCAGATGCATAACTAATAATAATTGTCTATGTTCAATGTTGGTTCTCTCTTGTTACGTACTCAAGATGAATATTATTTTTAATACGTGAGTTTGTGTGCACATATATATGCACTATGTATATATTTGTTATTAAATAGGTTTTATTTGATGTCTGCATAATCATTTTTAGAAACGATGTGGTTATATACAATATATTCAAATTGAAAATTTGTTATTCTACATAGCTATAATTTTAGCATTTGATAATAATTCTGCATTTAAGATTCGTTCATCTACATTAGAGGTCGAGGAACTGGGTATAAATTACTCTAAATGGGGTTCAAATTAAAATCTTGGATGTAACAAAGGTTAATTTCAATTGAATTTTTTTTTCATGTAGTTTTACTTTTCAAATTTATTTATTGTAAGTATCATATATCGGGTATTCAAGTAAAACGTTATGAATTTTAAACAGGGTCACTTTCATGGGTGGTGTGCCAACGATATTTTTGCTTGATTGATGCAATTGAGTAATTTAGATTGAATATAAAAATTAGACAAATACAGTCCTTCATGGGACTCAAAGAAATGTGCAGTATTATACGATATAATACAAATTAAAAAAAAAACGACATGGGACGACTTTGCTCAAAATTTCACGACAAAAGTGTAACTCATTTTTACACTAATAAACGTCAATTTCACAAAATAAAAATATGGTATTTGCATATGATAATTATTAATCTATGAAAATATGACAGTGCATTCTAAAGTGAATTTAATACCTATTTCTTATTACGTATTTCTGAAATTAAGTTAGTACTTTGACAGTTATTCTGGGTTGGTGACTGACCAGGGGACTGTGTTTTACGTTTTCAAAATAATATTAACCCATTAACGCCTGTCGCACATTTGTGTACATCTTATTTTATAATAGGTGCTACTGTCTATGGATATTAATTCACAATATTTCTTTAAAAATCAGTTGGTAGAAGTGCAACAAACAAAATCTGTTAACGTTATTAGTTTCATAAGTGCTTAAACGTGTTTTAATTGTTCTGAATAATTTTTTATGAAAAGAGGTACGTTGTATGGTGGCCAGTTTCTGGAAAACCGGGAAAAGTCAGGGAATTTGGTTGGAAGTCAGGGAAAAATACAAATCCTGCAAAAATCTTAAATTTCATGTATGAGACCTTTTTTTAGCTTTTTTTATCTAAATTTTAATTATAAAAACAGGGAAAAATGGTAAAAATTCTCCTAGAAAACCGGGAAAAGTCAGGGAAATTTGTTCCAGAGGAATACTGGCCACCCTGCTAATATAATTTATCCAACTAGAGCATGTGATTTCGAATTTTGTTCAAATCATATGAAATAACTTAAATATACGTATAACATGACTTTGAAATGAAATTTATCTAAATAAAAATGATATCAGAAAAGCAGTCTCATACAAAATAGACTTCATATCTGCCCAATTTACTCTCTTGAGTACACACTGTTATTTTTTTTCTAAGTATTTAAAAAAAGTTTGTGTTGTATATTTAGTTAAATTTATTGAATATGTACTTAATTTCATTAAAGAAATATTTTGCATGTTTTTATTTTCTTTTGGGCGTTAATGGGTTAAATAAGTACCAGTATTTTTATTGTAATTTCATCTTTTATAATAATTACAGCGAAATGAAAATAAAATAATAAAATAAATGTGAGACACCAAGTTAGTGGAGAATTACCCCTTTATATCTGAAAAAAATTTCAGGTAAATAGTTTATTATGATTTCTTAAAATGATAATTTTGATTTTTAAATATGAATCTATATTTTTGTTTTGAAAGACTGATTCTACGTGAAAAAATATAAAATATTTTCATATTACTGAACAATTCATTAAAGATAAGTATTATAAATTGATACAGTCATAAAGCTTCTAAAGTGTTAATATTTAAAAAAAATCTTATAACCACGAGGCGACGCGGGCGTGCGCTTCTTCTAACTCCAGCCATCAAAGGTACGGGGGTAAATGTTTATATTCCTGATGTTATTCTTTCTATCGTTTGTATTTCTCCTATTCTCCGACTTGTTTGTCCTGAAACAAACGCAATAAAGAAAAACAACAACGAAGATAGAAGAGGCACACAGGCTCGATACTGTATTTATTGTCTTTTATTATCATCATCTTGAAACGGGCGGCCACATTTCATAGTTGAACCAACATAAGGGGACCAAAAGAACTATGGAAGTGTTATTTTTCACATAACACAAGCATGGGGCGGGGGGTGATGTTTTGGGAGGGGGGGATCTAAGATAAACAGTAGTCTTGAAGATTTGGTATACAGATAAAAGAAATAATTGCATGGTTTTATCCATTAAACTGAATGTGAACTCGAGATTACTCTGATCGCATTCTTTATTCTTTATTTTATTTCAAATGTTCCTTTGATTATTGTTTAGATAATATTATTTAATACATTTTTATTTTATTTAAATTCGGCATTTCCATCTTTTTTATTATCTAATTTGAATATTAATTTTATTCCTACACGCAGAAAAATCGAGTCGGTTTTTTAATAAAAATTACAGTTTTCGATTAAAAATTATTCTATCAGTTTTAATATTGAGTACTTTCTACAATTTACATGATTTATTCAACTAATTATTCTTAAGTTGAATTATCTG
The DNA here is from genome assembly GCA_949319165.1 of Sialis lutaria. Classification (NCBI taxonomy): domain Eukaryota; kingdom Metazoa; phylum Arthropoda; class Insecta; order Megaloptera; family Sialidae; genus Sialis; species Sialis lutaria. The sequence goes on along the minus strand of OX439245.1, from coordinate 7,617,471 downwards.
TTAATAAATTCCTATACAAATTATTTCATATCAATTAAAAGACAATACAATACAATACTTCGATTTGAAAAATTAATTATATTAATAGTATATTTGTTTAATGGTACAACAAATTAAAACTATATCAATAATATAGATTTCGATTCTTCACGCAAAAATTACTATTCGTATTATAACTTTAGTAAGACGTGGCCTAGCAAGAATTACAATATTTTGGATCGTTTAAAGATTACTAACATAAGTCAAATAGTAGTGATTTTTATGAAATATTTTTCTCCGTGTGTAAACACAGGGAAATCAATACTTTTATAGATACAAACAAATATTTATTATCCTGCTAATATTACAGTAAATTAGTTAATTTATTTTTCTTGTGAATCTTATGTCTGGAATTATAAAGGACCTAGCAAATTTGCTAGCTAGCAAGCACTCTCAAATGAGATATCAAACTTATATGATAGTTCTCAGTAAGTTGGTTTTTACCGTTTTTACGCAAGGTTAGTAAATACACTTTAGTAAATATACTACTTACTACTGTCAGATAAGTTTGATACCCCATTTGAGAGTGCTTGCAAGCTTGCTTTGCTAGGTCGTTTATAATACCGGACATTAGTCAGTTTGATATTTCGTCCTTTATTTCATTTGTGGTTCTTAACTATTTCTGTGAATTAAATTGTTAACTATTTGTTTATATTGTAACAACCCAGCTTGTAATATTTTTTACGTTGTTGTTTTTATCAAATTCATATACATACAAAGACAATTCTTATATATAACTAAAAAAACTGTTTGATAAAGTCAATAACAAGTGGAAAACCAAAAGTAAAAGAGCGTGTTGAAGCTTAAAATCAGTTATCTCCCCACAATTCCTTCTTCATGAATCCGAACCCCTACGAAGGTTTATTTAAACCAATTTACAAGTATTCTGTAGAGACGCACTTGAATATAGCTACAAAAAGTTCAATATATCGTCTATGTTTGGTTAAAACTTTCTCAACTTATAGTTTTTATTTGTAGTAGGTATATGTGTATTCAAATTTTGTAGAAAAATTGATCGACATGTTTTACAATTTGAAAGCTGTGTTTTTTTTATAGATATTCGACAGTAAACTTATTGTATTAGGGAAAGATTGTACAAAAATGTAATAAAGAGAAGTTACCTCAGTGTCTATCAGGGTAGAGCAACAACTCGTGTAATTTTTCGGAAAATTCAAATAAAATCAAATGTGAATAACCAAAAACAGATTATAAGAAACTCCATTCAAAATCCTGAAATGAATAAAGATAATAATATCGTCAAAATTAAATCAATTTTATTAATATAAAAAATAAGTTACAATGGACGTTTTTGAAGGGACTGGTGGGAAAACACGTATCAACGAGAAAAATGTACTATTAGATGAAATATTTATAAAATACTAATCGTTTTATGCATATTTTTTGTAAGCTTAAATTAACTTTTTTTTAATAATAAATACTTTTTATTTTATTGTTTTCATTTATCAGAAATATACTGCACAAAAATTTATTATTCAACATTAAACAAATATATTAAACATAAAACAAATTATATCATTTAAAATTAGTAGTTTACACTAAAAATAAATACTTTGCACTTAAAAAAATTATACTTTAAACTTGATCTAAATTTAGACCTGCCAGATTTCAAAAGTACAGATTTTTGGTGTATTTATTGTGATTTTATATATTTTTACCTAACCTACCTACTAACCTCCTTCCTTTGGCCTATATAGATTTGATATTTTTAATGTGATTTTCTATATTTAAAAACGATTAAATATTCGCCTTATGCATTAAAAAATACAAAAGAATTAAAATTTTTGTTCACGTGTATAAGGTGGATATTATTATAAAATTTTAAGTGCAAAGTATTAAAATTTATGTTCGTTGTTCAAAGTGAATACTATCTAATATATAGTGCAATTAAATATACCCCTTTTTAATATGGTTTAATTTCTAAACAAAGCATGAAATACGTTTTCTTGAAAATTCAATAGTTCTAGCTACGTGCCTGGCGTATTCACAATGTCTTGATGACCAGTGGTCAAGTTCGTTGAGGCATATTGAAGTCATCGGTGACTGAACATTGGGATTTGATTTAACTCTACATACAGCTCACTTGGCAAATACAGTATCTCCATCTTTATTTAACACACCGCATTATCTCCATACATACATACATATATACACCTATCCAAACTGAAGTTTTCGGATTGTGAATATATATATGTACCTCTTATATCATTGGCGTGTACATAGGTTTCTAAAGGGGGAATCTTCAATAAATATACTCTATCTTGTATAGTTAGTTTTGTACTGAAATTTATAAAACTGCCGGAGTTTCGAGCTCTTTGGAGCCAATTTGGAGCATAGGCTTAAGATAAAATGCGTTAAAACTTTTGATATATGTACAATAATGTACATGTATATGAAACTAATTTAATTTAATTTAAAGCTTCATTATTACAACTATTTTAGTAAAATACATAAAAAATATCAGTCAAATTAAAAAATGTAAAAATTGTCTTTGTAACAATTATATAAATACATAATTAATTCAATAAATGTTCAAATTGGATATTAGTAAAATTTTCGAATTATTAATAAGATACTAAGCCTACTTTGTTTTGTTGATCAGAAAATCAATGCATTCATGGAATTAAAAATGTAAATATCTTGACTAAAACTAAACAGATTTGGAAAAAACAAAATGTACCTTGTTTAGAATGAAAAAACCTTTCAAATGAGGTATCACTTGCCCTGTCATGCTATTTAAAATTTTAAAGGTTGTGCACATAGCGCTGAAAGTTGAAAAGATTCTTACAAAAATTTTATAGCAAAATATGTCCCCATTTAAAGCAAAAGTTTTTTCAAAATCTTATTTTAAATGACCAAAAGTGCGGTTGTTTCGTTTTAGTTGGGCCACCCTGATTATTCTTATTAATTTTTTGTATCACCTTGTATCTACTTCATTTAATAAACGTAGTTTTCGCGGATATTGATAAAAAATAGAGTGCATTTTTCTCTTCAATCTTTCGGTATATGAAAAGTTTGCCCCGCTGAGAAAAGCATTCAGCATGCGCCCATGTTTTTTAGTCGAATTCGTATGCTTTTCACATATTGAACTTTATTTATTCAAGGAGACACAATATTGAGAAATTTGCTTTCAAAACTCACCTTTGAAGTATTAAATTTGCACATATGTTGTATATATATTATATTATATATATAGTACCCACTTCTTATTTTAATAGTTTTTTATTTTAACTTAATATTTAATAGTTTTAATACGGAACATTGTTTCCCATACATACTTAAATTTGTGTACTTAACGGTAAAAATTAAATATGTATATTGTATATAATATGAATCAAACATAATAATTATTTTTTTTTAAATTTGGATATTTAGTATTTTTCCAAGGTGTTTTAAAAAAATATTTTTTATACAGGATGATCCCGAAGATTTTTAACCCTTAGCTGCTCCACTTCTCCAGAATAACATACCTGCCTCATTGGGGTCACCTTGTAAATGCTAACTACTCGTAAGCTATTGAATATTTTAATTCAATAAAATTCCTCTATCATCTTCGAACGATACGAAATGCAGTCCAATCGGTTATTTAAAAATATATATATAACATTTAATATATTTAAAATATTGAAAATTTTTTAAAATTTAAACAGCTAACATTGGTACCCCACAGTGGCAGCTAAGGGTTAACTTGCTGATTTTCTTTTGTAGGCTTCTATGGTTGTCGTCCATAATGGGCTGTTGTCTACATTATATTTTTTTTATTTAATGTGTTTCTAAAACTAGTTATTTCATTGTACACATTGCTCCATTCGAAAACAGAGTCGTGTCAAAGGAAAGAGATAGAAAATAGTTTAGGATATACTTGTCCTTATTTAAACAGGAGTATCTATTTCATTTTTATTACAAAAAGAGATAGATATATCTTAAACTACAGCACATCTCTCTCACTGTTTTGAAGAAATGTTAATACACACCATTATGTGTTAATACTAATACGTACATTTTTTTAATTTACTTAAATATTAATATTATTACCTAAATATTATAAATTTATTAATTTGATTAATTTTACAAATAAAAGCATATAAATAGTATTTTTTTACGATCAATTAAATATGTTATAAAATTAACTGTTCCTATACAATAGCACTAGTTGAGCATTAGCTGATCAGTCCATATACATACATGTTTTTTTCTCTGAGTACCCACTGCGGTAAATTATGTCTTCCATTAAACAAATATAATTACTTTTTCAGGCATACCACCTGTCGAAAATTGAAAATGTTTGTTTTATTTTTGAAGGTACATTTAATATAGATATATTTGTTTATATATGTACTATTCAAACATACCTATGCTTTAGTTTTAATTGCTGTATTTTAAAACAGTTTTCTTTTTATTATTATATATTTCTGTATAAAGTTTTGAGGGTCTTTGAATCTAGTACATTAAGGTCAATTCAAACGAACCAATTTTTCCGAAAGAAATGGAAGTACCTGTTGTAATACCGTCGAAAAATTGTGTTCGAATCAAGAGTAAGAATATTACGTAAAGAAAAGTTGATTTCCTCATGGCGACTGTGCGTGTGTCCGTGTGTCTGTGTGTCACACATAATATAAATGTAAACAACAATTACAGTAGAAACCGGTTATAACGACTCCGGTTAATACGATGTACCGGTTTTAACGACTCAAAATAAAAGTGAAAAAAAACTGAATCCCATACATAATTGTATTTACGACTATTGGTTTTTACGACCTAATTTGACCGGTCGCTTTGAGGTCGTTTTAACTGGTTTCTACTGTATATAAATTCAAATTATCGTATTAGTTATTCTACAAATGTGTATTATATAATACACATTTATAATACAAAGGTAAAATTTGTCTTATACCGGGTGGTCTATTTAAATTGAAACAAGCAAATATCTCGAATATTAAGGTTTTTCAGGGAAAATATTTGGCACAAAAATTTCGGGTTTAAGAGGTGGAGAACTAATGGACATAAAATTTTTGATCTTGAGTGGAGGTTTTGTAAGGCCATTTTGGGATCAACTATATCAACCTATTTCTTTTATTACATATTTGTATCTTACAAAAAAGTAATAGGTTTCCATTTAAAAAAATGAAATTGACTCCAAAATGACTATTTTTACCTCCATTGGTTTTCCCTTTTCTAACCCTAAAACTTTTGAACCAAATATTTTCCCTGAAAAACTTTAATTTTCGAGATATTTGCTTATCTCAATTTAAATAGACCACCCGGTATATAAAAAATTATTGTAAAAGATATTATAGAACATGGAAGTAATGTATGGTTCTCCATATCGTTAATTATGTGATATCTGTAGCAATGATTTCTGATTGTCAGTAAAATTACTTCCAAAGAAATAAATATCAGAGATATATGATGTATTATTATATAAGTTAGTAAATATAAAATCTCACATAAAACTCATAATGAGGAAACATTACAAGCTTTATCTATCATACGTATACAACGTAAACAAACATATATTATTTGTTATTCAAAAAGAGAGATAAATATGTGGCGACGTTAGGTTGTAAGAGATAAACTGTTTTATACACATACATACACCTTGTCTCTTTACATTTCACCAGAGAAACTAAAAATATACCCAACAAGTAAACATAAGAAAATAAGCAACATATTTTGTCAGTTTGGTATACGTATATATGTGTGGCCATGTCAACAGACCCGTATTCAATCAATATATTGATAGTTTAAATTTCAACTGACGTAAGGGACAAAACACGACTTTACAGTAAGTACGAGTAAAAAACGATTTCAAAGTATAAAAAATAATGGTATGGAAAACCATACATGAGTTCTATATGTTCTGTAATACCTATTTTAATATATTTTGTATGTATTATAAATATCAGTTTTCTAATGTCCTAATGTTCATTTGTAGAAAACTAATCTGACAATTTGAATTTAGTTGCATTTGTTCCAAGGCAACGTAAATAAGTAGACGTATTGATTAGTATTTAAAATTAAAAATTTTAGGGTGGGTTTCACCCCTTCAATAGCTGTTTAGGCACATAAAAATAAAAATAATAAGTGTCGTTTAGGTTCAATGGAAATACAAGTGTACCAAGTCTTATCAAAATTAGGGAGATAATACTCACAAAGTTTCCTTATTAGACAATAATTGATAAAAGATTTTAAATATTTCCAAAACCCATAATACGATTAGCACCAAAATCGACATGTCTGGAATACTCACTAAGACAAACATCTTCCCCAAAAATAATTCAAATCGGTCCATTTTTACAGTAGTTATCATGAATGAAAAAAATTCTACATCTAGACACCATACAGATAATAACTTTTCTTTACGTTTTGAAGATAGTACAATCAGAATCTGCTTTTATCTTGAATAAAATTTTTCGACGGTAATACAATATTTGCATTTCTTTCAGAAAATAGATATTAAAAAAATATTAATGAACTTGATTGGCGTTAAAATATCAAAATTGTCTTCTACATTTTTTGTATGTATAATATCATTTTTATAAATATACCAAACGATTTACAAAGAAAAATTGGCTAAAACTGCATTATTTATTGCATTTCTGTCCTTAACGTCAATTGAGCTTTTAACCATTGATATTTGGGAACAACTGAAAATCATTTTTAAATTATCACATTCAGTCCTCAAAATGATAAAGGGATCAGATAATTTCTACAGAAAAATATTCGAAACTGGTCATAAATATTGAAATCTCTAATTTTCAGTAATTTTTCCTTAAATTATTGAAATTTTGTTCTTTTAGATATTATTCTTGTAGTTTTAGCCTCAATATGTTATTTTAAAATATATATTCAATTGATATCTAAGCACAATTGAAGTACAATTAAGAGTCAAAATTGCTGTCGAAAAGCAGGGACAAAATTCAAAATTACATAATTACGGTAAAAATAAATTCAAAATCTATTTTTCAATTGAATTTCCAATTGGTGTTATAAAACAAGTAAAAAAAATGATTTTAGATTTGATCTCCAATTTTTTAGATGAAACATAAGTGGCCATCTTACTTAACTATCGTAGACCAAATTAATAAAAATAATTTTAAAGCTTTTATGTACATGGTTCTAGATGGCATTAACAGTTTTTGTTTAATAAATTTATTTAACCTCCTGCACCTTGACAAAGATTAGAACATACATTTTATTTTTGATTGCTTTATTTATATTTAATACCTAGTATGTAGATAGCATTAGCTGGAAGATATTTTACTCTTTCACTCAAGCAAATTCTTAAAATACCGGGCATTAATAATCTATGGAAACTGAACTAAAATTCAATTAGTAAGAATCATTAAAAATTATTTTTTTACCATAATTACAGAGATGTTAATATAACCCTAATTTTTCTATAGATATTCTAATCCCCTATATTTGATGAGTGTAGATTACAAAAAAAGCAATTTATTAGATATGCTATGACGATATAAACATAAATCAATAATTTATTGTTTTTTATTTTATTTACGTAACCTAATTATTTATTACAGTTGTTTTTATTGATAATGCTATTTACTAACATAAACAATAATATTGGTATACCAGTTGAAAAGCTATTTTAAATAAAATTCCATTATATCTCAATTTTCTTTCTTGGTAATCAAAATATTAATATTTTAACAAATGTGAAAGCTTGAGTAACATAAAGTATGTTTTGACAGCTATAATTATAATAGAAAACATCTTCTTCGGAACATTTTATATATTTATTTTGTTGATAAATTCTTTTTTAGTAATTTAATGAATAGTATATATGGTATATACATTTTATTTTTATTGATGATACGTAAAAAAACTACTTTTAACGTACGGTTCTGCATTTGTATTTGTAGAATGAGTGACGATAAGGGTGGCATTATTAATTCATTAGCGACAAATGTGATAAAGAAGGGTAAACGAAGTAATATGTACGTTAGACAGAGATATATATTTGATTAATAAAAACGACAGCTGTTGTTACGACTGAATACCACGCATTGGCTGCCTTGAGAGATGTAAACAGTAAACAGTAAACAACATAATATTTAATAGAATCATGGGCGTTTATAAATAACAGAAAATGGGGAACGAGAGCGTTAATAAATCACAAAACATTTTAGATGAAATATCGAAACAAAAAGCGAAAAATAAGAGCATACGTTATTTCAGGATGTCAATTTGTAAAAATTATAAATTTTATAAAATAAAAATATTCGTCTCGCACAAAAAAACTTATTTTAAATAGAGTTGTACATGAAACGAGAATCAGGTGTCTCTTTTGAATTTTTTCGAAGTTATACTTCTTTGGGCGCATTTGGGGCGAAGTTGTAATAATGCAACGACAACGAAATGCGTTGCTTGTAACGATGTAAAGAAAACACCATTACGATACACTAGGTTTCGATGATAAATATTTCTGTTATGATGGTCGGTAAAACATGTTTTTAATTTTGCATTTGCACGCTAGATGTCACTACGCTCAAGAAGTATAACTTCTAACGTGCGTACATAAGTACACACACTCACTTTTTTATAAGACATATTTTTATTAATTCTTATCTAATAAACAAAGAATTTTTGAAATATAACATCTTATATCGAATAGTTTTTACTCATTATAGAAAATCTTTCAAAACTAAAACTCTCACTTTAACCTTGGTTTGCATAATGCAAAATTAACTACAATTAGTTAATCAGTTGTTTTCAATCTATGATTAATGTTAATTCTAAACATAATCTCAATTTGTAGAACATTTCACTAAATATGATAATTTTTTACCTTATAAAATATATCATTTTAAACAACTGATTAACTAATCGTGATTCATTTTGTTTTGTGCAACCCAAGGTAAATCTTTTAAGACCAAAACATTTTCTGAGAATCATTCCGGCCGTACTTTTTTTACATATTTTTGAATATGTACACTTTAAAAAAATGCATAAATAATAGATTTTTCCCGTCACAGTGGCTTTCCCCCTTAAGACAATTTGTAAAATAAAAAAAATCTCGTCTGAACATTAAAAAGTTCCCTTGTTGCTTTTTTTTTATTAATTCATGACTATTTATTGTAATTTTTGAATACATTTTTATTCTTGTATAAAAATTAAAAACGATTATCTACCTTGGAAATTTGAACAAAATCTGAGGGAGGATGCCAATGGATTTAATTTATTACAGTCTATGTATGTTTGTATGAATGTATGTGTATATATATGTATGTATTAATGTATATATGTACACGTGTTGAAGAGAATATGTAGTCTGCCTTGTTTACAGTAGTTTCTTTATGTGAACGGTTTTTTTTACATTTATTGTTGTTGTTCTTTTTCTTTTCCTGGCATTTTGATTACATTACCTGTAATGTTTGAAATTCAAATTTATTCTAATGAGTATTATTTAATTTTGCACGATTTGTTGATTTTGTTTATTTATTTATTTATTTAACGTGATGTTAAGAAAATACTAATAAGTATAGTATGACTTCAGTCACCTGGGTATTAAATAAAGTAAGTGGAACGTATTTATGACTAAACTAATTTAATCAATTTTTGAAATACCATTCAAAATTTTAACGAAAGTTAAAATGGAACATCCTGTACAAAAGTACACCTGCCACTATCGATGTTGATTGAAAAATAATTCTATTTTTCTACGACATATTTCAATATCATCTCATTCTCTTTAAAACAATATTGTAAGATTAAACAATAATTTCTCTATACTAAACTGACTTTCGTTAATGAAAAAAAAAAAACTATTTTTCTGTAGGGTACATAGTACATATACCAATATCTTCGAAAACTATTTTTTCTTTAAAAAATATTATATATAATACCTAAATATAAATAACGTGCTAGTTGAGGAAGGTTTTTCTTTTCGTCAATATCTATATCAGAAGGTATTGATGAGGTTCCCATCATAGTCCAAAAATTGCAGAAAACAATATGTTTTTAAATACAAGGTCCGGCATAAGTCAGTTAACGCTGCCAGAAAAAAAAAACTATGTGGGCTCGGCAACACTGTCCGAAAAGTTTCTGTATGCTCTTATTTTCTTTTTGTTCTGTATGCAAATCGATTAACTGACTTATGCCGGATCCTGTATATTAAACAATAAATAAATTCACTGTTTGAAACAATATTTCTCTTGCTTTAAGTAAATTTTTTATGTGTTCAGTGGATAGGTACCAAAATTGATTTAGAAGTTTTATCGATATTTTAATGCAGATTATTTTGTTTACCTATTATTTTTATAAAGTATAAGATTTTTTTAAATACGACCGTTTTTTAGTTACCATAGCTAATATGAAAAATATAAATATAGTTGTAACAAAGTTAATTTACATATTACAAAGTACAGAAGAAAACATTTTAAGAATACAAACCAATAAAATAATACTTACAATAGGATTGTATCAGTTCTATTTGTTTTAAAATGATATTTTTTATTTAAATTGATTTTACCTTTTGTTAAAATAGACGATGTTTACATGTAGATTATAGATTAATGTAGAGACAACTGCAATACATACCTATATATTTACTATACTTTGTTGCATTTTCAATGAAAAATCAATAAAAAAAGGTTGTTTTGCGAATTACATAAATAAAATGAATTAAAAATGCATTTTTTATATTAAACATTCTAATTATCTTTCATAGATTTTTTAATTAAAATATATATGAATGTAATCATTTAATTATTTGTATTACTTACCCTAAAAAACTTATGTTTTACTTATAAAAAATTAATTTAAAACATAGTTTTAATAATTTCAGGATGAATTTTATGTATTTTAAACTAGCAGCCCACCTGCCTAGTTTTAATTATTTATAAAATTTAATATCATTTGATCTGGAACAATTTTTTACCTATAAAATGTTAAATACCCTTTAGAGCAGCGGTTTTTAAACTAGGGTCCGCAAAACATTTGTCGGGGGTTCGTGAAACATGTTTGGTATAAATTAAAGGAATTTTCTTCTGTAGACTTTCGTGACCGTTGTCCATAAGAGCTGACTTTTCGGGTTATTGTCCATGTTCTCATATTGTTTTCCTTGACGTTTCGACTCTCATGTCTTCTTCAGAAGTTTTTCTGAAACTGTTTCAGATACACTTCTGAAGAAGACTCCGATATGAGAGTCGAAACGTAAATGAAAACAATACGACAACGTGGACAACAACCCGAAAAGTTAGCTCTTATCAATGTACTTTTACATTTCCATTTATCAGTTATTAATTAGTTTTTCTGTCATGGAGGGGGGGGGGGGGGTGAAAAACAATTGTTCAAAAGGGGGTTCCTAGACTAGATAAATTTAAGAATTGCTACTTAAGAGGCTGAATTTCGGAAAATCCCCTTATTACATACATACAAGGAAGACACCCCTAAAATCTCACGTCTCTAGATCCAGGGCGTTGATGAGCTTCTTTCTTTATGTATAATCATCTGGATTTTGAATCTGAAATGAATATTTGCTTGTATTGTTAGAATATATTTTATTTGTAAAAATATCGATCTAGCAATACCGACATGTTAACGTAGTAATTTTCATCAATACCAACAACAAAAATTTAAAATAAAACTAAGCTGCGACACGTTTGTAACAGGCCGCAACTAAACATTTCGCGTTTTCCTCATTGTAAAGTAGATCTTACATACATATTGCATATACTGTCTTTGTCTGTCAGTCTGAACCACGTGCTATGATGTGACGTAACAGATACCAAAGTTAGAGCTGTATTGAGGTGAGTGACATTTCGGTCCATGATTCAAATGTAAACATACATTTATTTTAATAATCATCTAATATTGCTGGTAAACAATTTTACCAGGAAAATAACACTCGAATTAAGATATTGTTACTTTGCTTTATTTTGCTTGTAAATCTTGCATTTTAAATTTTTGTAGTGCATATTTTTTTTATATTTTCTTTTGTAGCTTTTTAATAGGGATATATAAGGAATTTTCTTTTTCGTTTCTAACTACGTTTGCTTCTAGTACATTCTACTAAAGATTAGTTTTGTTATTTTTATAAGAAGTTATGTTAATTTGTTTCAATTTGTGTGAAATTTGTTGATATTTGATTATTGTCACTACTTAATCATAATCTATAGACATTTAACTGTAAAACAGCTTAATTTGGTGATAATCGGTTAATGAATATCAAAATGATAGATATTTAAACTAATTATTAATGTAATATATTAATTAATTATTATATTATCATTACATTTGTTTTACATTGTTTCAAATTTTACGATTATTTATTTTTTAAGTTTTGTATCGCAGTACTTATCATTAAAAAGTGTCCATCACTGGGTGCTCATTACTGGTTTTACTTCGTTCATTATCAAAGTGAAAACTATATTTGCGGACTTCGGTAATTTAATTGATTTAATAAAAAGGTGCTTGTTTTATTAGTAATATGAATTCATGAGAATTAAAAAAAGCCCATCAGCCCCCCCCCCTCCCCAAATAACAGTATATTTAGCTTTTAAAGCGACCAAGATTGGTGCCAGTACCTTTTGTATAGTAAGAGAAATCCAACTAAAAAAAGAATTATTATTTATTTTTGTTTGTTTTGATATAAGAGATACTTTATATAATTCTTGGAGGGGGGGGGGGGGGTAGAAAATTATATATATAGTCGAAACTGATTATAACCACAGCAAGGAGACAGTCATATTAGGTCGTATAAACTGGTAAAAAGGTAATTATATAGGAATAAGTGGGACTTTTATTTTGAGTTGTTAAGACCGATATGTTGTATTAAACGATGCCGTTATAACCGGTATCGACTGTATTTATTTAAAAAAATGGAAAATTCTTGGTGGCGCTGTTTATGTGTTTAAATAAAGAAACTGTTATAAATCATATTGGACATTTTATAATGCCAGTAATTATCAATGTTCGGATAGCAAAATTTTTTTTTGTACATGCGCTTTCAGTATAAACACTTTCGTTGCAACCCTACGTTTTTAAGCAACACATTATTTATAAAGAATAAGCAGAAGGGTTAACTCACTGTGGGCAATTGCACATTTGTATTGCGGTTTGACATTTGGTAAATGCGAATCTAACCTTTAATTGTCGAAATGTGAAGCTATTCTTCAACTGTCATTCTTCAGTCACAAGAACTAGACACCCCGTCAAAGGTCATTGTGGATATATTATATGAAACACCTCCAACCCCTCACGTGCAAAAACCGTCTAAGAGTTATGCAATAATAAACACAGATACCAACCGGACTAAATGTATAGTAATATTGTTCCCCTATATGGAGTTTAAAACAGTACAGAATCGGTCTTAGCGAGTCTGCCCCTGGGCAAAATTATTTTACCCCTCCTCCATCCCATTTAATCAAAAAATTAAAAAACTTTTTTTATTTAAACGATACAATTTTTTTATCACGTTACTGTCCATCTTCTCTGTTATGAACAATTTGAAATTATAATTAAAAATGGCTGTGTATTAATTTTTTTTTGCAAAAATTTGTACATAAATTTGTAACATAAATTATAGATAATAATATTACCTACAATTTTTGACTTAACCATTTTTCTCTAATTCGCACTATTTCAATGTAATTCGAAAAATTCAAAAATCTTAATTCAGACATGATTTTGTGACCAAAAATTGATGATTACAATTTGAAAGTTTTTTTACTATTGGAAAACGGAGAAACTCTGGTTTCTTAACCACTTAAACTAAAATATATGTACACCTTAATTTTACTTCCATGTTCTAAAAGAAATTAAGGCATTGTAATACCGTCGAAAATTTGAATCTGACATAAAAACAGATTCTGATTGTACTACCTTCAAAACGTAAAGAAAAATTGTTTTCCGCATGGTGGAAATAAAAATTTTCTTTCGTTCACGATAACTACTGTAAATATGCACTGATTAGGAATATTTTTGGGATAAATGTTTGCCTCAGTAAGTACTCCAGATCTACTAATTTTGGTGATAATTGAATTAGAGGTTTTGTAAATATTCGAAATTTTATACCTACTATCGTCTAGCTAGGGAATTTTGTGAGGTGTATCTCGCCAATTTTGAACTCATAGTTCAATCGAACCTAAAGGACACTTTTATTAACAGATGCCAATAAAAGGGGTGAAAAACACCCTATTAAAAATATTTTAAATAAAAGAAAAATATTATGGAACATGGAAGTCATGTATGGTTATTTCAATTTTATTTTTAAAGCCTTTACTCTGCTTTATCTCGTGTTATTTAATGTGAAATTTTGAGTTTAAAACGCTTGGTCTTGCGTAAAGTAAAAAAAATCTAAAAATTAATTTTTATGGTAAAAAATTGTTTTTACACAGTAAAATTCTTTTAATTTTTAAATAATATAAAATTTGAAATCAGTGTTCTTTATAATAAAAAAAATCAGATTACTTTAAGTCACAAAATCGAGTATATTACGGGGTATTTTTCACAAATAGTAACTTGTGAAAATTAGTATATTTCTAAAGTTATCTCTTATATCATTTTCACTTTTCTATTGAAAATGATTTTTGCATCGATGTATATACCTATAAAGTGTGAAATATACATATATGTATATATTGGGTATGCTAATTTAGCAAATAAAAGATAAAAGAATAAAGCGTAGGACGAAAATATAATACTGTTCTTTTTTGCACTTAATAATATGTAAAAACGATGGGGATAGTAAAAGGCAAGCAAGGCGTGTTTAGGACAATAGATAACTGAAATTTTATGAGACATACCTACAGAGTTTTTTTATACATTTTTATACATGTCGTGTTGAAGTGTAAAATACATTACAATTATTTAATCTAGAAGGTTTTTGAAATTAAAATGAAATTTTGACATTCGTTAATTCTACCCGTTTTTTCATAAAGGTGTTTTGTTACTTTAGTGAAAATTAATTTTGTGCAAACGTCAAATACCAAATCGTTACCTGATCAAAGTTTTCAACAAACACAGTTTAGAGAAGTTTTGGTATTTAATGACAGTTTGCCAGCCCGCCATTGACTGGTAAGAAGGGGAATAACCAGGGGCGAATTTAAACCTACAGTATAACAGGCCCTTCAAGTTGATTATTTCATTTTAATCGTTTGTATAATATTAAAATATTTTACGAGTTATCACAAATTTTAATAACCAAAGATGTCAATTCCTGTTTTTTAATATTTTACTTATTTTCAATTTGTGGTCACAAAAACATTTTTATCGATTTTCTTTTTTCTGTTTTACTTCTATGTTCGAAGAAATGGAAGTACTGTAATATCGTCGAAAAATCACGTCTGAAATAACAGCAGATTCTGGTTGTACTACCTTCAAAATGCAAAGAAAAGTTGATTTCCGCATGTGTTGTGCATGTGTCTGGATGTAGAATTTTCTTTCGTTCACGATAACTACTATAAATATGCACCGATTTGAATTATTTTTGGGAAAAATGTTTGTCTCAGTGAGCCTATTGATTTCTTGCTAGTCGAATTAGGGGGGGTTTGGATATATTAGAAAAGTTGTACCTATTATTGTCTAAAAAGTGAGTATTATCTCATCAATCTTGATAAAACTTCGTACACTTGTAGTTCAATCCAATGTAAGGGGCACTCATTTTATAAACTTGCCATAATAGCCACTGAAGGGGTGAAAACCACCCTCAAAATTTTAATTTTAAATACTTATGAATTCATTTAATTCAAATGTCAGATTAGTTTCTCAACAAATGTGTATTATACAGTTGACATTAGGATATTAGAAAACTAATATTTATAATAGTTTTAATCCGTCAAATCGCATTGAATTTTTTCTTATATATTAAAATTTATTTTAAAATATATTATAGAACATGGAAGTCATGTATGGTTCTCCA
This sequence comes from Sialis lutaria, assembly GCA_949319165.1. NCBI lineage: Eukaryota > Metazoa > Arthropoda > Insecta > Megaloptera > Sialidae > Sialis > Sialis lutaria. The sequence continues at coordinate 7,601,531 of OX439245.1, read as the reverse complement.
TACCGTTTTTTTAACATCCAATGTTTTAAAATTCTCCCCCTCCCCCTCCATTGTTTGAATATTTCATAATCAATATTACAATTTAAAAAATCAGTGTAAAGTTGAATTTTATTTTATTTAGTTAGGCCCTGATGGACGCGTATTTCGCCGAATTGTAGATCAGTCACTGAAAAAGGTTAGGGTTTAGGGAGGGAGATTTGTGAACAGAAATCTAGCGCCATATTGTCATATCATAGCTATCTTGTATTAAGCGTAATGTCTCGAGCAATTAGCTGCATTTAACACTAATGACGGACATTTTGTCTTGAGTTCCGGGAAAATTGACGAGAAATTGTTCGAGGAAAATACAATTATTATTATTTTCATAAATTGTATTTGTATTCCCACCCAACTTCCCTTATATATATAATTTACTGTTTATATGTATATATTATAATAATATAAGAGAATATAAATCTTGGAACATACCTACATAGCTACATAATTTAAATATTATGTTCCGGAAGTATTTTCTATGAGAAAGAATGCTACGTGAAAATAAATGTTCATACACTACTGTTCTTAAAATTTCTACATTGAAATTTTACAAAAGGTTGTATATATTAAGAAAAAGAAGAAGGAAAGAAAACCGTGACAAAGTTTTTTTTATTCGAGTCCGGAGATATTCTGTTTCCTCTACCGTTTGTTGTTTTTTATCTTTTCACCGAGTGTTTTACAAGGAAATATAATTGTCTCCTTATTCCCCGGCCCCTTTCCGTACAAAGGGCGTCACTGCTTGTTAACAATGGTGCAGATTTTACTAAAATTTCACGAATTTATTAAATATTGTGTTGACATTAATACATACATATATCACATATACCACATTTACATTTTTTTTAATTCTATTATTTATTCATTGATTTACATAAACATAACCTCAAATAATATACATTTTAGGAAGATAATTTTTCTATTAAGTGTCAAATCGCTATGAATTTTAGAGCAGTGTTAACGGGCAAAGTATTTTATGATGTACAACAGGGGTTTCCAACCTTTTTCCTATATCGACCCATTTTAACCCATTAATTCCCAAGGGTAGAAAATAAAATTAATTTGATGTTTTACTGCTAATTATTACTGAATATATACTCAAATAACTGTTTTTTAAGTTAAAAAATACATGTTTTTTTTTGTTTTTTCAACAAAATGTTCGTTTACGAAACGTTGGAAAAACAGAAGTTATTACTTTAGTGTGGAATAGTTTAAAACAGTTTGTATGACGATGTTAGCAGTAAAAAAGTAATTTCATCAATGAGATATTTAAAAAAAATATTTTTTAATGTTTCGTTTACGCAACGTTGGGAATTAATGGGTTAAACGAATGTTTTTCTTCATCGCACACAACATTATCATAATATTTTCAATTGCACTTTAGTATAGACCCTTTTATCTGGACCCCGTTGGAAACCCCTGATGTACACTACTACTTTTAGATCGTTGGTTTTTACTTAACGTGTATGCATCAAGATCATTCATATAAATAAACCATATAATTGATTAAAACTATCAGTGGGTTATCATTTATTTTTAATACGAGAGTAAATTGTTTATTATAAAAGAAATAACAGTTTCTACATATGCATGTTTAATCACAAAAACTTAAAAAATAGCGTAAAAAAATTATCAAAACCCAAACGTGGGTGTTGCTGTGAAACCCACTTGAAGGATACAACTAAAAAAATACTCTTGCCAATCGATTTGTGAATCAATTCTGGGTCCAACGAAGTGCATGATGTCATATATGAAAAATTTTGTATGAAAAATTCCTAAAGTGGGCTAAACTAGAACCACAGACCTACCATCTAGCGAAAACCCGAGGTTTCTTGGTGGTCAGGAGGCAGAGATCTCGCGGTGAAAGACAGACGGACGGACGGAAAATCGAGCATATAAGCGCTACCATCCTTGGTGGGTTGCGCTAAAAAAATTTAATTATTTATATATCCATCTTGTTGGAGTATTTATTTTTAGATAACATACCAATCATACATATACATTACATGCGTCAAATAATCTGAACGTAATATGAAACTATCGTATATTGGAATTCTTATATTATATTTATTGTGTTATATTGTATATATTTAAATTGTGATCTTTATCTTTTACTTGACATAAATTCTTAATAAATACATATCATGTATGGTCGATATATGTATTATTTTAGGAGTGGCCAACAGGTCGATCGCGATCTACCAGTTGTTTTCGGCTTTTAATATAAATATTTTTTTGTTAACATCATACATTTATTTATGCTTATTTCGTCGACGTCAAAACATGGAAATGTATCGTCTTATGATAAATAAAACAATACTTATTTATAGACTCTGTTATAACAAATGCTCATAATGAATAATAAAGAAAACAAATATATACGTAACTGTCTAAACATAACATTGATGAATTGATGATAAATATTCTTCCGTATGATTGGGGCCATCTAAAACTGTTAGAATAATTATAATACAGTAGAAACCGGTTATAACGACATCGAAGGGACCGGCCATATTGGTCATAAAAGGCGGATAGTCGTAATAACCGGCAAAAAGCAATTATATGGGAATCAATTTGACTTCGTTAAAACCGATACGTCGTATTAACCGATGTCGTTAGAACCAGTTTCTACTGTAGATGTTAATTTTAATATAAAAATATCGAAGTGGAGCAGATAAGTAATCTTTTTATTTAAGAGTTGGAGAGTAACTCACCTTTCGGGTTAATGAATATCATTAACAATGAAGGTTGCAAAAGAATTTGTAGATATGTACACACATGCATGGTTACACACCTATTAGATATATATGTTTTAATATATGGTATGCTTCATACTGTATTCTTGCTCCCTCTATAAATAACGTTGTCCCTTAAGCTGGGAGGTGTGGGATATAAAGGAGTGGGTAAGCATAACTGAAAACAACCGTTTTAAACCATATATAATATTATATCTGATCACACATTCATTTTAATAAATGCTAGCTGTGTGTATCCTTGAAAAAGGGTTTAGAAAATGTCTACGATTAAAAATGTTTTCCACGGAAACTCTATGATATATGCTAATGATGTCCACTGACTTTTTGCACTCCAGGGGCGTATTCAATTCACTTTATTTTTATTTTTAAATTATTGTATGGTATAAACTCTACAAAGAAACTAAGTTGATTATTTTTGCTTCCTCAGACGTCTGGCAGTGGCGTAGATAGCTTTTTGCGATGGGAGGGGATATGACAGTAATAAATCTCATAAAGTTATATTTTTCATTATGAAAAACATCTTTTATGTGGTGCAAACTACAAAAATTGATTATATTCGTCACTTAAATGTATTAATTTTTGAAAAAATACTCGTATATTATAATCATGTTATAATTTTTATAGACTCATGGGGGGGGGGGTTGATACCCTTAATCCCCCCCTATCTATGCCATTGACGTCCGGTATCATAAATTTGCTCTCAAATGAGGTATTAATTTTGTGATAGTATACCTATCCCTCGATTTACACGGCACTTGTTTTACACGATTTCGCTTTTACACGATTTATAAATTGACAATTTTCAAAAAACTAGTAAAAATGTTTGTTCCGTTCCATATACGCCTATACAAAGATTAATTAAAATATTGCCTTATGAAGATATATGAGTGAAAAAATAGAGAAAAAATTAGAAGTATATCTTATATTGATTAAAATTGATTATAATTGTTGCTCAACTATTTTTGTTTCTTTTCATACAAATTCTTAGTACCTGGTGCTTCCTGGGTGTTTGGAAATATAATTTTATTCGATTTCTAATTAACGACTACTAAAATAAAAATATTTCGTTTGTTTTAGGGCCATATTGGAGAGAGTCCATTTGAAACAGCAGTTGAGTGGAGTAAGACACACTACGCATCAGCGCCCTGGCCCCCAGCATTGCGACAAGTGGCCCCAATACCTGCAATTACAGCTCGACTCAGTGTAAGTGATTTTATTTAACTGTTACCTCGTTACTGTAAAAAATGTCAACGTATGCATACACAAATCACAAATTTGCTGAATTTTGGAGTATTATGCATGCCAATAGGGGTTATGCCCCTAGGTGCTTCGCGCCCCAAACTCCAATCACGCCATATTTAAATTCTCAATTATACATGCCATTATATAGGATTTTTACATAAAAATGTTTAACAAAAATCAAAATCAACAGTTCAAAAGTTATGGAGATTTTTATCTAAAATTTTCAAAAAACTAATACTTTGAATGGTTTTATCTCATAAATGGTTTCAGATACAGTCTTTTTCATGTATTTTTTGTATTTTAGATACTTACTTTTAACGTAGAAGTAAAATTATAATTTAGTTTATATTTTCTGTAATTTTTCATTTAATTCACATTTAATTAGACAAAATGCTTTAATAGTAGGTACCTAACATTCAATTTAAAACACAAAATCAGAATTTTTAGCATTTCAAATATTTATTAAATATTTTATTTATTTATTTTGTAGTAAATTTTATTTTACCTTGAATTCGATCCGGAAATACATATATCTCTTATTTAAATGTGATATGTACAACATAATGTACATAAATAGATCGTATTAATTGAGAAATAAATAAAATGTTGAAATATAAAGTGTAAATATATTGTGTTTAATAAATAAATCTAAACACATGTAACTTAGAACTAAAAAGTTGTTAAGATAAGCTAACAATTTTCTTTTTTCACTGTAAATATTTATATGTTTTCTTATAAGACTTAAATATAGGGTGTCTCAGATAAAAGGACTATTTTTTACTTTTTATACATACTGTATAAAAAAATCATTCGAGATTTCAATGGTAACAAAACTTTGAGGGTCCCTAAGCAATATTTACTCTTCGCAAGTTTATGAATTTGATCTGATGATATGATTTGTAATTTTAAAAAGTGGGTATTCTATTCCGAGACAGCCTGTATATTTGTAAAAGCTTTAATTATTTGATTTATAAAATACCAAAGTCTAGGATAATTGTTTATAGTTCAACAGTACCTTCTCATTTTGGTCTGTTAGAATGGAATTTGTAAATACTGTATGTTTACACCACCACTCAAAAACAATTTACTTTAGATTATGTAAATACTCGATTAGAAATTCTAATAATTAGCTTTTTATTACGTTAAATAAATCAATTTTTGATTAGTGCCCTTTCACACGAACCGATTGCAAAAAAACAATGTTTTTTCGGCGTTTTAATAAATATTTTTCTTAAGGATTCATCCCATGGAATTAACCATAATATTATTTTTATAGTCTGAAGCAAGGATTTCTAACGGGGTCCAGGTGGACCCCTTGGGGGTCTATGGAAGTTTAAAAAGGGTCTATTAGGGGTCGATGATAAATTTTATATTTTAAAAATTTCCTTTTTTTGCTTTCAACTTGTACTTTTTCAACAAAATTGTAGTACCTATATTTATGTTTTCTAAAATCTAAATATGTAAGAGGATCTATAAAGAAAATTATACATTTAAAATTAGTCGATGTAAGAAAAAGTTTAGGAACCCCCTGGTCTGAAGTATTATTGAATTTTTGTTATTATATATTTTTTTTCTATTTATTTTATTTTTTATTAATCTGAAACAATTTTTCACCCTTATTAGGGTATTTTTCTTTTAACATAGTAATTAAATTTTTATAGTGGGTATTTGCACTATAAAATAAGACACCCCTAAAATTTCACGTTTCTAGGTATAGATATTTGGGTTGGATGTTGATGAGCCAGTCCCTAAGACATATATTTATATAATAGAGATATAACTATTCGGGAATGTATTTATTTATTTTAAATTTAATAATTGTGTTCTATTTTTATGGCCATTATTATTTTTTAATAGGTAAAATTCATTGTAGTTTCAAAATTTTATTAATATTTGTTCGCTGTTATGTAAGTTGTGACGATTTATTTAGTTCTCCCACTTAATACTTGAGTAAACTATAAATGATTGTATACAGATGATTTTAAAGTCGCGAACAATCTAAATATTTATTACGATACAAATAGGGTAATTTATAGGCTCATTGTCAGTAGACCAACCAAAATATAAAATACATTTTTAAAACATTGCAATTTCAAGCCTAATATATTTTACGTTTTAAAAAAAACTAGTTCAAAAATATGCACTATATAAAAAATTCTTTGCGAAGATGACTTTTTGCTCGGGCCGGTCTTGGAGTTCGTATTCGGCCCTGTGAGTTATGTTGATTATGAAGTTATTGTTATTAGAAATATAATTTATTTAAAACATTTCAAACTTTTCAAAATATTTACTTTCACGTCGTAAATATATGAATTTTTAAAGTGAAACCTTCAGTGAGCTAGTGAATTGGAATGATTTGCAGGTGAAACGCTAAGGAAAGTGTGTATATGCGTAAGAGAGCGATGAGTATATGTATTAGAGAAAGATGAATGAATGAATACAAGTGTTTATGCGTCAAAAGAATAAATTTGATTATTAATTTAATGCTTGTATTTAAATCCATTAAAAAAATACTTTGCACTAAAAAAATAATACTTTGCACTTGATCTAAATTTAGACCTGTCAGATTTAAAAATTACATATTTTTGGTATTTACTGTGATATTTGTGATTTTCTATATTTTTACCTAACCTCCTTCCTTTTGGCCCAAATAGATTTGATATTTTTAATGTGATTTTCTATATTTTAATCTGACCTACATACATAGTAAGTGCAAAGTATTAAAATTTATGTTTAAGTGTACAAAGTGACTATTTAATATATATTATATAGTGCAATTAAATATAACTCTTAATTTAATACGTTCTGCTTCATTTTATTTTATTTTTTTATTTCGCATTATTAATAATTTTTTATTTCTAATGTGATATTTGGGTATCGTTATGCGGTTTTTATAGGGGCCTCTAATTAATAAATTCGTTTCTACTTATAACCTGACATAAATGTTAATAAAACCCTGTATATTATAGTTCACATTTTCTTATGTATGTATGTATGTATAAGTATATAAACATATATTATCATCTGTTTATTATAAACCACTGATAAAATAAATGTGTATGGTTGAATGTTGTCTCAACTTTCATAAACGATCATGTTTATATACCTATAAATAAATAAAATAATATAAGCATGAGCGTTGTGACGTAATGTAAATTGTTTATTATAAATAATAAAATACGCGTTTATGAGACAATGCCGATCCATACATTTTCATATTCTTTAATATTTATTTATTTATCAGTGAAATACAATGATCTTTATAATACGCTCGGTTATTCTGTGCCGGTTAAAAGAATCAAACTAAAAAAGGATTACTTCTCGTTAGGTAAGATCTTTTCTTTATTTATTTGTATCCTTCATTCAAATATTCATCATATTTACGTTACATATACAAAAAATTATTTAAGCAGTGAATTTTATTTTATGCATACATCTATTGATATATTTAATTATTTGTATTATACATATGTATGTATTGATATATATACATACTTTTTTGTCATTAAATATTAAATTATTGACATAAAAATGAGTATATAGTATCTAAAAATAATGTTTACAATTTATCTTCAAAATATGAATAAAAATGTGCTAAAAAACTTTTAGTGAATAATCTAAAAATCAAATGCCATTTTGTAAATAAAATATATTATACATACATATATAATTTTTTTGGTTGCCAACAGTATAACTGGCCTACAAATGGTGCTTTTGTTTATATTTGTCTATTCTAATCTTATCAAAAAGTAAACTATAAACAAGTTCAGAAATTCACTGCCACACAATCTAGCATTGTGATGTTGTCATAATATTTAGAAGTAAGTTTATGAAATTATATACTAATTATTATTTATATTTTACTTAAAAAAAAGTTTTTTCTTAATCATACAATTAAAAATGAGTAGCTTTTTTCCTACACGGAGAAAAGTCGGGTTTTAAAAAAAAATTATAATTTTGTTGAAAAAATAGTACCTTTTTTTATATTGAGTAATTTCTACCATCTCCATTAAAATTTTTATAATATATTTTTACTATATTCGTAAATATTATTAGGATATACGTTTAGCACACTGTAAAAAAAAGGTTTAGTTTCGAAAAATTTTGTTTTTAATTTATATTCAGAACACCTGTACCTACATTTAATGGAATATTTTTCTTCGTTAATTATTAAAAATAAAAAATGATTAATTAATTTGAAAATTGAAATAGACAGAACGGTATATAATAGTAACATGTACTAATTTGCTGTAAATAAATTACACGTGAATATATTTGTTTTATAATTTTTATATTATTTAAAAGAATTGAAGTTTTCAATAATAATTAGTTTTTAGAAACGTCTAGAGTACTTTCGGTAAGTTCACTCATTTATCGTGTGTTAAAAACTCTATTTTTAATAACCAATACGTCCAATATTTTAAATAAAAATTAGTAAAATATGTGAGTTATCAATAAATAACAAATAACAATTTTTAGACTTGTACCTTACATTGCTCTAATAATCGAATAACCTTAACAGAATATTTTTTATTGGTATTTCAAATTGGACTATACCAATTGGTATAGTTTAATTTGTAACTTTATTAACACGTGGCTTAGCAAGAATTACAATATTTTGGACCGTTTCAGAATTACTACGTCAAATAGTAATAATATCTTTAAAAATTGAAATATGAAATATTTTTCTCCGTGTATCATCGTTGACAAATATATTATTGTTCTTTTTTTAATAGTCGTTTATTCGCCAATAAAAAAGTGATTGTTATTTTTTTATAACGATTAAAGCTTGTGGAGAAAAATGATAAAATTGAAGGCGTAAAGAAGGGGCGTGAGGTATTTGGGGGTGAAAAACTTCTTAATAACATGTTCAAAAATGACATATGATGGTTTTGCGTCTTTGAACACTATTATTTCTTTATTTAAAATTTGCTTCGTCAAGCAGAATTTTCATTTCAGCGAGGGTTGAATATTGGTCTTCCAAATACCGTAACTTATACTTTATATATTTGTATTATTTTTTATCTCCAATAAAAATATGATTTATCAACCCCTATACCTTTAATATCGATCTTTTTTAATTTAAAAATATATATATTGCCATATTTATAATATTTGTTTTTGATACTGGATTTCTGGGCTCAAACAAAATCTTATCAATTGTAGATTTTACATAAAATTGGATAGATTTGTTATTACAAATAATATTTTTAAATTTTTATTTACAACCTGAATGGAATAAGAAAACAAGTAGAAAATGCAAAGAAAAATATTCAAGGCAATATTTACACTATAAAATAAATGCAAAATAGCTATCAAAATTTATGGTCTTTAAAATGATATGAAAATTTTAAAAAGCTATCATCAAATTCTGGAAATAAATTGTACATATAAGATTGGAAGGGAGTAGAACTACAGGAAGGGGGAGTAAAAATGAGGTAAACACTTTACTTTTAGTCAGATGATTGTGTGGCGGGAATAGCTACATTATCTGGAAAACAATTTCCATGAAAACGTTGAAAATACTACACAATAATTTCCTTTATAGCGGATTTTTATATTTCCCGTTTATTTATTTATTTTTTATTTCACGTCTCTCGTTATTTTATATTTCTTCAATCCACTCAATTATTGTGAATATAAAAAGTATAGAGATTCACTTTTGTAATTTAAATATAAATTATTTTTAGTTTTCAATTATTTTAAAATTCTTTTTCATTTCCATGTTAATTAACATTATCAAATTTTTTTCTAGTACATAATATGATAACGTAGAATAAATAAACAAATTTAATATTTTTATGTAGTACATACATAATAAAATTGTAGTAAATACAATAAAGATTATTTTTCTGGGAAATTTATTTTCGATATAAATTATTTGAAAAGAAAATGCACATCACCCTTATTTTTCATTCCTTACTTAACGATTTTTACCATAAAAAATATGCAAGGATTTATTTGATAAATGATACACACATCCTGTTACATCTATTTTAACAATTCTGATATATCATCAATTTAAATAAATAATTAAATACAAATTATTGTCTATATTACAAATTAGCATCATTTACATTCAAATTTTAAGGCTTCCGCGGTGTTCTTGATATGAATCATAACTTCTGGGTATAACCGTGCCGATTTAGTTAACGTTTCGTCGCACATTGCAGTGGACATCATCAAGGCTATATTTAAAGTAACCCTTATACTCAGAAGCCAAGATCCATGACATTTACATTATTTTATTGAGTAGCCCGTTTTTTTAAATAATTTTTATTTATAGGGTAAATAGGAACTGTGATCAGCGCGTATATAAGAGGGAGGGGTCAAGGGGTTGTGATCCCCCCCTCCCTTCAAGAATTAAAGAGGTACACTATAGATATTATGAACAAATCTGAAAGTTATTTAATAAATCATATTAATAAATTTTCAACTACAAATTCATTTGAATAAAAAATGAAGATTGACATATTATTTTTAATATAATTAATAGATTGAACATTGCTAAAATAATTATTTTATGACTTATAGAAAATTGATTTGACTTAATTTCTAGTTGCCATATTGTGCATCTCTCTCTACTACCTTTTACTGCAAAGTTTGAATTTTTAAGTCATGAAAATTTTGATTAAAGAATTTGCAGTCAAGAAAATGTTTGTTAACTAATATCTCGACAACAACAGCTATAAATAAATATGGTTTACCAAATTATTAATCAGATAATTTTTTCTGAATTAGTGAAATCTTGTTCTGGAATTTTTTTTTTTTTTTGCAAAAATTTAAATATTTTGAGATTTATTATACGTTTATTTCAAATATATATGATGCTATTTTTTTTTTTTTTAACAAAAAAATAAATCTGTATGACCCCCTCCGAGATATTATTCTGTATACGCGCATGGCTGAAATATATTAGTTTCCGGAAACCCTTAAAAGTGTTTTAAATGGCTAAGTAAGCATTCTGGATCACTTGATCTGGATTAACCAAATGAGTATAGAGTTATTGAAAATAAATTAATTCAGTCAATAATCAAAAAGGGGAGTGTATGTATAATACATATTTCAGGTTTATTTAAAATAAAACTGTACTTGCGTACAGTTTAAAAATATAAAGAAAAACCATAGATAATGGAAATAAGAGACATGTAAATTTTGTCTGTGATGTGTGAAATCGGTAGTCGTCCTTTAAGAAAAGTCGGATTCATTTCAAAATCAGTCAGTTTTAACTGTTGGGTGGTTAAATAGGTGGAGTATAGGGGTGTTTCGCGATGTCTAAACGGATCGGGGGAAGAGCTGCATTTATAAAAGACTTAGGGCTGTTCAATTCTACTAACAAATAAATGTCGATCAGAAAATACTGTTTTTATTTAACTTAATAAACTTAATATTAATTAAAATTATTAATCAATGGATATCCAGTAAAATAAATATGTGCTCATATTTGTTATGACATACATAGATTTCATGCAGGTCTGATCTGGATATTTTTACAGCCGCCATTTTATATAAATTTCTTGTCAATGACGTATTACATCATCAAGGAACTTATGTGTGTTATGCTTCAAAATAATTGATTGATAATTAAATCAAAGAAAAATTTATAAAAAAAACAATTGGTAGTTTATTTATTTTTATTCTGTTTGTCACAAATTCCTTATTAGAAAAATTTCATGGTGATGACGTCACAGTATAGAACAAATGAACTGTCGAGCAGACCTTGTTTTATTGGATCATAGATTTGATGCTGAAAGATAATAAAAAAAAAATTTTTGTCCGTTAAATTTTTTTTGGTGAATATTGGCTAACCCTGAAATGTAAGTTAAAATGACTACATCTTATTCGTGAAAAGTCGATCTGATTTTCCAACGGTATTTACTAGTACAGAGAGACATTTATATGTATAAAAAAGAAAATGGCAAATGCTAAATAGTAGATGTTAAAATTCTAACGTTTAAAAAGAACAGGGCAACTTGAATGAGCTGAAAAAGAAGGGTGAATTCGTAAATGTCAGAGCTTTGGAATTTAGTGGTAAATTTATTTCAAATCATTTTTATTTATCCTTATTCTTAAAACTTTAAGATTTTATAAGATTTATCTCAACAGTATAAATTTAAATATTAATTGTAGTTTTGAATATTACATAATTACTTATTAAAAATTTAAATATTAATTATTTTTATTTTATTCATTCAGTTAGATCATTTTTAACTTTATAATTATAATAAATTTTTTTAAAGAAAAACCTATTTAAAGTACTTTCACCAGTCTTGAACAATACCCCAGTGTTGAACATTTTTATCTGAAATGTACTGAATTAGAAATATTTGTTTATATTTGATTGCCATTACTGGATATTAATCTAAATAAATTAACTGTAATATATTAATCTAAATAAATTAACTGTAACTATATCAAATATATGATGTTTGATCATTTTGTTTAAAAATTGAGGACAAATAATTATCGCGGTTCGACATACTATCAACAAAAGTGTATTTTCTTGTGTAAATGCTTTACATTGTTTTAAATTTTACGACTCTTTATTTTATAACTTTTGTGTAATATTTAGCAAGTGTTCATCACTAATTTTACGTTGTTCATTACTGGAGAAAACACATACAAAATAAAAATCTTGAATTAAAAAATATATACATATATTTGTGGGTTTTCGTAATTAGTAAATTGATTTTATAGCCCAGGAAATAAAGGTTTTTACTAAGAAAAAATTCCGACCAAGCTGGATTTTGGTGTAGACTTGTATTTTGGTGTCGGAAACATACCCTAAAAAGTACCCTTAATTTGGATGGCGGGTTTTTGTTTTTTAGGGGGTAAAGGGGTTTTTTGCAAATATCTCAAAAATTATTAATTTTTCGAGAAAAATTAATATGAAGAAAATTGTAGCTTATAAAATTCTACACAAAAACGGTATTTATACTTTTTTCGTATAATCAATACTTTTTAAGTAAACTGTTAACCCAGTCAAGGGTGCAGTGAAGAGTGCCAAAATTCGAACTTTTAGGGGCAAGCAATTTTATGGTTGATTATTATAGATTTTGGGGCGTAGAATTCGAAAAAAATAACCCGGACTAGCGAAAAGTAGTGCAACACCCTTAAAAAAGGGGTTGACGGGTGAAAACTCCGTTTTCAAGATTTTTTTCAATTTTTCTCAAAATCTAAATCGATGTGTTTTTATGGTTGATATTTGTTGGGGACACTTAGATGAATCGATTGGGACCACATATATTGAATTTGACAGACAAATACTGTTTCTAGAGGGTTTAAAAAAATGTATAAATGTTTATTTCGAGGAAAATAATTTAAAAATTAATAATTTTTGTTCAAATCAAAATTGGTCTCAAATTGTCCCTGAAGTTCTAAAGAATACTGATCAACCATAATTTTTTTAAATATTAATATTTTAATCAATGAAAATCGATAAAAAAAAAATTACGATACCTACCCTTAAAAATTAGCGATCAAAATAAAAGTCTCCACCAAAATCCAGCTTGGTCGGAATTTTTTCTTAGTTTGACCGTTTTTTTGAGTCTATTGCCTGGGCTATTATTAGTAACATAAGTTTATGAGAATTACAAAAGCAAGACTGGTGCTAGTGTCTTTTTTTTATAGGAGGCTTTTTCTTTTTAATTAAGTTTATCATATATTTACAAAAAAAGAAAAAAGCAGATTCAGGGACCCTCAAAATGGGCAATTTCGTATAGAGTTTAATTTAATTTTGAATATTTTCTTGGTTTCTAAAAATAAATTTCACAAATATACATGTATACATATGATATGTAATACATACAATGAAGATGTTATCCTGAGCAAAGGATAATGATTTTGCCTCCTTTAGAGTCGAAAGATTTATATGACAAGGCAGCAACCACTATGTTTTACACCTCACAAAATATGTTGCAAATTTTTGATATATATCTTACTAGTTGTGTGTCGTATCCTTTAACCAACCAGGAAACTGTGGCCGAGAGGTTAAATGGACCATGAACATACAAATCAAATTGTATACTTATGTATACATGTATAGATATATATGTGGTAGTAAAAATACCTACTACTGTTTCACTAAAAACATAAAATAATATAAACGTGTCTCAAAAAACTTTCTATCTACGAGTACATATGTTATAGGCTCATCTCAATAAATACATATTGTATAAGTAAGTATTATAAAAACCATTTTTTCCGAAATACGGATTTTGATGGAATTATCCATTTTGATCTTCCCTGAATCCATTATGTGTGTTTGTCGGTCTGTAGATATATGACAAATCGTAGAAGGGTGAAATTTTATATTAAATATTAATTTTGTCTGGGAAGAAAACCCCCTATTTTCAAAACAGTGTGAACTAGAGAAAAATGGTGAAGTTAAAAATTATATTTTTTGAAAAATATAATTTAAAATTATATTTTAAGGGGCCATACTAGTGTGAAATTTTCAAAAAATCAATTAATTTTTTTTTGTCTTTTTGGAGAGTTTATAGTTTTAAGAATATTCTGTGAAAATTTCAAGGCCGTATCTCGAATACTCTCCAAACAGCAGCCTTCTAAAGAGCGACCGCTCGCAGATATGAAATGCCCAGGAGCTGACGTTAAGGGGCCATACCAGTATGAAATTTTCAAAAAGTCAATTTTTTTGCTTTTTTGGAGAGTTTATAGTTTCAATAATATTCTTCGAAAATTTCAAGGCCGTATCTCTAATACTCTTTAAACAGCAGCCTTCTAAAGAGCGACCGCTCGCAGATATGAAATGCCCAGGAGCTAATGTTAAATGCGATTTTTCAAATTTGCTGACATTGTAACTCAAAGATCAATTATCCGATTTACTTGAAATTTGAACTGAGTACTCTTGAATGTATTTTTATTCCAAAAATTTTTCGAAAATCACCCAAATTTCCAGCGTTCACACTGGTATAGCCCCTTAACTGGTGCATAACATTGAAGAAATATCTGCCATAAGTGCCATGAGACTTTCTTATACGTATTACAGATATTGAACAGTGTACGTGTTTGCCATAGTTACCATAGGACTTTCTTATACGTAATACTGAGAGTAAACAGTGTGGGTGATTCTAATTAATTATTTAAAAAAAATATTTCTGGCTAAATCATAAATGATGAAACAAATAAATGGAATATAAATTATTATAGATAATAATATACTCGACAATTTTTGTCTAACTTTTTTTTATTATTATTAAAAATTGACAAGAGTAAACGTCCGTTTCCGGTTAAGTAATAACTTTAAAATAATCATTTGATATACACGTTGTAGAAAATAGTATTATCTTTAATTTATGTTATATTTATTTTATTTTATCGTTTATTCTCTATCACTGTTTATTCTCGTACGTATAAGAAAGTCCAATGGCTCCCATTGCAGATATTTTCGTTTAAAGTCTTTTTACTAAGGAAAATAGTTTTCTCAAAATTACGCCATAGAAATAAGTAACTTTTATTTCGTGAAGTTTACTAAAAAAAACCTGTTTCTATTATGATTCAAACTGAGAAAGTGTTAAAAAAGTAATAAGTCGTATAATGATTTTTTTATAGAAATTTAGGACACCCTATATATATATGAACCGGTTCATATTGGTAATTTTTAATAACCAATACAAACAAAGCTTTAAACCTAAAATTGTTTTATATTTCTGTTGATTAATTAATGTGAGAAATATTTTTTTTATCTAATAAGGATCAGAAACGAAAAACGAAAAAACAAAGAATAATTTTGAAATCATTTTACGTTTTCTACATCCCCCTCGTTTGAAACCCTAATGTGTTTCACCCTTGCAGAGTTATGCTTGTTATATTTTATTTTTATTTTATGATCCCAGCAAAATTTATGTAGTCACCTTCCTTTTTGACTGTTTTCTTTTTTACAATTTTCCGGGTTATTATTTTTAGAGTGTGAAAATCATAAGAGCGATAATATTTCCTTATTTTTTTAAATACCTACTCGCATTACATTTTCCTTTATAATTCATTTTAAATATTATATAAGTGGATATACCCGTCAAATATGATGGGAAAAAATTAAATCAAATTATAAACTCTTTTCAGTTATACATATATTGTTTATTTTTCCTATTATTATTCAAAGGGCTACTATAACTATATGCAACTCCTGGCCCAACAAACTAACGTATCGGACTCGCGTTAAAAAAACTAATGTTAAAAAAGTGGTGTGTACGCACGGTTGAAGTGAAACTTCTTTTGTTTTCATTAAATAAATAAAGCTGAACGTATTAAATCAATAATCAAACGTATTATTTTGACGCATGATTGACTTAAACGCATTTAACTATCTTTCTCTTATACATCTAATCATCGGTCTCTCACGGATAACCGATGTTAACTGACTTGTACGCATACGCTATTCATATATATTTCTCTTATACATATAATAATCACTCTCTCTCACGCATACCCGATGTAAACTGGCTTGTATGCATGCGCTATTAATATATATTTATCTTATGCATATACTCATTACTCTCTCATGATATGCACACTCTCATTAGCGTTTCATCTTGAAAACCTGTCGTATTTTAAAACGTGTCGATGTCATTCCAAATCACTAGCTCGCTAAAGAAGTTTCACTTCAACAATACGATTCACTTTGTAATTGATGTAAATAATTATTATTTTAATTGGGTGCATTGCAATTTAATTCCAACACTTACTTTCATAAATTTCAATAATTAATTTAACTTATCATAATTATTCATATTAAACTCATCCTGTATATAGATTTGATTTGATAAAAGAATAAGTCCCAAAAACACGTTTTATAGTTCAAAATCTTTGTTTTCATTTAAGAGAAAATCAAAGTTTTATCGAATTGTCTCAAAGTTATAGAATAATGAGATAGGGTTAAAAAATAATATTTTTTTACTTTGGCTTGTGCGTGGAGTTAAAAATTGCTAGACAACTTTTCTTGGTACCTACTGTTTTAAATTTTGAAATATATCCAGTTTCAAAATCCTTCTTTTTAACTGACTTAAAAAAAGTAGGAAGTTCTCAATTCGGTTGGGGATATTTTTTTATATATATTCGGACAAATATGCACCAATTTGGACGATTTTTTTTGATACCAACAAAATTTTATCAGACTCTGGACCTTTAATTTTTATGAAAAAAATTAAACCGACATAAAAACCCCTAAAAATACTGAAAAGTATATTATAATTAAATTTAACAGTTTTTGAAATCAGTGTCAAGCCAGTTAATTTTTTTAAGAAAGAAATAAAAATAAAATCGACTTAAAAAACTAACATTTAATTATTGTTTACTTTTCATTTTTACTTACTTTGCTGCATGTTGCTCATTGCTCATTGCTCATCCCTGTAAAAGATAATGTTACAAACAATTCGCAGATTATGTGATTTATGTCCGGTATTGTAAAGGAGCTAACAAATTTGCTTACTAGCAAGCACTTTCAAATAGGGTATCAAACTTATGTGACAGTTTTCTTTGAATTTTTGATAGATAGTTTCATGCATAAAAAATAAAAACAAATGTATGTAAAGTATATTTACTAACTTTGAGTAAAAACAGTAAAAAACCAACTTACTGCGCATGCAAATATCGGTTAAAATCTCAAATAGAACTGCCGTATTAGTTTGGTACCCTATTTGAATATGCTTGCTATCTAGCTTTTATTAGTTCGTTTATAATACCGGACAATAATGTTAAATAGGAGATGTTATTTATTCACAAAACTGTTTGAGGTTCACTGATTTATTTTATAATCATATATACAAGTATTTAACATACATGTGTCTTTTTCTTCCTGGTTAAAAATATGTATTTTTTTGTTTACAGCTATCAAAATTCTTGGAAATATTTAACAAATAGACGTTATATATATGCATGCATGTACATATGTATTTGTTTATTTATCTTAAATACAAATATACCGCCTATAACGTATGCACGAATATTTATACTTGTAGAAAGAACGTTATGGGTGCGGGCTTTGGCATTTCCGTAATACTTATTATACATTGTTAGTAATCTTTATTAAATATATTGAACTTAAAACAAATTATATCACTTTAATAAATAGTTCCCACTAAAAATAAATTCTTTGCATTAAAAAAATAATACTTTGCACTTGACCTCAATTTGGACCTGTCAGATTTAAAAATTACATATTTATTGTGATTTTCTATATTTTAACCTAAAACTAACCAACCTTCTTTCGCCACAATAGATTTGAAATTTTTTATGTGATTTTCAACACTGGCGTGCAAAAGTCTTTGGATACATGTGATTTTGAATGTAAATATACAGATTTCAGTCAATAAAAATCCCTAAAATAGCGAAAAGAATATGTTTACTCGCAGTCAAAATAGTTAAAAAACAATTGCTCGTTAGCTTGAAAGACACTATGCACTATGTCAATACTTTCATCTTGAGTTAACCTGACCTTTCAGGCATATAATTCAAACCTTTTCCTTAACATGGAAAATTGTAAATGCTGTATTTTAGATATGCTAGGGTTATTACAAAAGTTGTAATTAAGTATTAAGTACTCTTATCAACATTTAAGATTTTTTATCAACCATTTTTGCAGTTTTATATTTACAATACGCAAAAAAATGAGTGTATATTTTAACATAACCTAAAAACTAACTAACCTCCTTTCGCCCCAATAGATTTAATCTTTTTTATGAGATTTTTTGTGATTTTCTATATTCTAAAACAAAAGTATTAAAATTTATGTTCACGTATATAAAGTGGATACTATAAAATTTTAAGTGCAAAGTATTAAAATTTATGTTCGATGTACAAAGTGAATACTATTTAATATATATTGCAATTAAATATATCTAACCCTTAATAAACTAAACAAATGATCATACCACAAAATGAATTTCTTTAAAATTTATGCAGTCTAATTTATCCCCACTGCGAACCGACATATACCGGAATATTTATGTATGTACACATATGAAATAACTAATTGTCTACACATGTGACGAGGTCTGAGAAGGATGAATGGTCCGCTAATCTATGTCCAGACCCTTTAGAAAATCACCATAATTTCTTCTCTTATATTATTTGATAATATTTCTCTACGGTTCGAATTTTTTCAAAATCAACTTTTTGCAAAACTTTTGTAAATAAGATGGTATCGCTTGTAAATAGAAGGTGTGTGTGTGTGCGTGTATGTGTGTGTGTTTGCATACATTACAAATATATTTGAATAAGACTTATTTGTAAATAAAATTTTCTAATTTGTACTGCGTTATGTTCTTTTTTCGATTTATTTATTTTATTTTAAATTTTTAAGGCGTGTATTCTGTATAACCACATAGTTTGAAGAACAAACACAATAATATTTTTGAAATTAGTTTTCTTACAATTTAATTATAGATAAAACAAACATTATGTTTTTTATTATTTTGTCTGCAGTTTGTATAAAATATAAATAATATGAATTAAATAGTAATAATAATTTTAATGACACGTTCTTTTTATACATAATTTGCAACATTGCATTTTTATTATTAAATGCATATAAGTATTATGAATGACATGCACAGGGGCGTATTTAGGAAATATAAAAACAAATATCATTAATTTTAATAAAAATTCTTTTAGTTCCAATACACTATAGAAACGCCGGTACTGTACCCAACTAGGCACACTACGCTCTTAATCCAGCGTTTCTCAACCTTTTAGTATTGGCGTCCAATTTTCAATCACAATTCTCATCGCCCCATCCCCTCTCATACGATAATTTTCACTGAAAAATATATCTCAGCTAAATATAAAAAGAAATGCTTAGAGTGTCAATTTCTAATATTAAACCTTTTTTCGAAAAACTTTGCTCTGTAAGACAGACCCAAGGGAGTCACTAATAATTATTAATTTTGTTTTTAATTTAATATTGATAAGTTATTTTATTAAATACATTGTGCAGTACTCATACAATCCTATTTATAAATGTATACGATCAATGTAAATGTAAACGTTTATTTTATTTTTTGTTATGTCAGATTGTATTTTATTGCTTTTGTTCCAGTAAATTAAATAATTTTTTTAATTATATTTTTTCTCAATATGCTCGCGCCCCACAGATTGAGAATCGCTGTCTTAATTAATCAGATATGTATGCCATAATAAATATTTTGTATTTACTTTCTTTATTAATTATTAAGAGAAAAACGTTATAGCTAATGTCAAAATCTCACATAATTTTTACTTCCATGTTGTATGAAGTATTGTAATACCGTCGAAAAATTGTGCCCGATATAAAATTGTACTACTTTCAAAACGTAAAGAAAAGTTAATTTCCTTATGGCGGCTGCGCGCGTGTGTGTCTGTATGTATGGATGTAGAATTTTCTTTCGTTCACGATTACTACTGTAAATATGTGCAGATTTGAATTATTTTTTGGAGAAAATTTATTGATTTTGGTGCTAATCGGATTAGGGATTTATGAAATACTCGAAATTTTCTACCTATTATCGTCTGAAAAGTGAGTACTATCTCACCAATTATGATAAGACTTGGTACACTTGTAGTTCAATCCAATTTAAGGGGTACTTATTTTATAAACGTGCCGAAGGGGTGAAAATCACTCTCAAAATTTTAATTTTAATACTAATAAATTCGTGTTGCCATGGAAACAAGCGCAGTTAAATTTAAATGTCAGATAATCATTATGGTATAATCGAAACGTGTAGTTCTTGTTTAAATAATTACATAAATGTTTACTTTAAAATAGTGTTTTTTTATTGATTTTTATTATTTTCTTATCTTTTTACATTGTATTTTCATCAATTGCCATTAAAGTGAACTTAAAATTTTTTTTGTTATAAACGAGCTGCCCAAAAATTTGTTTAATTCATTTTGAGTGTTAAAACAATAATAAGATTTTTTTAATTCTATTCCTACTGGTTTTACATAACTACACAACCTCGTTAAGGAATATCAACATTAAATTTAAAACTTTTTAATTTTAAATTTTCACTTAAAAAACAATAATAAATTGTTCCTAAATCCTCCCTATATGAGAATGCATCCGATATAAATATGATTTGTCACTTATGTTAGACAATTGTTTCAGCTGTTTTGTTTAAAATATTTCCCTGATTGTTCAGCAAAAATTAATAAAACAAAAGTAGCAAAAGATCTCCCACGCACGCACGTTCTCTTTGTTCCACATAAATACCGTCCTTGTCTCTCTTACCTATTTGGGCACGTTTCACATAACCTAATCAGTTGTTTTCAGTAAGGTGTCATGATTCAATTTGAAACACATCTGTTAAAAACAAAAAGAAATTGTTGTGAAAACATGATCTTGCAGCTGAAGAATTTTTATAAGTATATTAATTTGTACTGTATTGACATCAATAATGTACTATACACTGTCAATACTTCAAATAAATTACTTGTAGAAGTACCCCAAGTGCATAAGAGCTAACTTTTTGGACTGTTGTCCACGCTGTTGTATTATTTTTCTTGACATTTCGACTCTCATGACGGAGTCTTCTTCAGAAGTGTTTCTGAAACTGTTAAAAAATAGTATTACTTCACGATTTTTTGACGTAATACTAGAATTTACCTGTCAAGAAAAATACATACTTCAAATAAATTTGAAAATAATGTCATGTAGACAAATAAAGCCCAATTTAATTATAATTGTATTTCGGGTAAAATAAGTTATTTATATTAAATTATGGTTAAATTTGGTTTTTGATTAATCTTAAAACATGCTAAAATCTACATTTTTTAGTGTTTTATTAATTTTTAAGATATGTTAAACAAGTAACTTTGGGCCTTATTTACTATGGTGATATAATAAGGCCACTTATCTAAATTTATTAATTTTATTTTCATAGGAACTATGTTTTAATCAACATATGACGTACTGTTTACTTAATTGTAGCAAATAAATAAACAACAATCTTATTTTAATATTTATATTTTATTCATAACGTGCCTATACTGCATCAATAGCAGCTACAAGACTTCCGCTAGACCACGTTATAGATGATTTTTTTTAAATAAAACTATTAATTAATGCGCCAATAAAAACAACATGCTAATCTAGAACAAAATATGTCGGGTATTTTTTTTATAAAGCAAAAACAATAGAAATCAATTTACACCATAAACTTAAAAGGTCTCTATGCACCACCTAATTTGATATCTAATTATATATTAAAAAAAAACACTACAGTACCCGATTTGCCCCTCTACTTCCCTAAAAATCGGCCCTGCAAATTGGGTGGTGTATAGAGACCTTAAAGATCGGAGTATTACCTGAAAATGTAAGAAACAGAAAATTCACAAAAATTAAGATGATGTGTTAGTTTTTTTTTTTTTAAATAAAATAGAGCATTCACTACCATCTCTCGCAATAAACGCAGAGGTACCGAAAAGTTAGCACTGTCAGAGACTAGTCTGTGTGAAATTAACTTTATAAAATTATCTTCTAAATGTGTACATAAAAATTCAGACCGATCCAATGTTTTTTTTATGAGCCTTATTTATCGCAGGTACCTTAGTCGATATTTCCAGTATTTTCACTTGCTACTTGGTACTTATACTTCAAGTACTTGTGACAGCTTTTGCGATATCTTTATTTTATTTTTAAGAAATTTAAATTGTCTACGTCATTTATTTTCTCTACTAAATTTTTTGAAATCTCAGAAATCAAATGGTTGATATATTATTATGTATTTTAATAAGAATGACAGAAACATCAATTTAAAAATATTTGACATATCTGCATTTAGCATATATATAAAATATATCTACTTGATAGCTTATAATGTTTTGAATACTAAATAACTATGCAATATTTTATTTGTCTCTTATCTCAAAACGTGAAGATGATATGCAAATATGATTGAGATGGAAAAGGAAACATATCTTTATATATTATACATACTTCTCTAGTACCAACGTTTAAAAACGAATTTTTACATGCATATAGGATAAATTTTGTTGATTTTTTTAATGTTATTCGTTTAGAATTATTTCATTAAAAAATAAATACTCAGTGTTTTTATACAGAAATTTATAACATATTACCCAATTTCAAGATGTTTTGACTTAAATCATTAAAAAATTTAAAGAAATCAGTTTGAAGTATATATATTATTTCTAATAGGGTTAAACCAGCGTTTCTCAACCTTTTAATATTTGTGACCCAATTTTCAATCACAATTCTCATCGCGCCCCCCTTCCCCCACCCTCATACAATAATTTTCACTGAAAAATAGATCTCAGCTAAATATAAAAAAAACTTAAAGTGTCAATCTCTAATGTTAAACCTTCTTTCGAAAAACTATAATTATTAATGTTGTTTTTAATTTAATATTGATAAGTTAATTAATAAATACATTGTGCAGTACTGATACAATCCTATTAATAAGTGTATTATATCAGTGTAAATGTAAACGTGTACCTATTTTATTTATGTCAGAATGTATTTTATTGCTTTTCTTTCAGTAAATTAAATATATTTTTTTAATAATATTTTTTCTCAATATGCGCCCCCCCCCCCATTCAGTTTTATCACGCCCACCCTAGGGGGGCACGCCCCACATGTTGAGAACCGCTGGGTTAAACCGTGGCAATTGAATCAGGCAGCGTTTCAACGACCGTTCAGGATTGTCTTAAGATAAAAAATAAGATAAAATACCTTGCTAAAAATACAAATATTTTATTCATTCGATAAACAAAATATTATACGTAAAACATATTTAGTGTTTTGATTTTAGTTTCTACATTTATTTTCTGTATATTAATTAAAATAATGTATCCCCTTTCTACGATAAAGAAAAAACACTGCACGAAAAAAAAT
This sequence comes from Sialis lutaria, assembly GCA_949319165.1. NCBI lineage: Eukaryota > Metazoa > Arthropoda > Insecta > Megaloptera > Sialidae > Sialis > Sialis lutaria. The sequence continues at coordinate 7,577,651 of OX439245.1, read as the reverse complement.
ATTGTAAGAATTACAGTTTTCTTGTCTATCTCGGATAGTAAGCAAAAATCTTTAATACAGTAGAAATCGGTTATAACGACATCGAAGGGATCGGTCATATTGGTCGTAATAACTGGTAAAAATGCAATTATATGGGATTCAGTCATTCAGTTGGACTTTTATTTTGAGTCGTTGAAACCAATGTCGTTATAACCGGTTTCTACTGTATTTTACATTCTCAAACTGTAATAATATAATTTTAGGCTGTAATTTTTGCAGTTTACCCATGAATTTATATTGAGTATCTCATGAAATTTCAAAATTACGACAATTTTCCCCGATTATTTTGCTTTTTTTTAAATCACACGTTATTTTTCACAAATTATTTTTTTCCGTGTGATTAGTCAGATTTTTAGGTAAAGTTAGGGTTGGTTTTTTTATATTTAAAATTTTCGCTTCGTGTCAACGCTTCCGACCTAACGCATTCTTCACCTAGTACAAGTAGAGTAGAAAAGTAAATAGAGTAAAAATATACACAAAACTGGATAGTTCTTAAAGTTACCAACGTTTTTAGTCAATGATATAATAAATATCTCGATATATAAAAAATGAATGTTTGTATGAAGCTTATAGACTCGTGAATTACTGAACCGATTTCAATACGGTTTTCACCAATAGTACTAACTGTACATGTTCGTGGCTATAAATATTTTATAAAAATCTAAGATTTAACATCAAAATACTAAAAAAAAATCTTTATTAAGTCGTGTTTTATTTCTATATTCACAGCATACACACAAAAAAACTGTATTGGACCAAGAAAATCTTGTTTTGTATATAACTAAAACAATATTTTCTTAATATAAGAAAAGTACTCTTAATCCAACTATGTACATTATTTCTTCGTCCAAGAATACTATTTTAGTTTAAGAATATATTTCTTATCTTAATAAAATATTGTTTTCGTTATATACAAAACAAGGTTTACTTGGCTCAAGTAAACCTTTCTACCTGTGTATAACTGTCATTTATATAAAAACATACCAAATAGCCATGGAGTACAGAAATCTAAAATTTACGTTTTCAATATTTTATTAACCTAGGTCACTATGATTTTGTGGATATTAACCCGGGTAACACCGGGTCCAATGCGCTAGTATGAAATAAATAAAGCACTGCAATTTGATTATATAATCAATATAGAAATCCACAACACATAAATATTATTATAAATGTCACATATGTTGGGTACAAACAGATATATCTATGTCTTCGAACTCTATCCCCAGGTTGCAGTTATCCTAGTGATCTGTGCCTAACAAGAGGTCGTGAAGGTTCAGCATTCAGCATTATGTGCATTCGTTTGGTAAAACCGGTACTAGACGAATGGCAAGGCGTGGTTTGCTTGTAGCCAATAGAAATACAGCGCCACACCCATTTACCACCCCCAGTTGGATGCCGCCGCCAAACCGCCTCCAAACAGCCCCCGGTCTCGGTCGACCTAGTTACAACGAGACCCTCCAATCAACGACTAGTATATTGTATACCAACTACATGTATATATATATAAATATATATAATATGTGCTTATGTATTGTATAGGTGTATTATGTATATTTGCATCTTGTATATAACGGAGGTATATAGGTACATAAGGCCGTGTGCTTATATAGTTTTAAATAATATCCCAGGAGAATAGTCCATACACACACACACACACACACACACACACACACATACAGCTGCTACATAGAATCTCGAGACTTGCATAGGATATTGCCCCGGGTTTTGCATTGGCGACAAAGATTATTGTATTTTGTCTGTCAAATTAATATCATCTGTCTTTTTTTTCTTCGTCTCATGTATAATAAATGCTAGTTTTTTTTATGTTTTTCTATAGATGTTAGTACCTAAGAAAAAAAATACACAAGCCTCGATGAGTAAATATTTGAGATTGTTTTGCCGTAACACAAATGGTGTGAAAACTTGATTGAAAATTATTATTATATGTATATCCATCAAATTGACAAAATAAAATAACATTATTTAACTCCTAATATAATTTAATACTAAATACTAAAATCAAAAAAGGACATTCTATGCGGGGAATACCTAGCCCAATTATTTAGGCTTACGATAAAACAGTCAATGCTGGTTGAAAATACAATAATCAATGTGTTGAATTGCTTTCTAAGTTTATTTTTTATTATTTGTCATTTTCACAATAACATTTTCCTTGGTGGAAACAAATAAAACGACGTTTTTCACAGACAATTCATTTGGAATTTAAAGTTATTAGATTTTTTTCTTGTTAGGTTGTTGAAATTGGATATTTTTTGTTTTATATATTCTAGACTTTGAAAACTTGTCTTGTACATAATATATTCACTAGGGGTGGATTGGGAATATGTTTAACCCCGGGAAATATTAATTATCTATATACACTTATATACATACATACATATGGTATATAATATACAATACATATACTCACTATTATTAAGGTGACCAATTATCTTTGGCATAAAAGGAGTAGTTTTACTATTGAACGACAAAAAAAGGTCTTTAAAATTGGCAATGAGAAAAATCTACGCTACTGATATGTTTTTGGAAGTAGAAAGGAGTATAAAATCACAAAAAGGAGTAGTTTGGGAGTGCAGTTTAAAAAGGAGTAGTGTCCACGAAAAAGGAGTTCGAAACTCCCTAAAGGAGTACATTTGGTCACCTTACTATTATGTATTGTACCTAATATCAAATCACATTTTCAACCCAAGATTAGATTTTTTAAATCTTTTTTTTTCGACCATCCCTACCTACAATTTATTAAGTCAGATTTTGCTTTATAGTATCATTTTTTTTCTAAATAGCTTTCCTTTTATTGAATTTCGTATTTCGTAAAGACGTTTTGATTATAATCTCAAACTATTTTTGATTTATAAAAAAAATAAGTATATGCGCCACTGCTTGTCACATTTTTTCAATGTAGGTAACACAGTTTTGTAAAAAAATGTCATATTAATATGAAAATTCAGAAAAATCATTAATGTGGCTTTATTTCAAAGAGTTACAGCTTTATCTGTTCATAAATAGGGGGTGTACAACCCTTGCGGGTAAAAAATGGAAAATGACATTTTCAAGTATTGAGGATAAAAGTTTAAAAATTAATTACAGTAGAAACTAGTTATAACGACATCGAAGGGACCGGTCATATTGGTCGTAAAAAGCGGATAGTCGTAATAATTGATAAAAATGCAATTATATGGGATTCAGTTGGACTTTTATTTTGAGTCGCTAAAACCGATACGTCGTATTAACCGATGTCGTTATAACCGGTCTCTACTGTATTCCAAAATTAAACTAAAATTCACAATAATTGTTAAGTTATTAATTTTAATAACATTTTGTTCTATTTACCTACCTTTTAGTATCATCCCCTAAGTTAAGTTCTCATACATTATAATTATTTATATATTATCATAATAACATAGCTAGTACGCCATTGGTTATTTTACAAAATAACATTGTAGTTAAATAATAAATAGCAGTTTTTTTTCGCTTCCTTTCTACATTCGACACACCGCTTTTGTCTTGATTCTATACAAACATTGTCTGTATTCATATTTCCCGCGAAGAGATGGCGGTAGGTACTGTAGATAGCGTAATTACCGGCATGGTAAAACACTGACGACTTACTCTGAATACCAAAGACCTGGAACAGAAAAATAACATCAGACTTACATGAAAAACCAGCGTTACATAGACTTCCGTTTTATTATTTTACTTTATTTTTTTCCATCGCCAGTTATATACATACATACATACATATGTATTTTATTTTTATTTTTAATTAATATAATTTCTTCTAAATAGCTCGTATTAGTACTTACATTCATTTGTTGGCCAAACTCAGACGATGCGGGCGTTACAGCGCTATCTTATTTGTCAAAGTTTCACTGTCTATATAGAGTCTTAGGCCTTAATAATTTTTTTTATTAATATAAAAAATAAAACCGTTTCTACGTTGACATGGGTGAAGAAGTCTTTGTTTTATTTATAACGAAAACAATATTTTCTTAATATAAGAAATATATCTACTCTTAATGCAACTATATTATTGTTTTCGTCACTATTCGACAATATTGCTTTAAAGATAAATAATAATATAAGTGGGATTAAGGGTATATTCTTTTGATAATAATAAGGATTTCTTGACCTAAGTCAATTTTTTACCTGTATAGTCAAATATAGTAATTTTGAAGATTGTAGATATTATAAAATATTTCAAAAATACATATTATGCATATTAAAATATTTTCAACGTATAAAATTCATTTATTATGCATAGTATAGGTATTGTAGAAGTGATTTTTTTTAATGAAAAATGTCTATTATAGTTATTATATGTGTGTCTGTCTGTCTGTAGACGGTGTAATTCAAAAACAACTAAACACAGAAGAGTGAAATTTAATATTTTTGATATTGAAATCGATCTCCCCTTATTAAGTATTTCTGAAACGAACGAATCAGAAAAAAATACGACGTACAATTTACAAAGAAAATTATTAGGTGTCTTTAATTAATGTCTTATTTATTTTTCTATCTATCTATCAATTTTTTTAAATATAATTTAAAAGACGTATACTGTACATTGGTAGAAAGGATTTCTCAAACCAAGTAAACCTTGTTTTGTATATAACGAAAACAATATTTTCTTAAGATAAGCAATAATCTCTTAAACCAACTATAGTATTCTTGAACGAAAGAATAACGTAGTTGGATTAAGAGTATGTTTCTTATTTTAAGAAAATATTGTTTTCGTTACCTATATACAAAACAAGGTTTTCTTGGTCCAATAAAGTTTTTTTTCTGTGTATATTCAGAACATCGTATAAGAAAGTCTCGTGTCACGTATGGCATTTTTTTATATTATATATTATTTATATAAATATTTAACTCGTATTGTCTTACATATACCTATAAATTTAAGCCGATCTTATTTTAAAAAAAATTATAATAATGCAGTTTTTTTCAGATAGATGTAAATAATTTTTTGAGTAATGTTTCTCTATAATTATGATAAAATAATTGATATTTGAATGTGAGTATGTAAAAATAAATAACATGTTGGATAGATATATCGCTGGTCCCGCTGTGGATTTTTTTAACGTAACAACTCGAGTTGTTCTGTGATTTATGTATTGACAGCCACCTTAAGTTTTAAGCTATTGTACATTGGCAGGGGTGCTGATTAGGTATTTCTCCGAAGAAGGCCGGCGGTTGATTTTTGTGGAACGAGGGTGGCGCATCTGAATGGGGTGAAAAAGCGCAGTGTGAATAAATAAGATCACTGTAAGAAATTATCAGTGCTCTCTTCCGTCGCCCCCCCCCCCTCCTCTATTTCTCCTCTCCGCTATCACACCCGTCCTCATTCTTGTGAGTTTTTTTCTTCATTATTATTAGATTGTGTTTCTTCTGTTTTATTCCCTTTTCCCTTCTGTGTTATTAACGTTTGTACGTGAATATATTTTTTGCTTACCTACTAAAATATGTTTGATTTTTAAAACTGTAATAAAATGTAAATCTTTATTGTTTGTGTCTGGAAAAATTGGCAGAAACTATGGGGAGGGGGTATGTCTATACAAATTTTTTGTACATGCAGACATATATTTATTTTTAAATCAACTGGGCAAGCGTGATTCGATGGGGGATATTTATTTATTTAATAATTTATGAAGTTTGGTGCATCAAACTTCAAATAAATTTTTTAATTTAAAATTATTATATAGAAAATGACATGATAAGTTGAAATTTTCAAACCGCAGATTCGTATCTCAAAATGGCCGTAACCTTGAAACCGGTGGTCGAAATTGAATTTAGTTAACGGATTTAACCCATTATTTCCCGACTTTTTTTTTCTTCGATTTTTTTTTATCAAGTTCTTATTCTTGTTGAAAATATTACCAAAAAGATAAATTCAATACAAGACATAATAATTTATCAGTCGCAGACTAAATTATTATCATGAGAACCTAATGTAATTTTTATAGGATATTTATCCATGTTTTTAACGACAATAGTCTGTACCTGGATATATTTTTGAAATTATTGATATTGTTATGCTTTATTTACAGTTTCAAAAGTAATATTAAATATAGTTTCGTCAATTTAAAAATGCTTTACTAACTGAAAAAAAAAGTAACTGAAAATGTCGACTACACACAAAAAAAACTGTATTGGCTCACGAAAATCTTGTTTTGTATATAACGAAAACAATATTTTCTTAATATAAAAAAGTACTATTAATCCAACTACATTATTTCTTCGTCCAAGAATACTATAGTTGGTTTAAGAATATATTTCTTATCTTAAGAAAATATTGTTTTCGTTATATATAAAAGAAGGTTTACTTGGTTCAAGTAAACCTTTCTACCTGTGTAGCTGGAATAATTACACGGTTACTTTAAAAGTGTTAAAATTTGTCATTGAATGAACTCTATAGTTCATTTTTAAAATTATTGTAAATATAAAGACTTAAAAAACATATTAGTAATGTAAATCGAATTAACAACGTTATTATATAAGCGAAAATATGATGTCCTATAAATAGGACACTGGGAACAAATGTGTTAAAATCAACCTATTAAAATCTATACAATGACATGTATAATTCTCAACAAAAAGTTTTGGTCAGAAATCGACCCCTTAGATTTTTTAAATTTTCATGAAATTTTTTTTTCGAATTTTGACTCGATAATTTCAAATCCACCAACTAAAAGTTACGGCCAATTTTCTTTCTCCAAGTTTTATATAATAAATATACTTTTAATGAAATTTTGTGTAATATTTCATGCATGAAACATGAATTTGTCTCAGAAATATCAACTTCAAAATAACACTATGCAACTAAACAAATTCACAGAAATTTTAATAGGTGATTTAGAAGGTATTTGTCATGCCGAAGCCGAATTCGTTGCCCAAATGATTCCATCGCGTCAAGTTTTTTTAGATATCCGAATCTAAAAGTCCCAAAAATGACGATTTTGGCAATGTTGGGGAATTTATTACTAAGTAGGTAATTTTTTTCTGAAGTTTTCTTTCATGATTTCCAATAGTAATAACTTTTCTCTTTAAAATGATTTTTTATATTTTACTATGCGATTTTTCTTTACCGAAATATAGTACTTTGAAGATATATGTAGTAAAGTTCATTGTATCTACTATACTACACTCTATTAACAAAAATATCATATCTTCAAACTAGTACATCTCGGCTAAAAAAAATCGTACAGTAAAAAGTTAAAACTCATTTTAAAGAGGAAAGATAATACTATTTGTTACCGTGACCGAAAACTTTAGAAAAAAATTACCGACTTGATAATAAATTCTTTAACATTGCCAATATAGTCATTTTTGGGACTTTTAGGTTAGAATATTTCAAAACCCTGACGTGATGAAACCAATTGGGCAACAATTTCGGTTTCGGCATGCCAAAAGCCTCCTAAATTTTCTATTCAGATCTCTGTTATATTACAAAAGTATTTTTTTTGTTGAATAATGTAATTAAACAAGAAAGAAAATAATAAATACTTTACATTAGTTTTTATGTAATATTTCATTTCAATCACATCTATTTAACAGATCGCTTTATAATAGATACATTCAAATATCCTATCACGCACTAAGATTTGAAAATCTCGTACGTTCATGAAAATTTCGTCTTCAAACAAAAAATCTAAATAGTCATAGACATAAAAAAGGTATACACCGCGCATTCTGTATAACATGATAGTGTAACATTTCTTCAAAACAGTAAGAGAGATGCGATGACGTTTAGGATATATTTATCTCTCTTTTTCTAAGAAGAATGAAATAGACATTCCTGTTTAAATTATTTTCAATCTCTTTCCTTTGACACGACTCTGTTTTCGAGTCAGATGCTCTGTCTATGTAAATAATGCAATTAAAAAAAAAACTAAATATGTACAGCTATATTTTTCAATGCTTTAAAAATGCATTTTATATATTAAACGATTTCCGGGTTATGAGACTTTAATATTTCATTTTTAACTATTGGTAGTACCTACTGATTATTTTGTATATGTATTATAAACCTTATATTTTATTGATGAAATAAATAGGTCTATATGAATAAAAAGATACAGGGATGGCAATCGAAGAGTGCATCTTCCACAGATCTTTTAAAGTAATAAAATCGAATAACACTCTGAAAGTTTTACAATTCTCCAATGTAGACGTAAAACTTTCCATTCGCTTCTACTAAATTGTTTACTTAATTTTCTTGAACTATGCTGTAAATACTGATCTGAAGATCGATACCTACACTGTATAAGACTATCGTTTTTCTCTCTGTCTTATTTATTTATATCTTAGTTCTTGTCTCGTTCTATTCCCCAACCTTCTTAGGATATAAATGTATTACACGTTAGTTCATGTAAACAACAACCCAAAACTATTGTATTTGATTCAACTTTTGTCATTATCCTTTATCCGAGCCTACTGAAATAGTTTGTATATCAATTTAGAACTTTTAGATAGCTCTTCGTTCCCTTTCAAATAATACTGTACCTATACTACCTGTTTTTATTTTTATTTTTTATTATCTCTATTTTTTATATTGCTTTTCATTTTATTTTGCTTGTATTTTTTTTTAAATATGTCTATAATAATAGAAAATTTCAATTGTACTTACTTCAAATTAATATTGATGAATTTTTTACTATTGTTATAGTATAGTCATAGTGGTACAAACAAAATACTTAACCCGCACGCAAGCTCAAAAACTTTAGAGAGTTTTTACCTATATCTCGAGATGCATTTCTTATTTTAGGACTTATTCTTGGGAATAACTGAACCGATTTTAAAGCAGTTTTCACCAATAGTTAGATAATTTTTCTGTGCAGTATCGAGGCTAATAATATTTTATGAAAACCTAATGTTTAACATCAAAAGACTAAAAAAAAATTTATCATGTCGTGTTTTGTTTCCATGATGTTACTGCAAATAAATGTCATATATATAAAAACATAGTAACTATGGAATATTAATTACTAACAATAAATAAATGATATTTAGAATGGAATTGACTTTCCGCCCCTCTTTTTTTATTTTCAACCAGTTGTATTTGTTTATGAATTTTAATGTATATAAAGAAAACATATTTTCTGCAATAATTTCATTACAATTTCTCGCAGAACCCTAGGGTTCGAGGAACCCATGTTAAACACTGTACTAAACTATAATACATTTAAATCTACGTTGTCACTTATCTATAACATATGCTAAATGAATTACTGGACCAAGGCGAATATAGGTACTATACATGACACAAATAGTGCTTGAAATTTAAGTCATTGATTAACAAATTAGGGTAATTGGATAATTCTCTTCCTTCATTTTAGAATATTGCATGCTGGGTAATGCAATATGGCAATATGAATGTATGTATGTATGGTATGTAACACGCATGACAACTATATTTTAAGTGACAGAGTAGATATAATGTCTCAATTTGGGATACGAGTAAAGAAGCTCATTAAATTTTTAATCATTTTAGTTTTTGAGTTTGAGGCGCGGTTTTTTCTCACAAATATAACGAAATGTAGTGTACCCTAATGTAAGTTAGAATTAAAAATTGTTTTTCACTCCACCCTAATAAATAGTTATAAATAACTGAAATATACAGTCGAAATCGGTTATAACGACATTGTCACCTCCCTCCCCTTACACACGATTTTAATGATTTTTAAATGGGGCCGACCTTAAACTAGACTCAATCAACCAACCAAGTTTTATTAATATCGGTTCAGTGATTCATGAGTTATACATATGACAAGGATTCAAGGGACGGACAGACAGACAAACACATACAGACAGACAGACACGGATGAAAAGTGTTTGTTTTCACCTGAAAAAAAAAGATTAAGTAAAATTTTGGGATCGGCAAACATTTTTGTTTAAACGATCACAAAGCTTCTCGTATCTTCGATATGGCGAGGAAGCAATAAACAAAAATGAATGATTTAAATGAAAAATAATTCAAATCGGGCAATTTAAGAGTGCATCAACGTTGTACCAATGTTTTTGAATACTCAGCGTTAATAAAAAACATCTGCCAAGTAAATGCAGAGTGCTTCCTCGTGCTAAATTCATCAAAAATAGATAATTATTGAACAATTTAAATAAAAATCGATAAGGTATTCAGATGTCATTGGTTAACCATTTAATTTTCATACAATTTTAATAAAAAATATTAATTCGACATTTTTCTTTATACGCACCTCGTTATTATGTCGTATATTTTGAATTTCAATCAAAATCATTATTTTTTTGCTATACAAATGTCAAAATGACATTTAATATGTCAAAGTAAATAGCAATTTTAAAAAACAAATGACGATTTTTTATAGCAAATTGAGATAAATCTTTGTAAAGGAATATTTTACAGGTTCTATAAAATTTTCACGTAACATGTCTTTCTTGAGATATCTTCAAATCAAAAAATAATTATTTTGGGATGTCACCCCTCCCCCTTACACACGATTTTAATACTTTTGAAATGGAACCGTCCTCAAACCAGACCCAACCAACCAAGTTTCATTAATATCGGTTCAGTGTTTCATGAGTTACGCGTGTGACAAGGATTGGGGGACAGACAAACAAACAGACACACAGACAGACACGGAACAAAAAGTGTTTATCTTGACATGAAACGGATAGATCCGGTAAAATTTAAAAAATCGGAGAACACATTTTTTTCTCGTTTTAAAACGATAACAAAGCTTTGTTTGATATTGCGAGGAAGCCAAATAAAAGTACAGTCAAAATCGGTTAGAACGACATCGAGGGAACCAATTATATTAGGTCGTAAAAGTCAATAATATAATCGTAAAAACCGATAAAAAAGGTATATAATTGTATGGGATTCAGTTGGACTTTTATTTCGAGTCGTTAAAACCGATATGTTGTCGTTATAACCGGTTTCGACTGTAGTTTAAAATATGTGAACGTTCTTTACATACATGCTCGTACATACCAACAAAAACAAATCTGTCAGAAGACCTTCGTTATATGTAAGTGCAGTAACGGCGTTATATTAGTTTTAACGAATGGTCAGAAATGTCGCTTGACCGCACAGTTCTATCCCTTGTCAGATACCAGTTCAATTAAGTACGATTAGTAGACATTCTTGATTTTAATAAAATAATGTAAATATTTGTAAAGGTAGAAAGAAAGGATTTACATTAATGAAATTTATGATTATATAGGACGAATATTGTTATCTAATGAACTTAAAAACATTTATCCAATGTAAGCACAAATATTTGGAATTTCATTATATAATAAATAAATATTTGTACTCAGGGTCTAACTAACTGTTTTGTTCCGAAGATAAATATACTTTCAAGTATTAAATTAATTTACCATTTCTTTATATTATTCCAATACATGTTTCATTAAATTACTCAAATTTATTTATTTACTTATTTTGAAATTGAAGAAAATTTCTCAATTATTTATTGACAAAGAAAATTTTAAAAAGAACTAATTAATTAAATCAGGCGCGTATACAAGGGGGACGGTAAGAATTCATGACCCCCCCCCCAAGAATTAAATTTATTTAAGTTTAAAACACTATCTATTAATATATTTTCAACTATAAAAATCATTTGAGTAAAATTTTTATATTATGACAATTAGCTGCTTTATTAACACGTAGTGGGCTCTCATACCGGAGCAATATAGCAATATAGCAATACAGCAATAAAGTAACTACCAATTAGCAACTAGTAATATAGCGATATCATATTGCTTTGGTGTGAGACAATATGTCCGATTCAATGTATATTGACCGATAGCAATTATATCGCTAGTTATAAGTTACTAGTTGCTATATTGCTATATTGCTCCAGTGTGAGAGCCCACGTAGAAAAGAAGATTGACATACTATTTTTAATATAAATAATTTTGAATATCGCTAAAATAATTATTTTATACGAGTTATTGAAAATTGATTTGACTTCATTTCTAGTTGCCATATTGTGCATCTCTCGCTACTACGTTTTATTGCAAAATACGAATTTTTAAGTTATTAATTCAAATAATTTACAGTCAAGAAAATATTTCGCAAACAACATTATTAATAATAATATAATAAATGGATTATTATACGTTTATTTCAAATATACATACATACGAGTATATGCTGCTATTAGAAAGTTTTTTAAGTTAACTGTATACACGCCTGTATTAAATTAATTATTATTAACATTTACATATATTTAAGATGAATTGTTTTTGAAAATGCGTATGCATCCCTTTATTAAAATGATGCAGAAAACTGTAGGTATAAATATTAGGGAGTACGAAATACATTTTGCTAAATCACATATCAAAATCTTTAAGCCTTGACCATTTGTCATTGAGGACCTTGCAGTGTCCATCGACACCCCCGTTTGCGGTTCCCTTCGTAACCGTTTTGCGTTGTCATCAAGTGTAAACGTATCCCCCTTCCACCTACAGTCCCTAAATCTCAACTCCCTCTTAACGTATCACTGTTTAGATACACCGCTTTTAAGGGAAAGCTTTAATTATTACGAAACTCGTTTGTAAATTGTTTATCTCTTGTTATCGCGCTTTTAATTGTTTTTTTCTTCTCCTTTCCTGCTCTATGTATGCTGTGGTGAAAAATAACGAATTTAACAGTTCATAATTTTTAACTTCATATAAAAAACATTAAATTACTAAGCTGTATGAATTTCGATCTGTCTGTCTTTCTTTAACTGTAAAAAGACAACTCATAGAAAGGTGAATTTTTATATTTAGTAATTTTCGTTTGGAAAAAAAACTATTTTCGAAAACGATCTCACAACCGGAAACGGATGTTTAGTCTTATATTTGTATTTTATATTATTATCTTTACATGGAGAAAAATATTTCATGAGTCACCCAATTTTTGAAGAAAAATTACTATTTGACGTAGTAATCTTGAAACGATCTAAAATATTGTAATTCTTGCTAGGCCACGTGTTACTAAAGATACAATATAAATAGTAATTTTTGTGTGCAGGATCGAAATTGGTATAGTTTAATTTGTGATACGACTAAAAAATATAATTAATTTTACACAACCGTAGTGTTTATTGTATTGTCTTTTAATTGAAATGAAATAATTTATATGGCACTTTATTAATAAATAATTCAACTTAAACATAATAAATCATGTAAATGATATTTACGAATATAGTAAAAATTGCGTATTATAAAAATTACAATGGAGATTGTAGAAGTTACTCAATTGACAGTACATATTAAAACTGATTTTATTTTTTGATATAAAATTGAAATTTTTAATCAACAACTGTAATTTTTACTAAAAAATGGATTTCATTTTTAAAAGCTTTTATTTAACTTCACTTGTTAGTTAGTTTTTATGACTAAAACCAATAAAAGCGCGGGGCGCTATAAAGACAAATGTATGAATAAAAAAATTATGCAAAATAAGAAATGAAGTATAAATTGATATAAGAGTAGAAAATGTACATTAAATCAAATAAATATATTGAATTTTTGATAAACTACTTAACAATTTTATAAATACAATAATGAAATAATTAATTAATTAAAAGCTATACATTTGCCTTCGGGTGCGCCCCGCATTTTTATTCGTTTTAGTCATAAAAACCTGAAATTTTTGTGATAGCTGAAAATTTATTTTTTACTTTTTAGTGCATTTTTAATAAAAGCTTGTTTTTATAAAGTATTTTTTTATATAATTTTATTCATTTTTAGTATTTTCGTCACTTATAATTCATTTAGAAAACTACTGAACTGATTTTCATGGAACTTCTACTGTTAGAAAATACGAAGAATAGTAGTTGAGAACATTAATGTGATAATAAAATCAATATACATACATTTTGTAAATAAAATAATTAAGTCAGGGACGTACTTATTGTACGAAAAGGATGAAATAGAGATTTGCTTATAATTTATAGTATGTTATAAGACTGTCAAATTTGTGTTGTATATATGCACATAAAATTTCCATAGCCCTCTCTTGTAGGATAATTTCCACAGTTTGTACATTACATAATAATATACATGATAATGCCGTGTGTGAAAAGTGTTTGCCCCATTAACAGCGGCCACTTAGTCAGCATTCTTAGTTTAGCTGTTACTGAAAAGATAAAGAAACATATTACCAATCGGCAATCAACTTGTCGAAACACGTCCGCTGTTGTGTTCTGGATAAAGACAGATAATGCATGATCAGTATGATCGTGTATGTCTGTCTTTGTTTAATTGTGGAACTCGCAGATATCGTATGTGTACTGCAACATAGTAAGGGGGTGGTATTGGAGAAGTCATAGTGTCTGTAACGCCCTATAGAGATTTCGTTTCGAATTAAGTTTAATCGATTGTACTTCGAAGGTATTCCCTTTCCAAATTTACGAACTTTTACTCTTCATTGTGATGATTCTTTTTATCCAACTTATTTATTTGTTTAAAGATTATGTTTTTATTTTTTATTTGACACTTTCACGGATACCAAATTATTTTGGTGTATAGTTTCTAATAGAGATTTGAATTAATTTATTCTTATTAGATCGGTGGGGAAAGAAATACAGTAGAAACCCGTTATAATGACATCGAAGGAACTGGTTGTATGGTCGTCAAAAGCGGATAGTCGTAATAACCAGTAAAAATGCAATTAATAGAGATTCAGTTAGACTTTTATTTTGAGTCGTTAAACCGATACGTTGTATTAACCGATGTCGTTATAACCGGTTTCTACTGTATATACATTGTATGCCATTGGCCCCATAAAAAATCTTGGCACGCCACTTTTCAGTAAAAAAGGGTAAATTGACACTTCGATGTTTACAGAAACTGAATTTTTAAAATATATTGAAAAACTGAAAAAATTAAAAATACATTAATTGCATTAAACTGAACACTAAGGGTACGGGGCTGCCTTTGCGGGGAACGGTGTGGGTATGCGCTTATGGATAAGCATAGAGTGAAGGCAAGATGCATATCTCTCTCTCTTTATTTAAACAGTTTTCATTTTTTAATTAAAAAAAAACAGTTCCTAATCATCCTAAAAATTTAGAGGTATCTTTATAAATGAATAAAGAATGTGTGCTAAAATTTTCATCAAATTCTCTCTGTCACATCACTTTGAAAAGTCCTGTAATGTCTCGAAATTATGCAGTTCTCATAAGAATATCTCTTAAACTATTATTATCCTAATGATTTTGAAATGTTGTAAAGATTTTTTAAATATAAATGTCTTATTCTTTTTAAAGTTTCATCGAAATCTCTTTGTTATTTTTCTATGATGTCAACCTCCTTAATAAAATATTCTAAAACAATTTTATACTCCACCTTAAATTAATTTTCGTTTTAAGTTCTGAATTTAACTTAAAACTATAGATTCGAGTTTTGTACATATAATGATAAGAGCTTAATTTATGTCGTTATGTAACATAGCTAGTCATTATATTCGACTTTAAATGAGGTTTATAATACTGGATAATGAACATTATCTGACCTACGCCTGCTTGTCATAGGTAGAAAGAATGAGAAAGATTAGGGGTTTTAAGCTCTTATAAATATACTATATACTTATAAAAGTATATAGGCCTCCATCATTGTAAAAATGACATTCTTGTATCATAATTCTCAAATATAGTTTTGAAATTACATACATACATCAAGTAACTTTGTAAAATTAAATTAAATTTTTAATTTATTTATAGAACTCCGTGACTTCACCCACGATATTTATTATAATTTATAATACAAACAGTGCCCATAATATATCGCACCCCCCCCCCCAAAAAAAAAAAGTGTCACAACTCAAAAAATTTTATATTTGAGATAAATATGTAGAATGGTTCCAAATTACTATATATTTCTACTAAAAATTGTCATTAATATACTTCGTGTACCTACCGGCAAAATAACATATTATTTAAAAATGTCACATTTTTTATTTATGTTTAAATACTTAATCACTAAGCGTTTTCATAGTTTCTATTTTTCAAACATCACATATGAATACTGAAATATTTAAATTAAATACTGTGCATCAGTCATTTTCTTATACTACCTTTACAATTTTGATTTACCTAAATTGTTATAATTTTATTTATTCCGATTTCCTCAAAACTACATTTTTTGAGTTGAAACTTTTTTGCAGGGGTACGATATATATTATAATATGTATCATAAAAAAACGCTCCTAAAATTTCATGTTCAGCGGTTTTGGGCTGAGCGTTGATGAGCCAGTCACTCACTTTCCTAACCTGATAGTCAAGTGTATATTTGAATTGGAAAGTAAATAAATGATTTGTTTTTTTTTACAGGATGATGGCATTATGGACCATGAACTAGATGGAGACGGCGCAATCAACTTGTCTACTTCACAACGTCCATCGGCGACAACAACTCCGAATGATGTGTCAAATGAAGATATCGAGAAAACTGTAAGTTATATCAGTTATATAATAGGTACCCAAGATTCTTTAGACCGGGCATGTCAAACCAAACGTGCCCGTAAAGACAATTTGATGCGGCCGACAGTGAAATGCTAAATGCGATATTTATCTATAATTATATCAAAATTAGGAGAGTTTGGGGAAATCGATTAGGAATAGTATTTTTTTTTTGTAGATAAAATAAGTGAAACGTGTCTGTGGCACATGTACCGCAGAGATAACAAAGTTTACTGTAAACATATAGCTATTATATGTATGTTTTTGGGTAAATATTATGAGTAATATTCTACTGGGAAATCTAACTCTCGCATATTATCACCTGCCTACGATATTATGAAATCTCAACTAGCTATGTATTGAATACATTAAACATTAGTCGGCAAAATAGCAAATGTAACATATGAAACGTGATTATTTATTATTAAAGATATGTAGATCTATATGTATACTTTCAGATCGAGTTTCGATGTATTTGGTGGAATATATATTTTATTTTTAATATAACGCACAGTTGAAATATGTACATAAATTAATATATTTATAAAACGTCAGATATTTTTCATGAAATATTGCATTGCTTCGATATTCAGTACATAAATATCAAGGCAAATAAGTATTCTTCTTATTCCATACTTTATTTCTTGAACATCTGTTGCTACAATGACAAGAGAAAAAAAAACGGAAACAATATTATTTTTATTAAGAAATTCAGAAAATAGAATTGTCAATTACATTTATTGTACTGCACCAAAGAAAGACAACGAATAACTGAAAAACAAATATAATGGATACGGAAGTAATGAATAGGGGGCTGAAACGTTGGAGGGTGAAGTTTTAATGATTAGAAAGGTTATATTACAATTTCTGTTTTGCATGGCATAGCGTTTTACTCAATTTTCCTAATAATAATAAACTATTGTTTATTTAAAATAAAATTGGTTTATTATTTTTTCTAATAAATTATAAATAGATAATTATATTTGTAATCTTCAGTAGTGAGAAATACGCGGGAAATATTTATAACGCTAAAGATGATGAATATAACACTTTCATTATAAAAATAAAAAAGTTTTAATAGGATTATTTGATCATCGTCAATCAAATAATTCATAATAAATGAAATTAATTAGAGTTGAAAATAAAATAACATTGAAGTAGATCAAAAAGGGGTCATTAAAAACCAAAAAATCGCGATTCTTACTTAATTGTTAACGACGTCTCAAAGAAGGGGTGCAAAAATGCAAAATAAAATCACGCACACCGACAGACGTTGGGTGGACATTATGGGTGATCGATGTGGTGTGAGGCCAACAGCATTCCATTTTATCACCCGCCTCCGCCACAACAAAATGACATCGGCCGCTAAACTAATCGAATGTACGAAGAACCCATTGAGAGAGAGGGGTAAGGTTGATTTCGAAACAGTTCTCCAACTTCTTTCATAAAGATGGATGTGTTCAATAAAGTTTTTCTTCGTTTGGGAAATTAAGATCTTTCCACACTGTTATAATTAGAAATGAAACTAATTTTGCATTCTTTGTTTTCAACATCGCACCCAAAGCACTTGGTACTTTTCATTCTTTCGTCTTAAATCCACTCTGGCTGTAGTCTACGCTTTAATTAAGGACAGTCGAGCGAGCAGATGCCAGGTGCGGGGGAACAGGGGGCAACTATAAGGGTGAGGACACCCCTCTTTGTCACCAACGTTATCCCCATCTCTATTTTACCCCCCAACCCTGATCTTGCATCTTTTATCCTAACACCTTCTCATGATTGTCACATCGCGATATTTTTTCTCCCATTTTCTGTACACTGAGTTAATCATTGTTCCCAATCAATATTTTGATGATATATTTTTATTTTACGTACACTTCGAAAGTCTCCAAGGGTTTTATTCAAATGTCAGTTGACAATGGTGTTAATTTGAAAGAATTTCAATAAAGGGACAATTTTAATCTAGATAGAATGTAAACAAGAAATTATCACTTTTTAATTATTATGAATAGAAATCAAATTAAATGGATAATTTAAAGAAAAGAAAAAGAATAGAAAAAGAATACACATTTTTACAGGAAAATACACAGTTATTTTGTATTTATATACTGAAGTATGTCCGCTTAAAAATACGCAGTCGTAAAAATGATGTGCATTATATTTAGTTGGCATGTTTGACACAGTTTTTCTTTTGACACCCACACCCAAATCTCACAATCAGTACAACTAATGTAGTGAATTTTGTGAAGAGAGTGAGTTTCTTCGCGGGCAGAATTTATTATTTACGATCAGCAATATCGACAGCGTTAACAAAACCTGGAAACGTAATAAAAACCGTAAAATATATTTGTTGGGGTAGTAAAAAAACACCCCTATGCATTAACCACCCTTACGAGGATTTTCGCACAAAGAGGTTGAGGGAGTGACCATTTCTCACACCATATAGATCTGTCATGGGTTCTTCAATTGCTCCTAGTGCCGACCAAAACTTCCCCAGGAAGTTTTAGGTTCAAGAGTCCGACTGGACAATTCAGGCTCATACTTGAAATCGTATAAATTATGCTAATAGAGATGTTAAATCCAAGTGAAACCTTAATGCTACTTTCCCACCAACGATAACTTATTCCTCCTTGACGAAAAAGAGATAACGATATATTCAATTCAATAATCTTTCTATTCTTCATCTTCCTCAGATACATCCGAATCAAAGTATACGTTTTTTTATAAAATGCGATGGAACATCGACGCTTCTTTCATTTTGCATCAACTGTCTTTATCGTCGATATCTTAATCTAATAGCGCGTTGTTAGAATGCGACAGAAGATCGCTAATGGTATGGTTGTTGGATTTTTTGTCATTATCACTCAGAACATTGTTGGGAGGTGCAACTTTGTGGTGTGATCTATAATGGCCCTCTAGATTCAAGTAGCCACTTTGATAGTCAATGCAGTATGGGTTACCAAGTGTCCACCGAAAATGTTTTAATGTTATTCGCATTTTAATTTTTTTTAATCATTCAACTCAAATAAATACACTCGCTTTTTTCAAACAAGTTACTTCCGGATAACTGTTTCTACGTAAATTTCAATTTTTATTGTTTAAACAGGCAACAGACCGGTTATTATTAACAGAACAATTAATTTGTAAATTGGTTTTAAAAAGTATCAACTATATTTAATCAGTTTTCTGACTACATAATAAAAAATTAGAAACTAAGAACAACGTAAATCAATAATACAACTATTAGACGTTTTAAATATATGTATATCATACTATAAAAGTGCACGGTAGAATAAAACCCGAAAATATAAAGTTTAAACAACCCGCGATCCTCGCATTATTTATATAAACAAATATGCGAATGCATAAAATTATGGAGGGTAGAGGCAATTTATTTGCAATATAAACCAGTAAATGCCTAAGGTTTCTTCAGCAAAATAAAAAGACGTGTTCGTGAATATTAATCCCTAATTTTTATTACTTACGGAAATTTACTGTTGGGCCGGAATAAACATAGTTACATAACATACATACACACACACACACATACATATAATATGTGTGCACAAGGTTTTATACATGTATGTATATATGTGTACAAATATACGTACGTTAAAGTATTATGTACGTACATATTATGGTTCTATGAATTTTATTCAATCCAAAACAAAAGGTACGTCAGAGTTTTAATAATGTTTGTCCACCATCTCACACAATGGCTCCTGTATGTATATGTATATTTATATGTACACACACACATATATATGCATGCAAATGTATCCATACATTATATTGTACATATGTGTTTATAAATATATGTATGTATGTATACTCGCCTCAAATATAAGGAAAATACAATCTGTGTCAGGGATTCTTAATAAAACGGTGTATTTTTGGTTTGCCAAAAATACCCCTTTAGACCAAAACGGCAGAGAACCTGAAACTGAATTAGAGTTGATTTTTAAAAGAAACGATTACTGCTAAGGGAGCTTTCATTAATTACGTAAGGATGATTTTCGAAACTTTCCCTTGTATTTTTTTTTATTTTTACAAGATGACCCGCCTCTTAAGTAAA
Organism: Sialis lutaria; assembly: GCA_949319165.1. Taxonomy (NCBI): domain Eukaryota; kingdom Metazoa; phylum Arthropoda; class Insecta; order Megaloptera; family Sialidae; genus Sialis; species Sialis lutaria. The sequence continues at coordinate 7,557,080 of OX439245.1, read as the reverse complement.
TTTTCATTGACCTTATATATATAAACAAAAAAACAATTTAATAATAATAAAACTATTTGTATATAATTTATAAAAAAATAGTCTTACGTAACTAACATTTTACCCCCCCCCCCCTCCTGCAACTAAATACGTTAGTTTTGACGGACTCCCTTTCCCTCAAAGTCTTACGTAATTTTTGTATACTCCCATACAGAGATTGTTAAAACAATTGCAATGTAAACATTAAAAAATGATTATTTTTTATACATTTGTCTTGGCTTTTTAAATGGAACTACAAGGAAGCACAAACATCACATTAAACATTATTTTACTTTATAAATAAATTGATAAATTTTAACTGAATAGATTATTGTAATGTACGATAATATTGACAATAAGTTCTTATTTTGATTATTATTTATTTACGAAAACATTCGCATAGCCCCCATATCTTATTGTGGACCTCCCGGCTATGGTTTTCGGTAGGTCCCCAAATTAGACCCCTCTCAGTTTCCCTCTGTATTCTTTATGAGGGCCACAACAGAACTTTAACCGAAATTATATTGTACTTGAACCACAAATAAATATGAAAAATTGAATCAATTTTACAATTTGAATTAGAAGTTTTTTATTAGACAAACTTGAGTACTGAAATAGAGTTATGTGGTGTTAATTTTGAGAGGCACTGTTCTGCACCTACACATATGTTAGGTACCTACAACATTTATGTATGGGAAAAGCAGCCTTTTTGCAGAACCGCAAAATAAGAGGTGCAGATCTGTAGTAAGAAGAGAGACCAACAACTGGAGCTTGCTATTTCAAGCAGAATAAACACATGAATGTTTTCTTTGTTCCGGCAAACTAAACAACCGTGCAGAACCTAAACAACCCATTTCTACAGCTACGTTCCACGATAGATGGATGGGTACTGGAGAAATTCAATTTGGTGGCCCTTCTCTGATGATATACATATGCATATGTATACATATGTACACATATACATAATATGTATGTACTCTTACTTACTTGACCATTTCGATAAACTCATTTGAATTTTACTTTAATTTAACACCATACTTTACATCGTTTCCGACAGAATTTCACTAAATCTACTAGAAAATTTATAAAATTCTTTACAATGTTTATCAAAATTGTATTATTTCGTACTAAAAAACTAAAATATGTGGCTTTTACATCGAATCATAAATAATGTGTGATAATTTCCATTTAAAGAAGTTGATACTCTAGGGTGCGGGGTATGTGATACGGGGCAGGTGGTGCTTGTGGTGTGTGTCTCTCCTTCTGTCACTGGAGCATGTCTCTCTCTCTTTTTTTTACATAACGCGGTTCCTAACATAGAGATAATATACATACTACATAGAAACAGTAAGTCAGCCGAAAATACTAACTTGATACTAAATGATACAGAAAGAGAAAAAAAAAGTGAACCGCTATCTATCTTTGTCAAACAAATCAGTTAGTTGAGAGACACAAATACGTTCGGATTTTTCTGTCTCTTATTACTACCGATTGACGTCCACATACATAAAGTGCTCTGGCTCCCTGACTCTATGTAATATTTTCTCTATGGTTCCTAATCATTCTGAACATTTACAGATATCTTTGTAAATGAATAAAGAATGTATGCTCAAATTTTCATCAAATTCTCTGTCACATCACTTTAAAAAGTCCTGTCATGTCTCTAAATTATGCAGTTCCTCATAGTAATGTATGTTAATTTGTTTATTTAATATCTCTTAAATTAATTTCCTTATAACCTTGAAATTTTTTTTAAATATAAATATCTTGTTATTTTCATCATAATCTCTCTGTTATTTTTTATGGTATCAACCTCCTTAAAAAGAATTAAACAGTTAACCTCAAATAATCTACGTTTAGAAGGGTAATGTCCGGAATTATAAACGATCTAGCAAAATTTGCAAGCTTGCAAGCACTCAATACATGAGGTTTTAATTTTGTTTTTTAGTATCTATGGATTTGTTATGGAATTTAGAGCAGTGACACTTCAACGTTTTGTAACACAGTTGGTGCAGACTCTGACCGTATAAAATAATTTTCATAATAGCACAACTGTTTTAATTCCGTTGGTTTTTACATACAAAACTTGCGCGAAATCTGTCAAAGTCATCAAAAAACTTCAACAGAACTGTCATATAAGTTTGGTATCTCATTTGAGAGTGTTAGCAAGCTTGCAAATTTGCTAGGTCGTTTATAATACCGGACATAAATCTTATACTTCAAGACAGGTTGTGTTGTATTTATTTACGAATTTGTCGTAATATAAACAGCAGAATACATTTTTGCATGTGTCTGAAAAAACATTGATTTCCCTATGCCCTGTAGTTAAATTCGATATATGCGCGCTTATATCATTACATAATAAATGAATTGAGTATTTTATTTTTTCACATGCATGTCTGGACGATATTTAAATTTGATTTATTTCAACGTATCAAGTTGATTTTCCTTTTAGATAGCGTGTATATGTATTTGCTTTAGCCCATTTCTACTCAACAGTTATGATTCTCACAGTCTGCAAGTCCATCGTTAACAAAAAAAAATCGTAATTAAGTTTAGTGAACGAACGTTACAGCAATGGACCAGTGTTTATTTTGTAGATAGATCCTTGAAAATCCAAACACAAACAAAGAAAGGAAGCTGCTGGACCGCCACCCCTGCAGTTACAAAAGCTCACTTTGCAGAGGTGTATTTAAAACGTAAACTATTTGCATATTTTACTTTATTTATTCTTTACCTTACCATTTACAAATACATATGTGTATTTTCACCATCATGTCTGTCAATCTGTAGATGCTGTAACTCAAAAACGACATATTAGAAAGATGAAATTGTATATTTAAGTTTAATTTTTATCTGGGGAAAAACCTTATTTTTTAAAACGAACGGAAACAGATGTTATATCTTGTCAATTTTGAAATTTTTCGAATTAATTTTAGAGTAGTTCTTACTTGGAGAAAAATTGAGTCGATTTTTTTAATAAAAATTATAGTTGCCGATTAAAAATTTCATTTTTGTATCAAAAAATACTATCAGTTTTAACATGTACTGTCAATTAAGTAGCTTCTACAATCTACATTGTAATTTTTACTATATTCGTAAATATCATTTACATGATTTATTCAACTAATTATTTTTAAGTTTTCATTTACATTTTTCCATTCTATACTTATTTTTTATTAAAAAACAATTCAAAAAATACTACGATTGCATAAAATTAAAAAAATATAGATTTCGATCCTGCACGCAGAATTACTATTCGTATTGTACCTTTAGTAACACGTGGCCTAGCAAGAATTAAACTATTTTGGATCATTTGAAGATTACTACTTCAAATAGTAATATTTATTTAAAAATTGAGTGATTTTTATGAAAAATTTTTCTACGTGTACTAGAAATATACTTTAAGAAAAAAATTATTGATTTAAAACAAAAATTATTTGTAAAATTTCATAATTAATATTTATAATAAAAGTTGTAAAAAACCTTAATTTCTACAATTCATATGACATATTTTTTTTCTATCACTAATCAATAAACCAAAAAATTGTAATGTTTTTAAATTAAAATTAAATCGATTAATAATAGATAAATAAGTATTTATAATAAAAGTTAACAGTGTATTTTTTTACGTAACTATTGCCGTAATGAAGAAAAAAATATGTTTGTCTATATCTAGATCAATAACTTATTTTCATGTATGAGGTCCCCCATAACAATTATACAAGATAAATTCGCCCCTGTATAGTTGATAAAAGATAGAATAAAAAATAAATAAAAAAGCATTATTAACAATTATTACGTAAATACAAATACACCCCTGTAAAGTATAAACTTTAAAAACAACCCCTATTTCTAACAAGCATCCCCAACCAACAAAGCACGCTTAAGAATTATTGCAGAATATTATTTTATGCTGGGAAAAAATATTCGATTAATATAAGATAATATTTAGAATAATTATGATTCTGCTGTCTAAATCAACAAAATGATGGCTTCACAGGCCTGTGGAAACCACTTCTCTCTGAAAATAAACAATCCCCCCTCAACGCCCCTTTTGTAATTCCGACCGGTTTGCTCATTAATTATATAATAACCAAGCTTTAGACGCTACTAAATACAATAAAGAAAAATGTCGTATATATAATACAATACGTACTAACAAGGCTAGATGTCGAAATGTAACCTAACCATAAATATTTTGATGTTATATAACTACATATTTGAACATTATATAAGTTCCATATATGATTTTCATAAAACACATCTTTAGTTTAACAGTCAGTGAATATTTTTTTAGATAAAATGACTTAATAAGCTTCTCTTACTCACCAAATTCTAGATTTTCCACCAGGGAAATATTTTTTCGAATTTGACCAATCTGCATTTTAAAGTAAAAGTTCAATGGAAAATATTGGTACATTTTTTTCTCATAAATAATACTTATATATGGAGAAAAATGGAGTCGATTTTTTAATCAAAATTACAGTTGCCGATTGAAAATTTCAATTTTGCATCAAAATCTATAATCTCCATTGTAATTTTTATAATACGCATTTTTTTAAACTAAATATCATTAGTAATAAAACTAACTGTTCTTAAGTTGAATTATTTGTTAATAAAGTGCTATACAAATTATTTTATTTCAATTAAAAGACAATACAATAAATACTACGATTGTGTGAAATTAATTATATTAATACAGTAGAAACCGGTTATAACGACATCAAAGGGACCGGTCATATTGGTCGTAAAAAGTGGATACTCGTAATAACCGGTAAAAATGCAATTATATGGAATTCAGTTGGATTTTTATTTAGAGTCGTTAAAACCGATATGTCGTATTAACCGATGTTATAACCAGTTTCTACTTTATTATGTTTTTATTGGTATAACAGTTAAACTATACCAATAATATAGATTTCGATCCTGTACGCAAAAATTAACAATTCATATTGTAACTTTAGTAACACGTGGCCTAGCAAGAATTACTACTTAATATTTTGACCATTTGTTTCAAGATTCTACATCAAATAGTAATATTTTTTTTAAAATTGATTGATTGTTATGAAATATTTTTCTCCATGTGCATATTATTGTAAGATATTATTAGAATAACGAAATTCGGGAAACAAAAAATTAACCCTGTAATCGCACTTCCTTCCCCACTTTTATTCACCATCACCTTCCGTTTCTTCTTCCTCATCTCTCTTCAGTAACAAATAGAACTGTCGCAGACAAACAATATAAATTGTCCGTTGAAAAATGATCAAGTTTTGACGAATAACCTGCAAAAGAATCAATGGCTGTGAAATAACATTACTTACATTATATACTTGTATCTCTCTCTCACATCTGTTTCTTGTATATTATTGTTTAAATATTTGTTATTTCGAATAAATTGCATAAATATTGATAAGACAAAAGTATTGTAGTCCATCTACTTTATGTAGAAGGGGAAGTCTAGATTTTAGAACCCCCCCTTTATATATACTACAGGATTAGCGTACCTACTTAAAAAAAGGAATATTTATTAACACAAGAGTAAATATATAATGAATAGATGATTAAGGGCCAAGCAAACAAAATGTTAAAGCAGATTTAGTAAAAGCATTCATATTTCCCTCCAGGTCATTTTATTTATACCTTTGTATTTATATTCCTTTTCACGCAAATTTTCTTCATACCAACATTATTCATCTACCCACACATATGTGTATAATCATATGAATAAATGTCATAAAAATATAATTAAGTATAAACAACGTAATGTTTAAAACAATAATATGATATTTTTGCACGATGTACTATATAATGAGAGAAAAAAGGGTACTGTACTGACTAATAGAATTAAAAAATTTGCCATGGCAGCCACGGGACTTTCTTATACGTAATACTGACAGTGAACTGTGTACGTGATTCTTATTTTATTAAAATATATTTCTGATTAACTTATAAAAGATAGAATTAAATGAATGGGACATAAACTATAGATAATATTATTCTCTACATTATATACCAAATTAGTTTTTTTTTAATTAGTTTTTTTTCGAAAAACTTAATAGAACATAAATTACACTGGTAGAAAGAATTTCTCAAACCAAGGAAACCTTGTTTTGTATATAACGAAAACAATATTTTCTTAAGATAAGCAATAATCTCTTAAACCAACTATAGTATTCTTGAACGAAGGAACAACGTAGTTGGATTAAGAGTATGTTTCTTATATTAAGAAATAATTGTTTTCGTTATATACAAAACAAGGTTTTCTTGGTCCAATACAGTTTTTTTCTGTGTATAGATCATAATATTACCTACAATTTATAATTTGACCATTTTTCTCTAATTCGCAGTGTTTCAAAGTAATTCGAAAAATTTCAAAATCGACGTCAGTAAACAGTAAATCCGGTTGAAATATCGTTTTCAAAATTAGGAGGTTTTCTTCCCAGGCAAAAATCAATCTTAAATATGAAATTTTACCCTTCTACGATTTGTCGTATTTGAGTTACAGCGACTATATATTGACAGACAGACAGACACACAGATATCATGGCGAAAATAGTCATAATTGATTCAGGGAAGATCATAATGAGTAATCCCATCAAAATCCGGATTTCGAAAAAAAGTCGGTTTCACAATACTTATACTACCTATATTTATATTTCATATAGATACATACATAGGTATAAGAAAGTAAAAAAAGCTGCTATGAATGTCACGGGGCTTTCATATGAAATACTGAGTTTCTAGTTTTATTGTAATGAAAAAATTAAATAGAACATAAATTATAAATAATCTTTTTTTCGTATTCATATCCGGTTGATCGTTTTAAAAAATATAAGGTTTTCTTCCAAGACAAAAATTAATCTTAAAATTAAAATTTCACCTTTCAACAGATAGACTTCATAATGAAAAAAGTCAGAATGGATTATTGTATAATTTAGGGATTTCCAATGAGGACTGGGTGGACCCTTTAGGGGTCTATGGAAGTTTAAAAAGGATCTACAGTAAATAGAGGTCTATTATCGATGATAAATTTTAAAATTTATTTTACTTTTTTCAAACTGTAATGACCTTTTTTGCCTTCTATTTGTACTTTTTTAACAATATTATAGTATATTTATGTATTCTAGAATCTAAAAATTTAAAGGATCTTTAAAGAAAATCATTCTTTTAAAAGTGGTTGATGTAAGAAAAAGGTTGGGAACTTCTGGTATAATATATTTATTTCAAGTAAAAATATATGTATGACGTCACATAGAGACAAGTTTAGTTATAAGTTATAGTAAACAATAATTATAGTGAATTTTCATAGTGTTAATATTTGAATTTGTATCTTTATGTTCATCCTGTATATGTACGATGTATATGCCTATTGATAACTTTTCTTTATATATGTGTGATATGTCGACACACGTGCATTTGATTGGCAACCAGTCACCCTTGGCCGAAAATCTCCCTTGCAAATAAAAAACATTATCCAGATTTTCATAGCATTGAGTTTTTCTTTGATGCTTCCCAAGATATAGTCACTGGCTACTGCCCACTGCGTCTAACCCTGAAGGCTTATAATATATTTTTATATCCACTGTGTCTAATCATATGCATATAATTTTAACAATAATAATTAATTACAGTGAAGTACTATACGTAAAAATTTAAATAGAGTGTAAAAAAGGAAACAATAATGTAATTTGCGACCCCTTTGAGATAAAAACAAAACTTGATTGAGAAGGAGTTAAAGGGGTAAGTTTTGTTGACTGCGCATTTTTTATCTTTTAAATTATTTCTCAACTTAATGATGGCAATATTTTTTCCGTCGAAAGTAGATCATTAACTATAAGATTTAACTTTCCATCTTAAATATTTTGCTTTTTGGATTCCCTAAGAAAATAATCTCGTTTATTTAAGTTATTTTTCTCAACGAATTTAATTATTCAATTAAACAAATTAAAAAATCTAATTTCATTAATTATTTCTGTAAAAAATGTTTGTTTTCAAAACGAATAATAATATTGATTAATGTATTTTAATTTTTTTGAACAGTTTGACATTTTCTTTAACTGTATAGTGATTTATGCTTTTTTGAACACTCAAAAATCGTAAATATATCTTTGGAAACCATTATAGGCCACATTACTAACAAGGTATACTATTTTTGGGACAAAGTAAAATCAGTAATGGACACCCAGTAATGGACACTTACAAAATGATAAGTAAAATTTGAAACAATATAAAGTAGATGCTATGATAATATAATAATTATTAAACAAATTACACAAATATATAAGTTTAAGTGTCTACCGTTTTGACACCTATTGACCGATTATCATCAAATTAAGTTGTTTTAGATTATATAATTTAAATTATATTAAATCATAAATAATGGGGAATGATTCAAGACTAGTGCTAGTAGTTTTTTTATATTTTTTTTATTGAAACAATAAAGATTTTTTAAACGGACATTTTATCTTAAATCCAGCATTGCTGGCTGGTTAAGTCGATGTGTACTGGAATTTAACCTCCCCCTCTGTGTGATGAGCTTGCCACCACCCCTTAGATACTTTCCATATCGAATGTGCCATACTTTTGGTAAACAATGGCCTATTTAATTACTTTTACACTCGTCTGCACACTTTTACAGGAGCAAAATAGCTAGTTGTCTCTTTTCGTATCATTAAACACTCAATGTGGTGATCTCTCTCATTTTCTATGCAATCAAGCTTCAACATCAATACTAAGCTTTGTTTCTAGCCGATTTAAAACAGTGGCGGATATTTTTTTTTATTTATTCAAGTATTTTTATATTTTTTACTTTCGATAATTTTTGACTTTTTAAATATTTTGTAACTCAAAAACGATAAATCATAGAAAGGTAAAAAAATTTATTTTTGGTAAATTTCGATTCTATTCTAAAAAAAAATCTGCCCATACATTTACTTTTTACTATTTTTAAATTCTTATAATTTTCACTAATCAATAATTAACGCGCCATGAATTTGTTTTATTAATTAGTTAGAAAGAATTTGCAAAAGTATTAAAAACAAGTTAACAGTTTTTATTTTGTAGATGCCGATTTCGATGTATATTTTTTTGTATTAATTTATTTTTGAAATTTTGTGTGTATTTTTATACAGTAACTAGCGTATTAGACCCGGTGTTACTCGGGTTAATATCTATAAGATCATTGTGACCTAAATTAATAAAATATTCAAACTGTAAATTATAAAATTATTTATTCAATAACTACTATGTTTTTTTAATGTTTAATCTTAGATTTTCATGAAATTTTAATAACCACGAATATGGACAGAAAAATTATCTATGTGTGAAAACCGCATTGAAATCGGTTCAGTAATTCCCCGAGTCTATAAGCCTTGTACAAACGAACATTAATTTTTATATATATTTTTTTCTAACGCCACCTCTGGTTAAAGTTTACAGTTCTCCACAATTGACAGCGAGTTTTATTTCTTTCGTATTTTTAATTTGTCAGAATTACCCAAGCTTAAAAAATACCGCAAGATACACAAAAGTATTGAATATTTTTTGTTTATCTAGCAGTAACAGAATTCCTTCTTCATTATTTTCTTATTTAAAATGTAACACTAAACCAAGAAAATACATTCTTCAATTTTATACATTTTTTTATTTATCTTAATTTTTTGTCTGTATCTCGGTATATGCTAATTGTATTTATATATCATTTGTAAATAATTATTATTTATTGATCCATTAGGGTTGTTGTACTTAAACGATCAATTTCTAAAAATCAAAACTAACAAAGACCCCTTAATCAGTAACAATTTAATTATAAATAGAGGTGTATGTAATTATATAACCATGTGTCAGTAGAGCTTTGCATAATTCCGCGAAGACAGGAAGAAGAAATAGATGACTGGAAGGCTGTCAGTAAGAAACGCTAAAGCCTGTTTCGTTAATGATTGTCTTTACATTCACTGATATGTCAGATAGACTTAGTGTCTACGACGTTGGTAATCCTTGAGCGGTTTCAAAAAAATATTATCCAATGCTTGCTTTGTCGTGTGTTATTTTCTGATCTATGTGTTTACAGGGTTGCCAATATACGCTCAAGAAAATTATGATAACTCTGATAACGTAACACAAACAAATAAATAATATTAATTATTAATTAAACGATTAAAAAAAAGGAGGTCATGGATACGCCCTATGTTTATTATGAACATAGTAATTTTATGTTTTTATTATTATTATTGTTATTATTTATTATTATTATTAACATCTATTTGCAATGGTTTACGGTTGAGTTAAACATATGTATAATATATCATGTATGTACTTACTTACAAATATATGTTTGATTAGTTTGTATTAGGTAGGGTGAAAATGGCAAGAAAACCCGGTCCGAATTCATTTATCTAGATTTTTGCTGAAAGGAAATCCAGCCGGCGGGGCGCTTTTCCGGTATACTGACGGTTTTACATGCTATGTTACCGCTGAAAAAGTAGGGGAAACATAAATTCCAACACGTTTACATACACTTTTTTTCGATATCTTCCGGATAACTTAGATAGATAAGTATACCTACTATACATATATACAGTATTTAAGAATTAATATATAAAAATATAATAATAATAATAATTTTATTCAATCTGGAGATACTGATTACAGTGTAGATTACGTCAGACAAATCAGATAATATATGTACATATGAAATAAAGACAACAAAAACAAATAAAATTATAGTTACAAAATTTAGATAACTTAAATATAATTATGTAGTGTATAATTACATTCACTTACTAATAGTGATTTCAATTTGAATTTTAATTTCGACATTTTTAGATTTTTTAAATAGCTAGATATTTTATTGTATATTTTAATCATAACATTAAAATGTTATTTTAGTAAGATTTTTAAATGAGTTTTATGCATAACAATCGAGACGACAAAAAAAGAACAGCTTTTATAATATTTCTCGCTGCACTTAACGCTTTATTCAAGTTTTTTGTCATTTATTTACGATTAGTACCAATAGAGGGCGATCTATTTACCGGCTCTTGCATCATTAGTTCCGCGCCAATGAACCATTTTACTGCTTAAGAAGAAAGAAAGCCACATTCTCTAGTATTATTTATTTCATAGCATTGTTTCTATACCTCCCTATCTACCCTCTTTATGACATCATAGCTCTTATTTTATTTTACTTTTTCAATTGTATATGTATACATACATATTGGATAATATCGTATATATAAGGTACAGGCACCAGTCTTGGACAACACCCCAGTGTTGAACTTTTTTAACTTAAATATACTAAATTACAAATATTTGTTGATATTTGATTACAGTAGGAATTAATTGTCTTACAGCGTGATTTGATGATAATTGATCATTTTGTTTAAAAACAGTGGATAAATAATTATCGCGGTTCGGTATACTATCAAGAAAAGTGTATTTTTTTATGTAAATGCTTTACATTGTTTTAAATTTTTTGACTCTTTATTTTATAACTTTTGTGTAGTAGTACTTATCATTTTATAATCATTAGCAAGTGGTTTTACTTTGTCCATTACTGGAGAAAAAACATATACAAAATAAAAGTCTACAATTTAAAAAATATATTTGCGAATTTTGGTCATTAAATTGATTGAATAAAGAGGTAGTTGTTTTATTAGTAACATAAATTCATGAGAATTACAAAAAAGTAGCCCAAAAATAAAAACATACTTTTCATATCACATGTAATGAAACAACGAGTTTTGATTTCTGTAGCCAGTCGAAGTAAGACTATTTCAGACAAATAGCGCAGTAATATCTCATACTATTTTAATAATAGAATAATTCAGAAATAAGATTGGCTTTTGTTTATTACAAATGCGATTCTGACAGACTTGAAATAAATAATAAATAAATGAATGTGCCGGGCAGAAACAACGTTGTTTCTTTGTTTTTGCCCGGCACAGTCGCATTGGTCTGAAATTGTCTTGTTTCAACCCTTGCTACACAATATACTATTGCGCTTAACGCGTTCAAAACTGGTGCCAGTATCTATAATATTAGTTTCAATACTATCATATTATTAATAACAACACCCAGGTAGAATAGAGTTAATCATTTTTTAAACACATTCTTTGGATTTTGTCGACTCAATAACAATTGTAATATAAACATTAAACATAACTAATAAATTAGCCCATTTTAATTTATATTTTTATTTTATGTTAAAGGACTCCACACTTTTCTTATGGAAAATGGCTTCCACCAATTTTATTATGTTGTTCCTTATACTATTTTTTTTAATATATTGAATTTGTATGAAACAAATGTTCAAAAATTCAATTTTGATTATATCTTTTTTAAATGCATATTCATCAAAATCTTATCAAACCCAAATATAATATTTTTCAACGTTCGTGTTATACTGACAATGAAACGAAAAGTAAACAGGTATAGTATACAAAGTCAATATAATTTAAAGTTGTTACATGTCGTTTAGTGACATTTCTATTGACTAAAAATATCCTGCAATCTAAAATACAGATGCAATCGTGCGAACTTAAGTAATCTGATAGAAAATGGGGTGGTTTTCTGGAAACGTTTGGCATTTAACACACTTTTAAAACTTACCAATATAACTTGATCAAATATTATGTTATATTTTGTTAATTTTGAACATTTAAGGAGGCTGGGGAGTTACTTTAAATCGCTGTTGCAAAAACTATGATCTGTATCTTTCTCACTTGCGCTCATTTTACAATGCCAGCGCTGTTGCCATGTTTTAAATATTTATACATCGTTTCACATATTTTTCAAGTTCTTATATTGTTTTTTAATGATGGTACGATCGAAACTTGTTTAAATAATTACATAAATATATACTTTACAATATCCTTAATATTAAAATTTATCTTGCTGTTTTTTTAAATTGATTTTTATCATTTTTATATCATTTAAAATTCTATTTTCATCAACTGCCATTTAACACTATGTATTAGTGCTTAAACAATTGTAAGAAATGTCAATACGTCAAACCAATTCTTATTGGTTTGACGTATTAATCAATAATATTAATAATCCGTCTGTCTGCTGAACCGATCTTACTGAGACTTTCACAGTTAGATAACCTAAGACCCTATAATAATTATTCTAATGTATGTATGTAATAGTGGCGCTTACATTTTTAAGTAGTCAGTTTTTCGTGCACTGAAATACACGCGGTCGAAACCGTGTGGGAAATTCTATTTAATAATAATTCAATAAAATCGAGCGCACAAATAGACGAAAATAAAATAAAATAAAATCAGTTGTGGGATATTTAAATATAGAAAGAAAGGAACAGCATCAGCCCGTGTCAATTTGTTCTAACGGCTTTACTTTTCGCCTCACGTTTCTGAAATCCCGAATCCTGACGTCATTTGAAATCCTTGTGTAAGAATGAAAAAACTATACCCATAAAACAAACTGTATACACAAACCAGTGGCTGGGAATTGTGAGAACGGGGGCTGCGAGGGGATCGGGGGTTGGGGGGATGAAGAAGTTGGAAACTTTAAGGACAAAGATATTTATATACTTTTATCGTATGCCAGGAACGAATTTATTTTCGATTTTTCATTACAATTGTACATCGTGATCTATGTATAGAAAATTCGAAAATTCAAAACATTTATTAACGACTAGTGCATTGGACCCGGTGTTACCTGGGTTAATATCCACAAAATCATAGGGAACTAAATTAATAAAATATTGAAACCGTAAATTGTAGAATTATGTACATATTCCTTGACTATTATGTTTTTATATAAATGACATTTTTATGCAGTGATTTTGATGTTAAATCTTAAGTTTTCATGAAATATTAATAGCCACGAACATGTACAGATAAATTATCTAACAATTGGTAAAAACCGCATTGAAATCGGTTCAGTAATTCCCGATCTATAAGCCTGTGATATCATGGAAACAAAACATGACTTGATAAAGTTGTTTTTAGTCTTTTATTATTAAATCTTAGGTTTAAAATACAGCCTAGAAAAAGAATCTTACTGGAGTCTATAGCCTCATATCATTTTTATACTATTTAACAATATTTTCAGTTGACTGCGGCTAATTTTTGGGCTCTAATTATAATACTTTTCCGGTGCTCGTTACAGGGGATATATTGGTATGAAACATTTTTATAATATACAAATAACTTCTTAAAATATTTTTTTTTATTTTGAAAAAGTATTTGATATGTGGTATTTTGAGTACATAATTTCCTTAATACGTACCTGTATGTATTCTGGTAGGGGTGAAATCGTGTTCGCCAGTGTAAAATCGAGGTACAGATTGATAAATACCTTTTGCTGTGAATGCCAATAGACAATTATTCATCAAAGTAAGAAAAAACGTTTTGGTTTTATACGAAAGTCTCTCATTAAAGAATACCAGTCAACGTTAGATCGATTTTCGAAACTTAACCAACTTGAAATAAGACAAAAATAATAGATTGCTTAATTTTTCATTTTGGTTTTCAAAGTCTCTCTTAATTTAAAACTTTTTTCTTATTTTGAATTAATATATTGTATATGTAGTATCTATGTAAAACATGCAAAGAAATAAGACATCTGCAATACGTTTAAAAATGTTTAATTTAAATATTTAGTTAACTCGATAAATGTAAACTAAATTCATCTTTACATAGATGAAATAATAATAATATGTACTTATTGTTAGTTAAACAATATCTTCTATGTTTACGCTATTTCTACAAATATAGCCTCTTAATAGAATACAAAACAACTTTGAATATCTATTAGCAGATTTGTGTATTCTAATATGTTAATATTTATGCTCTACTAAATTTTCTATGAACCCTAATAGACAATGTATATATACGAATGCAATATAAACTATTCATATGTATACTTGATTTTGAGTAGTTCGTTCGCAATCATCCTGTATTATACTATACCTACTACTGAATTGATTATTCTTAAAGAGAATTTCAACTTGCCTGCGGCGTTTTGAGATGGACACTGACTACTGACGCTATGGTTTATCTGACTGGACTAAAACCAGTGATCAGGAAGGGTTTGTGATAACGTATATGTATATTTAACTTAATAATTCGTACCGGAAATGGTTCCAATGCTGGCCGGAAGTTACACAATAGTGGTTATTGAACAATGATGAAATGTATATAATATTATATTTATTAACTTACTTTAAATATTAAATTAATCTTCATCTATACTTACATAAGTTTAAATGATTTAATACAAGAAATCTATTTTTTTCATATTTTCAAATAAATATTATTTAAAATTTCAACTGTAAACTCTTTGAGATTTTCACAGCTTAGACGTTTAGTAAACAATTCTCTAACTTGTGCGTCTAATATATTTTGTATACTTTATCTTCAAATAGTAATTAGCCATGCATTCAGATAAATTTAGAAAAATAAATAAATTTTCTGCTATATGCCAGTGATGGCCAACTCATAGAAAAAAATTAAAACATAACATATTTAATGTAAAAATTCATCAATTTCAATAATATTAACACTTAGAACTTCGAAACTATAAATTACACAAAGTTCATAATCCTCTTAACAGTAGTTACAGCGTTTAATTGAAAGGACTATCTTATACGTAGTACTGAGAGTGAACAGTGTACGAGATTCTAATTGTATTAAAATATATTTCTGAAAAAATAATAAAAGATAGAATAAAATTAGGGGGCATACATTATTATAGATAATAATATTCTTTACAACATGTATCAATTGAATTTTTTAAACGTAGTTACATAACTGGAAATGGTTGTTTACTCTTTTTATTTTTTTAACTTTATAATTACATATTTTTGAAACGGTGTGAGTAAAAAAATATTTAAGATAAATTTTTTTAATTTTTTCCATCATTTATGATTTAACTAGAAATATATTTTTTTACATAATTAATTAGAATCACTTTCAATATTACGTACAAGAAAGTCCCATGGTATCTTTATCAAACACGTTAACTGTTCAATCTCTGTAATACGTATAAGAAAGTCCCATGGCAGATACTTTTTTATATTATGAACCATTTGAAATTATTTTTGTTCTTATGTTTTTTTAATGAATATAACATAAATTATATTTAGTAACATTATCTACAATTTTTAATCTTATCATTTTTCTCTAATTCGCACTGTTTCAGAACTAGTTGAAAAATTCGAAAATCGATGTCAATAAACATCCGTTTCCGAATCGTTCTCAAAAATAGATGGTTTTCTGTCCAGACAAAAATTAATCTTAAATATAAAATTTCACCCTTTTACGATTGGTCGTATTTGAGTCATTGCGTCTACAGACCGACCGACCGACACACAAGCATCATTGCGAAAATAGTCAGAATGGATTCAGGGAATGTCAAAATGGATATTTGCATCAAAAACCGGAATTCGAAAAAAAACAGGCTTACAATACTTAGCATAGATACCATATGAGATAGCAAAAAAACACTTCAAATTAATTTAATATAAACAAAAATCTTGTACTCTTTACTGAACTGACCCCCAAAAAAATTGCTGTATCGTCAAAAAATGCAAAAAAAAACATTGTATCAATTTTGTGACCAAATCTAATGGTAAAACTGATTTTTCTCTTCGATTTGCTTTTTTATCGCTATACGACCCTTGGAATTTTTTACGAACATTTATATCGTAGTTAAAGGCGTTCAAAGTTAAAAGTGTGGTTTTTTTCTTTGATCGAAAATAACTCAGTCAAAAATGGTCGTAAAGTGATACAAAACAAGTTTTATACAATTAAATTTGGTAAAAATAATGAAAAGTAAGGGGGTCAGTAAGCTTTTTTGTAAGAAAAATATCGTCCGATTAATAGTAGAAGGCCTTTTTGTGGGTCTGTTTTATAATTTTACTTTTAAAATGATTTCAATGTAAATCCATTGCTTAAATTTGATGCAATTTTAGTTGGTGTTCGAATATAGGTGTTTTCGATGCAGGTACTTTATTTAAATGATTTTAAAGTTGAATAATTAGATTGTGGAGTTAATAGTTCCAGAGACGTTATTCTAACCACCCGGTATATAATGTAAGCGTGCTAGTGTACGTTAAAGTAAAAGAAAACAGTACAACAGCATTATTTGGAATTGGTGGAGGCAACGGGAAGGGAAAGGACGTTTGTAGCGGCCGATCCAGTCCGTGGTTACTAAATAAACACAAGTTTTAATTGAAGAATCCAGTTGTTTCTCTGAGATCTGATGCTGTATAACTCGAACCAGGGCTATACAATGTATTATCTAACAAATTAAATTTGTTCAGGTTATCACATACATATAAAATCAAGTATTTCATGTCAAACGTTAGTAAATATAAATACCTAAAAATTATAGTATATTTTTAAAGCTATTATCTCACAAAAAAAGTTTTTTTTTTGAAAGCCAGACATTATGATAAACACTCGAAATCGGTTATAACGACATCGATTACTGCTATATATCGGTTTTAACGACTCAAAATAAAAGTCCAACTGAATCCTATATAAATGCATTTTTACCAGTTTTCACGACTATTGGCTTTTACGACCTAGTATGATTGGTCCCCTCGATGTCGTTATAACCGGTTTCGACTGTAATATTAATAAATAATAATATAAATAATTTATAAATCTAATAGCATCTTTACCTCTATTAATGTTAAACTTCGCATTTTTTAAAATCTTTTCACAGTGGACGATTTGAGCTGGGCGTTGATGAGTCAGTCAATCATATATAGATTAATTAAAATCATTTAGGATCAAATTATAGGTCATTTTTTCATACAGTGTTAAAATACTCTATTTTTTTGAGAATAATATAAAATTTGAATTTAGAATTTTAAAGTGTTTAATTTTTTATCGTAATTTAAATAAAAATATACTTTTTGGATCAAATTGATTGATTTTAAAAATAATTTAAAATGTAGTAAAAGGTAATAGGTAAAACATATCAACTCAAATAAAAACTCAAAATAAAAGTCCAACTGAATCCTATATAATTGCATTTTTATCGGTTTTTACAACCTAATTTGACTGGTACCCTGGATATCGTTATAACCAATTTCCTCTGTATTTTCTAATTAATAGTTATTACAATTTTCAATTTCGAATTTTATTTATATTTATATGTATCTATTTCTCGTATTAAACTGTTGCATTATTAATTAATTGAGTATTTGAACCCTGGACGAGTGAAAAGTAACAAAGAAACAATGGCGTGCTTTCATGTAAAATGTTGTTTGAAACTGCTTGTACATATGATTGTTTTCATTCATCTGAACAGGCGCTGAGGGTTTGAGGAAAACCCGTCTGCTGGCGTCCCTCATGTTATTATAATATAGCTACAAGCAGTGCTTTCAGATTATGCAGATCTACCAACAGAAAAATGAGATGTACACATAAGTTACTACGGCAAACATAGATGCTATTATTTATGGTAAATGATGAGAAAACCCATGCACTGTTTTACACGGCACAAAATAAATAAATCTTACTCAAATCGTTTGCTTGTTGATTCTATTTTCTTCTGCTAGAATATCTTCTATAGATTTCTAAAAAAATCCAATTCCGGTTTTTAAATATAGAACAAAACTAACAATATATCTACATATGTAACCATAGTTCTATTTGTAAGTACAATCGAAATCGGTTATAACGACATCGGTTAATACAACATATCGGTTTTATTCCCATAAATTGCATTTTACGACCTTATATGACTGGTTTCCTCGATGTAGTTATAACCGATTTCGACTGTAATTACACTTTATATTTAAAATTAAACTTCGTTCACGTGGAATTTATATTTTTTTAATCTAATCAATTTTTCGGGATATAAAGTAGCAAATGTTCTTCCTCAAAATCTCTCTGCCAATAAAGTTAGGTTAGGTTAGTAAGATGGATAGATAATACAAATTTCTGTTATGATAGTCGATATTAGTTTTGCATTTGCACGCTAGATGTCTGCGTTAAAACAGTATAACGTTCGCAAGTACAAATATCACACACCTATTTTTTTTTATAATAATTTTTTCGGGATACAATCCTCAGTATGCAAGTTATCTACCTGCCAATTTTCATCAAGATTGGTTCAGTTATTTAGCCGTCAAAAGGTAACAAACAGACATACAGACAGACTTACTTTTGCATCTATAAATTAGTATGGATGTAAAAAATACCTTTAGATTAAAAAAATTTCATACTACTAACTTGAAAATTTAATAAATATTTTTTATTAAATATATAACTGATAATTTTCCCACTTTTAAAATTCTTATTAGTAGTTAATAGTTAAAATAATTTTAATGTGAAATTGATTCAAATCAATAAAATTTCTTATATGCGTTATATTTTATTTGGTCTTTAAAATTTATGTATAAAATAAAATCTGTGGTAAAAATAATCTTCCCGAATATAACATAAATATAACAATGGCATATATGCATACATAAAATAAATAACTACTACCCGTCCTTGTCTTACATATAATATAATCTTTATCTCTGTCGCCGTCAATACTCGTTACTCTTGTCACTCGGTACATCTTATATGCGAATTTACCCCATCTCTTTAAAAGTCGCGTATAAATATTTGTATTTCGCCATAATGCACCAACCGACTTCACGTATTTCTCCAATGACTGACGAATATTTATCATAACCTAACATTTATGTATGTATGTTCGTAGAGTGTTGTTTTAAATCAACTTTATTACAGAAAATTATCATATGAAAAATCAATACCTTATACAGCTTTTTGTTTTCATGTCTTCAATTTTTATGGAAACAATTGACGCCTTTTTTTCAATATTTGCACGACATTTTTATTACAGTTATTACATGTTCAAGTCATATATCAATATGTATTTAATATAGGGTTATATTTAATTGTACTATTTGCACTAGATTGTATTCCCTTTGTACATCGAACATAAATTGTAATACTTTGAACTTAAAATTTTATAGTATGCACTTTATACACGCGAACTTAAATATTAATACTTTTTTTTAAATGCATTTGGCAAATATTTAATCGTATTAAAATATAGAAAGTCACAAAAATTGCATTAAAAATATCAAATCTATTGGAGCAAAAGTAGGGAGGTTAGTATTTAGGTTAGGTTAAAAAATAGAACATCACTTAAATCTAAATAAATACATCAAAAATATTTAATTTTTAAATTTGACAGGTCCAAATTGAGGTAAAGTGTAAACTATTATTTTTTTAGTGCAAAGTATTTATTTTTAGTGGAAACTATTTATTTAAAGAGATATAATTTGTTTTAAGTTCAATATATTTTTTTAATGTTGATTAATTAGTTTTTCATGCAGTATATAATTTGTTATAAGTGAAAATGATTAAACAAAAAGTGTTTATTAATAACAAAAGAGTGAATTTAAATAAAAACCTTTTTAAAACTATATACACTTTTAACTTCGAATAAATGATCGTAAGAAAATCTATGTAGATTTTAAGAACTGAAAGACAGCGAAAGACTTCTTTATAACAGACTCAAAAATGGTCGTACAGTGATACAAAAAAAATCAAATTGAAAAGAAAAATCTTATCTATAAAATCCATTCATTAGATTTGATCAAAAAAAATTTACGTGGACCTTGGGGGCTCTCAAAATTTATAATTTTTTGACGATAACAAAAAAAATGTGTAATAAATTTAAAATTGACATTAATACAGTAGAAACCGGTTATAACGACATCGAAGGGACCGGTCATATTACGTCGTAATAACCGGTAAAAATACAATTATATAGGAATCAGTTGAACTTTTATTTTGAGTCGTTAAAACCGATACGTCGTATTAACCGATGTAAGTTATACATAAGTAACTAACTCAGGGAACAATAATAAATTCAGTGAAAGTTTAATTTTCCAATAGGATTCTTCGCGATGGTTGTTCGATATATGTATATGTTGTATTGTGCCCTATGGTAGTTACCCCTACAAAGTGCACTCACTATATGATATCAGCTTATACACAATCTGTCGTAAGATAACAAATCGATGGGATGAAAAACGTACTTTATGTCGCGCAGATACGACGCCGTGGGTTATTGGTTATTGGAAATTTAGGGCCAGTCGAGGTAATGGAGGCAGCACCTGATGCTGAATATCTATAAGCTATTGTCAGTGGGAGGAGGTGGGGCACTGCTTTCCCCGTCCGCAGCTTCTGTTTTGTTTTGGGGATGAATTGTTCAAGATGTTTTGTTAAACTTACGAAATTTATTTAATTTATTCAATTTTTGAAATTTTTATTTTTTTATTGAAACAGCACTGTGTCTATCTGTCACAACCTAATAGATACTCAACTATTTAACCTAGAAAACTAAGATTTGGCATAATTAATACAAATTGTGGATGAATTACATACTTAAGTAATAAAAGTTTTTGACGCTTTTCGAAGAGGGTCAAAAATTTGTTTTATTCAATCCGGCGAGTGGGTTGGGTTATATATCAAATGAAAGTTAAAAATTCAATGAATTTTAATGTATAAATGTTTTGTTTTTAAAATTTCGTTTCATATATTTAGAAAAATCTGAAAAAAATGGTTAATAAAAAAAAACTATTCGCGATCTAATATGTTAAGTTTTGGTGTTTAATTTCAAAATAAATAAAATTAAAATTGAATTTACCTATATTTTTATATTTTAGTTTTATTTATTTCTATGATAAATTGAAATAAAAAAAAAAGTTTATTTTATATTTACACAAGCGCATTGAACCCGGTGTTACCTGGGTTAATATCTATAAATTGTACACCTAAATTAATTAAATATATATTAAAACCATAAATTATAGAACTCTTTATTCAATGACCACTATGTTTTTATATATAAATGGCATTTGTGGAAAAATTTAGTCTTTTGATGTTAAATCTCAGGTTTTCATAAAATATTAAAAACTAAGAACATGCACTGAAAAATTATCCAACTATTGGTGAAAACCGCATTAAAATCGGTTCAGTAGTTTTCGAGTTTACCTGGTACATGTAGAAAAATATAAATTAATTTTTTAGTTTTTTCAAAATTTTGGAAAAATGACCATAACATTGAGATTAAAATTATAATAGCTCATCTAAATAAAACTTATTGGCATTTTTGGCATTGCTAAATAATTAAATCATATACAGTGATGCCTCGCTCAACGAACGCCTCGCATAACGAACGCTGCGCACAACGAACTTTCTGTTCATTACGCGACTCAAACAACGAACCTCGCTTCACACAACGAACTGCATCGTATTTCATTTTGCCGCCCGAACTTCCAAGGTCGCACGCAGTCGATGCTCAAACTTGCACGAACATGCATCAACGCGTGTCAGTCGTTCTTTTCTGCGCTTAACTCACAAACGTGTTTGTTTTAATAAATTTAATTTTGTGAGTGAGGATTTGACCCTGCAAGCCTCGGTACGTGGGTACAATAATTTTTTATATTACAGTACCATATTTTATTCTACAGAATGAATTAAAATTTTTAACAAGTATTGTTATGGGAAAACGCGTTTCACATAACGAACTTTTCGCTTAACGAACTTGCTTCTGGAACGAATTATGTTCGTTATGTGAGGCATGACTGTATAAAAATATATTGAAATGAAAATCTTAATAAAAATGAAAATTTGAAACAAAAATGAGATACGCCGGGCTTGTTTGGTTGTTTCTTGCATGCGCCACTAGGTGGTGGTAGGTGGTGTTAAATGCGATCAAGGGGACGGAAGCACTAACACCCAACAATGCTTACGCAAGCTAAAACTGCCCGTTCTGTTTCCATCGTATGTGCATTATACATAGCCGTCATCTGTATCAAATGGATTATATATTTACACTTCACGAAAATACAACTGCCGTTAAAGACCTTACTAGTCGACATGCCTTATATCGATAAACATATACCATTTTCTCATTATATTTACATCACTGATAACCACGCAATCTTGATTCTATGTCAAGCGGTACTCAAAAGTTTTCACCTGCGAAACTATCTATCAATATTATTTTTTAATGATCAAAATATTTTTAGAAAAAAATAGGACAATGTTAAAAGCGATATTATGATAAAAATTAGTATAAAAAATAAAAATAAATCTTTTATACATACATTGAAATCTCTACTTTTAATTTTTTACTTCCTCGCAATATCAAAGATATGAGAAGCTTTGTGATCGTTTAAAATGAAATAAAAAAATTCTCCGATTTAAAAATTTTAACTTTATATCTTTCCATTCCAGGTCAAGATAATTTTTTTTCCATATCTGTCTGTGTGTCTGTCTGTCCCCTAAATCATTATCACACGCATAACTCATGAACCACTGAACCGATATTGATGAAATTGGGTTGGTTAATTTAGTCTGGTTTGAGGACACCCCCATTTCAAAATCATCAAAATCGTGCATAAGGGGGAGGGGTGACATCCAAAAATATTTATTTTTTGAAGATATCTCAAGAAAGACACATGTTACGTGAAAATTGTATATACATTTTTTTTAGAGCATCCAGTTTCCTATAATATAGGTTACCACAAGAGAATATTTCCTTACAAAGATTTATCTCAATTTTTTGAAAACGAATATTTATATGTATGTAGGTACCTATAGAAAAATATAAGTTAATTTATAACAAAAAAGTGGGTGTGTATACTTATATACGCGCATTAGAAGTTATACTTATTTGACGTAGTTACATCTAGCGTGCAAATTCAAATTAAAAACATGTTTTACCGACTATCATAACAGAAATATGTACAGTAAAAACCTGTTATAACGACTCAAAATAAAATTCCAACTGAATCCCATATAATTGTATTTTTACCGGTTATTACGACTATCCGCTTTTTATGACCAATATGACCGGTCCCTTCGATGTCGTTATAACCGGTTTCTACTTTATTATCTACACCTAACCTAACTTCATTATGTTAGATTTCACCCTGAACGCGTCCAAAGAAGTATAACTTCAATAAGTTCTCTTTACAATTAATGTAACTAATTTAATGAGGTTAAGTTCCGGGCAAAAATAATAAACACATAATATTTTTAAATATAGTAAAAAAGCTTCGAGAATTTTACCCCCCCCCCCCTTTTTCTGGTATAAATAATAACGTATATCTAACCCATCCACATATATTCAAAGTGACCATTTATATCTAACGCGGAAAGAAGAGATTCCGTATCACCCTTTGCCGTAAAGTCTGTACGGTCAACTTAAGCTAGTGGCGGATCGATTTGGATATAAATCTGGGAGATTTGCTCAAAGTTTACTTCTGTAAATGCTTACACATTTATATTGCGTTTTTAGGATCACGCAGTATTACTACCACTGCTTGTCCCTTGAGATATAAGGATTAGGTAATTTATTTAGAGGTACTTGGAGTATCTGATCCTTCTTCATGCCGCACTATGAAATTATTGTATCGCCGGGTTTAAAACATTTTATAAATACATATTATATTATTATATATCATACCTAAATTATATTTGACAACTTGACTGTCTGAAATTAATAGAAAAATGACCCCTCCCTCATTTCTTAAAATTAATATAATTAAGGTGACCAATTATTTTTGGCACAAAAGGAGTAGTTTTACAATTAAACATAAAAAAGCTGTCGAAATGGATTGACCTTTTTTTGTTTTAAGCGTTCAATTGTAATAACTGTATGTAATTGTCGGCTATATATATTTTTTTTTTCTTTAAATAATGTGAAATATTCCCAGTAATTGAAAACGTAATCGAAAGGAATAAAATTTTGACGATTCATTCCGGTTTCTGTAAAATTCCTTATACACCGCCGATAATTTCATTAGGTTTAATTATTGTTTATTATGTCCATGCATTCTGAAAAAGTTTTACAGTGTTGCCAACCTATTTTTTAGTTGTTAATTTTCATTACTGATTCCATTTGAATCCGGTAAACGTCATTCAGATTGACAATTTGCATTCAGATTCCGGAATAAAACAGAATGGTATTTCATTCCGTTTGATTCTTTTCTCAATTACTGGGTTAGCTGTCGTTTTTGTTTTTGAAAGTAGAAAACAGTATAAAATCACAAAAAGGAGTAGTTTGGTAGTGCAGTTTAAAAAGGAGTAGTAGCCACAAAAAGGAGTTAAAAACTCCCTAAAGGAGTACGTTTGGTCACCTTAATATAATATAATTAGGTCAGCAGTGGTGTCAAATAAAATGCAAAAAAATATTGTAAAAATATTCTGTCAGAACCATAGACATAGAGCATGGACTGCGCATTCTGTATTAACATATTGGTGTAACATTTCCTCAGAGTGAGAGAGATGCGATGGCGTTTAGGATATATCTATCTCTTTTTCTAAGAAAAATTAAATAGATACTACTGTTTAAACAAGGACAAATATATCTTAAACTATTTTCTAATTATTTTTTTTCATTAAAGAACATAATAATCTCTACCTCTATAAAAGGAAGATAAATTTTTTTGCATGTTACAGGTTAACTCGAAAACTATTGAACCGATTTTAATGCGGTTTTCACCAATAGTTAAATAATTTTTCAGTGCATACTCTTACTCGTAGCTATTAATATTTTATGAAAACCTAAGATTTAACATCAAAATACTAAACAAATCTTTATCAAGTCGTGTTTTGTTTCCATGATGTACTACAGTCAGTGGTTCTCAAACTAGGGTCCGCGGACCCCCAAGGGTTCGTTTAACTTTTGCCGGGGGTCCGTGAAACATGTTTGGCATGAATAAAATACTTTTACATTTCTATTTACCAGTAATATATTAGTATCTAACGATTTTCTTTGTTTTTCTGTCAGGGGGTTGGGGTCCCTGAAAAATAATTGTTGAATAGGGGGTCCCTAGTTCCCATTAGTTTAAGAACCACTGTACTACAGTATACAATTTCATTTATATAAAAACATAGTAGCCATTGAATAATGAATTCTATAATTAATGGTTTCAATATATTATTAATTTGTATGCATTATTTGTAGATATTAACCCGGGTAACACCGGGTCCAATGCGCTGGTGTAAATATAAAATTACAATGACTCGTTTTCGAATATACCCTTTTTGTTGATTAAAAAAATGATAAGATATTCTTTTACTGTGGCCCGCTAACTCTTTAAAAAAAATTGGCCCATCTTCAAATATATACTGTATTATAAGGATTTTTATTCAATATACAGTCGAAACCGGTTATAACGATATCTGTTGATACAACATACCCATTTTAACGACTCAAAATAAAAGTCCAACTGAATCCCATTTTTACCGTTTTTAACGACTATCGGCTTTTACGACCTAATATGAAAGAAAGGTATCCTCATTTAAACTGTATGAGCCTAATTTTTTTACCCAATTTTACGTAAATAGAAGAACAACTGTATATAGCTCTGATGAGTATAATGATATTTATTTGTATTTTTTTAGTATTGCTTTGTCGTCAAGGGAGATAAAGAAATAAAAACTCTTAGGTATATAGAAAAGATTGTAAATATCCCATGTTTCGGAGAAAAAAGATATTAAGACATATAAGGCGTGTCCATTAAATGTATTTCAGTGTTGTTCCATACCACTGTCCACTGTTGAAAATCAACCCCGTGATCTTTGAAACCGCCTTTCTCTAGTCCTCGGGCTAACTTTCCCCTAACCCGATGCTACCGTTGTACTAGTTAGATATAGACATGAATCAACATTATCTATCATTTTATTTTGATTTCATTACAAAAACAAACCATGTACAATTTGTTTTACTTCGTACATTTATTGTAATTATTGTTATATTTGTCTTTACGTCTATTTTAACAATCATTATATTTTTTATTATTTTGTTCTTAACGTAAACATGGCTAAAATTAAAAACATTATTTCTATGTAGTTTTATTAAATACAAAAAGGGAGAGTCGATGTTTATAAAAAAAGGACAGTTTTTATAATTCACATCCAGAAAAAGAACCACTGAACCGATTTAGATGATTTTTTAAAAGAAATATTAAAAAAAAATTCAACTACGAGTCATCAAGATACGTAAAGTTTAAGTTTAAGTTTTAAGTTAAGGAAACACCTTAGAAAAATAACAGAGAGATTTCGATGTAACTTTGAAAACAACAAGACATTTATATTTAAAAAAATCCTTGCAAAATTCCAAGGTCATTGGGAGAATAGTTTAAAAGATATTTAATAAACAAATTACCATGCATTCTTATGAGAAATACATACATAATTTGACTGCACTTTTAAAAGTGATATGACAGAGAGAATTTGATGAAAAATTGAGCATACATTCTATATTTATTTACAAAGATATCTGTACATTTTCAGAATGATTAAAAACCACGTTTTTTAATTAAAAAAATTATAAGTGTGTGAAAAAAAGAGAGACGCATCTATGTGATTTTGCATACTTTACAGAGATAGAGACACCTTGCTTTCACTATATGCTTATCCACAAGCGCTTAAGCAAAGCCAGCCCCGCACCCTATAGTGCCAACTTCGCTAAGTATGTGTGTAAAAAATGGAATGATTTTTTATACCAAACTAAATATGACTAAGTTTATGTCTGAGGTGAATTTTCTTTAATCAATACTAGTTATCAATATTTGTCTCCAGTAGTTAACTTTCTTCTAGAATTCGTATAAAATAATGAAAACTGATGTTTTTAAATATTAATATGAATTTTATATTAACACAGACACATAATTAATTGAAAATTGAAATTTTTAATAGATTATAAACCTGTCAATTCATCTATTGTAGGGATTCCCAACGGGATCTAGGTGAACCAATTGGGGTTCTATAGTATTCCAGAGGTCTATGATTTTTTCTGTTTTAAAAATTTCCCTTTTTTACTCTTCAATTGTATTTATCTATATATAATTGCAATGACCTTTTCTTACATGTACTTTTTCAACAAAATTGTAGTATATTTATGTTTTCTAAAATCTAAAACTGTTGGGGAGTCTATGAAAAAAAATTAAAAGAGGTTTATGTAAGAAAAATGTTGGGAACCCCTGATCTATAGTATAAGTAATATATGTATATGTAAAGTATATTTATTTCTTTTTTGCACTGATTGCAATTCGCGTATACAAGAGAATAAAATAGGGGGTGGGGGTATGAATGGAGAACTGTACGTCTACCTAATTCTGCTGTGGACGTCGGTCGACAATGCTGAGTCGGCAGTCTTATGGAAGCGTCACTAAATGGACAATGCACGAAGCTAATGGTACATTGGATGCCACTTACTTCGCGTCAAATAAATTACAGAGGATGGAAAATCAGTCGCTGTATTCAAATCTCTCTAAAAGAATTGCTTACATTTACAAATAAAATAAAAAAAACGCTTGTATCGTTTAAATAGTTTCAATGTATTTTATCAGCATTTTTGTTTTAAATGTAATACAATTTAATTTGAAGAAATAATGCAAATGTACTTTAGCTCTTAAAAAAAAGATAACAAATAACATTTTCTAGGCCTTTACACATACCTCATGCAAGAACTAAAAAAATGCTGATTTTATCTAGTTTGGGTGTTTTTCTTTTGTCAACACGACAAGCGTTATAGGATCAGATAGAGACAAGGCAAAATGGCACAGATTTTGCAAAGACCACTGAAACCTTTGACCCTCGAGCAGCGCGTGGAAAATGCACTACAGGAAAAAAAACTGCAAACTGAAACATATGTTTTTTGTTTCAACGTTATTTCATATTTTAAAGAATTAAAATATCATTTATATTTTTTCTGACACTGTAGGGTGCGGGACTGGCTTTGCGGGCAACTGTGCGGGTAAGCGCCTGTAGATAAGCATCGAGTGAAGGCAAAGTATGAGCATACGAAATCACATAGATGCATTTTTCTTTATTTTTTTCACACACTTATCATTTTTTAATTAAAAAAAAACGCAGTTCCTAATCATTCTGAAAATGTACACATATTTTTGTAACTAAATGAATAAACTATAGTTTTGTAACTAAATAAATAACACTATAGGGTGCGGGGTTGGCTTTTCTGGGAACGGTTTGGATAATCGCCTATGGATAAGCATAGAGTGAAGGCAAAGTGTGAGCATACAAAATTACATAGATGCGTTTCTCTGTCGTTTTTCACACGCATATCATTTTACACTTCCATGTTCGAAGAAATGGAAGTATTGTAATACCGTCAAAAAATCGTGTCCGAGATAAGAGCAGATTCTGATTGTACTAACTTCAAAACGTAAAGAAAAGTTAATTTCCGCATGGCGGCTGTGCGTGTGTCTGTGTGTCCGTGTATCTGTGTGTCTGGATGTAGAATTTTCTTCCGTTCACGATAACTACTGTAAATATGCGCCGATTTGAATTATTTTTGGGGAAAACGTTTGTCTCAGTGAGTACTCCAGACCTATTGATTTTGGTGCTAATCGGATTGGGGGTTTCCGAAATTTTGTACGAATTATCGTCTGAAAATTGATTAGTATCTCACCAATTTTGATAAGGCTTGGTATACTTGTAGTTCAATCCAATCTAAGGTGAAAAACACCCTCAAAATTTTAATTTTAAATATTAATAAATTCATGTTGCCATGGAAACAAGCGCAGTTAAATTCAAATGTCAGATAATTTATTATTCTACAAATATGTGTACATCTGACAGAATATTAGAAAAACAATATTTATAATACAAAAGTAAGTTTTATATTAAAAATTATTGTAAAAGATCTTATAGAACATGGAAGTCATGTATGGTTCTCCATACCGTTATTTTAATTAAAAAAATCGGTTCTTAATCATTCTGAAAATGTACATAAGTATATTTTTATAATTGAATGAATAACTCTGTCACATCACTTTGAAAAGTCCTGTCATCTCGCGAAATTATACATGTTAATTTAATATCTCATAAAGTATTCTCCTAATGACCTTGAAAAGTTTAATCGAAATCTCTGTTATATTTTTTTCCTTAAATACAAAAATAAAATATATGTAACATCCATTTATAAAATGAGAATGGAATGAATACAAATTCTTAAAAAAAATTAAAACAGTTATACAACAAAAGAAAACTATATATCTCGAAATAAAATAATTGTGCAACATAAAATTCCTGTTAGTAAAAAAGAAAAACCCAGCGTTCGCATATTTTACAGAATCAAAAAGAAATGAAAAAAGTCTATGCTTTACCTGGTATACTATAAAATTCTTCTTGTCTTTTGTTATAAAAATAGTAGCTATTGCCCTATAGTAATATTAACAATAAATCTAGTAAATACATATCACCTATATTAAATGGGCCAGCGTATAAAACTAGGGGCTAGATACACGCTTTAAAAGCTCGGCTACAATTGAAAATGCAGTGGACAAAAGGGGGAATACATTTTACTATATTGCCAACACTGCTATTAACTTTATACCTATACATATGTATGTATTTATTGTTATATTGTGACATTATATTAAAATGCATATATTATTTTCATTATCGTCACATAATTTTTGACCATAACGATATCACATATTTATAACATACGATATATACATTACATGTATCGTATGTTTTATTTTCAAAACTCGTGAGCATATCTGGACTCGATGAAGTGTTTAGAATAACATATGAAACCACTTACCTCAATGCATTCCCTTACTCCGAAACAAGAAATGCAGGAGAGGAAAAAAATCAAAAGATTACTATCGACAAAATTGCTTTTATTTTTGGTTACCTTTTACTTTGACACTTCAACGCTTTCCATATATCTCTATCGTGTATTATTCTTTATTATCTTTGTTTTTCCTGCTACTGTGTACAATATGTATGTGTTGCTTGCTGATGGATCACTACTTGCCAACTTTTGATTTTATTTACTTTGGATATATTTGTTGTCTGGCAAATAAATTTAATCCCTTTTGATCGATTTCAACTTTCAACACCAAAAATATGATAGAAATTTATATCAGTATTTCAATACTTATGTTACATACATTTCATTAATGGAACTAAACATTTGATAACATATTTTCAAATACAGTCGAAATCGGTTGGAATTCAGTCGGTCTTTTATTTTGAGTCGTTAAAACCGATATGTTGTATTAACTGATATTGTTATAACGCGGTTTCGAATGTATTATATTATTTGAAAAACATCAAAAAATAAATCATTTGTCTTTAATTCTTATTTATATATAAAATATAATAATAAATATTTTCGATAAAGCTATTTATTTTGAAGATGTCATATTTTTAGTGTATTTCGGAAAGAGAAGATCGCGTAAGCGAATAACGGAAGTATTCTCCCCAAGTCTAGTTCCGGTTGTGCCGAGAGCGGTTTTTGAACAATATCTTTGACAAATTATCCAAGGCCGCGTACTTACAAAACCTAGAACACTACAAGAAGCGATCATAGCACGGAATACATGAATTTTATGAATACAATTCCGAATGTGCTCCAATAACGATATAAATAAAACGTTATTCTATCGTAAATTTTATTTTCCCTTTTTCTCGGTGTCTCACTTTATCTTGTTTATGTATGTGTAAGACATTTATATTTATTTTCTTTTGTATTCGATTATACATGTGTATTGAGTTAAGATATGCGACTTTTCATCTTATTTCCAGAAATTATACATACATCATACAGAAAAATACATTTCTTATTTTACTTGTGTAGTATACATTTATACAGGGTTCATAACTGGCGATAACTGAGAGTTATTACTCGAAAAAATATATGACATATTTTTTATTGAATCGAAAATTCTTAATTTCCGAAATTTCATAAATTCTGTACCTCAGAACCAGTAAAGTTACATTATACCAATTTTTCAGGAGAGTATAAAAAATGAAAATTTTGCCTGACTACAAAGCTTGCATTTTGAATTAGAGTGTACAAATTACTTTATCCAATGTTGGTTAATTTGTAAGTAATTTTTATATTTTTCCAGCTCAAACATAGGTCAAAACCTTAGCTCGTATAAATATAACCCTACTAAAATTATAAAAGGAGAATTACATGCAAATTTGTAATAACCTGAAAATCGTTATTTTTGGACTTATGTACATTCATCTGATTTTGAGGTATATAATTAGTTTTGTCAATGCGAGCTCAAAATATTAGAGTGAAAATTGCCATATTTGAACTCTTCAACATTTCATTTAAAGAAAATCACTCCACGAATAATTTATAATAATGAATTCTACCCCCTACTGACCATGAATTGTATTTAAAAAAGTGTGTATGTAGGCATAAATAAATAGGTACATATTAATACAAAATTAGAGTATATTGATTCTACAGACTGAACTTTAAGAAATAATACTGGCTAAAATTATCTGTCATAATTTTTTATTATAAATATGATTGATTGATAAATGTATGAGGAAATTCAAGTTGAAAATTGATTTTTATACATTGATAAAATTTATTCATAGATAGTTATAAAATGTTACTAAAAATATTCGGGTTAAATGTGATATACGAATTATAAATTGAATCGATCGAAGGATTATTATATAACAGTCTTTTGTATAATTCAACTCATCAACCCTCTATTCTTGCCTCCTAGCTTCCCTCTTTGCAGTTTCTTCATCGCTAACCGTTTATTAATGACCTAGAGACGATGTATTTAATTTTGAGAATTATGTATAGGTATGCTCTTTATTTAATATGGTACAGGTATTTCCCAGCTTTACGAGCTAAAGGGTTCCTGATATTTAGATGCAATATTTGAAAAAATAAGAAATTAGATAGGTGTATGGATGGTAAAGAGTTTAAACCTAACATAAGACCAACTTCTTGACCGTGTTGGGGGTTATGGGTAAGGTGAGGTGTGAGAGTAACATTGAGGGGAGTGGAGTAACGTTGGTGGGCGAGTGGATAAGGGGTGAGGGGCAGTTGGTGGGGATGTATATCACGCGAGTCGCGCTGTGTAATCGAGGGGCGGTCTCATTTCTGCACGAGGTGCAACTGATTGCACTAAAGGTGCATAGATCGGACAAGGATGGAACGTTTTAGTGACGGCTGCGCAACCGAGGAGCTATAGCGACAGTGCGCGTGCTAGTGAAGAACAGATACGTTCTCCGTCTCTGTTCGTTTAGGTCAATAGCGCGCAAATTGACTTTAGTTAAATTTGTTTTTTACTTTTATCAACAATCGCCGCTCTTGTGAAGGCTCCTTTACTATGCACCGTACAGAAACATCTGACAATGTGTACGCTATTGTTGGTTGTTATTTTTATTTATTGAATTACTTTAGTGCAGTTCGATGGTAATTGGTGTTATTTTTATAAACATAGTGACGTTTAAATATTCATGAAACGAGATATGATTTTTGATATGAGGGTGAGTGTAAAACTATTTAAATCAAATTAATTAATTTGTGTGTTATTGTGTATTGTGTTTGTTTAAAAAAACTGTAATCTGACATCAAAAGTGACGTATGAATTAATATAATATTTAATCCGAATTAAAATACGATTATTAGAAGTTAAACGGAGATAGCTGTTATTTAAAAAACACACTCTGTCTCTTTCTAGTGGAGGAGGGTTGTGTATAGAAAATAACACAATACTCTCCAAATGGCCGTTTTTGTGGTACGACCCCTAACCTAGCATCTCCGTATACATCGTTCTCTCTCTAACACATCAGCATCTTTTAGTACAACAAAAATAAAAATAATAATTGAGAATTGCTTTTTCTCCTAGAGTATTGTAGTATTGTTTTCATGTAGTTGTTATTTAGAATTTGCAGTGAAACGGCCTTTCCAAAATTCGGTGAGAAATATATCTTTATTACTTATTTATTACATATAATTGTTTTTCTTACTCTTTGGGATAGACCACCTCCTACCCCCTCCAATTTTAAACTCTTCGCTGCTGTCACAGAAGACATTAAGATTATTTAATCTGCTTTTTTATGGGGGACATAGGTATTTATATCCGTCTTATTCTTAGACACTTATTTAATTCACTTCAATTTACTTAAATAATAATAATCTAACAATGTGTTTAAAAAATAATAATAATAATTTCAATAAATATTAAATTAAATAAAACTTCAATCGACAAAAAGGAAACATGTATTTATTTTATCTAATATAAATAATAATAAACAATAATTATCAAAATTCAGTTACAGCTAAACTCACATATAAAGAAATCTTTATTTATTCTAAAAGCACGTAATTAAAGTGATATAATTGTTTTCTAAATGATTTTTTAAAATCTTCGATAGTTGTGACTAAATATGTACATACATATATGTATAATTATTATACCTGAATTTTACATGACTATTTTATTATTTCATATAAACATGTTTCATTTTCAAATAAATACAATAGTTGAATTAAAATAAACACCGTTGTTTTCTTTGTATACCGATAGCCTAGCTATTATTTACGTTTTATATTTATATAAATATTGTTTATTTATTTACTTACAATTATTTTTTAATTCAGCGATTTAATTGTTTAAATTCTAGTTTACAATGTACAAAATAATAATCGGTATTCAATATTATTTTAATATATAAATAATTAAATTTCTTGTTTCAATATGAAAATGCAAAAGTATTAAAAACATAATACAATTTATTATTATTATAAGTTATCAAATATTTAATAAAAATTTGTATAAACGACTGTATCTACATTTTTTTTAATTATAAAATTGCGAAAATTATATTAATAAAATTGTGCACTGTCATTGCTCTTCAAAAATTAATTATTTATTAATGACATTTATTTATAATAACAAATAAAAATTACGGCCAAATATTTTCAAATTTATATAAATAATAAATTAAAGTTTATAAACTTTTAAGATAAATTGTATGTTTTGAAATGTAAAATGTAAATAAATAACTTTATAAGCTTAAATAAAGAACATTTAAAAAATGTATGTTATTATATAGAAAAATATAAATCATAACATAAAATTGTTTCCGCCACAGGAAAATGTGAAAATTTAAATCAGATTCAACAAAATTAAATTTTGTTAATAAATTGTATAAATAATAAAACTATTTAATATTTTCAAACATTTAATTAAAAATGTTCAATAAATACTAAAGTATAAAATAAATATATAATGATTGATAAAATAATAAATAATTAAATTATTTTTCTTTTCAATAAAAAAAGTTTTCTTCAATATTCAAAATCTTAATATTTATTTCTAATCTAATACTGTGGTTTTTTATTATATAACCCACTAAAATTAAGGACTAAAACCCTAAATAATAGAATAAAAATTATGTATCTAATTGGAGCATTAAAAAATCAAATACAATAGTTATTGATATAAATAAGAACTTAATTTGTAAAATTGAAATAAAATTTATAAAAATTTATAAAAAAAAACTGTAATAATAATATTTATATTTCGAATTTCCCGAATAATAGTTTTCATTTTCAAATAAAAACATAA
The DNA here is from genome assembly GCA_949319165.1 of Sialis lutaria. Lineage (NCBI taxonomy): Eukaryota > Metazoa > Arthropoda > Insecta > Megaloptera > Sialidae > Sialis > Sialis lutaria. The sequence continues at coordinate 7,521,661 of OX439245.1, read as the reverse complement.
AAAATATTGTATTCAAATAAAACATTTTCTTTATTTTATAATACATACATTGTTATCTTATAATTATTATTATAAATATAGTTAAAACAATAATATTGCATAATTACAAATCTATAAAATGTGATCTAAAAATGGAATAATACAAAAAATATAATAAACATATAAATATACATTAGCTTTTAATATTTAATTATAATTTAATATGACTTAAATAATTTTTTTAATGAAATTGTTATAAAATTGTACATCGCAAACATAGAGCTGTAAGCATCGCGATGCGACGGGCGCTCGCTTTGTACGTGCTACCCGCCCGAACGTTAGCCGGCGTCTCGGGCGTCGGAACGCTTACCGCCACATTTTACCCCACTTGTTTTATATCGGTGTTTGTTGTGTACACAATATACATAGTCGCACCGTCCTTGTCTATACAACACCACAACATTATGTCGTAAACAGGTCTGCCGCGTGCATTTATGTTGTCTGCCTCGTGCTTTTCACGGCCAACGGCGAGACGCTTTTCCAGCCGACGGGAAAACCCTACCGCATGTGTCACAATTCGTATCTTTTTTTATTTATAAATACCTAAATAATCAAAAACATAAATCAACTGAAAACCTGAAAAAATGTACTTTTCGTTAAATTTAACCGGTAACCACTTCGTTAAAAGCTCCATTTTAATATATTTATCGTTGTTTCTTCCTTAATTTTTAAAATAAATTATATATAGACATAAATATAATAATAATTTATCACCAGCAAAGATTGCTAGAGAATGCAATGTTAAAATTTGAAAATTATTAAAAAATTTAGCATAGAATGCCCAAAAACCCCTACATAGATCAATTTTTTATGATATTATTGACAATACAAAGGAACTAAAAAAACTAACCTCAAAAATCTGTTTCTTAAAGCTAAATATTTTACACTTTGTTGTATTATAATGAATTTCAGTCTTAGGTCTTTGATATCACACAAATATTATAAACCTAACACAATTCAGTATTTGTGAGTGATTTCTATATTTTTATAATTATTTATCATAAATGTTTTTCATTAAATTAATGTTTTACACTAAAATTTCTATTTCGGGATCAAATTATCCATATAAATTTTCAATAATTATACTATCAGGCTTATGAAATATTTTTTAATAACTATAAATTTAAATAATATAGACGTATTTTTAAAATACCGTTTTTTCTTATCAGGTCGCGGGTCATTCTTTAGGTAAAACAGTTTTCGATAAATATTTATTAGTTAAAATAAAGAAAAAATAACTTGACAACCATAAAATTTAACTTAATTGACTTATTTATTAACAATTATTATTTTTCATGTATTTTATTATATAAGATATAATAAAAAATATAATTTGAGTAAAATATATCCATTTTATTTGCATTATAATTCAGTATCCTTCCATTAGCGCGGTTAATTGGTTTCATGAAAAAATCGCGTATAAAATTGTGTTTTTTAAGTCTTTCCACCTTTTTTTACCATTTCAAAGTGAATCTGCGTAAATAGAGGGATAACTGTATTTTATGATTACATTTAATTCGTTTTTTTATGAAAATACAAGTTATTTTATATATTACCCGTTCTTACCTATGTATGTACAATATGTACATATATGTAAATATACTATATGTACATGTAATTTTTCTTAAGGCGTTATAAAATGTGTATTATTATATTTAGGTCAAATTTAGCAACATTAAGTGTTTGTGAATATACGTATTTTGTCTGCCTAAAATAAAGATCAATAAAAGCAACCACACTGCACATGCGCACTTCAACGACGACATTTTACTTATGTACAAACATATATATATTTTTTTACCTATGTATCTCATTCTATATTTTTACCTGATGAAACAAACATTTTCCTTATTTTTTTTTAATTCATTTGACTAAAAATTATATAATTTTGTATCACAAAAAAACATAAATATATATAAACAAAATAAATTGTTTACATAAATAAATAAATAAACATAAATAATAACAAATTGTTTACGTGTTTTTCAAATAAACAGTAAACACAAATTTTACCAATTCAGACACAGCATTTGTTGTGTTACATTTTCTGTCCCACTTACACAACAAGGGTGGGGGTTGAAAATACAGACACAACAACCACCCCTTCAACCCCTAAATTTCATTCAATTGCTGTACCATGAATAGGTGTGCTTACTACATACAATATTATATATACTATAATACATAATTTTTGATTACTACATTTTTAAATAAATAAATATGTCTTGGATTCTGGGTATAGAAATTAGATTTGTATCTTTATTGATGAAAATCTATCAAAATAAATATTGTATTTAATAATACAATAAATTACGATAAAAATATTAGTCGAAAAATGGTAATTTAAAAAACATTTTCAAAATGTTACTTTTTATTAGATACCTGTGTCAACTTGAATATTATTTTTTATTTTTATTCAAAAATCACATATTTTAAAACACAACGCCTGTCTGTCTGTCCGTCTATTCGTTAGTGCGCTCATCACTCGAGAAACAACTAATCCGATTTACGTGTTTTTTTTATTCGTAGATATGTTCTTTGCTCAGGTTTAAGTATATATTTTGTTACGTTAGGTAACATAAGGAATAAGCAGTGACGATAGTAGTAAATCAATCCGGAAAAAAGTTTGCCACCAGCGCACTCTTTTGCAATACGCTGCCTATAAAAAGTTGAATATTGAACAAAATAATAGTTAAGAATTTCAACTATATTTTCCAAAAATCCTAAATAATAATTCCGTAGTCCATGCGAGCGAAGCTGCGGGTATAGCTAGATTATAAAAAATCCTTCTTCTTTAATTTGTTTGTCAATAGTTCTATACAATTTTCGACAGCTTAGTACGTAAAAGTATTAAATATAAACAAAAATTCTAGTTTAAAAAACTAAAAAAAAAACACGCTTGGGGTTATTGTTAGCCATTAAGGAGTCCTTATGACCACCTCCCACCTCCATCTTCGTACAAACTCGATGGTACCCATATTATTGTATTCTTACCAAAATTGCAAAATTTCAAATCGATACGATATTTAGAAGTAGATGAAAAATTAGTTATAAGATTTGCTTACAATGTATGGAAGTTGCAGGTCAAAAAATACATACAAATCGATATTCAGCCAATAAAAAAATCAATTATATTCAAATAAAACATTTTAAAAAGAAACCTGAAGAATTACAGTTTATTCCTTAGTACATCCCGGATAGTAAGTGACAACCTATCATTATATGTAAAATATTTTTTACAGCCTGAAACTGTAATAATGCAGTTACTCAATGTAAATTGATGGATAAACTGCAAACATAATATTACAATTTCAATAGGTTGTCGATAACTATCCAGGATGTACAGGGAAAAACTGTAATTATTTAGCTTTTTTCCGTTCAGCTTTCCTAAAAATAGATTAAATTTAAATCGATGAAAATTATTAAAAGAGTAAAAATAATAACGATTTGAGGTTCGCCTTTTTTATAGAAAAAAATATATCTTATACAATTAAAAATACAGTCAATCTAGTCCTTTTTTGGTACAAAGGTTTTAATTATGAATGCCCATTATACATATTATTTGTCAAACACATCTGCACATGAACACTGTAATGCACTGTGATATCCATCTTAGTTGTTCTGTATTTCATTTAAATCTAACACGTAGACATGTGTGTGTATTTTAGTAGAGTGGGGGAGGGGGATAGAAATGGTCAAGTATGTTTTGGACAGCATCATTTGTTACTGCTTACTTTTGCTCAATATATAAATTACGTATCATTATTTTGTGTTGTCGTATATAGCCTAAATTTACGTCAAAATAAGTATAGGGGTGGATGAGGCATTTCTTGAACGTTTTTGAGGTATTTTTAGTGCCACGTCTGTCACAAACGATTTTCTCTGAAGTAAAATTTGAAATTTAGTACAACAATAAAATGTTGTGGCCTAATTATTATAATTTTGATTTTAGGGGTTAATTTCAGAGGATAATTTGATAAATTGAAAAAAATTGTGTAGGGTGTCAAATAAAAACTTATTGAAGCACAAATTTAATAATTATATACACTGCCGTGCAAAAGTCTTTGGACACTCAATTTTGTACGCATTATGCGGTGTTTACACCGAAAAAACAAAACAGAAACATCGTGTCTTTAAAATACTTTGTATTTAAAAATGTATAGGGTTTATTGCTTTTGGGTCATAAAAACACCGTGTTTCTGGTTTGTTTTCTCGGTGTAAACACCGCATTTTAAATACAAAACTGCAAAAAGTATTGATAAAAAATCTTAAATGTTGATAAGAGTACTTAATTACAACTTTTGTATATGTAAAATATGGTATTTACAATTTTCCATGTTAAGGGTAATTTTTCATTATATGCCTGAAAGGTCAGGTTTACTCAAGTTGAAAATATTGACGCACAGTGTCTTTCAAGCTAACGAGAAATTGTTTTTTACTATTTTGACTGCGAGTAAACATATTCTTTTCACTATTTTAGGGTTTTTTATTGACTGAAATCTGTATATTTCATTCAAAATCACATGTGTCCAAAGACTTTTGCACGGCAGGGCATGATGCATTTTTTTTTTCGGAAAAAACGCTTTTAATTGCTGCCTCTACATAGCTCACATAAAGGATACTTCAGAAAAATCTAAAAAAAAAATAAGAGCATTGAGATTTAGGTGTAGATTGATAAAAAATTATCATGATAAAAAAATTTTAGTCTTATCAATTGTTATAAACAGTTAAATTGTTTATTTCCCTATCACTTTTTTACTATTCATCACTTGATTTAATTTTGATTAATTTTTGTATTTTTTTCATCGACCCATTTTACTCCAGAATAGGGCCATTGTTTTTAGCCAAAATTGCTATAAATTTTTTTTTCTATCCATTTTTAGACAGTAATTTGATTGATTGTATTAATTAATATTGTTTGGCCACATAGGCAGACTAGGCACTGCCTCGGAGCCTCCACCATAAGAGAGCCTCCACCATATCACCAATAAATATTTTTTTGAAAAAAACAATAATATTTCATGTGAGTTTCAAAAACAAGTATTTGATTTGATGTAAATGAATGGCACTTAACGTGTTAAAATGAGTGTTCAAATTTTTTCCAAGTGCAGTTTTAAGGTGTTGCCCCTTCTCTTCTAAATAAAAAAAAATAAAACTTTTTCTGTGATGTATAAATAAAAAGTTCTTTTTAGTATACAAACTTTAAATTCCCATATATAATATATATGTATACGAAGTTAGCTAACTAAAAGTGCAAATTATACCCCAAACAATGCCACAAAGCAGCACCCCCTTGCGGAGTTCTTAGGGCATTTATGATTTACAGCATTTTAGTCGTGACAGATAACAAAAACAGTGAAGTCAAGAAAAAAAAGAAAACTCAGAAGTAAATATTCTTAGCATTATACTTGGGTTATTTATCGTCTGACAATGAGGAAATCATAGGGGCGTAAATTTGACCCCCCCTCCTCTCCATTCCTATCATCCACTAAATCATATTTAGTATTTTTGTTGCGTAAATGTTTTATGTATCTCATGAATATAATTATAAAAATTATGGATATTTTTTTGCACAAGTAAAAAAGGATTTAAAAATTCTGCGTGATATGATTGTTGCTTACTTATTTTCTATCAAAATGTATAAAAAAGCATCATTTTTTTAAGAGTGGGGGAGTTTTACCATTATTTTTTTTAAATAAAACATATATTAAATTTGTACTTGCATTGGTCCGTTAGTTATTTTGGAATTTATACACGAAGAAAAATATTTCATAGCAAACACAAAATTTTTAATTTGACGTAGTAATCTTAAAACGCTCGAAAATATTGTAATTCCTGCTGGACCACGTGTTACTCAGGTTACAATACGAATTAGTAATTTTTGCATGCAGGATTGTAATCTATATTATTAGTATAGTTTCATTTGTTATACCAATAAAAAATATACTAAATTTTACACAATCGTAGTATTTATTCTAATGTCTTTTAATTGAAATGAAATAATTTGTGTAGCACTTTATTAACAAATAATTCAACTTAAGAATAATTATTTGAATAAATCATGTAAATTATATTTACGAATGTAGTAAAAATAGCGTATTATAAAAATTACAATGAAGATTGTAGAAGTTACTCAATGTTAAAACTAATAGTATTTTTTGATACAAAATTAGAATTTTTAATCGGCATTTGTTTCTTTTATTAAAAAATCAACTTAATTTTTATCCGTGAGGGAATACAAAATAAATCAATGCTCAAAATTTAAATAAGGAAATTTCTATTCTGTGCTGTTCCGTTTTATATATACACATGGAAAAACAAAACAAAAAAATAATTTTCTTTGTAAATCACTACCCAAAAGATGCTGTAAGAACGGTCAGAAAATAATAAATAACCCTGTCGGAAAACACGGTGGTGTTTTGGGGTAAAAGAAGGGAGTTGCTCCATTTATAGAGGTTCAGATAAATCGAATGGATCCATAGTATCACTTTATCTTACCATTATCGGACTTTGCAAGGCTGTTCGGCAAAACGAAACAAATGTCCAGCTATTGTCGCAACTGGCTTAGGGAAAGACAGCTTTTAAATAAGAAATAATGCCAGTTTATAGCGTGCGGGGGTTGCTGACACGAATGCTGACGCTAGAACTGTGACCACTGGTCAATTGGCAGCAGATAAAACAGAAGTTCTAAACATCATTCTTACATACATATCTAATACCTTTTCATTTCAATTGTTTTAAAGCAGTACTTCTCAAACTTTTTTTAAATATTGATTTTATTTAATTTAATCAATGTTAAGAACCACTCGTTGTATTTAATTGTTCGTCTATTAGAAAACAAATTGTGTTCTTTTTTGTACGGAATATTAAAAAAATTACGTACACTGCCGTGCAAAAGTCTTTGGATACTCATTTTTTGCGTATTGTAAATATAAAACTGCAAAAATGATTGATAAAAAATCTTAAATGTTGATAAGAGTACTTAATACTTAATTACAACTTTTGTAATAACCCTAGCATATCAAAAATACAGCATTTACAATTTTCCATGTTAAGGAAAATTGTTGAATTATATGCCTGAAAGGTCAGGTTTACTCAAGTTGAAAGTATTGAACCACAGTGTCTTTCAAACTAACTAGAAATTGTTTTTTTTTTTACTATTTTGACTGCACAGAAATAAAACTGTATTGGACCAAGAAAACCTTGTTTTGTATATAACGAAAACAATATTTTCTTAATATAAGAAACATACTCTTAATCCAACTACGTTATTCCTTCGTTCAAGAATACTATAGTTGGTTTAAGCGATTATTGCTTATCTTATGAAAATATTGTTTTCGTTATATACAAAACAAGGTTTACTTAGTTTGAGAAATCCTTTCTACCAGTGTGCGAGTAAACATATTCTTTTCGCAATTTTGGGGATTTTATTGACTGAATAAAAATCTGTATATTAACATTCAAAATTACAGAATTTTTCACGGCAGTGTAAGTTAAAAAATGCATTTATTAATCCAGAAAAAAGTATAAGAAAGTTTTTTTTGTGTGATTACATTGATAAATGTATATGTGTAGCGTTGAAAATAGAGGTTTACGTAGTGTAATCATTATTCATCATTTCCATAATTGCTCCCAATTTTCTTTCGTTATACCCTTCATTACTTTCCGCTCCAATACGATTATAAATAAAAGCAGAACCGTATATAAAACTGTATTCCAGATTATCTATTCGTCCAAATAAAAATCAAGCTACATAAAGCATCAGTTGGGGTTGCTGAAAATCATGGGTGGTGTGAGGGCAAAACTGAACAATAAAATTAGACAGCTGGAAAGGAAACAAAAAAGAAAAGAACTTTTTTGTATATATAATTTTCCCGCTTACTTGTTGAAGAAAATACACACTTGACTAAATGCTAGTAGATCACAACTTGGAATAAATCCCGCATCTTTGATTGTGTGTATGTATGTATTTGTGTGTGCATATATACATATACATATTATTATGTAAGAACTCAGAAGCGTGCAAGAAAATTGTATATTTATGTATATCCATTAAAATAATTCACCAAATAAAAGTTTATGGTTTTTTAAAATTTTTAATTATTTCGTATCTTAGAAAACATAAGTTTTCAATGAAAGATTCGTGTTTTTTTACGTAAAATAAGATAATAAACTAAATAAAAACTATAGGTATACAAGTCATGAGGCTTCCGCGGTGATCTTGGCTTCTATGTGTAAGTTGCGTCGATTTAGTCTGCAGGAATCTTCTCAAAGTGCACTTTTGATGTCCACTGCAATAAACAACGAAACGTTGGCCGATAATATGACCAAATCGATGCAGTTTACATTCACAAGCCAAGATCCATAAAAACTATATGACCCTATTTAAAAAAAAGTAAAAATGATGTTGATCAAATATCCTTAAAGACAACGTTAAAATAACAAATAAATATTACTATTCCTTTAATCCTCCCTCCCCCTTAAGCGAAATCTTTTTGGTTTAAACTTTTTTTTTAAATATGTGATGGCTCTGAAACTTTAAAATGCCAAATCTTGTATAAAATCGTTCTAAAATTTTACAATAAAAACAAAAAAATACTATTTTTTTCACACACTTATCATTTTGTTATGATAAAAAAACGCGGTTTCTAATCATTCTGAAAAATTACAGATATCTTTGTGAATGATTAAAGATTGTATGCTCCAATTTTCATCAAATGCATGTTAATTTGTTTATTTAATATCTTTTAAACTATTCTCCTTATGACCTTGACATTTGACAAGGTTTTTTGAAATATATTTAAATCAAAATCTTATTCTTTTTCTATGGTGTCAACCTCCTTAATAATTTTTATATTTCAAGTATTTATTGTCATACTTTTTGTTTTTTGTATTTTTTTATTAATCAATTTTCTCGAGAATAGAGAAAAAACAGAGAAACAATACATATATGTGCATATGTCAACGATTCTCAACCTGTGGGACGCGCCCCCCAAGGGGGGCGTGATAAAACTGAATGGGGCGCGCGAGAATATCGAGAAAAAATGAAAAACAATATTATTAAAACATTTATTTAATTTACTGAAAGAAAAACAATAAAATACATTCTAACATAATAAAAAATAAAAACTAAAATACACGTTTACATTTACACTGATATAAAACACTTATAAATAGGATTGTATCAGTACTGCACAATGTATTTAATAATTAACTTATCAATATTAAATAAAAAACAAGATTAATAATTATTAGTGACTCCCTTGGGTCTGTCTTGCAGAGTAAAGTTTTTCGAAAGAAGGTTTAATATTAGAAATTGACACTCTAAGTATTTCTTTTTATACATATTTAGCTGAGATATATTTTTCAGTAAAAATAATTGTATGAGGGTGGGGGTGCGATGAGAATTGTGATTGAAAATTGGGTCGCAAATACTAAAAGGTTGAGAACCGCTGGCATATGTACAAAACAGTTATAATTTTGATATTCGTTAAGGCATTTAAATGGTTGAAATCTCTTTATCAAAACATTTAAATCTAAAGTACACTAAAAACAATTATTTTTTCTTTGTTCTTTTAAAAAAAATCTTAATTTTAATGGCACTGGATATAAAAACACATTTCTTTTTTACAACAGATTTAATTCGTGTGTTCATTTGATAATTATTTTTCCTCATAACCCCTACAGCGTTGGTTTCTCTTTGAAAAATACATTCAGAGTAATCAAAATACACTCTTATACTGTCCGATGGTCAAAGTGAGATTCCAGGAAAAGAAGCAAATGTGTTGTCTATGATGAATCCTCTACATACAACCTTCCTCCCACTCGCCCACCCACCTACACACACACATACATACACACACATACGTGCTAACACCCTCTATATCGCCCTGTGTCAACAATGTGCCCCTACACGACCAATGCTACAGATATTTAAATATAAGGGCTTCAGTTTTAGTATATTGTCAGCAAATTATTTCGCGCCAAAATGCAAATGTTAAAGAAACTTCACGGATCAGTGGTGTAGATTTTTTTTTTTTTAATTTTCAAAAATCAATTATTTTATTAATTGTGTACAGTTTATATACAAAGTAAACATTTCAAAGTTTTTGTATGAATAGAAAATTAATGGTTAATCATATTTTCTCAAAGAAAAATTATTCTTTTGAGATTTTAATGAAGTTAACACTATTAACTTGTTTTATTTTTTTCTTACACTCTTTTTCATTTAGTAAAAACTGTCTCGTCATTTTAATGCATTGAAATTTAAAAATAACCTTTTCATCTATTAATTTTCTTAGGTGCTTTAAAGTTTAATTAAACCAGTGTACTTCAAAATGCAACCCCAACTTTGTTCACATTGATTTCTGATTTAAAGTGTTTGTTTACCTATTACTTTCAAAAATAAATATGGTAAAAGGATTTCAACTCGTTTTTCGAAATCAAATAAAAACTTCAACAAAGAAAAACAAATGGTTTTATATTACAGTATAGTTTGATTGATATTGACGTTTAAAAACTAAAGAAAGTTTTATAAATGGAAAAGGGCAATATTTTATTATTTATTTGTGTATTATATGAATCACTCAACTGCCAATATGACTAATTTGATATTTTTTTGTCAGGACAATTCGTAACAATGAAAATATTAGTATTAAAGGCTTTCGCGGTGATCTTGATATGTATCTCGGCTTCTGGGTGTAAGCCGCATCGATTTGGTCGTTTCGTTACACATTTCACTGCACATCAAAAGTGCACTTTGAGAAGAGCCCTGAAGATGTCCATTACAATGTGTGACGAAATGTTGGCCGATAATATGACCAAAATGACGCAGATTACACCTAGAAGTCAAGATTTATATCAAGATCATCGCGGAAGCCCCAAGACTTTTATACCTATAGCTTTTATTTAGTAATCTTATTTTACGTAAAAAAAACATTAATCTTTTATTGAAAACTTTTTTTTAACATTTTAATTTTCTAAGATACAAAATAATTAAAGATTTTTTCTAAAAAACCATACATTTTAGATTTGGATTGGATTATTTTATTAGATATAAATATACAATGACGTTGACCGATAACACGACCAAATCGACGCGGCGTACACCCAGAATCCATGATCCATATGAAAATATTTTTAGCTTGGGTTAAATAATTAAATTAGATCGAGACGGGAAATTTATTATAAGTCTCAACGTGGGTACCAAAATAACTTTTTTTTTCATAACTTGTACAATTAGACACAACAAAAGTTGCCTAGCAACTGAACTATAATTATCAGATATAGTATTCAGTTAAATACCATACGTCTGCTCGACAGTTTATTTGTTCTCTTCGGTGACGTCATCGCCAAGACATTTGTGACAAGCGGAATATAAATAAATAAACGACTTACTGTTCATATAATACTGTTCACTTAATAGTTTTTTTTTTTAATTTTTTTCTTTGATTTAATTATCGGTCAATTATTTTGAAGCATAGCATACATAAATTTCTTGTCGATGTAATATACGACAACCACACGAAATTTATATAAAATAGTGGCTGTCAAAATGTTCAGAGCAGACCTTGTTTTTTTGGATCATTGTTAAACACAACAAACTATTTTTATGTTGTTCTTCAAATACATAATTAAGGTTATTCGGTCATTAGAGCAATGTATAGATAAAAGTCTAAAAATTTTATGTTATTTATGGATAACTCATATATTTTACTAATTTTTATTTAAAATATTGGTGGTATGGTTTTTGAGTAATTGGATATTAAAAATAGAGTTTTTAACACACGATGAATGAGAGAACTTGCCGAAGGTACTCTATTTAAAAACAAACTATTCGATACTTCAACCCTTTTAAATACTATAAAAATTCTAAAACAAATATATTCACGTGTAATTTATTCAAAATAATGAAAAAGTAGCTCTGCCATTGCAGCAAATTAGTACATGTTATGTTACTATTATATGCCGTTCTGTCTTTTTAAATTTTCAAACTAAATTAAACTTTTTTTACTTTTAATACTAACAAAGTAAAATATTCCATTAAATGTAGATACATGTGTTCTGAATATAAATTAAAAACAACATTTTTCGAAACAAAATCTTTTTTTACAGTGTGCTAGACGTATAACCTTAAAAAATATTTGTTGTAGATACATATATTTAAACAGCAGAGTTATAATTATTTTATTTATGTTATGTTGTATGTCCAATGGGTGGAAGGTGAAGGCTAGAAAGTTCCAAAAATGTATATATTTTAGACGTAGGGATCTTACAATGAATGATAAGACGTTAAAATACTTTACCGTTATGTCATATAAAATAAAAGCCCGGCATAGTATAACATTATGTGAAAAATATGTAAATAATATTGCATAAAACTACGGCGGCATGTGAAATATATACCGTCCGTGGGAGAAGTAAAGGGAGCGGCAAAATAAGAATGAAGGAGGTGAAATGGATGTTAAGAAATACTAACACTACAATCACTATACGATCATTGCAGAATATGAGGGAGGGTTTTAACCTGACACGTTGTCTTGAATATCAATCGGTTTGTTTCGCTTTAAAGATGCAAATTTTACTTTGCACCAAATTATCGTTGTTATCATTATGTGTTGCATTTTTTTAAAACGTAACTATGTACATTGACATATCGTTAATATGTCCTAATAAAATATTGCACCAGAAAACATTTACTGTTCAATTTGAATACACAAAAAGCTACATGACTTTCTTATACGTAGTACTGAGTGTACAGTGTACGTGTGTTTATTTATATGTATGTATATGTTACGGGCAAAGCCCGCAGAGTGTGCAGAGTCGACACTACCCAGGCAATGTCAGCATTGCATGTCGCTGATGGGTAAAATTAACAGAAGTGTTTATCACATTTTTAAAATAGTTTTTTTTGCACATTTGATTCATTGTAATATATTTAAAAACCTGTATCAGTATTTTTTTTATAAAGTAGAAACCGGTTATAACGACATCGAAAGGACCGATCATATTGATCGTATAAAGCGGATAGTCGTAATAATCGGTGAAAATACCGATATATGGGATTCAGTTGGACTTTTATTTTGAGTCGTTAAAACCGATACGTCTTATTAACCGATGTCGTTATAACCGGTTTCTACTGTAGTTAAAATCAGTTTAACATCGTAATACAGTTGGTAGGTACTTACTGCCCACGACGATTTATCATTGTTAACGATGTCCGCTTAAAACTGGACCAAATCCATTAATTAACAATTTTTATGAAATTTGCCTAGCAACGATGTGTAATGTTGACATTGCCCGGACAGTGTCGACTTTTCACACCCTGGCTAACTGATAAAATATAGAAAAAAAATGAGACATAAATAATAGAAAATAACGTTATCTACAACCGTTATCCAAAAAAAATTCTGATATTAAATAAAAGCTTATTTTTGGGTAAAATCATTGGGGGGCTATAGTTCGCCCCATACGAAAAATTTTGGGTACATGTTCATAAAATATTTTTTACTTAAAATAAGTTATTTGATTCACTTTTAAAGTTTGGCACGCCACATCAAATTATACTTAATAGTGGACTGTATTAACGAAGTTTGTGTGATTTTTTATGTCACCAAAATTCCACACGTAATGTATGTATAGTGCATATATATATTATAATAATAAATAGTAGTATACATGAAACCTGAAACTTCAGATACAAATTAATACCATTTGAACATAAACAAGTTAAGTCATTACAAAACTATGCAACTACGTGCTTATTTATAAATTACAAAATAAACAAACAAATATAACATATTTTAGAGATCATATTACCGCATTTCTACTGTAATTTATTTCGTATTTATTGTGACTGATTTTAATTCTTATAATAACAGAATATCAAATTTCTTTCTGTCACCTTAATTACCTTAGTCACCCCGACCTCCACCACAATTCGTATCTCGAGTTTCTTCAGAAATCTTTACATAACACAATTAGTTAAGGTGCAGAAGAATTTCTGCCACAAACCACGAATATTTTCTGAATACAAATGCAGGCTTTATAAGGGGTGAAGTATATTTTATTTGTCGGTTTGTTACCATCTCAACGGTGTGAAATGATTTTGAAAACTTTCATAAGCCAAAACCAATGATTCTGATTTTGCAGTTTTGGATGTTCATCATTACTTTCTTATACATATTTTTGTAGAATTCACGATTTTTTTTCGCACATGATATCGGTCTGTCAGTCTGTATACTCCATTTTTTTACTTAAAAAATTAAATTAGGTTTTTGAAGGTGGTTTTATATTTTTCTTTCTTAAAAAGTTTTTATTTTTTCCTTTTGAGTGGCGTATTTTTGAAATCTATGGTCAGATTCTGATAATATTTATATGAGACCACCTTAGGAGTATACTTTCAAACAAAAATAAAACTCGTCCAAATAGATGCATATTTGTTGGAGTTACACGTAAAAAAATAAACCCAAAAAATTACAGTTTTTCCCTGTACAAGTGTACAATGTACATTGTAAGCGACAACCTAATATTATAAAATATTTTTTACAGTCTGAAACTGTAATAATATAATTTTATCATGATAGGTTGTCGCTTATTATCTGGGATTAAGGGAAAAAACTGAAATTTTTCAGGTATCTTTTTTCAGTATACTGGAAACTATATAATAATGAAATTTAACAGTTTTTGAAGTATATTTTATATTTTACATTCTTTAAAAGTTTTTATTTTTTGCTTTTGAGTGGCGTATCTTTGAAATCTATGGTCAGATTCTTATAAAATTTATATGGGACCACCTTGGAGGCTTACTCTTTCAAATAAACAAAAATCGTCTTGAACATGCATAAAAAATATAAACTATCGAATTGAAATCCTCCCTTTTTTGAAGTCGGTTAAAAAACAACAAATCTCAGAAAAGTGAAATTTTATGTTTACGTTTTATTTTCGTCGGAAACATGTTTACTCTTGTCAATTTTTCAAATTATTTTTAAAACAGTTAACTTTGCTAAAATTAAATAAAATAATCGAATAAAT
Organism: Sialis lutaria; assembly: GCA_949319165.1. NCBI lineage: Eukaryota > Metazoa > Arthropoda > Insecta > Megaloptera > Sialidae > Sialis > Sialis lutaria. The sequence continues at coordinate 7,506,589 of OX439245.1, read as the reverse complement.
ATTGCTCTATTCGTAGTTAAATTTTTTAACAGTTATTTACAAAATGATCTTTATATAGGCATCAATTATTTTTTTATTGGGGCCCCTTTACTTCTGAGTTCTAAATCCATGATACACTTTGAGATTATTTAATGTGCCTTGACTCATGACGCGCGATGGTGCAAAATATTATATAGGATAGATATATTAAAATTAATTTCATGTGGTATCTGCAATTCATTGATCCTTCAAATTTCATCTGAGGAAGAAGAGGGTGTCTGATTTGAAGGGATGAGGATAAGGGTAGGAAAGAAAAAAATAAGTTTACAACACCAAAGATAAATTATATTGAAAAATTAATAAAAAAAGTTGTTTTTCATGTAGAAACACTTAATGTTCTTTCTACATTCTTCTTGTTTTGAAATTCGTATTTTTTAATATCAAATCGGGAGAAGATATTCTTATACTTGGATGTATTTTTAAGAATAATTGTTAATCTGAATTATGTTAATGAAAACAATATACTACAGACTCGTATACAAGGGGGGGGGGGGGGGTCAAAGGGTCATTACCCGCCCCAAGAATTAAAGATATACAGTAGATAATATGAGGAAATCTGAAAGTTATTTAAAATAATCAGATGAACACTGTTTGAGTTTAAATATCACTATCTATTAAAAATTTTCAACTACAAAATCATTTGAATAAAAATTTTATATCATGATAATTAACTGCTTAACATATAGAAATGAAGATTTACATACTATTTTTATTATAATTAATTTTGAACGTCGCTAAAATAATTATTTCATATAGATGTAAGTGATACGAAATTGATTTGACTTGTAGTTACCATATTGTGCATCTCTCTTTGATATCTTTTATTGCAAAATTCTAATTGTTGAGTTATTAAAATTGAAATTAAAGAATTTGCAGTCAAGAAAGTATTTATTAACAAATATCTCGTAAACAACAGCTCTAAATAAATATTGATTAACTGGTTATTAATCAGCGAATTTTTCTGAATAAGTGAAATCCTGTTTTGGAACAGCCTGTATGTTATTTATGTTTTTTGCAAAAACTAAACAATAAAATATTTTGAGATTTGTTATACGTTTATTTCAAATATATATGCTGCTATTATAAGGTTTTTTCTAAAAGTTAAATTTATAATTTGTTTTCTGTATGACCCTTATTCCGAGAAGTTAGGCTGTATACGCGCTTATATACATATGTATATTTATTATTATCATTACAAAATATACAATGTACTTTTCAATCAACACTGACAATATTTTGAGGGTTATTTACCATCGTTGATTGCAAAAACAATTGGCGAACAAATAATTACAAAACATCGTATTTGAAATTGTAAATCTTTGAACTTAATGAAGTGATAAGCAAAAATCGAAGTTGGTAAGAAATGAGGGTAGGTATGGTATAGTATATAAAGAAGGCAGGAAGAACCGAGGTGGAGGGTAGTGGTATGAGTTATAGGGGCGAGGAATAAGTTGAAATATGCATCAGTAAGGTCTGTTTTCTATACATTAATGATTCAATATCAATTAGTACTGTCATGAATTATGTAGCTTTCAATCTGGGTTCCAGCCGTTCTACCCCCGACGAGGCGAGGGAGGCGGAGTTATTTCTTCTTGAACCATATCTTACAACACAGAAATATTGCTTTAATTAAATTCATTATTATTTTAGATTCTTGTTTTTCTTATTTACAACAGTCTAATTTGATTGCTTGCGTCTTTGTGCCATTTCTTGGCATCTATTTGCTCAATGGACAAAAATTCATTTAGAGCATTATTAATGCATTGCTTTACCAGATATTGTGCTTTCGGGTAATTGTGGTGAGAAAGCGGGTAAACACTTGGGGTTGGGCAATTTCAATGTTTATCTGATGCAAGGAATTGTTAATCAATTAATATAACTTTTGTTCAAATTGAAAATACATATTTAACAGGTGAATTTTTAGTAGTTAGTATAATGAAATTTTGTTTATAACGAACTAATGAATATTTTACTTTATTGAGTTGAGAGAAATCAAAAAAATTAAATTAATTTTATAGACACACTTTTTTTTAAATATTTACTTGATTTTCTAATATGTACATATAAATAATTAATATGTAACTCTACTTCTACCGTTTTTATTTTTTATATTTAGTTGGTACATGGAGAAAAATGGACTCTATTTTTTTTAATAATAATGACAGTTGCCGATTAAAAAATTCACTTTTATATCAAAAACACTATCAGTTTTAACATGTACTGTCAATTGAGTAACTTATCCAGTCTCCATTGTTATTTTTATTATACGCAATTTTTATTTTATTCGTAAATATTTAACTAAGTTGAATTATTTGTTAATAAAGTGCTATACAAATTATTTCATTTCAATTAAAAGACAATACAATAAATACTACGATTGTGTAAAATTTAGTATATTTTTTATTGGTATAATAAATTAAACTATACCAATAATACAATAGATTTCGATCCTGCACATAAAATTTACTTATTCGTATTGTACCTTCAGTAACACGTGGCTTAGCAAGGATTACAATATTTTGGACTGTTTTAAGATTACTACGTCAAATAATAATATTTCTTTAAAAATTGAGTGTTTGTTATGAAATATTTTTCTCCGTGTATAAATTTCAAAATAACTAACTGGCCAATGCAAGTACAAATTCAAATATAGATGTTTTTTTATCGTTTCAAATTACTACGTCAAATAATAATATTTCTTTAAAAATTGAGTGATTGTTATGAAATATTTTTCTCCGTATATGAATCATGTATTCTAAATATTTTCATAGATAAATACACGCTTCTTGTAAGTTATCCGGGCCCGTACTTTTATATATAGGTATTTAGAATGTATGTAGAATGTGTCGAGTATAGGGGCAAGTTTTGTGGACAGATTCTTATTGTAACTGTATTTGAAACAGAAAAAGGTATATTTGTTTTGCCCGCATATACCTTGAAATATATAACATAGAAGATAATGCTTTGAAATAATGCTTAGACGTAAAAAGGCCCTCATCTCTTTAGAAAACACATTACTCTCATACTATAACGCGTTGATTTCTTTTTTGTACATTTACTATTTATTCTACTATTCTTTGAAATATGACTCGCGAATGTATATTTATACATAACAGAGATATATTTATGCAAACGTGGATATTCGTATAAAACAAACAATACTAGCTATATATGTAACATACCAGATTTATTTATGTCATTAAACCATAATATAGGTATTTTTGTTTCTCTACTTTTCCTTTTCCGGAATCAGTTCAAAAAGTATTACCTACTCAATCATACACTCTCTTCTTTTACTCCAGTCTACACCTAAGAATATACGATCTGTTTAAATATATATATTTATGTAAAATGAATGTAAATTGAAACTTAAAAATAACAAAATATGAATTTTAATATTTAATTCTTATTTTGAGTTTTTTTTTTGTTGTTTCAGGCTGCTTCTTTGGAGAAAGCTCTGAAAGAGCAACACGCAGACCTGGAGCGGCCGTGGGGTGGCGGTGAAGCGGTCGGACGAGGCGACGAGCTTCGGTTAACTAGTACGTCCTCCGCTGACGCGGTATCAATCCAGGGTAACGGCAGTGCTACTCCTGAGCCACCGCCACCACCACTGATGCCTGGTAGAGACACGTCATCACCACGACCTATACAATCTAACCAGGAACATGGAGCGTCGGTCGGGCCTAGTCCGCCGCCGAATAAACCCACGGCGCCACCGATGCTCCTATCACCGCCGTCTGGAGCCGGTGGTTTACACCACATGCTCCAACAGAATGTCATCAGCCCTGCCCAGTTGCAGTCGCTGATGAAACATCATTATATGCAGAATCAACATCATCAGGTTAGCTCATATACATTATAATACTCATGTAGTCTCAAAAAAAAATCATATCGTCGCTTTAGTTCAAACTAGACTACTTTACAACAGAGCTTTCAAATAAAACGTTTTTTAACAATATCTATACCGGGTGTTTTCTTTTTAAGACTTTCCAAATTTATATTTCCAAAATAACGGATTTTCAGACAAATGTTTCGTGATTTTGAGGGGGCTAAATATTGACATTAAGGGTTTACCTTGAAAAGGTCGCCATGATGGGTTTTCAGGTTCAACTTTTCTTTTTCAAATCTAAACCTATATTTTTTGTTACAGATTCGTAATCAACTGGGAAAAATAAGTAAATTTTGTCTGAAACATTATTTCTGAAAATGTTTATTTTTATGATATAGGGCAAATAAACAGTAATATCTGGATTTTCAATCATTTTTTACTCCAAAACTATTAATTTTTAAAAATATTCGCAAGTGACAAAGAGTGCTTAGATTTAGGTATGAATTATCAGTGATTTTTTTATTAGTAATTCATTTTTTTCATAAAAATTTCTTTATAAAAAGTTGCATAGTTTTTTTTAATAATTTTGAAATAAAAATTTTTCTGAGAATTCTTGTCTAAATCTAAGCACTTTTTTCCTCTTATGATTTTTATTAAATTATTGAATCTTCAATAATTATATATTTCGTCAATATTAAGCCACCTCAAAACCATGAAATTTTTGTCAAGAAAATGTTCTCTTAAAATTCTTTATTCTAGAAATAATCTGCTGGAAAGTCCTTAAAAAACACCCGGTATATACAAATGAATGTTCGTTTGTGTATGACTTATAGACTCGGGAACTACTGAACCGATTTCAATGCGGTTTTCATAAATAGTTAGATCATTTTTCTGTGCATATTCGTGACTATTAATATTTTATGAAAACTAAAGATTTAATATCAAAAAAATAAAAAAATCTTTATCATGTCGTGTTTCGTTTCCATGATGTCACAAAGCATAACACGGTCATTTAAATAATTTCTCTATCTATAATTTACGGTTTCAATATTTTATTAATTTAGATCACTATGATTTTGTAGATATTAACCCCGGCAACACCAGGACCAATGCCCATTTATTATATTAATATAGTCGTTTCTTTTTTCTCACACACTTGTCATTTTTTAATTAAAAAACACGGTCTCTAATCATTATGAAAATATACATATACAGTAAAAACCGGTTATAACGACATCGAAGGGACCGGTCATATTGGTCGGAAAAAGCGGATAGACGTAATAACCAGTAAAAATGCAATTAAATGGGTTTCAGTTGGACTTTTATTTTGAGTCGTTAAAACCGATACGTCGTATTAACCAGTGTCGTTATTACCGGTTTCTACTGTATCTTTATAAATGTATTAAGAATATAGGCTCAAATTTTCATCAAATTCTCTGTCACATCACTTTGAAAAATCTTGTCATTATACAAAATTTTTTGAATATAAATGTCTTGTTATTTTCAAAGTTTCATCGAAATCTCTGTTATTTTTCTATGGTGTCTATACTGAGCTTTATGTGACTTACTATATAACTGACTGTAAATACAGTTAATTAAATGTATTTTCCAGTCATCATTTCAACAACAGCAACTAGCTGAATTAGGTAAAAAACAGCTCGAACAAACGATTCAACAGTTACAAGAACAACTTCAATTAAATATCATACAACAGACACATATAATGCAGTCTGGCCAAGACAAGAAAAAAGCTTCGGCTCCATTACAGCAATTAGCTGTACAACAACATCAACTAATGCAACAGTTAACCCTTGCTCAGAGGCAGTACGTCGTACACCAGGGGATGACAATACCCTCGATGATGATGCCTCAATCTACAGGTATGAATAAATATCTTCAATACAGCTTTATCTCTATATTTAATATATTTATTTTAAAAACCGATATATTGTTTTGCGATATTAATTTAAAATGTTTAATAGCTAACGCTATCTGCAAGGTGTCAAATCGTTATGAACTTGCTCAGGATTTTAGAGCGATAATAAATGTATAATGATGTATATCAGGGATTATCGACGGGCTCCAGGTGGACCCCGTTGGGGTCTGTTGAAGTTTAAAAAGATACCAGGGGTCTATTAGGGGTCTATGATAAACTGTTCTGTTTTTGCTTTCTACTTGTACTTTTTCGACAAGATTTCTGGAATTTAAAAATGTAAGGAGGTCTATAAAGAACATCATTCTTTTAAAAGGGGTCTGCTTATATGAGATGCATTATATTATTACTCCCCCCACTGTTTAAATCGCTGATTTCTTCTTAACGCTCATGCGTCAAAGTTAAACTATTGATAAGAACTGCCAGTGGACTGTCAGCAGATGGCGTTAGTTTAGGTTAACATTATACGTGTTTTTATTCATCCAGTATATGGTTGTTTTGTTTATTTTCGAATATCTTCAATTATAAAAAAATATCGTTTTTCGTATAATGAAATAAAATTATTTTAAGTTTAATTGAAAATAGATATAACTTTTTTTATCAGTTATACCTATTTCAGATATCATTATATTTGAATTAATAAAAATTATGCTTTTGTATTATTTTTTAATTTAGGTAGACTCATATTTTCAAAAATATTGTTTTACTTAGGTTAAATCTACTGAAGCAGAAAAGGTTTAAAGTTATCTCTGCAATGAATATTTTATAAATTTGACATATGTACTTACATATTTTCAATTAAAATTTAATAATTAGTATCATGTTGTTTAAAATAATTTAAATGTTCATATTTAACTACTTTGAAAAAGAAGAAAACTTGAAGATTCTATTGAAGAATGAAGATTTTTACATATTTCTTTATATATAATACAATTTTAATTATTTTTATTAAAGAGTAATGCATGCATTTTTATAAATAATAATTAATTTAAAATCAGAAGATTTTATTAAAATGGGAAACATTTAAAGAACTACTGGTGTATTGTCCATTTCGGAGTTGGAGAAATGAGGTATGTAGGTCCTTGATCTTCCTTTCCATTTTTTACAGTCATATCTGGACTTTTGGGCAATTGTCATTATTTTTATCGAAACAGAAACTAAAAAAGATATGGACACAATTAATAAACTATAAAATGTATTAATTAATAATCGATTTTATTTAATAATTATAAATACATTTTATAGTTTATAAATTCTAGCGATTTTTCGATATCAATATAAATTTAGTGATTGAAATAAATAATTTTTATTCGAAAAAAGATTGGTAATTTTAAAAGAAAATGCGCAATTCTTTAAAATTATCTTTCTTCAAAATATTATTAGATAAATCAAAACTAATCTATATTACGTATACAAATCACTGAATCTATATCTAAGAAAAATCGTTAAAATTTATCTATTCTGCATTAATAAGGTTCAATTAAAATAAATACAAAATTAGTTAATAAAAAAATACGACTGTACATTTAAAAATATTAATATAAAATTCCGAAGACCTCAATTTTATTTCTCCAATCTATAAATTGAACCATAACTGAATAAAAGAATAGATCCACGGGTCCATATTTACACAGACGTACTATTTAGGTCGATCCTAGCATCCTGTCCATAGATTATTATCCTAGGAGATGTGATAACACAGGATCCATGAGAATCTTCACGTATGGATAAAACTTATGGCAGTTGCCCATCTAAGTCAGTCCATCAGTTACTCCATATGAACACCGTACCCCTTACCTTCTGTATTTATTCCCTCACAACCCCCACCCCCCTAAACCTCGGTTCACCAACTCCGTGATGGACAAGTGGCAACAGGATCAACTGCCATTAGTTTTTCCATCATGCAATCAGTGTTGAAGTCAAAGATTACATTTTGGTAATTTTCTTCAGTAAACTAGTACATTTTTGAATAACTTTTTTTCAATGCATTTCATATCAATTTCTATAACTAAAATGTGTAACGCACTTATGCCCGGTATTATAAATTACAATTTAGACAAGGAAAGCTATAGGACTAATAACTCATTATCTAGCGTTGTTACCATATCGCTCCACGAATCATTCAGATTTTAAAATAAATATCAACTGTTTTGATTTATAAAAAAAATTTAATAATAAATGTTTTATATTGTCTTTAAAAGAATTTCAGTGATAATTGATTAATAGAGAAACGTTTATTTGGAATTATCATCTCTCATACATACAAAATTCAATTGTAATTTAAAACATATTTGCATATTATTAATTTTAAACTAATGCCTCTGGGATATATCATGTATCCATAGAAATGACGAAAGTGACATATAATTCAAAATGGCCGCCGTAAAGTTTTGGCAAACAACAGTTTCATATACAGGCAAACATTGGTTGTTATGTATCTATAATCTTTCCTAATTTAAACACTTAAAACAGGGTATTAATTATGTGATAGTATCTATGGATTTATTTCAAAATTTAGATCAGTGGTACACAGTTGGTAACTCTGACCGTACGAGATTATTTTCATAATATCACTATTGTTTTAATACCGTTGTTGGTGTTTACTTACTTGTCAAATACTTCATAGATTTTGTACCCCGTTCGAAAGTGCTTGTTAACTAACAAATTCTATCAGCTCATTTATAATACTAGACATTAATGCAAAACATAGTCAATCTATTCTTATTATTTATTTGTTTCAAAAATAGACTTACCCCACTTTCAAAATAAAAGGTTCTCTATTCGGTTCCATATATCTGATTCAGGGCCGCAATAAGGTACCTAAAGGCCTTAAAAAAGTTGGTAATGATCGAGAAATAAAATTTCATGAATATAAATAAATAAAATTAATATTTTGCAAATTTTCAAATGATTTATTTTTAATTACATATTTTAACAACATTGAATATTACAGTCGAAATCGGTTGTAACGACATCAAGGGGACCAGTCATATTAGGTCGTAAAAACCAGTAAAGAGGCAATTATATGGGATTCAGTCGAGACTTTTATTTTGAGTCGTTAAAACTGATATGTTGTATTAAACGATGTCGTTATAATCGGTTTCGACTGTATATATAACTGTATTTTAAATTACAGTTATATATACTACGATTTGGTGGAGGCTCTCTTATGGTGAAGGCTCCTAAGCAATGCCTAGTTTTCCTACTTACATGATTATTGCGGTCCTGATTGCGTAAAATGTTTTTAGTTTAAACATTTTATTTTACGTATACGGCCATACGCGAAAAACACATTTTATAAGAACTGTAAAACAAAATTAGTTAATTTTTGAATTCAACACTGATTTAAAATACTATTTCTTTAATATGTAAAACTATCAATAATAAATACGTTTGTTATTGTTATGTAAGATTTTAGATGGTAATATTATATCGTAAATTTTTTAAGAAATTATTTAAAATATTTAAAAAAAAATTTGTTGTTATATTCTAACTGTATTATCATTATGTCTATTTTTTGATCCAGGACTTGTACCTCGGGATATTTTAAGCCCGTGGAAAGATGGACATATCGGCGAAACTTCTCATCAAAGTAACCATAAACCATTATCAGATATTAACGGTAAGTTCTCTAAACAAAATCAGTACAAACTGATAAAATTTCAAAAAAACATATATTTTCTTTTGTTCTAGGTCTCCTTAGTTCAATAGTTCTAGGAAGAAATAGGGAAGATAATGGCAACCCTGGCTTACAGGGTGAAGAAAAACAAAATAATCAAGATGGGTTAGCGCCTCAAGAAAAAGTACATCCGTTATACGGCCATGGCGTCTGCAAATGGCCCGGATGTGAGGTCATATGTGATGACATCCCGTCTTTTATAAAGTAATTATTTTAAAAATACTATATTTGTCCACCCCTATCAACTGTGATGTGTTAATACAGTTATTATCAATATTATACTAAAGTTAACACAAAGTTTCTCTAAAAGAAAACAACCCTGGGAGGTAAAGTAGAGATTTTTAACCGCCCGCGCCGCATGTCGCATCGTCGCGACCGTTACTTTAAAAACTCTAATTATTCCTTGCCGCAATTAATATTCACAAGGCTTTGCATTGAAATGACAGAACACATTTATTAAGTCCTGAACATTCCATCAATTTTATAAAGGCAGTTACTTTGCCCTTACTACAGCGGTACCAAGTATTTTAAATTTCTTATTCAATAATAAAAAACTAATTTCAAAAAATCTTTTTTTTTTCTTTATTTCAAATTATTCATTTTGACCAAAATATAAGACGAAGTACCTGAAAATGTCCGTCTGTCTGTCCGTCCATTTATCACAGGTACAGCTAGAAGTATCAAATTGGGTATTTCCCAAATATTCAACTTTAGCTCGTCGGCATGGTGGTGGGGGCTCCTCTCGACGTCGTTAAATCAAGCAGTTGAATTACCAACAACGTCGTTAAATCAAGCGATGAGTGTATTGTCAATAATTAAGTTTCATATAACGGTACGCAAACTTCAGGATACGAATTTTTCTCAAACTTTTTCGTCTTTTTTTATAATACAATTTTACTCGAAACATAAAATTCAAAAAAATCAGAAGCGACGTTTTTCCACTTTTTTCTTTATTTTCGGTAAAATATATTATTTTGTTTCAGACATTTAAACATTGAACACACGTTAGACGACCGATCTACAGCGCAAGCCAGAGTTCAAATGCAAGTTGTCTCTCAGCTGGAACTACAACTTCAAAAAGAACGTGATAGGCTTCAAGCAATGATGCACCATTTACATATGAGCAAGCAGATGTGTTCGCCTGAACCGCACAAGAGTGAAGCCGGTCCGGGAAACACGGCGTGCGCGGCCGTTACCAAGATGTCTGCACCCATGATGAACCAAGGACAACCGAACTTCGCGACTAGTCCGGTAAGCTCTGTACCGCCTACAACAGCTTCCATGTCGGCGTTGGTATCTGCAGTTAGGTCGCCAGTGCTGCAGTCACCGACGCAAACAATGCCTGGACCGATTCGTAGAAGAATTAGTGATAAGTCGGCGCTTTCTTTAGCTGGAGGTATGTTCATCTATTTTATTTATCTTTTATAAAATGTATATTTCATATTATCATATAAATTAGTACCTACCCTACTTAAGTACTAACAAGCGCGTATACATACTTAACTTCTCGGAAGGGGTCATACAGAAAAAATATTATAAAAACTTTCTAATAGCAGCTTATATATTTGAAATAAACGTATAATAAATCTCAAAATATTTTATTGTTTATTTAAAAAAAAAATCAATAATATACAGGCTGTTTCAGAAAAATTCGCTGAACTTGTTAATCAAAATTTATGTAGAGCTGTTATTTACGAGATAAGGGGCTATACCAGTGTGAACGCTGGAAATTTGGGTGATTTTCGGAAATTTTTTGAAGAAAAAACTTAATGAAATATTTTGAAAAATTGAGAATATATTTAGCTATATTAGAAGTGTATTCCATAATTTTTTCACGTAAAAATATCGATATCTAAGCGACTTATGCGCTGTCTTCGGAAGCGCCAAAAAAAATCTCCTCCACTGCGGGCATGATTCCGGACGATGGAGTAGATGAAATTGAAAAAAGAAAAAATGTCGTTAAACTGGACGATGACCTACGATTTTCGAAAAATATCAAAATCTAACAAAATGGCGTTGTTATGAAAAATAGTATGTTTCATTGCCTATAAAATGGTCGTATTTTTAATGCCAAATCATCAATTTTCATCCAATCAAAAATATCCCAGTTCATCGTAGAGTAAATATATTCAAGAGTGCTCAGTTCAAATTTCAAGTAAATCGGATAATTGCTCTTTGAGTTACAATGCCAGCAAATTTGAAAAATCTCATTTCGAGAAAAATGCATTTAAAGATTTAACTATCGATTTCATATCTGCGAGCGGTCGCTCTTTAGAAGGCTGCTGTTTGGAAAGTATTAGAGATACGGCCTTGAAATTTTCACAGAATATTCTTGAAACTATAAACTCTCTAAAAAGGCAAATAAAAGATTTTTTTTAAATTTCACACTGGTATGGCCCCTTAATTTTCTTGTGTGCAAATTCTTTAATTTAAATTTTAGTAACTTAAAAATTCGAATTTTGCAATAAAAAGTAGTAAAGCGAGATGCACAATATGGCAACTAAATCAATTTCTTATAACTCATATAAAATAACTATATTAGCTATGTTCAAAATTAATTATATTAAACATAGTATGTCAATCTTCATTTCTACGTATCAGTTTATTATTATAATATAAAATTTTTATTCAAATAATTTTATAGTTGAAAATATATTAATAGATAGTGATTTAAAAAACTCAAACAGTGTTCATTTGACTATTTTAAATAACTTGCTTTCAGATATCCTCATTATATCTAGTATATCTCTTTAATTCTTGGAAAGGGGGTCATGACCCCTTGACATCTCTGCCATTGTATACGCGCCTGGGTACAACGAATTTTCTTGCTTTATATAAGAATTCTTTCACATATAATAAAGTTTACACAATACAACTCTTCAGAAATGTTCATATGTATCAAAAAATAGTATTAAATGACATATTTTTTAGTTCTGCCCCTTCAGACAAAAGTAATTTACCGCACCCGTTATTTTATGATAAAAAAAATATATTTTTCCACCACTTATTGCGCAGGACAGTTACCCTTTTTATCTTTTCATAAATACGTTCTTATTTCAAGTTTTACAATGTATTTAATTTAACTAAGGTATGTCCTAAATAAACTAATAAAAATTGATTGAAATTAATAATTTCATCGTTTTCAAATAATACACTAAAAAGGATAACAAGGACTCTACATGTGTTTGTTATTACAGTATTCTGTATTATTTCAAAATTTACAGATTTCTTTAAATTAAAGATAATTTTATAATATTTTTCCGTGTTGTATACCTATAATCTATGAATATTCCTAGAATATATTCTAGTATTTAAAATAGATAATGCATTTTTGTTCTAAAATCAAAATGATAATAAAAAAAATTCTCTTAGCCAAGATACGCACCATTAATAGTTGAGATTTTCGACTACAGATGGTACTGTATACAAAAATCAATAATTTTATTGACACAAAGTACGTTTACATAGCGCTGTTATTCCGGTTTTACTGTAACCGATGTAAAAAAATGCGTGAAGATAGCACATTACGCCTGACATAAAGGGTCGATTACATTGAGCGAGTTTACTAGCTACAAGCCGGCGAGTTTAGAAGCGGACGAGTCAGCTAGTATTGTTTACAATTCGCTAGTTAGCTAGTGAACATGATTAAACTGGACGAGTTTATTAGCAGCTAGTGAATTCGTCGGCTAGTAGCTAGTAAACTCGCTCAATGTAATCGACCCTTAAGGCCGCGGCAATACGCTTCCAGTCGACTAGACCGAGTTCACAACAGCAGCGAACTCGATTAAATAATCACGTATAGACATTAAAAAGCAGGACAGTATTAGGTAGCATGTTGCAACAGATGTCCTGCTTTTTAATGCCTACACGTGATTATTTTATGCGAGTTCGCTGCTGCTGTGAACTCGGTCTAGTCGACTGGAAGCGTATTGCCGTGGCCTAACTGATCAGGTTCAGTTATGCTATTCCTCTTGACTTATTACAGGCATAGCATAATTAAACCGGAATAAAGACGCGTTTTAACTGCATGGACATTGTTATATCTATTTTGCCAACCCCAAAAAAAGAGTCTAGTGTCCACGGAGTATAGGGATTTCTTATTGGTACACCATCAAACTTATATCGGAATTATAATTCCAGCTGTCGTTACTTATTCTCGTATGTGTAAACAGCTCTGCTTAAAATGTTTTAACTATATCGGTTACAGTAAAACTGGAATAACAGTGCTATGTAAACGTACTCAGAAATTCATTTTCTTTACAGTACATCTTAAATGAAACCATTTATTATCATAAAAACATATAAACAAATTAAAGTGACTCTTTTGAAAAGTCGATAATAATTTAATTTGTAAACAACCAGGCCCGGATTAGACCGGGTGAAGGACAACCGGGTAAATAAATGCCCGTTGTACCGACGAAAATATAAAATACATTTTTAAAACATTACAAATTATATCCTAATCTATTTAAGCTCTTTTAAAATGTGCACAGAAAGTTCATTTTTGCAAGATATGTATAACCATAGGTACCGACTTCATATTATCTGTGGGGGCGAGGTTTTAATATTCAGTGATGAATCCAGAATAGAACTGGATGCGGGCTGTTATTTTTCGGGTCACGACTGTGGCCCGACATGAGCGTACAAAATTTTCAAATCTTGTTTCGTGAGCAATGGTGATTGGTTTTTTTAATGTACACGGAAAAAAGAAACCTAAAGATATACAATTTTTCCCTGTACATTCCGGACAATAAGCGTCAACCACTTATTATCCGACAACCTATTATTACAACAATTATTATAAAATATTTTTTCTGAAACTGTAGTAATATAATTTTAGGGGTGTAATGTTTGCAGTTTATCCATTAATTTATATAGAGTACCTGCAAACATTTTTACAGTTTCAAACTGTAAAAAATATTTTATAATGATAGGTTGTCGCTTACTATCCGGAGATGTACCTACAGGAAAAAACTGTAATTCTTCAAATTTCTTTTTTTTCGGGTACCTATTAAATCGATCTGTTAATGAAAAATAATTAATATTATTGTTTATATAGTAACTTATGGTTTCCTTTCTTATTCTATGACAAATTGGAGTTTGATCCATAGAATATTACCCATTAATTTATAATTTCGTTAAAACTATGTTTTTTATATGAAAAGTTGAATTTTTTATACCGCAGATCTGTATCTCCAACTGTTTTTGAGATATGGCCTCTCAAAGTTTTATATTTTTCAAAAATTTGATTTGAAATCTATATGACATGCAAATTTCGACAAAAAGATTTCCATTTTAAAAAATGTCGGAAAATCATAATTTACTAAATAATAACAAAAATCTCCCATTAAATCTCGCCGAAATTAGCGATTTCCCTCAGCCCACCCATTCGGAGTCGGTGTCTATGGACAAATAATTGAAACTAAACTTTATTTGATACTAAAACATATTTAATTGTTAATGCTGCCAAGTAGGTTTACCCTACATGCTAGAACGGGCAGGTTTAGATGTTCAACAAGGTAATTTTTACATTCTTTTTATATTTTTATAAATACAATGACGATTTGTGCATTGTTTTATTGTAACAATCGATTTGAAATTTAAATAAAAAATGATTTACATTCATTCACAAATCGTCATTTATATTTTTAATTTTTATTATACATACAATTTCCTAATTGATATGCTATTTTAATATATTACAGAAATCCAAAGAAATAGAGAATTTTACAAGAATGCTGACGTTAGACCTCCTTTTACTTATGCATCGTTAATTAGACAGGTAAATACAGGGATATTAACCCTTAGCTGCTTCACTTCTCCAGATTAACATACCTGCCACACTGGAGTCACCTCGTACCCCAGACATTAAAATGCTAACTACTTGTAAGCTATTGAATATTTTAATTCAATAAAATTCCTCTATCATCTTCGAACGATACGGAATGCACTCCAATCGATTATTTAAAAGAATATATATTATTTAATATTAAAAAAAAAGGATTGTGTGGTTTTATGAAACCACGGTAAAAGTGAAACTTTTTTTCACATTATAGACATTTAACTAAAAATTTTCGGAATAATAAATTCAAGCACTCAAAATTGAAATAAATCCATAAACAACAACATGCACCAGCAAAAAGTTCTAATAATTCTAATAAATTCTATATAAAAACCAAGATCTTTTTTCCTTTTTCTATAAGCACGTGCTCTGTCGGCGTTCTGTTTTTTACGGCGTAAAATTAATTCATCGTCATTCATTTTTGCACTATTCTTTGCTTTTTCCTCGTTGATCAGTTTTTTGGACTCACTAGCTGTGTCGTTGTTTACCAAAAGCAAATAAATAACAACATTTACATTAAACACTGACAAATTACAATACAAACTTACTAAATATGTATAATAGCACACAGTACATAAACTGTCATACAATGAATGGCTGCTTGTTCCATGCATGCGCAGTCCAAACGTCAGCGACATGCAACACACAGACCAAAAAGTTTGAGACGATGTAATAAAAGTTTCACTTTAAAAAATTGAAAACCTTGTAAAATTTAAACAGCTTACATTGAAGTTAAAACAATGAGGGGCGCCTGGTACCCAGTGGCAGCTAAGAGTTAAAAATAACTTCAAAACTCAGAAAACTGTACTAAATCGTAGACATATGGGCTGTGCATTGTACATCTGATTCAAAAATCGAATCCTCACAAAAAAGCTTATCTTTTGTGAACCAAATTTAATCAATATTAAATATTAACCCACCGTTAGGCGCGCGGATTGTACACGTAAACTACTCTTTTAAAAACTGTTACAACTAATATACTTATATCATATTTTGAGTAACTTTTAAAAACACATTCTTGTATATTCTTAGTTAGTTAGTTGAAGTATTATACATAGTACGATATCGTGAGTTATAATGAATCAAATACAGTGTTTAAAAGGGTGGCTTACGCAAGTAATCCACGCGCCTAATACAGGGTTAATACAAAATGCGCAGTCCAGGTATTTGCGTCTATGGACTAAACTAATTAAAAAAGTATGTATTAACCGTAGACAAGGAAAGATATAGGACTAATAACACATTATCTAGCGTTGTTTAATTACCATATTGCTCCATGAGTCATTGGCGTATCATTCGGGTTTTAAAATAATTATCAATTATGTTGAATTATAAAATAAATTAATAATAAATGTTTTCTATTATCTTTAAAAGTATTTCTGTGATATTTGCTTAACAGAGAAACTTCTCTCATACATACCGAATTCAATTGTAATTTAAAGCATATTTGTATATTATAAATTTCAATTGACGCCTCTGGGATATATCCATAGTAATGACGAAAGTGTCATATAATTAAAAATGACCGCCGTCAAGTTTTGGTAACAGTTTCATTTACAGACTAGCATTTAGCATTGGTTGTTATGTATCCATAGTCTTTCCTAATCTAAGGTATTAATTACACTATTCAACAAAAAAATACTTTTGTAATATAGCAGAGATCTGAATAGAAAATTTAGGAGGCTTTTAGCATGCCGAAACGGAATTTGCTGCCCAATTGGTTTCATCACGTCAGGGTTTTGAGATATTCTAACCTAAAATTCCCAAAAATGACTATATTGGCAATGTTAAAGAATTTATTATCAAGTAGGTAATTTTTTTCTAAATTTTTCGGTCACGGTAACAAATAGTATTATAGTTCCTCTTTAAAATGAGTTTTAACTTTCTACTGTACGATTTTTTTAGCCGAGATGTACTAGTTTGAAGATATGATATTTTTGTTAATAGAGTGTAGTATTGTAGATACAATGAACTTTACTACATATATCTTCAAAGTAGTATATTTCGGTAAAGAAAAATCGCATAGTAAAATGTAAAAAATCATTTTAAAAACAAAAGATAATACTATTCGAAATCGTGAAAGAAAACGTCAGAACAAAATTACCTACTTAGTAATAAATTCACCAACATTGCCAAAATCGTCATTTTTGGGACTTTTAGGTTCGGATATCTAAAAAAAACTGACGTAATGGAATCATTTGGGCAACGAATTCGGGTTCGGCATGACAAATACCTTCTAAATCACGTATTCAAAATGTGATTTTTTTTGTTGCATAGTGTTATTATCTCTGAAACGTCGCGTACAATTTTAGTTTATGCCAAGGTTAGTATATGTACACTGTACATGTTGTACCATAACTTTTGACCACTCAGCGGCCGCGGGGTATTACGTCATCCTGAGGAACCTTTATATGGTAAATATAGTTTGACAATCATTTATAATATTAGAGGATTCCTCATGAAGATGCGGTCTCCCTTATCATCCACTCCCCGCACAGAGTTATGGTACAACCTGTGTACAACCTGTTTATTTACTAACCTTGAGTTTATGCTATGTCTCCTCTGAAGTTGGAGTATTTGGTACTAATGAATGATACTTTTTCAGTCAATTATTGAATCTCCCGATAAACAACTGACCCTCAATGAAATATATAACTGGTTCCAGAATACGTTCTGTTATTTCCGACGTAATGCTGCAACATGGAAGGTAAACTATCTATTTTAATATCTTTTTTTAAATACATTTTTTACAATAGTCTAAATTTTACAGTGATATGATATTGTATACATATTTTATGACCGGAATAAAAACATAAAACATTTTTTTAATAATTCAATAAAATACTGTTGATTTTTTACCAAAACGAACGAAGCCCTTGAAAATATAGAATCTATAATAACCTTATTAAAGTTTAAAATAATTTTTATATATTTATGTAGTAAAAAAACTAAACTTCATATAAAACAGAGAACTGTTCATTGTGTTCATTTGCATTGGCACCCTATATATTTACACATATCTATACAAATTAAATGATTTTTTTTTTCATTAAATAATTTTAAAAATAAGTATTTGCGTATTGATTATTAAAAGTTAATTTTTGTTTTAATTTTCATCTTGCTTTTAAATGATTTTTACATTTTTTTTATAATTAATAAATGACATTTTTTTAGTCAACATTTCAGGAAATGACAAGTTACTTTGTTAAAAATAAAGTTATATTCAACGATGGATATATATGGCTTTATTTTCAGTATGTGGTATGCTTGAAGCTTGCATGTTATGGCATTTTATTTTATTTTTTACTGTGTAGTTGATATAAAAATGAATACACACTCACTGTTCGATTACAGTCGAGTACGAACCAGCTCGATCCAGACGTCGTTCCCCCTTACAGAACCGCTGCTAGTAGTACATAGTATATTTATATATATTTACAGTACCTTCTCGCTATACGCTATAAAAAATCGCGTTAAAAGAAACTAGAATTTAAATATTAAATAAACAATATACATGTAAAATACCTCCTTTTAATATATAAATGATTTTATTTTATTAATTGTTTATTATAAATAATATATTTTTTATATACAGGGTCTCCATAAAATCTCATTATAATTAAATAAAATATTAAACATTTTTTTGATTACTACAAAATCAGAAGTAAGAATAAACTGACGCTTTTTTCCATCATTTAATACACCTCTATATGGGCATCATCAGATGCGTGAAATACTAGATTTCTTACTATATTCGTTGTAATGCTATCGATAGTAGCAATGGTATCTGTGATCTTTTGCTTTATGTCAATATCTTCAATATAACCAAAGAGAGTGATATCTGGAATGAGATCAATTACAACCCCCCATATATGACAAAGGATAAGTTGTATTTTTTTTAAATTTAACATATGGGCCTAAAATATCGCTTAATACGCATCTATACATTTTTTGATAATTAAAAATCAAATTAAATTTGAATTTGTTATTTTAACAATACGGGCCCGAAATATCACATAAACACGTACCTGAAATATACAAATACAATGTGATTAACTGTTTTTATAATCACATATCGCATTGAAAGAATTTGATTAAGATAATTCATCAATTAATTGTTTTTGTAATAATTTTTTTAAATTGTAAAAATATTTTATGGAGATCCTGTACTATACTAGTTTTATTTATATTTCGGCGATAACACTTTAAAAATGCTATTGACTTATTTTAACACAACAGAATTATAGGCAAGCTCGGTGGTCATATCGTAGCTTATATTTTTTCGCGTCATTTTCGATTTATTTTTGTAGCATTTTCAAGAGACGTATTGAAAAAATGGTGGTTGCATTATTTGATTTTACGTTGTTAATGGCTTGTTTATACATATATATTTTTTCAAATATTTATTTGAATTTTTGAATAATCACCCAAGTTTATTTAATCATTTTTAAGTTTTTATAAAACACTAAACTGAAATGATTTTTAAAAAGAAAATGCTGTTTGTTTTCGAGTTGACATTAGCATTAAAATTTGAATACTCTAAACGTGAAAAAACGCCTTTAATTTTAATTAACACGCAAGGACATTCATCCATATATATTATAAAGCTCAACGTCTCTGTCCATTTATGCGCTTATAACTCGAGAACCACTTATCCGATTTACGTGTTTTTTTATTCATAGATATGTCCTCTGGCTAAGTTATAGACTATATTTTGTTACGTTAGGTAACTTAAGAACTAAGCAGTGACGATTATAGTAAATCTAGTCGGAAAAAATCGCAAATATCTCGGCTTGTGGTATTTTTCCCGCTAAACTAATTACAACCCAACATACGTGACTGAGGGTGAAATATTAACTCCCGTGCAAAGCCGGGACGGATTCGCTAGTATAATTATAAACGATAAAATGCGTTGGTACATACATACATAGTCCATTTCCGGAACAGCTACAAAGCTAAAATTTTGCATACACATAGGTTGCATGCTCGACACCTCAAAAAAATAAGTTGGATAGTGGAGACAGCTAAAGATACTCGAAAAAGAGTTATGACAGCGTAGCCAACCCGGTGGTGATACGATTTATTCAAAAGTTAATTTATGTATAATTTTTAGCAAGCAAAAATTAAACTGATTGATAAATTGAGATAATACGAGTATGAGTAAGACTTTGCTATGTATTCGGGCTGTCAGAATTGTTATTATGAGTACCTATCTGTAGAGAGAACTAACGGTCGTATGCGATATAGCGGTATAGCGATCAGCGAGAGGTACATGTAATAGTTATGTGTCGGGCCGTTATTATTTGGTAGCGCAGTAGCGTTAGTTGAGTGTAACTTATTATTTTGAGTTAAGCCGCTTATTTTATTTATGATTTGTTTGGTAGAACGCAGTGAGGCACAACCTGTCCCTCCACAAATGTTTCATGAGGGTCGAGAATGTAAAAGGCGCCGTGTGGACCGTAGACGAAGTGGAGTTTTACAAGCGAAGGCCCCAACGGTGTTCGACGGGCTCGGCACCCGGGCCCGGAGCCGCAGGCGGGTATGTCACTCGGGCCCACTGCACTGTCCCGCTCCAAATTATTACTCACTCATTCTAGCATCATGTTGTGTTGTGTGGGCTTCTTTGTCTGTATATCTCTATTTACTACTTGCGTATACTCACTACTGTTGGGCTTGCGAGTGTGTATGTGTGTGTGTGTGTGTGCGTGTGTGTATACGTATTAGTAAGAATGCGTGCGAAGCAATGCGCGCGGGCGACGTTACCAGCGCAAGCGGCGCTATGGCCGCCATAACTACTCACTCACTACTCTTCTTACCATGTTTCTCTTTCTTGGGCCGTGGCGATGGTGATGGTGGTGTAGAATGCAATCCGCACCAATCTGTCTCTGCACAAGTGCTTTGTGCGCTACGAAGACGACTTTGGCTCATTCTGGATGGTGGACGACGCGGAGTTTGTCAAGCGACGACACCTGTCTCGTGGCCGACCGCGGAAATATGATCCCACCCCATCACCTACTCCACCCCACTTGTCCGCACAGTAAGCACCGATGACTTGAACTTATAACTCCCGCGCTGTAGCTAGACGCTAGACGTTAGACGCTAGACGCTAGACCCTGTTGCTGCCGCGTGTAGTTAGAAAGAACGTTAGGGCTTTGCATCTTTTGTAGCCAATCTATTGTCGTCCGTCCTATCCTATAATCACTCCTCCACGTCACCTTTTCCTCCGGGCGACCAGTAGTCAATAGATTAAACATATTATAATCACTCATTATTACTCTATTAACTCTATCACTTTGCATGCATTCTCCACTAATGCATCTCTACATTTACACATAGAATACATACACGTCATATCTATGTTTTCTTCTCATATTGCATGATTTGCACGTTTGTTTTTCATGTTAAACCAGAAATTGATCAATTTAAATTTAATTTATTTATTAAAAAATAAATAATTGTTTTGAGTACTGCAAATCAATTTCTGTATTACATATACATTTATCATAAATTATCCCGATATTTTGTGCTTATTGTTAGCTTCTAACGCTTTTAATGTTTCCTAGCTTCTGACAAACTGAATCAGAATATATGATTGAAAAATCATTAGAAGCATGGCTTAAAACCCATTGATATGATCGGAAAGATACAATTGCATTTGATATGGGACGATTAGAAAAGAATGATGCCTGAAATGATATGATATCGATATTATTTTTAGTTGGAATGAACCGAACACGAATGTTATGATCTTCTTTTTGATGTATTATTTTCAATCTCACTGTCTTCTTGAATGTTCATTTAACAAGCGAATGTCTTCTATACAAGAATGGATAATTTAACAAACAATAAGTAAAGACTGCATGTGATACTTTTGCTATGAGACTATTTATTCCGGGATCATGCGTTGAAGAAAAACAATAAACTATCACATCATGACATGCAAATATTTATATTTATTAATGATCAAATATCAATCATAGTGAATGAGGAATGGGAGATAAACATATTTTATTTTGCTTATTATTTTTCTCAGAACAAAAATCACTCTTCTGTGATGCTGTACTTTTCTAATTAGTAAAAAAAAGAATTTTAGCTTGCGATAAGCATGTGACACGAGTGAAATTTTTTATTTCATTGCTATGCAAAATAAAGGCAAAAATACTAAAATGTTCATCCTTGCTCCACCTTAATTAACAAACTCTATCTGCAAATTTCTTTTAATAATCAAATAAATTTGTTTCATATATTATCACGGAAATAACTAACCATAAAATGGTTCCTACATATACCGGGTGTTTTTAGATATTCCTTTGACTGATTCAAGTCTATACCTTCGACAAGAAGCGCGCAATAAATTGTATGGGTATGAGAATACGCTATAAGATAAAGACAAGATTAATGCAGGCCAGAATGTAACTTCTTTTGAGTGAGAGTTAAAGCTAAATGTGTTGAGATATAAATGAATGTATGTGAGATACCTAAAATACTTTAGTTCTAATGGTGAAGGTAACATTAGTTTTACGTTTAGTTGTGCTATTTCTTATGCATGTTTAACAATATAGTTACTACAGTGAAAATATATACTATACCTACAAATGGCGAGTTAGAAACTAGACACTTGAACCTAGGACCTCGAGCTGAAAAAATCAATAAAAAATTGTACATATGTATTGTTTCAAATAATGTAGTTGAAGACCTTTTTTCGTTCCACAATTGCTTGAAGAGCAAAAAAAGGTCTTCAGGCAATATGAAATTAATTTTTTAATGTTGATATAAATTTTAAAAAAATATTTGGCAAAAAAATGGGGGCCCTAACTTTCATAACGCGCCATTGGTACCAACCTAAACTTATCATTACAAAAATGCATACAGTTTACATCGAAGGGACTAGTTATAGGTCGTAAAAGTCGTGTCATAAAAACCGGTAAAAAAGTTATTTTATAGGATTCAGTCGGACATTTATTTTGAGTCGCTAAAACCGATATGTTGTCGTTATAACCGGTTTCAACTGTATATTATTATATGCATCACTTTAATTTTTATTGCTAGAAAAATATCTTGAAAATTATATTTTCACTTTAGTCACTTTATACCCATTTTCATCAAAATGTTTGTACTAACAACTTAATGCCAATTTGTTAAATAAAAAAAACGTTAAGCTCTGATTGGTCCGTTTGGATACTTATTTGCAAGACTGTTAGAAATAACTTACTTTGGTGAAAATGGGTGCTAGTCTTTCTACAAACAGGTTTGTAATATTTGCAATTCTTAAATGTATGTTTTTATTACTAAACAATGACAAACTGGTAACTTCATAAAAATATAATAATTAATATATTATTATATTATTATATGTATATGACAATTTATGTACTAAATACTGGTATGTCACTGAATAAAAGGCTGATAGGACCAGTCTAAAAACTTTCCGCTCTTTTGAATAATTCGATTAATTGTTTATTCTCAAATCAAACTTCGAAAATTATAAGCCAATTGTTATTTATATATAGAATTTATTTTTTAACAGTAATAAATAGAAAAAAATGCTCTATATTATATTATTTAAGAGTTGTGCATAAAATACGTACGAAAAAAGGGGAAGGGCCTATTGCCTATGCGGAAGAAAAAGAAAATAGTTTTCCCCTGTATATCCCGAATGGTATAAGCGACAACCTATTATTATAAAATATTTTTTATTCTCTGAAACTGTAATAATATAATTTTAGACTGTAATGTTTGCAGTTTATCCATTCATTTGTATTAAGTATCTGCAAACATTATTACAGATTCAGACTGTAAAAATTATTTTATAATGATAGGTTGTCGCTTACTATCCGGGATGTACAGGAAAAAACTAAATCTTCAGATTTCTTTTTTCCATTTTTAAATTATAGATTTTGTTTTTTAGTCGCAATATGAAGGACGTTGCTTTCAATGATCAATTTTGACAATTTTCTTCGTTTTTTGGGGGCGAAGGGGGGGGGGTTGTGACCTATTATTAGGTAGAGGGTTGAAAAAAATATGATGCAGCGTGACAAAGGGGAAGGAAGGGTAAAAAATGCATGAATTTTGCGTGACCTATTTTATGGTTGAGCCCTTATAAAAATACAGTCTTATTTTTATACAGGTTGACTCGTTAAACCAAATTTCATTTAACTTTAATATTTCGAACAAAATACAAATCAAATAAATAAATTGAGATTTTTTTACAAAAAATATCATTTTAAAATATGCCTCTTTGAGCGGGAAGTTGGATATAAAAGTGCATGCTTTAATATCTTAGAGTTTATTATAATTTTTATTAGTTATTATTAATTATTTCAAAACAACAAATTTATATTTACTTTTATTCTAAAAGTACGATAATATTTAATATAAATTGAGATATACTTATAAAAAGATTATATTTTGAATAATACATTATTTTTTTGGTATGTTTATGTTGATTAAAATATCAAATACATATTTATGCCTCAATAACGATTTTTACTTCCATATTCGAAGAAATGAAAGTATTGTAATACTGTCAAAAAATCGTGTCCGAAATAAGAGCAGATTCTGATTGTACTATCTTCAAAACGTAAAAAAAAGTTGATTTCCGCATTACAACTGTGTGTGTGTGTGTCTGGATGTAGAATTTTCTTTCGTTCACGATAACTGCTGTTAGAATGCACCGATTTTGATTATTTTTGAGAAAAATAATCATTTTGGTGTTAATCGAATTAAGGGTTTCAGAAATATTCGAAATTTTGTACCTATTATCATCTATATAGTTAGTATTATCTCACCAATTTTGATAAAACTTGGTACACTTATAGTTCAATCCAATCTATTTCATAAACGTGCCAAAAAAGCCACTAAAGAGGTGAAAACCACCCTCAACATTTTAATTTTAAATACTATTAAATTCATGTTGCTATGGAAACAAGTGCAGTTAAATTTTACAAAAAATTTTATTATACAACTGACATTAGAATATTAGAAAACTAATATTTATAATCGAAACGTGAGTTTTATATTAAAAAATATTGAAAAAGATATTATAGAACATGGAAGTCATGTATGGTTCTTCAAACCGTTTTTTTCATTGGAAAATATACCATATTTAATAATAATGAATAAGTATAGATTTGATAATAAAAATAATGTATTATTCCTGCAATACTAATTAATTAATAATACGAAATTTATGTTGATCTTATATGCCTGAAGAATGTATATTTTTTTCAATGAATGATAAAGTCCACTCTTAAACCAAGTGACCAGATAAAAGGTAGGTTGTTAGTCTCGAAAAGAAGGTAAACCCAAATTGACTTTTTTCAAACGAATGATAAATGTTAAAGCATGCTTGAAACGAATAATAGCAAAATGTTTATAGTTCATTGCTGTTTTTAAGAAGGCGAAGTTTCAAGTATTAATATAATTTTTTTTATACAGGGGGCAGTCGAATAAAAGACCCACCATGACGCATAGTCCGGTTCTATATGCCGATGCATTAAATGCTAACTTGCAGGTACAGTTACATTTATCTCTTTTATATTAATTATAACCTCAATTAAATATGTGTCAACACTGTATTGTTAATTTTAGGCAGCTTTAATGGAGGACAATAGTATGATGTATATGTCTCCACAGTTAGGAAACTTAGGACATTCTAGAATGGATAAACCTCGTGGGAGATCGGAATCTCCTCCTAGAGAAGATAGGTAAATAAAAATACAAATATTTCAGCATGGATATACATAAGTAGACTAGTAGAACTTATTGTTAGTTATAACTAGGATGACCAGGTCTCCGGTTTTGACCCGGAATCTCAGGGTTTGTATATTGTTTCTCCGGGCTCCGGGTTTCCGGGCTTGGTAAAAATGATGAGAACTAAAAAAACGGCGCAACAGTATAATGTTTGCGAAAAAGGTCATTTTTTCTTGCAAAACCAAAATTTTGATAGGTATTTAATAAAAGGGTCTTTTTCTCAGGGTTTGTCAGGGTTGGCGTAATCTAAAATCAGGGTTTACATAATCTCAAATCTGGTCACCCTAGTTATAACGAACACGAAGAAGATAGAGCTAGAGGTTACTATTTAAATAAGTTGACGCTATAGGGCAGTGGCGTAGTTAGGGAGGGTAAGGGGATCAATCCCCCCCCCTGAGTCTATAAAAATTATGAGATGATTATGATGTACGAGTTTTTTTTCAATAATGAATACATCTAAGTAAGTGAAGAATATAACCAATTTTTGTACTTTGCACTACATAAAAGATGATTTTTATAATGAAAAATATTAAAAGATTTAATTTTGTAAAAAACAGGGCTATGGAGAAATTGAAAATTTCAAATCATTGTACTTCAAAATTCAAAACGAACAAAAAATAATAGGTGTATTAAGAAGTAAAAATCATTTTTTAATTAAAGGAGTCGGAGTCGGTACTTTTTTACCGACTCCGACTCCACAGCCCTGGTAAAAAGTTTTCATTATTAAAAAAAGTGCATTTAAATAAGCCTTTATTTAATATCTCTTAAACCATAGGTGCCCAACCTTTTGAATTTCTTCTCAGTCTTCAAGGGCCGCATAGCACAAACTCAGTCTTCATGGGCCGCACATAATTTTTTTTTTCGTTGTTGCCTAGTTAATTAATTGATTAAAATAATTAATTATTTTTAAGTTCCTATTCAAAAATATCCGATGTGGGCCGCACCAAAGGCCGCACTCTAGCGTCTAGGGCCGCATGCATTCCGCAGACCGTGGGCTGGACAAGCTTGTTTTAAACTATTTTCCTAATAACCTTGAATTTTTGCAAAGATTTTTTTTTCAAAGCCTCATCGAAATCTCTATTATTTTTCTATTGTATCAACCTCTTTAAAAAAAGAGTTGGTAGTCCTATGCCCATTACGTGAAAATACACATTTCTTTCACTTCTGAAAAAATAGGGGGGGGGATCACGTGTTCCAAACGGTAAATATTTATAAAATTTTACCGATATACGTACTTAAATTTAAAGGTCACCGTTACAAATAAAACGAGAAGGGGGATCGGAGAACGGTGGGTCTCTGGGTCACTCGATAAAACATGAGCAGATGGGAGACGACGGAGCGGACCTAGAGCAAGATGACATGTATGACAACATGGCTGAAGATCTCTCGATGGCCGCAGACCACGACGACATGCTAGAAGATGCGTAGTGTACATACTCTGTAAATGATGAACGCGAATGGTACTTTAAATCGAAGAACTCAAAGCAATCTAAAACAACGATGTGTTTAAGTTATATTCTAAATCTATATTGATTTAAGTGTACAGATGTATATAAATACTGTATAGAAAAGTAGTGTTGGAGCGTGATTATTGTCAGATTGTAGAACTGGCAGTTACAAAACATGTTCATATGTCTCTTTAATGTCCGTCAATCTATGTTAGAATACCCAATAAGTATTAATATATTAAAAAAAACCGCTTTTAGATATTATTTTTAGTTTTTTAATACATTCACTGCATACCTTTGTTTACCGTGATATTAATTAAATACAGCCTGTATTTTTATTCCAGCTTCCAAAGAACGGGTTGACTTACAGAGCTCAAAAACGTAATTTTTTATATAGTCGTAAAATCGATTTTTCAGCGATTATGTTCGGCTATTAAAACTGTTTGCATTTTTTTATATGTATTTTACTTCAATGGTAATATGGTCAATCCAATGCAATACATCGAAAACGTGAAAAATAATATTTATTTCATGTCTCTAAAATAAACCGTTTTTGAAATATGAAGCTGGGATAACCTGTATATAGTTTCTTTATTTCTTTGATTTTAAAATTTAATTAAATATATAAATAAATGAATGTCTGACTGATTTTTTATATGAAATATAATTTATATGTATTTATTATATTTTCATTAATAAATAAAGTAATAATTTCTTAATTTTTTACGACGTCATTTCAGAAACACATTAGAATACGTTGATATTTATATATTTAACTATGGAAATATCCTCAGGAATATTATTTTACTATTATTATTATTATTATTATTATTATTATTATTATTATTGATAACTTATAAATACTTTATATTTTTATTCACGATGATTGTTACCAAATAATAAATGTATGCATATCCATTTTGTATAATTACAGAACGTGATAGTACTTACATGAACCCATTAACGTCCAAACTCTTTTGTTGCTTAAAACCAGAAGATTCCTGGGGCACAAAAAAATCATCCTCTTCCCACAAAAAAAAAATAAATCGCAATTGCATGCAAAAGAAATTTAAAAAAATAGTTATTAAAATAAATTTCATTTAAAATGCATTTATATTTTTTACTTGAAATCAAATGGGCATTAATGGGTCAATATAAACTACTCAAATAACCTCACAGTGAATGTGTTAATTTTAAAACATCGATATCGATGTGTTTTTTTATTTATGTCAGTATACATATACTCTCGATAATTATTGCATTATGATTCAGATTTTTAATAAAGACATAAGGATAATTAAATTATTAGTCGAAAATTAAATAACTGTTCATAATATAGGTAATAGTCCAGCCAAAAAAAATACAAATATTATTCAGGGGCTGATTGAGGAAGAATTACGGCCTAAGCATTTTTGTAAAAAATATTGGCCCATTTATTGTTTATCATAAATTTTGTTTTCTCCAAATACGTTTTTTATTTGTTTATTTTATATTTATAAAAGATCTAAGCAAGATAATCAAATATTTTGACTGGGCAGTTACAAAATTAACTAATATGTTTCAGTCCAACTGAATATCTGTACATACATATATATAAAATTTTTAAATGTTAGTTTTAAAAAAAATCATCAAGAACTATTCTAAATAGACTTCGTGATTAACATAACATTATTTGAGGTTAAACATAATTATCAAGTAAGAGTATATGTATAAGTGTTTTATATGTATATACATATATATAATCTATGAATATCAATGGAATAACTACTTTTTTCAATTTTTCAATGTAGTTAAAAAATTGATATATACATGAATATATGTATATACATATGTACGTATGTAAAATGTAAATTATCATTCATAGGTATTGATAATATTTTTTGTAAAATCTTCTCTCAGATAATATATTGAAGGTGCTTTATTTTAATGTTACTTAAAGTTTTAATAAAAAGAACTATCACTCGACATCAATGTATAAACGTTAAATGTTTTTTTTTATAAGTATTTATAGTAAACAAAAATAATTATTTGATCAACATTCCTTCTAAAATAAAAAATGTGTATCATAATTTCCTTTTTTATTTATTATTGCATATAAAACGAAAATTTTGATTTCTTGAAGTGGGGGTCGATCTTTTTTTTTCAATTTTTCGTTTTAATAAAAATTATAATTATTGTGGCCCTGAGTACTAAACAGTTTGTCGACCCCTGTCTTAAGTGGTTGTTATAGTTTAATCTTGTTAACTTGATGTTTATAAATTTTATAGGGCATATCAAAAACTGATAAAAATTGTGAAATTTAATAGAATCTCAATAATTTTAATAAGTACTTACATATATAATAAAAATATATAGCTAAATGTTTAATTAGATAATTTAATTTCATATTATAAAAATTATTTGAAAAATTTCATTATTAATGTAAAAAATAATTTTAAAATGTTTGAAGAGTGGTAGAAAACTTGTATATATTTCTTTAACTTTGCTTATACAATAAGTTGAAAGAATATGTTAATAGTATACCTAAACAAAGGTTGCCGATGTTATTAATATAATATTTTATGTATGAATCATTTGCCTGATACCATTGTAACTGGATTCTTGTTATTATAAACAATAACGAACTATTTTATAACAAATTTTCTCTGATAATTTTTAGTTAGAAACTTTTTCTATAACAGTATAGATGCTTTTATAATTTTTTAAAAATTTTATATAAAAAAAACTTTATTTCTCGTGTTTTTTTAATTAGTTTAATAATCCATGTATACAAATTATTATTTCATCTGAGAGTAAAAATTCCATATCACTGAAAGTATAATTAATAATATCGATGTATAATAAAATAAAAATTTAATTCTTACAACAAATTTTAATGAGAATTGTGTTTTATTTACTAACTTTTACTATAATTTCAGTGGATATCAACTGTGTTATTTTTAAAGAGGTATGTGTACATATTTATAAATGTTTTTTTTTATGTTTATTTATCACGTTAATAATTTTAAATTGTCGACGAAGACAGGGCCGGCGGAACAGATAAATTTCTAGTGTCTAGTAAAAAAGTGAGTGAATGGAGGAAGTTGGAGACTTTTTTTAAATAAGGTTTTTGAAATATTAAAAATTATCAATAGTTTTACAAATAATAATTCAAATTACGCTTTTTATTCATAATATCTGACTCAATTATTTCAAAGTACATTAATTATTCTGCGATAAGGCGAAAACAGTTGTAGCTATGCTTATTATTTTTAACGATGAATTCGTCCATTAGTGTTTCAATGTCTAAATTGTCAACTAATTCTGAATAAATGTGGATCAAAGCCATATGATTTAATCGGTCTTGCATCATTGTTGAACGAAGATAATTTTTCATTCGACGCAGAACTGAAAAACTCACTTCATTTGTGCAAGACGATTCGGGTATGATTCCTATGCACCACCCCTCGTTATCACGTAAAAAAGTCACGATATCCTTCAACTTTTCAATTTTTTTATTACTTGTTGTCAAATCAAGGAACATGTCTCTGTTATTAATTAATCTGCCTTTATCAAAATCGTTTTTGTAAAATTCAATAATATTTACTTGATCAAAAATTTCATAATACGTTTTTCTAAATTTTACCTACAGTAAGTACATTTGATGACGAAATCATTTAACAGACCCTTAAAAAAATAAATGCTTTTCCAATCTCTGGTGGCAGAGCCGGCCTTTGCAAGCTCGGCGCCCCGGGCGAAATATTTTTTTGCCGCCCTCCCGACCTTTGTTTTTTTGGTTGACTCTAATATTATAATTAATTCCTACCGCAAAAAAATCTGATGAGCTTTTTTTTTTTCGTCGTTGCATCTTTCCTTTCTTATTCTTTTCGCTTCTTGCCGCCCTACCTTGGCGCCCCGGGCGGTTGCCCAGGGTCGCCCCCCCCCCCTAAAGCCGCCACTGTCTGGTGGGTAATTCGACACACGCAAATTTTTCGAGTGTCTAGTACGACATACCGAAGCCTAGACTGATGCCGGTCCTGGACCAAGATTATAAGTCCAGTTTTGCATTTTGTTAAATTGATACATACTAAAAATCCACAAATTATGGGGTTTACTTTATTTTATTGAGGGGGGGGATAAGCAACTTATAAAAAACACAAACTTACCTGCATTTTGTAGTACCTATGTATGTTAAAGATCGATTCCCACCAGGGACGGATTTATATTTTTGCCGCCTATAAACCCATATTTCCACTCTTTAGATTATTAAAAAAAGCACAGTGGATAACGTTAAAAATGTGCCGTCTAAAATATTGCTTTTCTTTCTAAGCCCGGGCCTATTAGGAAATTTAATCCTGATTCCCTCTATCGGTATATTTATTTATTTGAGTTTTGATATGTATTCTATTTAGAGCTGGATTTAAGGGCACATTATACACACGTGTTGGACGGTAAATTCTCAGAAGCGGCAAAAATTTCAACAATTAGTTTCAAACTTATCTATATGAAATCTTCGCCTGTTAAAGTATTCTTATATATATATAAGTTGTTCCAAAATTTGCACTCTATTCTTTGTAAGCTGATGTATCTCATGAAATCAATACTTTTATTGTTGAAGAAAGGAATTTTTCCCAAAAAAGTGATTTATCATTTGAACTTACAGGAAGTACATAATTTGTATCATTTGTATATTCATGTATGTAGCCTATTATACAGAAATCTGCATTATCCTCATAATGCCACTTAAATACGCTAGAGGGCAGTGATATCCATGAAGTTACAATAAGGAGTATGAACCGTATGAACAATGTATCTCTGTAATACAATTTGTTGAGTCAAAATATGATCCCCGAGTTGGGTGGTCTCTCGTATTCGAGTCGATGCGCAGTAGTTGACTGCGCATCGTGTATAGCTGTGTGCGTACCCCGCCTCATACATAACATTTGACTTATATATAGTATATGCTCTAAGGTGCGACTAGGCCCCACTAAGAGCATATACTACTAGAGCCAGCCTTGCCGCTCGGTCGTGCGAACAAGCGTGCGAGAGAGAAAGCGTAAGAGTACTACATCCTTTCTCTCTTGCTCCACGTGATTATTGGTCGGCAGAGAGGGGCAAGTGCTTCCCGCTATTACCGGTACAAATCAGCACGCGGAGCGAGAGAGAAAGGATGTAGTACTCTTACGCTTTCTCTCTCGCACGCTTGTTCGTACGGCCGAGCGGCAAGGCTGGCTCAAGTAGTATATGCTCTAAGTGTGGCCTAGTCGAACCTTAGAGCATATACTACTAGAGCCTGCCTTGCCGCTCGGCCGTGCGAACAAGCGTGCGAGAGAGAAAACATAAGAGTGCTACATCCTTTCTCTCTCGCTCTGAGTGCTTATTGGCACCTGGAGTAGTCGATCCACATTTTATGGACTGCTGCGCAGAAGTTTGTGCACATTCATCACTCTGTACCTTGTGGTACACACACAACTATACGGATGCGCAGTGGTCCATGCACGAGAAACCACCCACTTCGGCGGTCATAATTTGACACATAAAATTGTATTACAGATATACAGACTTTCATCTCCTGTCTCTATTCTTCATGAGCCTTCTTCTTGTAACTTCTTGCTCTTTACACAAAATGCATATTCATGAAGCATATAATAAGGAGAGTGAACTGTGTATCTCTGTAATACAATTTGTTGAGTCAAAATATGACCGTCGAACTGGGTGGACTCTCGTGTTAGGTTACTGTGCAGTAGGTAACTGCGCAACCGTGTAAATTAACAAAAATGCGGTCCGCGTTTATGCGGACCGCCTGCTTTAGGTTCCGTTTTATCACCTACCCCTTCCACTCAAGTTTAACCTCCTTATTATATGCTTCATGTGCATATTTTAGCGGTTTTGTGTTGTATACAGAGGTGTGCTGGAGCCGGCTCGCGCGAACCGTTGTTAAGATTTTTGAAAATCGGCGAGCCGGTTGTTAAATTATTTCGCGATAAATTTATTAGATTATTCCGCGACAAATTAATTAGACGTTCAATAAGAGCAATAGAAATGCGAAAAAATGATTTTGGAATGCATGAAAAACAAGTTGCAAGTTTAATTACTTCAAATGAGTTCAAATGTATACCGTTTGAAAACAACAATAGATTTCAATCTATTCCGAGAGAAAATAGGGTATTTTTTTTTAGCGAGCCGGTTGTTAAATTTTTGGCAGCACACCCATGATTGTATATAATTATTATACGCAATATAAAATCGTATAATAATAACAAATATAAGAATAGCTATTTTTAGTCTTATATTTATAAAATAACTAGGTGGACCTGCGCGGCTTCGCTCGCGTGGACTACGGAATTATTGTTTAGGATTTAAAAAATATAAAGATTTAAGTTTTGCAGGTCATAAGTCCTTGTAAACAGAACCCAAATATTTTATGTTTTCTTTGTAACATAAAAGCAGTCATTGTGGCTTAAATATAAAAGTTAGACATATGGTGTCGCGAACTTTATTGTAGAACTTTTGATTCTACACAGTTATTTAATACATTATGTTGTTCTATATTCAACGGTTTAGGCAGCGTATTGCAAAACAGCGCAAATTTTTTTCCGACTTGATTTACTATTATCGTCACTGCTTAGTTCTTATGTTACCTAACGTAACAAAATATAGCCTATAACCTGACCAGAGAATGTACCTATGAATTAAAAAAGAAACCACATAGATCGGATAAGTGGTTCTCGAGTGATAAGCGCACAAACGGACAGACAGACAGACAGACAGAGAGACGTTGAGCTTTATATATGTACTAGATGTACCCACGCGGCTTCGCTCGCATTAAGTACAAATTAAGTACAAACACGATTAGTTATTATTGTAATAATAAAAACAACACTTAAATTTAAATTTAATTATTGAAACAAAACTGACGGTCAAATGACAACGGCCGAGCCGAGGGAGATCGAATACCGGCGTATTTAGTTCGCGCGTTATTAATAATATTTTACCGTATAAAACTTATTTAATGTTATTTCAGTGGCGTCACTAGGGTTGGTGTCACCCAGTGCGGTAAATCATGGTGTCACACCCTGACCAATTCAATTCTGATGACCTTTTTTTTAGTCATTACCAAAAATTATAATATAATACTACTACTAAAGTGATGTTTTGCATTTGGGTGTCACCCCTTGTGATGGTGGCACCCGGTGCGGTCCGCACCCCCCGCACCCCCCTAGTGACGCCACTGTGTTATTTCCTAAACTATACCACCAAATTGGATGCTGTAAAGGGCAAATTATATCTACATTAAGTACTTATGACGATGAAATCATTTATTTCAATAAGGATTAAAGTTTTGCAGGTCATAAGTACATGTAAACATAACCCAAATATTTTATGTTTTCTTTGTAACATAAAAGCAGTCATTGTGGCTTAAATATAAAAGTTAGATATATGGTGTCGCGGACTTTATTGTAGCACTTTTGATTCTACACAATTCTTTAACACATTATTGTGTTCTATATTCAACGGTTTAGGCAGCGTATTGCAAAACAGCGCGCCGTCGGCAAATTTTTTTCCGACTTAATTTACAATTATCGTCACTGCTTAGTTGTTATGTTACCTAACGTAACAAAATATAGCCTATAATCTGGCCAGAGAATGTACCTATGATTTAAAAAAAAAAATCACGTAAATCAGATAAGTGGTTCTCGAGTGATAAGCGCACTAACGGACAGACAGACAGACAGAGAGACGTTGAGCTTTATATATATTAAGGATTGCTTTCTTTAAATTATATATGTAATACCATTGAGTAAAGAAAAAATACAGTACCTTAGAGCATATACCTACTAGAGGCAACCTTGCCGCTCGACCGAGTGAACAAGCGTGCGAGAGAGAAAACGCAATAACGCTACATCCTTTCTCTCTCGCTCCGCAGGATCAGCATGCGAAAGAGAAAGGATGTAGCGTTATTGCGTTTTCTCTCTCGCACGCATGTTCGCACGGTCGAGCGGCAAGGTTGCCTCTAGTTGGTACATGCTCTAAGTACAGTACATACACTCATCGCTTGATAAACCGACCTTTGATTAACCGGCAGCTTGAATGACCGACGGACCAAACGCGCGATATGCCGACCTTCTCCAATCCCCTCCATAATACTACCGTGATTGCTATCTCTGCGCGTAATTTAAATTCACCAATCAACGTTGAGGTTGGCACGGTGGTGGGGGCCCCTCTCGACGTCGGCAATTCAAGCGGTTCAATTACCAACTACGTCGGTTAATCAAGTGGTGAGTGTATGTATGTACACTCATCTCGCGATTTACCGACGGGCCAAATGCGCGATTTACCGACCTTCCCCTATTCCCTCCATAATACTACCGTGATTGCTATATTTCTGCGCGAAATTTAAATTCACCAATCAACGTTGAGGTCGGTACGGTGGTGGGGGCCCCTCTCGACGTCGTCAAATCAAGCGGTTGAATTACCAACAACGTCGGTAAATCAAGTGATGAGTGTATGTAGTGCAAATGGAGCAACGGGAGCAACTGTGGCTTGGTTGCATTAATATATGGTTGCATGGATTATACATACCACTGTCGGCAATCACTATAATCATACAAATTACAATTCCCTATAAATTTCGTAGACAAAGCTTTTTCATATGAAATTTGTTGAGTAGTTTTATCTATGAATTCTATTGTGTAGTTTGAGAAATTTCAGTGCACTGTTCAATGGTTACACATAATTACATCGTGTGTCTGATATTGATAGTTTGATTATTTATACGAGTTGTATATATTGTTTTTAATTTATTAGTTAATAATGGTTTCAATGGTTAGTATACTTCGTTATAAAGCATTTATTTTGCGTAGTTATTCTATGTATCTCCATCACAGTATCAATATGGCGGATATGGCATGATGATTAATTTCTGTGTATGAGAAACTGTGCGTTCTAATTTTAGAATTATTTAATTTTAATCGGTAAGCGATTTCCAATATTTTTGTTACGATAAATAATTTATGTGTTAGTTCCTAAGGTAGTTTTTCAAAATGTAAGTATAGGAGTCGAGCACGTCCATAGTAGAGATCATGTTTTTGTTTTCCTTGGTAAAAAGTGTCATTCTATCTAATGAAAATCTATTTTTTCTTTTAATAACACATTTTTTTATTAAAATATATCATTAACTTGACATTTCTATAAACGCCATCTTAATATCTAAGAACAGTCATGCATCGGTTTAAATAAAACTTTTGACATTAGGCACGAAGCGGCACATCGCAATATGTATGTATACGTACAATACACAATTTATTGTATTTTTTTTATCAAATTTTATGTTTCACAACTGTTCAATGAAAATGCTCTGTAATTATAAAAAAAATTATCTTAAAAAAATGCTCTGAAATTATAAAGAATTTCATTTACATAGCAATAGAATAAAATAAGGCATGCAAATAATAATCAAAATTGTATAATAATACAAATCATATTTGAATAAGTATAATTTTGGTTTTGTTTTTTTTTAATTTATTAATTTATTTAACAATAACCAATAGTAAAATAATCTAATTAAGTATCAATAAGGTCATAGCTTTGTATTTTTAATGCATAACATACACTTAACTGATACTTACTATATAACAAGTAACTGTTAAAAATTAAGACTTAATATTATAGTGAAAAATACTTTAGTTAGTTTTTAGTAATACATTATGAATACAATAATATGAGTGACAACTCATACAAATCAGTTTTATGTTTTGTCTACATTTTGTTTATGTTTTTGACAAATCTTATCTTATTTCAAATATGTCGTTTTTGTTTATTTTTTATAAAATGCATTGGTTTATATTTTCAACGAACCGCTTTATTCAATTAGTGTACCGTATTATCCAAAATGGCCATTAAAATACATCTGTCATGTGCTTCTAAAAAATATGTGTTTTATCGTTGTTAATTTTGAAAAAGTGCATTAAATTGTAAATAAATGGTTACTGGTGACATTTATACACATTAATTGTCTTGTAACTAACTGTGGGATCTAGTAATTTTTAATATAAACATTGAAATACTTTTTCTTTTGCCACTGGATTATGTTAAATTTTGTTATCTGACGTTATTTAATCAAGTTTTGAAATGCAATTACAATTTTTAACAAAACATCGATATAATATGTACTAATTATAATGTATACTGCGAATTTGTGAAAGAAAAAAAATTTCAGCTATTTAAATAAGGTATAATTTCTATATTAACAATGTGATTTGTCTTTTTAATCCATGAAATGTTTTCAGTTTATTTAAAGAAATATGATAGTGTAAAAATTAATTAATATGTTGCTTATTTATAATAAAAAGTAATATTTTAAATAATTTTTTTAATGTATGACATTGCATATTTTCCATAGATGACAATATCACAATTCTATTATTATTTTTAAATTTAAATTAGTATATAAATTATTATTTTCAGTAAGAAAGAATATATAGTAAATAGTTAAATTATATTTATAATTTCTTTGATACAGTGAATACTTACATTTTTTCTGTTTTATTTCAGACCTATGTCATATTTTTCACTACACATTAACATCAATGTGCAAATATAAAAATATAAAATGAAGATTGATAAAACTCGATTAAAAAAAAGTACATCGGAGGTTCCATCGGAATGTCAAATTCTAATCGATAAGTTAAGGTTATGTTCACGTCAAGAATTATTGGAAGAACTGTCACGAGTAGAAACGTGGACGTTCGGTAAATGTGAACTATACCATTGGATTGATATACTTGACATATTTGATGGAATACTTGAAGAGGCTTGCGTTCGAAAAACAGACAACGAATGGGCATTAGCTTGTGATATATCATTCAATAGCGATGTAAGTTTTTTAATTTAAATTGATAGTCTATTTTTTTCATATGTCATTATTTTTATAGAATAAAAAGTTACTACTATGGGTCCTGCATTTCACAACGTTACTTGTAGAGCATTCATTTTCTCGACACCTTTACAATTCAATGGAACATCTGGTGTCATTGCTTTCATCTTCGGATATGCAAGTCGTGTTAGGCGTTTTAAATCTACTGTACATGTTTTCAAAACGTAGTAATTTCATCACGAGATTAAACAGTGAGAAACGCCAAACATTGCTCATACGACTCTTTTATTTAGCTGAGGTAAGGGTATTTAAATCAGTTAAATATCGTGTGTATTTTTATATTTAAATGATTTTACAGTCATGGGGTGGAAAAGAAAATGGATTCGCTTTAGCAGAAACTTGTAAAGGCCCTAAGTCCGTTCCACAAAGTGCATCCACATTACATTTTGAATTCTATGAAGAGAAATCTGCACAAGATAAAACAAGTCCTCTCCGATGTATACATATTGAAAATATAGATAAATATGAGAAATCACCAGCAGAATTAATGTACGATTTAGTACAGCATTATAGAATTCCACAGGACAAACAGGTAAATCTAATACTAATACTAATTAAAAGAGAGTGGTCTGATTTTATTATGTTTCTAGATGCGACTATTCACACAGCTGAGATTGGCGTGCAGTTTCGGAGATTATAAAGTTAGAATGTACTGCGTACAAGCACGTTTGCAAGCTTTATCTGTGTTGGTGTACTCGAATGCACTAACAGATAATTTAAACCCACATGTGCTTTTGTACAATGGCTTATTAGAAGAACTAGTTGAGTTACTGAAATTGTCATTACCTCATCTCGTTGAGATTCGGTCAGCAGCTTTGAGAACATTAACATCTATAATTCATTTAGATAGAAGTCCTAGTCCTCATTTTCCTAACAAGTAAGTAAAATAAATCTATTGATGTCTGTTTATATGTTACTGATTTGATTGTTATTTTAGAAAACCCGGTGCTAGATTGAAGAGTATAATAGACGTGACAGGAGCGAGTTCTTACCATGGATTTTTACCATCGATGGTCCGTTCTTGTATTGCAGCACTTACTGGCCAATCAACAAATCAGAATACAGAATTTCCCTTACCTTTAGCAACTGCTCTATTTTCATTTTTATATCATTTGGCAAGTTATGATGTTGGTGGTAAAGCACTGAAAGCTTGTGGAATGATGGAAGCCCTTTTGAGAGTTATTAATTGGGTAGGAACAGAGCTGGACCACATAACGGTAAATTAAACTATTAGTACTGATTATAATTGAACACATTTTATTTCTATGGGTTTTTATTTTCAGTTTGTAACTCGTGCAGTGCGAGTGATTGATTTAATAACTAACATCGACATGCAAGCTTTTCAAACACACGGCGGTCTTAACAGCTTTATTTCAAGACTTTATGTAAGTTGTAAATTCAGCAGTTGTAAGTACACATATTTATACTTACTGTTTTGTGTTGCAGATGGAAATTAATTTCTGTCGGAAGGAACAACCGTTTGAAATAGTTATTAGCGGATCAAATGAAGACTCGACCTTAACATCAGAAGGTACGAGTAATGATTATTTGCATCAAGATGTCGTGATGCAGACCATTGAAAGTGGCAGTAGTTCGGAACGTACACCTCCATCTCGGACTTGCTTACCACAAAGAGCAGCGCTTCTTAAATCGATGTTGAATTTCATGAAGAAAGCTATACAGGAACCAGCATTTGCTGAAAATATCCGTCACATAATGGAAGGCACTTTACCTTCGTCATTGAAACACATTATCAGTAATGCTGAATATTACGGACCATCTCTATTCCTTCTAGCAACAGACGTGGTTACTGTTTACGTGTTCCAAGAACCCAGTTTGCTGTCATCTTTACAAGATAACGGTCTCACTGATGTTGTTCTTTACGCTCTATTAATCAAAGACGTGCCTGCTACTAGAGAAGTGTTGGCATCTTTACCTAATGTTTTCAGTGCACTATGTTTGAATGCTCGAGGCTTGGATTCCTTTGTAAATTGCAAACCGTTCGACAGATTATTCAAAGTCCTGTTGAGTCCCAGTTATTTGACAGCAATGCGTAGGAGGCGTAGTGCAGATCCAATGGGCGACACTGCAACTAATCTAGGCAATGCGATGGATGAACTGATGCGTCACCAGCCGAGTCTGAAGGTCAGCGCCATGAAAGCAATCATCACTCTTCTTCATGAGCTGTGTCATTTAGGAACAGATGCCAAATACATTTGCTGGAGAGCTCAGAATAAATCGGACGTTTCACCTGCTGCTTCTCAAAATCAGAATGGTACCAATGAAGCCGGAAGTTCGGACGAAGAAGATGATGATGAAGAAGAAGCTTCTACGTCATCACACAACCAGAGAGTAGACGCAACACAAGAAAATGCAGATGTCTGCACAAACAATGAAAAAATTCCAATTGCTCTTGTAGATTATATTGTTAATGTAACTAAATTTGTAGATGCTATTTTAAGCAATAATTCAACAGACGATCATTGTAAAGAATTTGTATTTCAAGAAGGTTTAGTACCTTTGTTGAAAATCCTGAGTTTACCTAACTTACCCGTTGATTATCCTGTTACAATTGCAGCTCAAAGTGTTGCATCTGTCTGTAAGAGCATTTTAAATCTGGCACATGAGCCACAAGTGTTAAAACAAGGTTTGACAGAATTAGGTCATGTATTACATCAACTTAAAGATTTACATGACCCTGTGAAATCTGTCGAAGGTTCGGTTTTACTCCACGAATTAGCAAATGCACCTTCGTTAGAATCTGCATTTTCTACGAGTCACTATACTCCACTCCTACATGCAATGGGTGCTGCGCACGGATATGTAGTTATGTTTGTTCATGTGTGTCGTACTGGACAAAGTGATATTCGGCAGTTGTCATTACAGCACTGGGGTTCTGAAACTGGTCTTGAAGTGTTGAAAGGTCTTGCTGAATTATATACAGCTCTTGTTTGGGAAAGTACGATTCTTTTGGCATTGTGTAGTGATGATATCATCCCGGAAAATTGTGATTTTGGAAAACAAGATATGGACAAATTAATTTCACCAGAATGTAAAATCGAAGATGGCTCCCATGATAACAGTAATGGAATGACGTGCGCCATGGAGGCTTTATCAACTGACCCATCTCCGGTCAGTATGGAAGTAGAACAAGAGATACCTGCTGTGGAAAAACCGAAAAAATCTGAAGAACGCATATCATTAACAGCACATCAACTGAAATATATCAAACCACTATTAGGAGCATCCTCACGGTTAGGTCGTGCTCTAGCTGAATTATTCGGCTTGTTAGTTAAACTGTGTGTAGGAACTCAAGCTCGTAATCGGCGAGGCCAGAACAGTATAGCTACATTAACACTACCTAGTTACCCAGCACGGCAAGTTGCGATAGCACTGAATGAACTGTTAACTAGAGGTATGGCTTGGGAATTGCTACCCCAATCACCAATACCCAAATTCAGACTTACCTTTTTGATATGCAGTGTTGGATTCACCAGCCCAATGCTTTTTGATGAGAAACGATATCCTTATCATTTAATGTTGGAAAAATTTGTAAACCTTGGTGGTCAAGCTGCTTTCTTTGAAACATTCAAATGGGCCTTATCAGGAGACTACTCTTTTCCATTAGAAGAAGGTTTAGAACATCCTGACTTGCCGGATGGTACAGGAGAATTTCTGGATGCCTGGTTGATGTTACTTGATAAAATGGTGAATCCAACAGCATTGATAGAATCACCCCATATTTGTTCAAGCAAAATAATAACTCATGATAAAGCTAAGCCTCTCCAGAAGAACGCCACAGATTTTGATCCGTTAAATTATTTGATTAATATTCAAAAGCTTGCTTTTGAATCTGTAATGTTATTATGGGGTAAAAAACCCTTAAAAACTTATGGAGCTCGAATGAGTGAATCTATATTATCTATTTTAAGGCACATTCTTCAAGCTGAAAAAATAATAAATGATGCAGTTCAAAAGAAATCCACAGAAAAAGCATCTGGCAGTAATTTTACTAATAACACTGTGTGTACAAATCACCAAACAGAAAACGTCAACCCTGATCATTTACGTCAGCTGATGGACATGGGATTCAGTCGTGAAATGTGTACCGATGCTTTACTACAGACAAACACTGTGGAACAAGCAACAGACTATCTGTTAAATAGTGCTGGCCACAGAACATTCGACATGGACGTAGGTGAAGAAGATCAGATGGTGAAAGCTATAGCCATGTCTTTAGGAGAAACAACTGAAGATGAATTAACACCTTTGGGTTCAGATGCTATAGATAAGTTCAGTCAAACAGTACTTGACGTTTCACTTAATCTGATTGATCAATTACCCGACACTGTATATTCAGTATGTGAACTGTTATTTGCCATAATACGACGTAAAAAGTCATGGGAAATGTTAAGGCAAAGAATAGTTATGGATATTCAAGAAAAATGTGTAGCTCTTTTAAACTTAATGAAAGGCCGCAACTACAAAGAAGTAACAGAGGAGTTGATGAACAATGAAATTGGTGCAAAAGCAGCTGTCAGAATGCATCTACTTGCATTGTTGATCGATGCACCAAATTACAGAGTAATGAAAATACCTGGAGGCTTGGCCATCACAGAGAGCGGTCTGTTAAACATAATGATAAGTTTACTGTGTGCAGCTGAACAAGCTATGTCTGCAGCACCAAGAGAAGCCATTACGTCCACTCCAAAATGGTTAGCCACTCTTTTGTTGTTGATAGATTTAACTGATAAAGTGGCTGTACAAACACTAAACAAGAACCGTCTATGTGATTCAACGGGTACTATCTGGCAATGGTTTGATTTTTCTTTAGGGAAATGGAACCGATACACTCAAATCAATAATGATTTAATTAACGCCGCATACAGAGCAGAAGATCCTATAACCAGAGTGACTTGCGGTAGACGTAGATACACCTTGAATTTCGCTCATATGATTCAAGTTTCGGAAGAAACAGGCAACCAGAGACCTATAACAAGGAACATGGTAAATATGATAAATACACCAAAGCCAGCAGATTCCCCGATGGACGGCTGTAATGACACTAAAGAATACCAAGTTGTCAATGGAGTCGATCCAACATTAACAAGATTTATCACACGTGCTTGTGTACGTTTATTAAAACTTCCCATTAATACAGACACTCTACATGCTATAATGAGGGTGCTTCTTCGTTACACTAGAAACTACGAAAATGCAAAACTTTTTGCTAGAGAAGGAGGAATCAAACTTTTATTATCCATTACACAAGCTTCTAGCTTCAATGGATTTGAAACAATAGCAACATTGATTATAAGACATGTTCTGGAAGCTCCAGAAATTCTTAAAGTCACAATGGAAAGAGTTATAAGAAGTAGAACATCTTCAAATATTCCAACTGAATTTAGAGAAATAGTTTATGTAGGAAGACAGCTGAGTTCTGCTATTTGCAGAGACCTGGACACTTTCCATAATGTTGCTCTTGAAATATGGAAACCTGATAATAC
The DNA here is from genome assembly GCA_949319165.1 of Sialis lutaria. Taxonomy (NCBI): domain Eukaryota; kingdom Metazoa; phylum Arthropoda; class Insecta; order Megaloptera; family Sialidae; genus Sialis; species Sialis lutaria. Next base: position 7,462,645 of record OX439245.1, on the reverse strand, counting down.
TGTAGATGTAAATAAGAAAAGTAAGTGTTCAATCATTTTTATCTATAATTACTCATATGCTGTAATTATAACTATCTCATACTTATAATAACTGATTTTTTTAGATGAAGATAATCCCAGCGAAGAAATTTTCATCAAATGTAAAACAGTGAATGCACCACAAGATATCTGCATCACCGAAAAAGAAACAATAGAGTGTATATCAGATTTATTAATAGCTCTTGCTAAACCTGATACTCCGCATAGTGCTCAAACAACAGATACCAGCACTGTTTCTTCTCCAACAACATCAAACAAGTTATCTAGCAGTACAACCCCAAATACATTTGTTCCGAGACTCTTACAATCCAGCATTATTTTACCCACGTCAGACTTGGAAGATGAAATTGTTTCATTACCTGGACGTTCAGGAATATCGAAAGAGACACATACCACATCTTCTAGCCACGGAAAAGTTAATGACGGTGAATCAAAAAAACCTTTGATCCGAAAATCAGACATCTTGAAGATATTATCTGATGCTGTTCGCTCATATCCTATCATTGGAAAATATATATTATATTTTGTCTATCATCCTAAACATTCAGAACTTATTACAGAGGTAAAATATTTTAATTTATTTATAACAAACTGTGTCAATGTTTATTTCCATTCATACATGTAGAGTAAAGTCGGTATATATGAAACATCATTAATGTTTTAGATAAGAAAACTATGATAATATTATTTAAAATCAACCCTTACCTTATCATTTCATTGGACAGAGAACTTAATTGTTTACGAGATCTAGCAGGCAAAAATAGAATTCTTACATGAAAACAAAATAAAAAATCTAAAACAATCGGAAATCAGCCTCTTAAAAAATGTTTGTATAATATGAACCAGAGTGATCCGTATTACACGTTTAATCATTTAACGAGATCTGACAGGCAAAAATAGAATTCTCACATGAAAACAAAATAAAAAATCTAAAACAATCGAAAATCAACCACTCTGGTCCATATTACACGTTTGTTATCATAATACACGATTATCTATATTAGGTGATTAAAGCATTTGGTTTTTAAATTTTTGTTGTTTTTATTTCAAAATAATATGTTGTCACTGTAAAATAATAGCAGTGGCGTAGCAAAGAGTACACGGACAGAACCTCCATAATAGACACTTCATTTAGTGGGCACCATCATGAAGATTTGTACTAAAAAAAATTTTTCTGCGGAAGTGAATAATAGGCATGTGGCGAGTAACAAAGTATCATTAAAAATATTATTTTAAATAATGAAATAGGTTAAAAAGATTCTAAAAAATGTATTTATTTTTATATTAAAAGCGAGATTAATATAATTTTTGTTCAAATAAAAATGCAAAATACAGCAGTCCGCCATGTTACATGAAACACCAATCACATAGAATGACGTCACGGACCACTAAACGTAAAAAGTGATTGACTTTTATTTTAGACAATATCTCTTACAAGATTATTAAGTACATACCTTATTTAAGAACTTATATACTTTGGAATTCATTTTTAACTCACAAAATAGTCAAATTATTGTCTAACTCTGAATGTTTGATAATTGTTGACAAGGAGTGTGAAGTCAAACTTCATATGTCACCTGCAAGCGTTTTGGCGGCAAATTCAAAATTAGTTTTAAAAGAGCCAATTTCTGCGATTAAACCATTATTTTCTGCAGAAATAAGTATTTTTTTAGAAATAGGAGACACGTAAGATCATCATAGAATAGTTTTTTTAAAATTAGTCCACATGCCTATTGTGAAGTACTGGATGATTAATATACTTTTCACAATATACGTTTGTCTCGCCACGATTCTGGTTAATTATTACACTTCATAGCCGTATAATACTCCATAGTCCATAATGCCCGAAACCACATGTATTTAAAAAAAATTGGTATTGCTAAGGCTATAATTATTACATCGATTAAAAGCACTGAACATATGGCCAACTCCTATACAGGGTGACCAGTTTCTAGAAAACCGGGAAAAGTCAAGGAATTTTGCTATACAGGGAAATGTAAGGGAATTTTTTATAAAAATGCAAAAACGACATAAATTCTCGCAAATATTTAAACAGTTATCTATTAAAATTGAAAAAAAACGTGACCTTTTTTAGGTTTTTATCTAAATTTTAAATAAAAAGTCAGGGAAATTTTTTTCCAGAGAAATATTGGCCACCCTGCTATACCTGCATTTTTAAACAGCAATATAAACAATTTATTACAATAAAAATTTTAACTAACTTACCTTAACATAAATAATCAAAAATGACAAAATTCATTAAGTTGCCCTCAATGATATACCAGTATTCCAAACACTGTCATGTCAACTGTCGCAATTATTTAAAGGTGTTAGCTTAGATACATATTAATGTTGTCTTTATAAAATGTTAAAACAAAAGAAGGTGTCCATATTACCTGCCTGGTCCATATATACCGACTTTAACCATTTGTTGCCGGATTTTTTTTTTTTAAATCTGTATGCTTGTGGTATCCATGTAAAACCACTAGGAAACTAGAAATAAATTATTTGATAAGTGGTTTCACTGTGATACCACTAGTCAACAAAGGGTTAATATTATTAACTAATATACTGATTGCGAAAATCTAGCAATATGCTGCTGTGTCATAAGAGTTGCTGTGAATTTTCTTATTTTATATTAGGGTACCTTCTTGTAAAAATGTTTGAGAGCCACTATCATTATGCAGAAAAAAATGTTTAACAAAAATAAATTTTAGGACATGACAGCAATCACTTTTCTTCTTGACAAATTGATGCCTTCACATGAAGTAGTTGAAGATCCAGACAGACATGCTCTAATACGTACATTGATTTCATCAATGGCAGCATGTCAACAAGTATTAGAAACCCAACATACGTTAATTTGGGACATCCGTAACTCGCTCCTCCGAGCTATCAACATGCCTGAATCTGCAGAAAAACATATACAGATGCAGATGCTAGCGTCTCTGATATCGTCGATAATCGAACACTGTCCCCCCGTTAATAATTACACGTTGAAGAGTTCATATCACATGCAGCCTTGGAATTGTATGAACGTTAATAATATGATACGATTAATGCTGAGACGTGGAATAATGGCAGATTTAGCTAGATTTGCACACTGTATAGATATGTCGAGTCCTCATTTGGCTGCTACTATTAATGCGGCGCTCAAACCTTTAGAAATTCTCACTCGTGTCCTGAACCAGCCTGTTCCTAACATTGCAAAAGTAATCAGGAAGACACAATTGAACGGAAATGAACCAGTACCCAATCAAGAAAATGCAAGCTCAGAATCACGTAGTCAGGTATGAATATATTGTTTATGTGAAATTTGGATTGTTTATAAAACCTTCTATTATTAGAACGAAGAACCAACTGAAGAAGGTGACGGAGGAAGCGTAGAAGTAGATTTATCTACCGTGACTCAAGAACCTGGATCGGAACTGAGACTCGCACAGATCATGGGCCAGTTCTTGGAACAGCCGAGAAATACAAGTCGTGAACAATCAAATGAAAACATGGATATAGATGAAGATGATGACAGTGATGATTCAGAATCAGAGTCGAGTACATCTGACGATGACGAAGATGAAGATGATGATGAGGAAAATGATGAAGATGATAATGAACGTAAGTCTCATTTATCAACAATGTCAAATTTATATTTTTAACAAATATACTTCTAGGTGTATTTCTACATACTTATGTTAATTTAATGAAAAATAATAGGGTATTTGACACTATTAATAATAAAAACTATTTGACCATGAAGACGTCCAAAAAATCAAAAATTATTAACACCATTTTGGGCCCCCCTCAAAACCAAAGAACTTTTATTTGAAACATTTTTTGATTTAATTTATAGATAAAAAAATTAGGAGGGTGATAGATTAAAATGGGACACCCTGTATATTACTATAATTTACAATCAATCAATTTATAGATAAAAAAATTAGTAGGGTGATAGATTAAAATGGGACACCATGTATATTACTATAATTTACAATCAATCAATTTATAGATAAAAAAATTAGGAGGGTGATAGATTAAAATGGGACACCCTGTATATTACTATAATTTACAATCAAATGTTTTTTTACATGAAATAAGTCAGTATTTTAATAATAAACTTAATTTTAAAATGTAATATTTAACCTATTTGTCACGTGATTGCAAACACGTCTAGCAGAACTGTACCTGGTTGATTTAAGTTTTTTTGAGTAAACAGTTACGTGACTTTGAATGCGCATTTCGGCGGGAATTTTTTCATTTGAATAAAAAAAGATTATTTTCAGCGTTTTTTCGGTTTTATTTTGGAAAAAGATACTGAGGAAGTATCTATTATATATATACGCACAATTTATAATATATTTTAAAATTTAGTCAGATACCCTAATTGTATTTATGTAGTTCTATTTAAATTGAGAGAAGCAAATATATCTCGTAAACCAAGTTATTTCAGGGAAAATGTTTGGTACAAAAGTTTCAGGGTTAGAACTGGGAAAACCAATGGAGGTAATTTTTTTTATTTTCAGTGGAGGTTTTAAGGTCGTTTTGGGGTCAACTTCATTTTTTTAAATGGAAACCTTTTTCTTTTTTTTACAAATTCGTATCTTACAGAAGAAAAGAAACAACTTTTATCTGAGAAGTTTTTTTCAAAATCCTCAATTTTAATGTATGTTTTTTTTTTTTTTTAGAAAAAAATAGTATTTAAATAAAAAATACTTATACATGTATAGTTAATAATTATAAATAATAATTTTGTATTAAAAAATGCCCCTGAATTTGAGGATTTTGAAAAAACTTCTCAGACAAAAGTTGTTTCTTTTTTTCTGTAAAATACGAATATGTAATAAAAGAAATAGGTTTATATTTAAAAAAATGAATTGACCTCAGGCCCCTCTTTCCCATTGGGCACTCTGGGCACGTGCCCAGGGCCCCGCGATTGATAGGGGCCCCATATCACCAAACAATAACCGATATTTATTACTGAAAAACATACGATATTTATTTTGAAAAAAATCAAACGATAATGACATTAATGACTGACTACAATACCTACTTGCTTATTAGTTTTTGCATGCGCGAAGCCCCTCTACTCTCGCCCGAAAATCAGGCTTTCCGATTTCAGCATGTTTAGGATTTTAAATATATAAAAATACATTGAGTGGCCAGTTTCTGGAAAACCGGGAAAGTCAGGAAATTTTGCTAGACAGGGAATTTTCTGTAAAAATGCAAAACCCACACCACGTCAAGAAATTTTCTGCAAATATTTTTAAACAATTATCTATTTAAATTTAAAAAAAACATGCAGAATTTTCAAAAAAGTTCTATTGTCAACAAATAATTCTGTTTTATCATGTGATCTATTTTTAGTACTTTAATCAATTAGAAGTGTATAGGTACCACACTTGATGCAATTTGTTCAATTGTTGAATATATTAATGGTTTTTAACAGTGGTGATATTAATTTATTATGTGATTTGTTATTGAAGATATTATTTTTATTAAAAATAATTTCTTGAAATTTGATTTATTTTACGTATACACGTACCCTCTACACATTAATTAAGGGGATATCTAATAAATAGCTTGTTTTCAAGTTTGTAAATTGGTCAAAAATTTACCAATTTGAAATCTTTTTTTTCTGGAATGATGGAAATTTCCTCTACTTTATGATGGTGCATTTCGTTCCTCAACATTTTCCCCATTTTAACGTATTTATGTAATAAAAAATGTGTATCTTAACACGTCACGGAGTGCATTTATGTAGAAAATTTAATTTTAAAATAATCATTTTGTAGAGAATTTTGATACCTTAAAATCAGTATTTTGGAAAAAAAAATACAACAAAATTCGCAATGGTATTAAAGTTATTTTTTAAAGTTCCGTAAACTTTAATATATTGTGTAAAATATGCTTAAAAATTATTTTTTTTAATAAAAAACGGAAAAACGTAGAAATTCACCTGGAAAACCGGGAAAAGTCAGGGAAATTTGTTGTAGAGAAATACTGGCCACCCGTTTTATGGTGTACTAATTACCTACACTGTTTTAAAAAAATCATCAGTAAACTAGTTTTTCATAGTCTTAATTTTTGAAGTGAAAACTTCTTTAGCTCTGTCAAGGTCATAGGGGGCCCCATTGTCCTAATGTGCCCAGGGCCCCCAATAGGTTAAAGACGGCCCTGATTGACCTCATAATGACCTTAAAACCTCCACTCAAAGTCAAAAATTTTACCTCCATTGATTTTCCCCCTTCTAACCCTGAAACTTTTGTACCAAACATTTTCCCTAAAAAAACTTAATTTTTGAGATATTTGCTTGTCTCAATTGAAATAGACCATGTTAATATGTACTGAAATAATTATTAACTTTAAAAATTAAAGTACAATTACTGAAAGCATTTAATACAATGTGAATAATAATTAAATTGATGCAAAGTATACATAACACAATTGTTAGGTCATACAGCTATTCACAATGAAGAATCATCAGCTTATGATGATGATACCGAACCAGAACCTGATATAGAAGATGCAGAAACCGAAATATTTGAAGATGATCGTCAAGAAGTATTCCACATGGTTCCTGGTTTTGAACGAGATAATGAAGATGTCCTCATGATACAGTTTTCTGAACAGGATGCTGAGCCTGAACGCACCATTAGAAGATTCCACTGGACCACCAATGGATTTTCTGTTCCATTCAGTATGCAGTTTGAGGATTCAGGTGAGTTAATTTTTTTTTACCAGTTAAAAATTTTGTAACGAATAATATTGCTTTTTTAGCACCACCAAATCACCCTTTGCTTGTCAATCGCCATAATTCCGATATGATGAACACCCCGGGATCTAGAGGTCAAAGAACAAACAGACAAAGACGTTATCAGTATTTACACCCATTAAATGCTAACCCACCTCCTATAATATTACAACGGTAAATATTTTAAATTACGCACATAAACAATACATTCATCATCAAATAAATTAAGGGATCAAAATATTTCTAACAAAAAAAATAGGCAATATTGAACAAATATTCAGGCCCGGTTTCCCAATGTCCAGTTAAAAATTATAATTAATCTCAAGTTTAACTTTTAACTGTTAGTTAATAATTAAATTTGTTGACAAAAATTGTAAACAATCAAAAATAAATAATGTATGTATTTGATGCATTGATTATCTGTAATAAATTTAATGAGTGGCATAGAAGTATGTATAACAATAGTGTATATTTTAACTATTTACACTATCGGCTATCTGTCATACCATTATTAATTTTTTATAGCTAATTTCATGCTTAGATGTTTTCAAAATAGCATCAATGTGTAACCAAAATTTATTTTTCTAGCCCAAATATTGACATCCGATTTCTTTTACATTCTATAGTAGCCAGTGTTGCCACCTTTTCAACATTTGTGACCCGGACATAAAAAAAAAAGTTTGAAAAAAATAACATAAATACAGCATAAATACTTAGAAATACATAATAATTAACATTTTGTTAAAAAAGTATAAGTGAACAGTAAAAATAACAAAGCAAAAAAACAAAAAAAGCTAATTACAAATTTCTAAGAAAATCGGACAAATGTATTAGTCACCCGGACTATGGATCTAAAAACCGGCTTGTCCGGGTGAAAACCGGCCTGGTGGCAACACTGATAGTAGCACTATGTTCTTTTATGAATTCTAGTAATGTACCCTGTTCTCTTTTACTAAAATTAACTTGTTTTTATCACATTTAATATAATAATTTGAGGTTAATGACATAATAAAAAGCGCACCATGTTAGAGCTCTACTGCGCATTAAACGTCAGATCATGTTAAACTCATATTGAGAAACCGGACCTCAATGTTTGTTTACAAAAAAAGGAAATTAGATGTGAAATTTTTAATTCCTTAATTTTTTTGACGAGTATTTTTTTAATATTGAAAAGGTTAATGTCAAAGTTATTTTTAATGAATTTATTTGATTTATCAGTTTGGCATCGCGAGTGCGCAGACTTTTAGGGCCAATTCCTGACCCCAACTTTTCACCGATATCTATAATGGAAGACACTCCAAGAGTTGTGATTGTCGATCACAATTTTGGTCTTTTCTCCAATGAAGAAGAACATATTGATGTTGTAGATCAATCAGGGTATCTGTTTGGTTCGCCGCTAAGTACAAACATGACAAACCTTCCCACTGCCTTATTCTGGTGGAATGAAGAAGCTAAATTGTTAGATGGTGATGCAATGTACGACTGTGCTATGTACTTAAGTAACCTTATGTATGCTCATCTGGATAAGCTAAGGGAAGATGAAATTACTGCAAGGAAACAAACTGCATTAGCTACAGAGGAAGCCCGCAAAAAACTTGATAAGAAGAGGAATAATGCTCCTAGAACTGATGCTAGTTCGGGTAGTACTACTCCCCTTGTACCGGCTTTACCTATTTCATCATCCTCAATTGTAGCACCGATTTCTTCTTCTCCACAAAATACAATAGCTGAAAATGTTCCGCAATTGTTATCATCCATTGTTGATCTAGGTAAAAAAAAAATTAAATCAAGTCTAAATTTTGTATATTTATGTATTTTTATAAATTTCAGCAAACAATACAAGCTCTACAATAAGATCATTAGCTCTATCGTCTCCATCAAGTACTGTGACTACAAGCTCAGTTCAATTAACCCCTGAACCAAGCCACTCACAAATAGGCTCTCCACCTCCATTAATTCGTATAACTAACCGAGAACCTAGACGTGCATCAGGAGCACCCGACATTCCTATACTTTTCACGCGCCGTAACAACAGCCGCTCAGAAAACAACTCTCCACAAGATCAGCTTCATCGTCCATATCACTTGAACCCTATGCTACGTTCGTTTAGGCCATACTCGTCCATACAGAGGTATAGGAGAAGGCCTGATGGAAGTCCAGCTAGCGGTTCGGCAAACGCAGGCACCGCTACCCAACCAGAGAGACCTGTTACAGACCAAGGTACTGTACAGTCTTCATCGGCCTCGTCTGTACCAGAAAGCATATTTGATGTAGAACCACCAATTGAATGGTTTGATGGTGATGCTGATATGACAGTAGAAGAAATGGATCCAATAGCAGGTGATGTTTCATCAGACGACTGGGTCAGGAGACAGTTGTGTAATACAACATGGGAAAGAGGAGATGGGGTCATCAATACTGTGGAAACAGCCCAAACGTAAGTTTTAACATCTATTATTGACGAACTGTTTTGTTTTAAATTATTAAAATAAATTACTGAAAGTATTTGTGCTTAAGTCAAGTTTTTGAATTTCTTCTTTTGTTTTCATTAAGTACTGAAAACACGACTGAAGAAACACCAGAGCTGGATGTAGGAGCTGGTGACGTAGCAGCCGTAATAGCAGAAGCAGTGACAGCAGTCACAGCTCCGGAACAGGACACTGTTGCAAGTGGTGCAACCAATACTACAGATAACATGCTAGAAGGTGTAGACCCATCATTCTTAGCTGCATTACCTGTGGATATGCGTGAGGAAGTTATAGCTGAACAGTTGCGACTGCAGAGGTTCAGACAACGAGCCCAACAACAAACGGAGTCGAATGTTTCTACAATACATGAAATGAATGAAGTGAGTCCAGATTTCTTGGCAGCATTACCACCGGCTATTCAGGAAGAGGTTTTGGCACAGCAGAGGCTTGAACAACAACGGCAAGCTGCTGCTACGACTAATCCTAATGATCCAGTCGATGCTGCAGCATTTTTCCAGAATTTGCAGCCGTCTTTGCGACAAGCCGTAAGTTCTTATCTTGAAACTTTTTATGGTATGAAATTTATACAATAAATAAATTTAATTTCAGATCCTTGCTGATATGGAAGAATCTCAAATATCAGTTCTTCCACCGGATCTTGCAGCTGAAGCTCAAAATCTGAGGAGAGATTGGGAAGCTCGAAATCGTCAAATGATGCAAGAACGTTTCCTGAATCAAATATCTCAGTCAAACAATGCCTTATCATCAATACTGCGTGGTTCGGGTCGAAGCAACAGGGGCCCTCGTTATGCAATCCACGCTGTTCCCCACCGGAGCCACTGGAGTCCCTGGAGTACATCAGATCGCCCGGGTCCATCTGGACAGAGGAACTCAAACAGTACTGTGATTCGTGTTCGTGGAAAACAATTATTAGACTTAGAATCAATTTCGTGTCTGTTAGTTTTATTATTCCAAAATGATCCTAAATTACACATGTTAAGACTGCATAGAGTTATTCGTAATTTATGTTATCATGGCCCGACAAGAGAGTGGATCATCTGGGCGCTGTTAGCTATTTTAGAAAAGAGTTTTGTCTCGAAACCTGAGACAACATCCAAAGGCAAAAAGACAAACGTAGATCAACGCAGCAGTCAGAATTGGTTGAACATCAGTCTGGATGCAGCGTTGGGCTGTAAAACAAATGTGTTCATAATGCAGAAACAGAATTCCGGCAAGAAGAGTGACAAACAGAACGGAACTTCAATCCAGATCCATCCTCAGGCTGCACCTATTGTAGGGAGACACACTTTAGAAGTTCTCATGACACTGGCTAAAAATTTCCCAAGTTGCTTTCTGCCTTTGAGAATAAAAGAAGGGCTCAAGAAAAAAAATAATTCTTCAAAGAACAAGTCTGAAAATTTGAACTTCTGGGATATCTTGGTGAAACTAGATGCAACACCACCTTTGAGTACATTGAAAAAGTTCAAATCTCAAAACCGAATGTACACAAATGTGCACACTCCAGACTCGGACTGGAATTTTGCTAGTTCATTTATCAGTTCTGGTTTTGGACAACTGTTGCACATGCTAGACAAACCTATAGTGAAGAAAAACACAAGCCTCGTAGACAAGTTCCTCAGATTGCTTTCAATGATCACGCTAGGTCTTCCGGAATTAACCAAATACGTATCGGGTAACAAACACATCGTTCGATTCAGATTTATTGAAAAGTACGAGAGCATAATGAACTACGAGGAGTCTTTGAGAATCATCATACGTATCATTACCTCGAAGAACTGTTCAGAAGAAGGATTGGAATTTGCTACTGTGATGTTATTAAATTTGTCTCATGTGTCTGACGAAATGAGAATGATTGTTTTGAGTTTATTGTGGTACGGAGTATTTGTGTTGTCTCGTTTTGTCACGAGTCACATCGAAGCTCTGATGATAGAACTGGAATCAATGAATGCTCAACAAACGTCAAATGATGCGATCACTGATGAAGCAGGAATAGATGTGCGACTCCAACAAGGTGTCCTTAACGACCGTTTTACAAAACAACCTATAGTTGTCACAGCTTCGGGTAAATCGTCCAACAACCATTGTGAACTACAACTCAATTCAATGGCACCTCTCGTTTCAAAAACTTCTAGTCAAGTTTTTTTCTTAAAACTACTTAGAGTTATTTTCCAAATTAGAGACACAATGAAGAAACAATCTAGAGGTAGATTATCTATACATTTAATATTTTGATTGTTGTATTTATTTTGTTATTTTATTTAGAACGGACGAGAACTACTGATTCAGAAACAATGGAAGTTGCCAGTGATGCGAGTTCTTCAGTTTTTGAGACAAAAACTGAAGAATCGTTCTCGTTGAGTGAAATGCCCAACCTGGATTATTTATGGGGAGCTTTAAGTAAATGCTTATTAGAATTAGAACACACTTCAGATCATCATGCAGTACTAGTTTTACAGGTAAATATTCTTTTTTGTTATGTAACGATTGAAGTATTTAATAAAATTTATTTTGTTTATAATAGCCTGCCGTAGAAGCATTCTTCCTCATGCATTCACCATCTGTAGAAAAATCAAATAAAAGAAAAACAGACGAAACAGCTGAAACAGACGACAGATCAAACTCAACACCATTCCAAGGAGCTTACGATGACCATGGTAACCCTGTCAGTGATGAATCAGGTCCTGGAAATACAATCGCTCCCTTATTGTCTCCATTACAAGGCGATGGTACTTCCCAGTTAGATTTTACTGAAGGGTAATTGAATAAAATTGATTATTTTCTTTGAAACTAATGTACTTATACTTGCTTTCCATTTTGTTTTAGAACTGAATCAAATTTAATGGATCAAACTGTAAACGTTTCATCGCTTTTCTCCAGTTTTGCTGCTGCTACATCTGCATCATCTAATACTACAGAAAAGGACAAAAAGAGGAAAGATAAAGATATAATAAATATTAAAGATGATCAAGCGAAATTCCTAGAATTTGCTGGTGAGTAAAATATTTTTCTTTACAATTATATTTTAAAAATCAGAAATATTAATTTATACATAGTATAAAATAAAGTCCCTTGCTGCGTCTGTTTGACTGAACAGATTTTATTCCGGTTTTCACTAATAGATAGTGTTTTATATCTTGAAATTATTTTAAAGTGAGTATTTATTTCAGTTCGCCACCGTACGGTATTAAATCAAATTCTCCGACAAACGTCTGGAAATTTGGCAGATGGGCCATTTGCGGTTTTAGTAAATCATACAAGAATACTAGATTTTGATGTGAAGCGTCGCTACTTTAGATTTGAGTTAGAACGTTTAGATAACGGAGTCCGTAGAGAAGAATTGGCCGTCCATGTACGTCGAAGTCATGTTTTTGAAGATTCTTTCAGAGAATTATACCGACGTAGTCCTGAAGAGTGGAAGAACAGATTCTATATTGTATTTGAAGGTAATTTAAATAATTAAAGTTATATTTCCTATCTGTAATTTATATATTTTTCAATAGATGAGGAAGGTCAAGATGCTGGAGGTCTATTACGTGAATGGTACGTGATTATAAGTCGGGACATATTCAATCCAATGTATGCTTTATTCACTGTATCTCCCGGAGATAGAGTCACATACATGATCAACCCATCGAGTCATTGTAATCCCAACCATTTGTGTTATTATAAATTTGTCGGACGAGTTATTGCTAAGGCAATCTACGATAACAAACTGTTAGAATGTTATTTCACTCGTTCCTTCTACAAACATATTCTCGGTAAACAAGTGAAGTACACGGATATGGAAAGTGAGGATTACAGTTTCTATAAAGGATTGGTTTACTTGATGGAACATAACGTGTCTGATTTGGGATACGATTTAACATTCAGTACGGAAGTGCAGGAGTTTGGTGTTACGAATGTAAGAGATTTAATTACGAATGGAAGTAAAGTAGCCGTCAATGAAGAAAACAAAATGGAGTATATTCGTTTAGTATGCCAAATGAAAATGACTGTATCAATACATAAACAGTAAGTTATTCGAGGTATCGATGAATAATTAAATACTAACATTTGTTACTTTTTTTTAGGCTGGCAGCATTTTTAGAAGGATTCTATGATATCATACCAAAGAGACTGATTTCTATATTCAATGAACAAGAATTAGAATTATTGATTTCGGGCTTACCAGATTTTGACATTGAAGATTTGAAGAACAATACGGAGTATCACAAGTATCAATCAACATCGTTGCAGGTATTTTTGTATAAATTGTTTAAGGAGTAATGATAATAATGCACATTGTTTTTGTTTATTTTGTATTTAGATACAATGGTTTTGGCGAGCGTTACGTTCATTCGATCAAGCTGATAGAGCTAAGTTCTTGCAATTTGTAACAGGAACGTCTAAAGTTCCTCTTCAAGGTTTTGCTGCATTAGAAGGTATGAACGGTGTACAGAAATTCCAGATTCACAGAGATGATCGTTCAACTGATCGTCTGCCATCGGCCCATACTTGGTAAATAAATGCGAATATAAGTGTAAATTGAGTAATTAATTTTAACATTGTTTTTGTTTTATTTTAGCTTCAATCAGTTAGATTTACCTGTATATGAGACATATGACAAACTAAGAACAAATCTGTTAACGGCTATTCAAGAATGCAGTGAGGGATTCGGTTTCGCCTAAATTTGATGATTGAGACTGATTTAATAATGTTTTTGCAGATAAATATCTCAAGTTTATTTTATTTGAATAAATCAGCTATAGTACAGTAACTGTATTATTTAAAATGTATTTCTCTTCCATTCGTTAAAGGGTAAAATGGTATTACACCAAGAATATAAAGTTAGTTATTTGGTTAACACATTGTGGACAGTTCGTGCTAGTTTTGAATGGAAGGTGGTTTTCTGTTATTATATTTGTTCGGACGTGACAGACGTGTTTAGATAAATTAACCAGATATTGTACATTTGTCTTTGTTATTCGATTATAGAAACAATTTTATTGTACATAATGTCATTGATGTTATTTTTAAACAGATTTTGCTTGAAATAATAAATTTAATTTCCTGTGCAAAGGTAATACTTGGCATAATTTATAGACACACGACATGATACGCAGTTATTATTAAGAAGAGCTGGGTCTTGCCGAATGGTTGAAAAATGCTCGTCCACAGTGGGTTAACGTTGCACACTGATGAATAAATTTATGTTTTATGTAATAACGAACGTGGAATTGTAACTGCGTCGTTCTGATACTTGAATTGTAATATTTTAAGGCGTTGTTTTAATGTTTATTTCTATTTATGTTTTGTTTTATATCAGAACGATAATGTTGGTGTTTGTGGAGCTGACAACGTTAAACTATAATATTTTGTAATACTATTTTTTTTAATGCAAATTCTATGTTAGAACGGTCCGTAATATTTATTTAGGTTGGTAAATGAGTGAACATAAATAATTGTATATTATCTGAATTGTAAATTATATTGTGGTATATTCTGAAACGAGAAATAGATTGTGGAAGCGTCCGATGTACGTCCAGAATGCAAACAGTAGTGTAGAGTTTGTAGATGAACGGTGATGTTATATAGAATGTTTTCCAAATAGGTTTGTAATTTCATCTCTGGATGTGCATTGTACGATTAATTCAAATAAGACTTGAAGTCTTCTTAAAATAAGATAAAGTAATATATTGTAAAATTTGTTGTACCAGCCTAAAATTTGCAGATATCTGTCATAAGTGAGTGGAAATAAACAACTTTCTTATTCATAAATGTTTTATATTTAAACCTTATTTCAGAAATAATACAAATCAAGTCTTAATTAATTATGATGTAGCCTCGTAATATAACATGATAAAAAGGCTAATGTCCGATCAATACACAACATTAAAAGTAATTTAAATTAAGAATTGTTATCGGTAAATCCGGTAGCCTTGATTAGTTTTTTGTGGTGCTGTTAGCCTCGGCAGCTTTTCGTTGTTTCTCTCGCATTAATTCAGCATCCCTGAAACAATGTATTATTAATGCATGGATGTGTCATCGAGACAATGTAAAAAATTACGTTTTTACCGAAATTTTCTTTGTTCAAGCGTTAGGCCGTCACCTCCAGGTCCTCCTCCTTTCTTTTTAGCTTGTTCTTGTTGTTTCTTTTGATTTTTCATACGAGCTAAATCTCTTTGATTTCCTCCTGAAATAAATTTTCTATATTTATTACGTGTACAGTGACATGTTGTTTTTAATGTCATTATAAAACTTACGTGTCATTGTAATTGACTTAATCTCCGACTATCAAGTATTAAAAGAAAAAGAAATCCCAAAAGGGTAAAGTAATTGCTTTCAGCTCCCAGTCCTTGTATCCCTCGTATCCTAAATTAATTGATGTGAAAGTAAACCAAAACAGGATGTATAATATTTTATTTCCAACATTCAAAAAGTAAATTCCCGACAAGGAATCGTCCTGTTCCTAAATTCAACAGTCTTATTCTTAGAGCATATACTACTGGAGCCAGCCTTGCCGCTCGGCCGTACAAAACAAGCGTGCGAGAGAGATAGCGTAAGAGTACTACATCCTTTCTTTCTCGCTCCGTATGCTTATTGGTCGGAGAAAAGGGGCAAGTGCTTCCTACTATTACCGGTACAAATCAGCACGCGGAGCGAGAGAGAAAGGATGTAGTACTCTTACGCTATCTCTCTCGCACGCTTGTTCGCACGGCCGAGCGGCAAGGCTGGCTCTAGTAGTCATAGGTGGGCATTAACTCGTTAATCCGTTAATCGTTAATTAACGAAGTTAACAAAATGCTTAACGGATTAACTTTTAAGTTAACTCAAAAAATGTTAACGCTTTTTTAACAAAAATTTAACGGAAGTTAACCTTCCGTTAAATTTAATTTAGTCCGTTACATTGGTTGTTTGATGACAAATACATAAGAAAGTTGTCGAAAAAGCAAAAAAAAAAAGGTCTTCAAACATTTTGGATGGTTAACTTTTAACGGTTAACTTTAACTTCCGTTACATTTTCGGAATTTTAACGCTTTAACGATCAACGAAGTTAACTTTGTTATTAACGAATTAACGATTAACGAAGTTAACTTTTCGGTTAACTGTACCCACCTATGCTAGTAGTATATGCTCTAAGGTCTTATTAGTTCAAATATTTTTTTATTATTTATTATTTTTACAATGTTTAACACCTTTATCTAAATCAATTTACATATTTAGTTATTAATTAAATAATTACTTTTTAGGGAGTGGGAATATTTATTTAAATAATCCCTTTTTTAATTTTATTCAATATACTTTCATCGCAAGTTCATCGATGATTTGACGCTTAATTTTCTAAAATATTTGGTCATTATTTTCAACATTTTCATAAATTTTGGCTTAAAAAATTAAAATTAAATATGAATATCAACATTTTCTAATCTATTATGTATTATACTGATTTTTCACGAACTTTAAAATATAACAATTAGGTTATCACGTTTGGCTAACCTGTCTGATTTTATTACCAATACAATTAATTTTTGTTAAAAATTTCGAGTGTTGTCAAAATAAAATTACACGTTTTATTGGTTGTTATTTTTTTTTTAATTCAACAATTGAATATTAATTAATATGACTTCAGTAAGAAGACATTTCCAACAAACAAATATTGTTAAAACAAAATTAGAGCCCTCTAAACAAAATAATAATTCTAAATGTAAAGATACAGTCACAAAATCTGAAAACAAAACTATGAGATCAATCAATGTATGTATTTTTTTTTTCGTTTATCTTATAAAGAAAATAATAAAATCTAATTATCTTTATTTAGTGTTGCATTGCGGAGAAACTGAATAAACCCTGTATAATGCAAAGTACCTGTCAACATTGTATTTCTGTGAGGTAAGATGCATTTTAATTCTGTACATAGGCACTATAATATAATTAAAATGTTGTTTTCAGGGAAAACAAACACATAGAATTAGAAAATTTAAAATCTGACTGGACGGAGCTTCGACAGCAAATAGAATTTGTATTTCGGATGGCCCCTGATGCTCCAATGCCTCCTGCCACAACAGCTCGTATAATTCAACTTGTAGAAACGTAAATATCAAATGGAAAACACAGTGAAATATTTTTAATTAATCTTTTAAATCTTTTTATAGCTTATGTAGAAAAGACTCGCACCAACTGTTTCTTAAAATGCAAGAAGTTCTCAAATACGTTATTCAAAATGCTGTTAAAAGTCTAGAGCGAGTTTTTACATCGGAAATTAAAAATGTTACAGTTGGACATGCATATATTCAAAGTAATACACTTATATTCAGTAAAAATATGTAGGTATTAATAAAATTATAATATGTTGTAGATTTGATCAATTTATATCACGGATTTTGTGCAGCTGCCAGAAGATTATCTCCGTTAATTAATAAACTCAATGAAGATTTCTTATCAAAATTTCATTTATCAATTTTATTATTAACACAACATTTATTTAAAATGCATTTTTTCGATAACCCTCAAGTACAAACTCATATACACCGTTCTAAGGTATTTATTCAACATTTTAAATTAAATATTGAATGATATTTTACATTTTTTTTTAGCAATTATTAAATACTGTTAATAAATCTGGACTGTTACAAGTTTTACATAACTACGATATGCTGTGCCAAGATATGACCAATGTTATGAACCAATGGAGAAAGGTTGAAAAAACACTAATTCAATACAAGTAAGTCATTATTTTATTACCTTAAAACCGGCTATTTTTGATAGAATAATTTTGATTTCAGTGAAAATGATGAGTTATTTAAATATAAATCAAAAATGGTGCATGGAGATTGGCAAATATTCAAAGAACGGCGTAAATCAGCAAATAAGTAAGTGATATTGAAACTGATTTTTTTTACATTTATTAATATCATGTTTTTTAGTGTTTCAAAAAGCATTTGTCCTACGTGTAATGATAGCAACTGTAATAGTAAAGTAAGTAAACTAGACTGAGTGCACCATTGAATCAAAACACAACTGGGCTGTAATATTATTGCACAGTTATAAAAGAAAATGTCAAATTTTCAATTTTTTGCAAATAACTATACAGGGTGGGGCAATAGTGCTCGGTTGTTCGATAGCTCGTAGACTGTAACAGATAAAAAAATATTTTTAATGCAGATGCAAACTGTTGGTAAATGCACATAAATAGAAATTATTTTTAAATATACAGGGTGTTACAAAAAAATGTGGCACGCTTTAGTTCATTTTTTTTAAATGGAATGCCCGAATATTTTCGCATATTTAACACTTCTCTTGGGATGTTTATTCATATCTAAAATATGAGCCCCATCTAATGTCCGGTTTAGAAGTAATAATATATTTTTCAAAAAAAATGATTTTTATATTACTCCACATAACAATTCACAACTACCGCGGATGCAGCTTTGAAGACGAAATTAAGTGAGGACCTTATTGTAGGAGGTTGTAGGGTGCTCTTATTTAAATATCGTAGAGCCATCGTATACAGGATGTTCAAAATTAATTTTCAAATTTTGATAACTTCGAAGTTATTTTTCTTAATTTTTTCTATGAAAAGTAGTGTGCCCAACCGTGCTCACAGTATGGAACGTCTATTGTAATTCTATTAGCTACATCTCTTCTCTGTATTTTAAGCTCAAAATGGTAGCTAAAAATGTTTATGAATTTGCAGACGTTAATATAAAAAAAAATTACAATGATGCAGTGTTTTTTAACCTCACACAAATTATATCTCCAAAATAATTAATCATATCGTTCTGAAATCTTTAAAAGACATTCACTACATCTTGTGAAAATCAATAATTAAATAAGATCTTCGTACTTGTAATCTTTTGCTTAAACATATGAAGAACGAAAGGTGTAATCATCATGTTTTGAAAATGCTGAAATAATTCAAAAAAAGACCAGTGAGTGTTGATTCGATGGTGTATTTACTCTCTATCTTGTATAAATAATTTCTTGATTATTTTTTCGAATTAGACAGAATTTGTTCAACCTTCAATACCAGCAATGGCGGGTTTAACAATATCTCAACATGTTGGTCCAGTTGTATTTAAAAAACCTCAAAAATGTGAAAAGAATGTAGAAAATCATGTAATTCCTCCTCCAGTAAAAAAGGATAAACCTAATAAAGGAACAACTGTAACAAATACCAAAAAAGATAAAGTAGTTGTTCAGTCTCCGTCTCATAATAAAAAAGAGAAAAATACTGGATTTACGTCAAATCAAAATATACTGTACAAAAAAGAAAGGTACTTTATATCATAGACATAGAGGCATGGACCGCGCATCTGACTCGAAAACAGAGCCGTGTCAAAAGAAAAATACAGAAAGTAATTTGGAAATTTACTTGTCCTTACTTATACAGGGTGTAACTGTTTCATTTTTGGCTTATTGTTAAATGACCAAAAATAAACAACGTTATAAAATATTTAAAAAATAATTACTGATTTTTAAATAATATGTTTGGTATTTCTGACCTAATTCTAATTTCTTGTTCATCTTTTTTTGTTGCTTCATAGTGTAGCCTAATATCAAAAAAATATTTAAAATCTTATTAATTAAATCTTGTCTGTGATTGTTAGTGCAATTCACCTCATTATTTTTTAACAACCACATGGAAATTGCTTTAACATTGTTTTTTTATTAATAAACATTTAATATTTGCACTACCAAAAATATTACTTTCTTGAAAAATTCCACTAATTTTACAAATTGCCTCCATTTTTTTTATATTTAGTAATAGATGATTGCCGCAAAATAAGCAATTTGTTGCAATTAAAACATTTGTTTGTTTTAAGTATTTTCCTTGCAACAAATCCTGACATATAACTAATTATTTCAATAATGTAATCATAATTAATGCCTTCATAAATACTCGGAATATTGTTCATATGAAATAATTACGCGATGATTTCCGTTACCTATATTTTTATCATTACAAATATTGACTGTACGTAAATAAATAAATATACAACAGAAATACTACCCTGAATTGTAGTAAGCTACCAATCAGATGCTTAGAAAAAGATATAGATATTTTCCAAACTATACTGCATCTCTCTCTCACTTTAAGAACAAATGTACACCATTATGTTAATACAAATGCGCTGTCCATGTCTCTTTGTCTATACTTTATATCATAAAATTTTTTTGAAAAGCATTATAAATTGTATTTTATTTTAGCTATTGTCAGTCCACCTATGAATCTGTGAAAATAGATAATGTTAAATTGGTATGTTACTATTTCTTTTCACAATTCCAGTAATTCAAATTAATTTTACGCAATTGTTTTCAGTTACAAGAAAAAGATATAGATGCTCTAGTTGCTTTCATCGAAGGAATTGACATTTCTGATAAACAAAAGGATAAAAAAAAATTAAAAAAGGTAAATATATTCAGTAAATTCTAGATATACATATTTTAATGTTTCAACTTTTTAGGAAAAGCAACGGATAAAAAAACAACAAGCCAAACAAGAAGTTAAAAGTTCATTGGAGGAAGCAATAACTAAATTAAAAAATTGTGAAGGCTTATCAATACGTTCTGTTAACTCAGACGATCCTGCTTCTCATTTAATACCAATGGATGGACTGAGGAATAATCCAATAATAACTATTCCTAGTGAAAGTAAGTAAAAAAATGTATCAAAATCCACACATAGGTGTTGTTGCACAACCCACTTAGACACAACTCAAAAAATACCCTTGCTAATCGATTCGTGAATCAATCCTAAGTCCAACGAGATACATGAAGCCATATACAGTAGGGTGTGTCATTTTTGAGCAACTTTTTTTTTTCAACTAAAAAACAGGTTAAAAATTTTCTAGAAGGTGAAAAAAGAAGCCTCTAAAAATTTGAGCTCTTAATATTAACATCAAGTGGTGCCTGTTCCTAACTTTCCATTTTCCATTTAAATAACATGAAAAAAATAATAATTTTTTTTCTTATTTTTGTAGCTTGACATTTAAGCATTGTAAAAATGATCTGAAAAGTTATTTTAGTAGGAAATTGAACGCTCTACAAAAAAGTTCCGATTTATTTTTTTTACAGAGTGAGCCGTTCTGAAGATATTCAAACTTAAAGTTACAAATGTATGAAATTATGACTTTTATTTTATTAAACTAATACTGAGGACTTTTTTATATCTTAAAAATTATTTTCAAGAAAAAATAATTATTTTCATATAGAAAAACAATAATACTTACATCTCAATTTTTTTTTTGCATTTTATTTTATTTACTATCAATAAAAGTCTTAATTTCATACATTTGTAACTTTAAGTTTGAATATCTTCAGAACGGCTCACTCTGTAAAAAAAATAAATCGGAACTTTTTTGTAGAGCGTTCAATTTCCTACTAAAATAACTTTTCAGATCATTTTTACAATGCTTAAATGTCAAGCTACAAAAATAAGAAAAAAAATAATTTTTTTTTTTCATGTTATTTAAATGGAAAATGGAAAGTTAGGAACAGGCACCACTTGATGTTAATATTAAGAGCTCAAATTTTTAGAGGCTTCTTTTTTCACCTTCTAGAAAATTTTTAACCTGTTTTTTAGTTGAAAAAAAAAAGTTGCTCAAAAATGACACACCCTAATATACAGGGATGCTAGCGCTCCTCTTTTTTCCTCTTTTCCTCTATTTTTGGGAAGCCGACTCTAAAGTAACCTTTCCTTCAAAAAAAGCTCATCTTTTTCCTCTTTTTTTACAAATTTAAGAGAGAAGAGAGCTAAGTTTGATCCAAAGAAAAATAAAAATATAATATTAGTTGATTTTGTTATTTGTTAGCTTATAATTAGCTTATAATTTTATTTTATTTAGCTTATTTTATTTAACTTTAGCTTATATATTATATACTCAGAACTTGTTGTCTTTTAGGTTCTTAATATTTTCTAGAATGTTTTTTGTCCTTAATAGTAAAAAATAATAGCGCTAAAACGTAAAAAATATATTTCTAGATTAAACGTTAAAAATATATCATAGATAACCTATTCAAGAGCTAGAAAAGTCCTCTTTTTGGTCTCTTTTTTTCAAGAAATAATTCGTCTTTTCCTCTTTTTTAAAAAAAAAAAAAAAGAGTCATCCCTGCATATATGAAAAATGGACATTATGCCTGTCCGTGGTTGGATGGGGGGTCATGACCGAAAAAATTCTTAAAATGGGCTAAACTAGAACCACAGACTTATCATTTAGCGAAAACCTGAGGTCTCTAGGTGGTCAGGGGGCTGAGATCTCGCGGTGGAAGACAGATGGAAAATTGAGCATATATAAACGCTATCACTTTGTGGGTTGCGCTAAAAATATATTATCTTTAAATTGTTAATATTCCAATTCACAAAGTCATAATCATTCTCTCAATTTTAATATGTAAAACTAGACATATGTAATATGTAAAACTAGACTATAATAATATATGGATTTTGTTTTTAGATTCTAGAAAAAAAAATTCTCCGTTAATCCAGACACAGGTTCAAAAAAATGAGCTTAAAATCACTCCATCGGTATCTCTATGCCCAAATACGAATAAAAGTCCAAAAATGGTTTCTATTAAAAGAATTAACGATGGTTCAGGCGACGGGCCCACCGTTACAATGACTTTTAAAGATGCTAATCAAGATGAACCTGAACATACTTTCTACCTTATGAAAAATGGCCGCACTCAATACAGTAAATTATTTAAAATTACAATCAATTGTTTATGTGTAATATTTATTTATTTATTTATATAGATGCACAGGATTTTATAAAAATGTTAAATACAACAGAAGCACCTGAAAAGAAAGTTGTAATATCACCGGATCAACTTAAGAAGAAAGGACTCAGTATTGAAATAAAGAAACCAATTCCAGTAAAAGCATTGCCGATGAGTACTGACGAATCTAGAGTCACAGAGCAATTAAAACAATTAAAAGAAATTGAATTAATACCTTTGCCTAATCCTGCATTGGTGCAACCAATTGACGAAACGTTAACAAAACGGCAACGTAAAAGACTTAATAAAAAGGCGAAAATTCTTGAAAGTCAACAAATGGCGGCAAAACAAATTGAAGATGAAACCATTATATTTCAACCTATACCAGATAAAATGACTCCAGTGCTAAGTAGAAAAACAAAAAAGAAATTAGCAAAAAATGAACTTAACAAATTAAACGGAAGCGTTGAAATTATTAACAATTCTAAAAATACCTCGTAAGTACTTAATTATAGACGTATGTTTAATACTTTCTCTATTTACATATTATATTTATATTTTAGAATTCAAAATATTCAAAATAACCAGACCAAATGTACCGAAAAAAAGGATAAGAAAGAAAATGCGTTAAAGAGTCAAAATCAAATAACCATCTCAAGTTGCAGGTATTTAATTTTCATTTGTAATAAACTAGTTCTAGATGTTTATATTTTCATGATATTTTAGTCAAGATAATTCTATTTCTCAAGATAACTCGACAAAAGTTTCAAAAAACAACAAAACACAAAACTCCAATAAACGTTCACAGAAAAATGCCAACCAGCCCGTTGTTAATAATAATAAAAATAAATTAGTTAATTGTACTCCTTTACCTACGAAAATAAATGCTAAAGATTCAAAGGTAATGTATAAAATTGATCAACTCAGATGTACAATGAATTCGTTATTAATCACAATAGGTATGATGCCAGTAACAAAGTATTGAAATTATGATTTTAAATAATGAAATAGGTTAAAAAATTCTTAAAAATGTATTTATTTTTATATTAAAAGCGAGATTAATATATTTTTTGTTAAAATCAAAGCGCAAAATACAGTAATCCGCCATGTTAAATGGAACACCAATCAGAGCGAATGACGTCACGCATCAGTAAACGTCAAGAGTGATTGACTTTTATTTTAGACAAATATCAATTTCTCTTACAAGATTATTTGGTACATATTTAAGAACTTATATACTTTGGAATTCATTTTTAACACACAAAATAATTAAATTATTGTCTAACTCTGAATGTTTGATTATTGTTGACAAGGAGTGTGACGTCACAACTCTGAAATGTAACCTGCAAGCGTTTTGGCGTCAAATTCAAAAGAGTCAATTTTTGCAGAAAAAAGGTATTTTTTTGGAAATAAGAGACACGTAAGAACATCGTAGAATAGTTTTTCAAAATAAGTCATCATGCCTATTGAATATGGTCACTTTGCCAACTGAATTTAATAAATTTTCATTTATAATTTAATTTAACTGTTACATATAATTTTTAATTGCAGCATGAAAAGACAACAATAAAAAAAGAGTCAAGTATAGGTAATATTTTTAATTAAACATTTAAATAAAAATAAATACATAAAAAATACATTTTTTAGTCGACGTTAAAAAGAAAACGTTTGCTAAAACCGTCGCTGATTCTAGTCACCAAGCAACGATTGAACAAGGGTCTGTCACGTCAAATATTTGGGCTAGACAGTATACAGACTCTAAGTATTATAATAAACAGGGTATTCCCGAACATCTCAGAATAGTTCCCGTCGGCGAGGAAAACAGTCAACGATTAGTTCAGCCGCCAATTGGAACTCCGCGCCAACAGTCCCCTATAGAAATATCGGACACATTAATCAGAACCAACAACAATGGGATGGTCACGTTCACACGCCGTGGCTGTACACCCTCGTATGTTCCAGAACATTTAATATCAATTCCACAGCAAGATTGGTGGTCTTCTCACTTAAGTATGTAATGCACTATCTTACTTTACTTTGCTGCCAACAATCACGCTTAAATCATTTGCAACACTTATATATTTTTATGTTTCAACAGGATTTTAATTTTGTGAAATTATTTTAGCCGGTGCGGAAAATGTTTTTGCTCCACAGGATGTTGATGTAAATACTTTGGATCAAGAAGAACAACTTATAGAATCTTTTAAAAGATTTTGTAATCAGCCTATAACGAGGGAACGACAAGATGCTCCCCATATTAATGTCAGAGGCATATTTAAAAAACATTAATATATTTATTTATAGTTCCAAACTTCTGTGAAAGTATTTTATGAAAATAGTTTCACGTTAAAAAAAATTACCTTCAAGTTTGTTTTTATTTTGTGATAATTTGTGTTTAGTTAAGTTATTATGTTAATACTGTAGTGTTAAAACAAATTTGTAATATTTCAACATTAAAAAATTGTCCGGTGAAAGATCAAAATACCTTTAATATCAATAAATATTAAACGTGACTTTTTGATACATAAAATAATAAAATAAAAATCCTTCATGTAAATTGAAATTCTGATAATAAATATGATAATTACTTAATGTATAATTTCGTGTACATATGTAGTGTTAAATATTTTGCATTTGAATAACATTTTTTTTTAATTGTAACTACTACAATTATTTTATTTGGTATCGATTTTAAAAATGTAAATCTCTTAAAGAGATTTATTTTATTTATATAAGTATTTCAATTTGCATTAAAAAATTGTATAATTAAAAAAAATGTATATTAAAGTAGTATTAGGTAAAATACTCATTGTAAAATTGTTATTACATTTTAATAATAATATAGTTTACAATTTTGTAAATGGTGTTTTCGAATCATTCTAATTTTTTACAGTTTATTTTAGTGTACATGTTACGCTACTGACTATGACCTTCATGACGTCATTTTAACCGTTTATGTAAATTCGTGTTGCATATATGGATCAACACATCGATTTGGCAAATGCTTCATATAAGCTTCCTCTGTAAAATAAAAATGAATCGTTTTAAAATTTGTATAACGCTATGAACGCTATTATCTTATACATGACGTTATACAACACTGTTAGAAGTTTATAATAATTTATTTTTAAAATTTCTCGTAGGTGTTGATACAGTATGGTAAAGAAAATCACAAATCATATAAATCTATTTATAAATAAAATTAAGAACTGAATAATTTGATGCTTTTTTCATTTAACAATCGATTTAAATAGTTCGAATGAAATCATTTTTTTAAATAATGTACTATTTTTTGTCGCTGAATACTTTGATCAG
The DNA here is from genome assembly GCA_949319165.1 of Sialis lutaria. Lineage (NCBI taxonomy): Eukaryota > Metazoa > Arthropoda > Insecta > Megaloptera > Sialidae > Sialis > Sialis lutaria. The sequence goes on along the minus strand of OX439245.1, from coordinate 7,436,359 downwards.
AATTTAACTATCTCTGTCTTTGACGCACGTTGGTAATGACATTAAATAAAGAGGGAACTATATATGTGACTTAGAAGTTGCTCTACGTGTGGTATCATACGGCTAGTTTGGTGTGGTAAAATAACTTCGCCAGCAAAGTGAGCGCTGCAGTGTGACAACGATTCTGTGATCTTGTAATGTAAAAAATAAAATGGCTGAAAACAGTATTCGTGATTTAACTAAAGAACAAGGTAAATACTGCAATTTACTTTAGTTTCTATATGGTTTTATTAATATGTGAGACCTTTTATAGTCAAAAACATTATATGAACTCAACAGGCTTTCGTCATATTTCTAAATAATTCCGATAGCATGACACACCATCTGTATTTTTAAAATTATATTATAGATATATTATTTAAAGTAATTACTAATGTTATTTAAATAGACTTTTTAATAATACCAAAAATTATTTTGAACCAAAAGTTGATGTATTGATAATGAGCACATTTAAGTCTAGTTCAATAAAATTATTAGATGTATATATGTGCTTACATATGCATGTACACATACAATTTGATAATTAAGATATTTTGTTTTGTTTTTTAGATTTGGCAGTTTCAATAAATAACCCTAATAATGGTGACAGTAGTAGACCTAGTTCTGTTAATAAAGGTGAGTCAGCTAGCACTTTAAATTCAGTGGGTTATAAAATAATTGAAATCCTTTCACTTGAAACACTTGATATTTTTTCTAGTGGAAACATTGCACTGGTTTGCACTTTTAGGCTCAAAATCAAATGATCCTTTTATATGTGAAGACACAGGTATTTAGGTTTGGTTTGCAGTGTGTAATGTTGAAAATAATTGTCACTAATCGAATTGGTCTTGTTTGTTTTTACTGACTCAATAATACAGTGTCTGGTTTGCAGTATTGTGTTGAATGGTAGTTTTTAAGATTATTGTTTATTTAGCATATGAAGACCGGGCTCGAATCGTGCGTGACAGGCAAAACGAAGAACGTATCCGGAAACTGAATGAAATAAAACAACAAGCTTTGCTAGCACAGAAGTTACGTGAACAAAAGGAAGAGGAGAGAAGAAAAAGAATGGAAGAAATGCGAGTCAGAGATATGGACAGACGTCACCAAGTAGAAGAACGGAAACGACAAATAGAAGATGCCGAACGAGACAGGCGAGAATCAATCTTAAGAAAGGTGAGTGCGTGAAAAAGTGAGTGTGAAATGTAATCTATCGTGTGTATTTTGTTTAAAGAATCAAGAACGAGACGCGAGATTGGAAACGAAACGTAGAAACGATCGTAGTTCGTCTGTGTTTGCTTTTGGATCTTCTACACCTCGCATGCTGGAACCCGTTGATTCAGGAGGTTCCTTCTGGATGCAAAGACGTGCTACATCAATTACAAATATGTTTACGGGTATTCCTCCAAGTAGAAGGTCCTCTGAAAGAGAAGTAGACGGTAGTAAGAAAAGGGCAACATCTGCTGGTGGTTTGAATAGAGAACTTAATGAAGGTATTTATAATGTAACCTGTAATCTCATTATCCACATTAAAATATTTGGCAACCCTCATTTCATTTTTTTTACATATGATTTATTTTGGGACACAGTATTTTGAATAGATAATGAATATTTTTAAATTCATTCTCTTTTCAACATATACAAGGTCGTTATTCTTAATTACATTAGTACCTACCGTTATTTATATATCAAATTTACACTTTGGATCTTTATTTATAGAAATAACAAACATTTTATTAATTATATACATTTTTAAATATGCTTTTTCTAATATCGCATATTTTTAACATTGATAGATATGTAAGCTTGTTAAAAAGAGATCATTAAAAGGAGAAATTTTTTATTGCATGGCACAATAAATCACTGAATAACATGAAATAACATTTAAGGTGATGGTACAAAAGAGAGTGGTATATCATTTAGTTACATTTTTCAACTTAATTAGGAACATAACTATTACAAGTTTTAATTTCATCTTTCCCAGGTGTTCACAGCTATTGTTGAATTAAATGGTAACATTTAATAAATATGTGTTATTGTAATTTCATTTAATTTACTTTAAATAAAATGTGATATAAAGAATGATGGCCATGTATCGGCATGTAACACATGATATTTTTCTTTTGGTTTTTTTTTGTTTACATAATTTTTTACAGATTTAAGAATGTCATCCTCCATGTATGAAGTATTTCATTGGTTTTCACCCAGTCCCCCTTTAGATACTAAATCAGGTAGTAAAAATACACCATTTTAATAATAAAATATACATATGAGAAGCGTACTAAAAAAAACGTGTAGTGTCAAAAGTGTTAAGTTCTTAATTTTGTGCATTTATTGTTTAAATAATTTTCAAAGCTAAAAGAGGTTTTTATTTGTACGCTCCTTTTATGTGTTCAAAGTGCTAAATATAAATGTTCATAAATTTTGTTACAATAATGGATTTATAAGAATTTATATTAATTTTATTTCTTGAATGAAATTTAAATATAAATATTATTTTATCGTCTGTATATTTGGCACTTGCAAACTAAATATAAAAATTAAGCATGTCATTTGAGGTCCTTATATTAAAATACTAATTAGCAAAGTTATATATTTAATAATAAATATCACTGAGGACTCCAAAGTATTTTTCTCATCATTTTATGTAGTTCAGCTTGAGTCCCTGAATATAAAAGTAATAGTACCACAGTTTCAGTAACCAAAGTGACATAACTTAAGCTTTTGGCAGTTTTATTTTAAATAAAAAATAATCGAACACATTTTTATCAATATAATCTATTTTATTTTACGTTACAGATTTTCCAAATTGATCTTTAATAAAATCATTTACTAAAACATTGCATGGTATTGCAGTAAAAGCTTGTCTTTAATATTACCGGTGTCTGATTTATATAACCATAATCATGCATTTGCATTGGGGTTGGTTTTTTTTTGTGTTTATTTTAAATGTTTTTATTTATATTATGTTTATTATATAGATCAGGGATGACCAGCTGGCTCATTATGTAATTTTTTTTTTTTAAATAATTCACCCTTGGTCATCTCTGGTGTTAATTATAAATAAGTTTTGAGTAAAACAATATTTTTTGAGATATTTGTATGTTTAAAAACTTATTCAAGACTGTAGCTAAAATATACAGTTCACAAAATTATCTGTTACATTAAAATCAGAGTGATTTATATCGAATAAAAAAATATTATTTTAGCTGCATTACTTATTAAATGTGAAAGGTGTTGATGTATAAACTATTTGAGAATTGATTTACCTGTACAGATGAAAACACTAATGGGACTTCAATGCCAGCTCCTGTTACAAATAGGGTAGCACGCAGGCGAACTGACTTGATGCCAACAATTCCATCTCCGAGGGATTCAGGATTCCCATTGAAAATACGATCCCCAGGTAGGGCAGTTAGCATGTCACGTTTGGATCAGTTAGCACAGCCAAGAAAGAGGATCGGTTTGAGCGTTATGTTTGAACCAAAAACAAGTTCGGTAACAAATAACAAAAGTAATAGTAATTTGAACAATCTGTCGCGTAGCATGAGTCACTTGGCGGCAGGTAGGCCTCTGAAGCCAATGATTTTCACTGCTCCGACCGTTCCGCCACGTATGAACAAAACAGAGCGCATGCGTAGGAAACATCTCGCAGTCGTAACCACGTCTCCAGAAGGTTCAAGTGAGTTTTATGTTGTAAAAACAAAATCTTACTTCTTCAAAACGCAGCTTCAACACGGGCAATGCTTTTCTTCTCTAATTCAGTTTCAAATTTAACATCTTTCTTGGCAAAGCGTTTTCTACTGTATATATATTATTATATCCGCATCTCATACTTATCCAATGTTTTGTCACATATTTCAATAGATGACAAACATTTTAGATATGTAGTTTAGTTCTTTCTGCTAATTTTGTTGTTGGGAATTGGTGGTATTTAAAACTTTGACTGACACAGATAAAATAATATGTGGTTTAAAATTGCAATTATTTGGATTAAATTTAAAATCAATACAATGGTGTAAAATAAATTACATACTATTTCAAAATTCAGTCAAAGTGTTAATCAAGCAGAACTTCATAAAAAAAAAGTTTCTGATCCCCTGGTCTATGGTGTTAGATTCTTCAATTAATGTAAGTATTTTTAATTTTAATTTTGTGATTAATATTATTGTATCGTATGTAATTTTTTTAAATATACAGTAGAAACCAGTTATAACGACTCAAAATAAAAGTCCAACTGAATCCCATATAATAGCATTTTTACCGGTTATTACGACTATCTGCTTTTACGACCTAATATGATCGGTCCCTTCGATGTCGTTCTGTATTTAGAAAAATTACATTATATAAAATAATATAAAACTGGTTGTTATTAGAAACTGTTAACACTATACAGAATTTTCACAAAGTCCTGCGGATTCAGATACGGAATAAAATTTAAATTTCATGTAACATCTCGATCTGCTCTTGAGATATGAGGATACGGTTGTACTTAATAGACAACTTCTATGTTTGATTTAAATTTATATTTGTCCCTTTGTATTCTAATAACAACCAAATATTTGGTCATTTCAGAAGACTGCATTAGATGGGGCAGAAGGTGAATAATGCTTTTTATTTTATTATAAATATTTTATTTCCTGAATTGTTATAAAATGTTACTAATATTTGATGAATTTAATTTTTTATATGGAAAATTAATGTAAATGTTCTTCTTTGGTTAAGGGAAATAATATAATGTAATGGGTGTGGAAATTTTTGTTCAATGATCTATATTTAAAAAAAATGATAACAATCTTACATATTTATTATAATTAAAATTTCGTTGTAATAATTGAAATGTAAATATGTAAATAAGCTTAATTGAAAGTAAAAATATCCTTGTTTATATGTATAATATAGTTTTATACATAGTCTATATACTGTATTTGTAGGTATCCGTAGTGGCGAAGTTACCCCTTCTAGACCAGGCAGTGCCCTAAGCGGGGCCAGTAGTGTAATGTCTAATGTAGTTGTCCGTCGTCCTGCTTCCGCTGCAATGCCAAGGAAACCGAGACCTGCCTCTATTGCTGGAACCGGTATCAATTATGATTATATTAAGAAAAGTAAGTGAAGAAAAGCATTGGAAGGTTTTAAACCGTTTTATGGAGTATTTTAGTTTAGACATGGTACATAAGAAGCTTATTTATTTTTAGATACATTAAACAGTGACGTTAGTTTGGAACATTCTAAACCACCACTTCCTCATCCTCGTACAAAATCTCAAAGTAAAGTTGAAAGAATAAGATCAAGCACAGGAACAAAGGTGAAATATTTATTTAGAAACTAAGTATTAATAACATAAGAACTAAATAATTATTTTTATTTAAGAGTACAAGTTCTGTCCATGGTTCTGCAATGTCGACTCCGTTGAATTCACCCAAAACAGAAAATAAACCTATTGTAGAAAGTGAGACAACTACTTCGAATAACAAGCCGGTTCCGGTACCTCCGAAACGAAAATCTTTAAAGACTGCCAGTTCCGTGCCTGCTGATACTAAGGGTACTCAACAATCTAAAAAGTTAATCACAAATAACGTATCTACAAATGTGGAAACTGAAAAGAAGACGATTGAAATGCAAAATTCAATAAACTCGTTAGAAAAACAGAATGGGGAAAAATTAATAGACTTGAAAGAAAATGTCAGTGAAATAGTAGACATAATATCAGAGACAAATGTTAAAGTGGAAGAAAATCTTGTCAATTTGGAAGAAAAATTAAATAATGAAAATAAAGTTGAAAAAGAAGTTATTGAAATTACTAAGTCATTAGAAAAAATTGAAATTAATGTAGATGATAATGAAAAAAACATAAAAGAGAATGATGAAAATATTATATGCAATAATAATAATACCAAGGAAAAGACAAATGAAACAAATATTAATGAGAATAAAGAAAATGTCCTTTCAGCTTCCATAACAACAGAGCTATCTGATGTGGTAGATATGACGGCTTCGATGATGGCTAAAACTAGAATCACTACAGAAGAGGAAGCAAAAGCAGCTCTAGCAGAAAAGAGAAGGCTAGCTCGTGAAGAGGCCGAACGAAAAGCTGAACTTGAAAGAAAGAGATTAGAAGCAGAGGCGCAAGCAGAAGAAGAAAGATTACGAGCTGAAGAAGAAGAACAACATCGATTAGAAGAAGAAACTTTGAGATTGGCTGAAGCACAGCGTGAAGCTGAAGAAAGAAGGCTTCGGGACGCAATAGAAGAAGCAAAAAAGAGAGAAGAAGAAGAACAGCAACGAAGAGAAGAAGAAATACGTCAAAGGATTGAAAAAGAAGAAGCCGAAAGAAAAGCGCGTGAAGAAGCCGAGAGACAGAGGATTGAATTAGCTGAAAAATTACAGAAAGAAGAAAAAGAAAGAGAAGCTCGTAGGAAGAGGGTTGAAGCTATTATGTCAAGAACAAGGGGAAAGGGTGGGAGTGCTGCAAATAGTCCAATGCAGGTTTGTTTGACAGAAGCATAATGATTTATTTCTTCTTGTGACCATTTAATGTTTACAGAATAATGACAATGGAGACAGATCATCTTCAGTTGTATCACAGACCCAGGGCGATGTCGGGGAAATAATCAATGGTTCGAGTAATACGGATACGACAAATATCGATTCCAGTCAAATTAAAGTAGATAATGAATTTATTAGTATTCCAGAAGTTAAAATGCCTCTCAACGGTAGTAATATTGATAATAATATGTAAGTATTTAAATGATAAATATTTATAATGATGTATTTTAAAACATTTGCCTTTACAGAATTACTCAACAGAATGCAAATGATATTATTACACCGGCCACTAAAAATGTTATCACAAACGAAGATACTATCAATTCTAATAAATTAGTGTCAGATGAGCAACAGACCTCTGGTATGTATTTGTATTAGCATTCGCTTAACCATAGAGTTCCTAACTGACTCAAATGCATCGCAAAGAAAGTCTTTTTAATTATACGAAAGACTAAACTATGATTTTTGTTACAAGTTTGATTCTAAGTTGCATTTATGTATTTTGTTTTTCTTATCTTTTTTCAGATGCTTTGTAAAATATCATAAGAAATATGTTATATGTTCATCAGTTTAAATAAGTTAATAAAATGGTACATCTGCATTTTAGTAAGCGTAATTTAATGTTGAGGTGATAGTTTTCCGCAATGAAAAAAATATAATATATTATTATTTTCAATGAAAACAATTTTCTTAGTTTTATACAATTTTAGCTTTCTTAGACTTGTATTCTTGATCCTGTCAGTAAGTCAACGTGCTTTACTTTGACATTAGAAATAAAGAAGTAACATACCGCAAGTGTGTTACCACTAAGTTCTACTTTGTTTACTAATAATACTGTTTATTATTCCTGGATGACTATGTTTTATTTTATTAAAATTCAAATTGATTACTTCTGAATTAGTAAACAAGGCAGAAAATATTGCTATGTACGACTGATTATATATATTTATATATTAGCTTGAAAAATTCAATAGTTCTGAAATTGATTCAATCAAAATTAATAATATATTAATGGGTTTTTCCATACTAGAAATACATATTTAATATTTGCAATAATTTTATTATAACATTGGTTTGGAATATTAACATTTTTACTGCATTTTGGATGTTTCCGGACTACTTTTGTAGATTTTTTCAAATAGCACGTTACTAATGTAAGTAAAATTTGATAAAAACACTTTATATTTTGTATAAAAATAGCCCTGAAACACCCAAACAATATTTAATATAATTATATTATTTATTACTATTTTTAATTTGTACAAAAAAGTATTTTTTAATAGGACGTAGAATTAGTTTTATAAATAATTATTAAAAGAGACAAAAATATTTGAAATATATTATGGCAGCTAATATTTATGTATTTTTTATAGTTAATAAAAAGAAAGAAACATAAAAGGGTATTTATTTAATAATAATCCACACAATTGTAATGTAATTACTAGTATGGAAGAAAACCTTATTTGGTTTCTTAGATGTCGAAAAGTTTGGTTGTTAAATCATAGGTTGTGAGCTCTGTTTAAATATGCTTGTATATTATACCTATTGAGAATTGTCAATAACTGTTCCCTTCTTTTTTACTGGATGAGTATTTTTGGTGATATTATGCAAGTCGTACTTTAGATTAGGATTGGAGCATAAACTGGTCAAATATATTTACAAACACTATAATCTTTCTTCTGGCGAACTTATTTCCATTATTTTACTTTAACATAGTGTCTCCTTCGTAGATATTCGTTGACCAGTTTTTACATAGTTAAAAAATGATTAGTCGGTTCAGTTACAATATCTAACAATAACAATTTGGATCATGAAGGCTAGAAACAGGAGTAAACTCAAGTGGAAGGGGTAGGCCGAAAAGCGGAACCTGGAGTGGCCTCTGCGCAGAAGTAAGAAATTTACTTTGTGCGCAGTCACCATTCTGTTAATTTGTTCTGATTTGTACATTGAGAGACTACCCACTTTGGGGGTCATATTTTGACTCATAAAATTGTATTACAGAGATATAGTGTGGACTCTCCTGTTTCTAGTTTTCATGATTTGGATCAATTAATATTTGAGTATATGTCAAATATAAAGTTGATTGACATAACAATATTTGGCCAGTGTTCTTTTTCAATCCTACATTAGTCTGATGCCATCTTATATAATTGGGGTATGTTTTCGTACAGTTAATATTGCGCAATGTTTACAAACTGTATACATATTATAAATTATAAGAGCTTATCTTTTTTGGATATGGTCTCGACTACAGCTAGTCACTAGTATTGTATCAAGCAATACATATATTTATTCACACTCTATGGTGTGGCTAAATTGTAAGTTATATTGAAAATAGTATTGGCTACTAAATTGCAAAATGATTCTATTTTATCTCTATAGTAAATTATCATTTTAATTCCTGAAACACTTATTAAATAGTCTATTGCATTATTTTCTTTACCTATCGTTACTATCATCGCCTTTATATGTTACAAGTATATGTTTATATATGTTCAATATCTTGACTTATTAAATTTTAAAATGAAAGTTTACTGTATAGATAATTTCCCTTATGTCGTCTTATAATTTAAATATTTGTTATTATCAGAAATGACTGAGTTTAATTTAATCTTTGTAGTTTTATAAATACTAATGGATTTCATTTGTACCTATACAATTTTAATTATAAGCTGAGATATGGTGCATTTGGTAATGAGGTATTTCTGTTATTCTATTTTCTACAGTATGAAATGTTTACAATTTATTAAAAAATACATATTTATTGTAATTATCTTATTTACGCTTAAAATTTTTTTTAAGTGTATTGCAGTACGTATTTTACTGAGAAAGATTTCTTTTACGGAATTGATATTATTTCAAAAAAATTTAATATTATTTATAAGCATTTATAAAAGAATCTTTTGTTTAGTAAAATGATCTGAGTAAACATGAAAAAAAATTGCACCTAATAATTTACAAGAGAAAAATACACGTGGTGAAAAAATTTGCATTTATTTGTAAAAAAAAAATGGTGCGTATATTATAAAAATAATCCCAAAACACATCTATTTTTTTTTAATATTTAACTGGTATAGTTTTTTAGATACTAAATATTATTTTGCAAAATATATATAGATATATATTACCAGTTAACTTAAAATTGTGTTAAAAATATGTTTGTTTTTTAATGTTAAAATTAATTAATAATTTATTAAATTTGCTAATCTATTTTATTGAAAATTTACTCGTAGTATATCTTTTAATAATTAATTTCTATTAACCATCTGATTTTTGTGAAATAATTATGTATTATTTTTTAAGTATTTTCATTTTTTTATCAGATCAATATTTTTACAAATATTTGTGTAGTTAGGAATTAAAAAAAAAATATAAAAAATACGCATACTGTTTTATAATCATTAAAAATAATGTAAATTCAAGTGAAGGTTTAAACAAATTACGGTTTAAAAATATCCTTTAGTATGTATCATTCCCTTTTTTATATTTATTATTGCTTTTTGTACATTTGATGACTTTCACTTGTTTTTATTTCTTATAAAAAAAATAATATTGATAGCACTTAAATAATGAATTTATGAATAATTAAATAAATAATTGAACGTTATCATAGTAGTATATATATTATATACATTGCATTTTATAATACAAGGTACTAAATAATTTTCATTACATACATACATTGTATATATTATATTATATATTCTAATTTGAAAGAAAACTAACCAATTATTTAATCAACGATATTCTTAGACCTGGCATGCTGGGGTTTACATTAATCACTTTTGTCTCTTTATTTCATGTTGTTTTTATAGATATAGTTATTACTGTATAAAAAATAAAAACGTGTTGCTGATTTTTAATTTTTCATTATTTGAGTGTCTATGGAAACTTGAAACAGCTTTTTGCGATCAATATCATTTATAAGTCATATCGTTATTAAAACAAATTGTTTTGGATTAATTAATCAATAGTAAATCGCAAAAAGCAATCTTGAATAATTTTTGTGTTACCAATTATTTTTTTCCTGCAGAAATATTTTTTTGTGTATATTTTTGGACGCAAATGCAAAATTACACATTGATACAACTTTTGTAGCCGAAATAGTTTCACTTGAAATGGTGCTGATATGTTAAAGAAGTTATGTATATGTATAGTATATCTAATAGTGTAAAATTTTAAAATTATTACAGTGTATTTGCAAATATACATAAAGAACTAGTTGGAACTTTTTTTCTACTTACCTTTAACTGATCATTCAAATTCTACAGGCGGAACCATGAAGATTAGACACAGGAGATTAAACTAGAGTGGAAGGGGTATGTCGAAAAACAGAACCTGGAGTGGGCGGTCCGCATTTTTTTGGACCTCTGTGTAGAAGTAAGAAATTTACTTACACTCACCACTCTGTACCTTGCGGTATGTACACAACTATACGGTTGCGCAGTCAACTACTGCACAGCGGTCCAGCACAAGAGACCACCAACTTCGGGGGTCATATTGTGACACATAAAATTGCATTACAGAGATACATTAGTTATACTCCTGTCTCTATTCTTCATGGGTGGAACTAATGAAAACATTTTTTTGGTTGTAATTATTTTATTTTTGGAAAATATTTATGTACATCTTCAAAATTGTTATTTCAACATCATTAAATAAATTATAATATTAAGAAAAATAATAAATACTATACAAGTAATGTACACATTAAAATGAATAAACAAAAATTTATATAAACGTCACGTAATAGATTTTTAAAAAAAGTTTAGATTTTCCTAATAGATATATTAGTGGATAAAAATCTCCTGTTTGGCAACATATTTCAATAATTCAAAACAATCTTATAATATTCGTTGGAATAGTCTATAACAATCATTACGACCTTTCAACTTACATCACTCCGCATTTACGTTTACAATAACATTGCGTTGACTAGCGGACATTATGGCAAATAAATTTAATACGTAAAACAGACTATTTAACCGACATTTTAAGATAGTTTTCGAGTATTACGTCGTTAACTTAAAAGTCTTTTTATCCGTCTAGTACATTCGGAAGATGACAATTTATTTTAATTTTAGATTTTTGGCTTTCATCCATTAAATTTATAAAAATATATGTTTTTTTATTAAATATAAAATTTCCAATATTATTATTATCGTTTAGTATTTTTAAATAATTATAACGAGCGATTAGAACACTAAAACTAAAAAAACAATATTCTAGTTAATATTTAATAAATAATATGGAATATTTTATATAAAATGCTGTCGTCTGTAATTTAGATAAAAAATTATACTTCTATTCAATTATTTAATTTTAAAATAAAAATAACACTTCTTTGAAATAGAATTGGAGATAAATAATCAATAGGGGCAGATTGGACATGATTTTCTGTCAAAATTGTCAACATTTTCAAATTTTAGATTTAATTTTTTCTATAATTACTTTAAAAAATATATAAGGGGGAAGATAGATATTTGGGGGAATTCCAAACCCTTGTAGTATAAAAAATGTTAGGACCGTTTAACAATAAAAATTTTATAGTCACAGTAGGGTCCCCCCCCCCCAGAAGACTATATAAGGAGAATCAACTCCCTATCTTGCCCTGTACTAAGCGACATCAAGCTATATGTAATAAGTTCCCCACCACGTTACGATCGCTGGTCTTAAGTATAGCGCTCAAAATCATTTACTGGCATCGTGACTGACAGTGGTATCGTGTAAACAAGAGCGCAGCATGGTATTTTTGAGCTATGCGCAAGGCGATAGCGACCCACGGGTGGGGAGCTTACCACGGATTCTTTGACCCCCTTCCACGCGAGTTGGTTTTCCTTGTAGTCTTCTTGGCTCCCCCTTTAATGAAGTATAATTTTATTTTAATAATTATTACGTAATTAAGGAAGAGCTTTGACAGTCTGGGTTCTCATAATAATTAATATTTTTATAAAAATTTTTAGCATTTGATTTGTTGAGTGGTCCCAAAAATTACAAATAGTGTTCATTAGGGGTCATTATTAGATAACATTTTTAAAACGCTAATACACATAATATAGGAATCAAGTTATAAATAAAGACAAAATTAACTAAGACGCTTTTAAAGGACCAGCCTTTCTCTTTGTCTACTCCAACTATAAATTGAAACAAAAACTATAACTTGTATACATAAAAAAATAAACATTTAGATTTTATTTTACTTAAATGTATAATACTATACTAAAAATCACCGATACATAAAAATAAACAACCCCAATTTAAATATGAAATTTATCCAATTTTCTCGGCTGAAACAAAAACTATTTTTCACATTTTATTGTCGTACGTTTTATATAAAAAGTATGCAATTTAAAAATACGGTTGACCCTGTTAAACGTCTCAAAGTCTTAATTCATGCAAGGCAAGAACATGAAAACTGGCCTTTGTTTCAAGATCTTTAATGCCCGGTACTATAAAGAATTTACTTGAGTGCAAAAGCAAATTAGCTTCTAGCTAACGCTATCTACTAGGTATTACACTCAGCACGCTATTAAACAATCCTCTACTGAATGACAGCTCCATTCGATGACTGGCTGACAGTTCTATCCAACGATCTTCCCCCATCACCACTATAATACTACCGTGACTGTTATATTTCTGCGAGAAATTTAAATTCATCAATTAATGTTAAAGTTGGCACGGTATTGGGTATCCCTCTAGCCGTTGTTCAGTTGAATGACGACTGATGCCGTCGTATTGTAGAGTGATGAGTGTAAATATGAATGATAACCACTCACAGATATAGCCAATGAAATTGTACATATGATAACCTTGATGCATGCGCGATAAGTAGAAATCAGCGACTTAAAATAAGTGCTGCTAAGGGTACCTCATAAAATGCATAGCATTATACATTTATTACCACTGCTTTAAAATATCGAGCAATTTGACATGTAGTAGATAGCGTTGGCTGGAAGCTAATTTATTTTTTCACGCAAGCAATTTCTTTATAATACAGCATACAAGCTGTTCTTGAGAAAATTTCTTGATCGTTAGAATAATTGAAAATATATTTATATGCATTTTACCGTAATATAAATACTGAATATTAAATATTAATACTGCTTTTGCGGATACGATTTTCACTGGTTTTTCGTGCAAAATTAACAGTTTGGTATCCTATAAAAACTTTTTCTTTATATATTTCATGGTTATTTATTTTTATATATGTAATGAATTATAAGAATGATGAACAAATAAACAATATAATAATTACACTACGGAGAATGATCTCACTATTATGTCACTTTTATTATTTATCAACACGTTAATTGCCATAAAATTAACATATTAAAACTATTAATTTTGGAAATGATATACTGGATTAAACATTAACTAGTGGTTGTAAATTTTTCATAAATTAACATAACAAGACATATATTCGGTGTCACGTGTATTAAGTACGGCATTAAACCTTTGTAAAAGCCGGCCGTTCTCTCATACTTCCACGTCTGCCTGATGCAATCCCACGTGCCTTGGTAACTGTGGTGCTGGTCCTGTAATCTCGCACGTATTACTTGATAAGGATAAGTTGCCGCGGCTGCTATCAATTTAGAGACAGCAGCGAATGTAAGGTATTCACCGGTTCCCAGTTTCGTATCGATAGGAACTAGCCGATACTGGTTGTAGAAATTCTTCATTTCTTCGTAAACCATAAATTGTAGGGCTCCATGTGTTACTCCAAACATACCAGGGATAAAACCCTGAAACAATGTTGAAAACGAAAATATAGTTCACAAAAACAAGTTTTTAAATAAAATATGTGTGTTAATTTTCTAACACTGTTTTATTTACGTTTACAGTTAGCATTTTATAATATATGACCTTCACCTCTGCTAATTATTTACAATATTAATGTGTACTTGACTATACATAAATTTACACTACAAAACATGTGGAAAGCAATGTTATTTAAGATACATGCAAATATTTACTCTCCTTAATTTGCAGCAAATTCATAAATACATTTGTCCCTTTAAACTAACTACAAATTTACTCCATATAAATAGGGGAGTAAATATTTAAATGAAATGATATTTTAGTTGTTACATACCTTATATAATCCCCTAACACCTTCATATTTGTAAATTTTCACTAAAGCATCGTACATTCCTTTATAATGATTTGCATCGTTGATTAATGCCCGTGGATTTTCATATTGTAAACATAAACGAGTTTTAACAACCCAAATTGGATTTGTCATAACTAAAGTCAACACTCCTGCCTCGGCTGCGGCTACCATGTGTAATGTAGGACCTAACGGTTTTCTAGCATTACCACCTTGTATCCATGTTTTTATTGTGTTGTAACTGAAAATTAAAATATACCGGGTGGATAAATAAAAACGTCTCCTATTAGGAAAAATAAATCACACAATCTTAGAATATTTGTTACTTTATTATTTTAAGGCAATCTGAATTTTGTGTGATTTACTGTTCTCAAATACTGTCGCCAAACAGGAGACGTTTTTTTTATACACCTGGTATATAGTATAAATATCAAATAAGTAATTGAAGTTTTACTTACAAAAGAAAATAAAAACCCCATGCACTGCCTGATCCCCATACATTGGGCATGACACCCCTGTATAAACCCCGTAATCCTTCTTGTCTAAAAATTGTTGAAAAAGCACCTGTCAAGCTATGGTATTGTGGAGCCGTACTTGTTCTTCCATCATTTACTAAAAAATTAAATAAATACTTTATTATTTAATATTTATTAATTAGATTGTATTTACTAACCAGCAAATCTAATTTTAATTAGATCTAAGGGATGTAGAATCAATGTAGAAGTAACTCCACCAGAAATTCCAGCTAATAAATGTTCAAGTTTGATGTGATTGAGGACAGCGACAGTTTTATGTGACGGTGGTTTTCCTGATGTTTTCATAGAACTCATTCTTATGGTCGAAACTCTATCAAAAACAATAAAACTGCAACATTTTGAATGCAATTTGACATTGTAAAACAACAATGGACAGATTCTAATCTTTCCTGCATACTATTGTTCACTCACTTTCACTACCACAAAGAATATGTAATAGAATTATTTTTCTAAAGATAACCCACGAGATTGTCGAATTTTTACTTGCAGTTTCAATAATTATTAATTATGACTAGTCCATTAATCCATGGAAAAATGTATTCTTTCTTCGGGAAGTACATGCCTTCATCTTAAACTAACAGATCTTTATAGAGACGTCCATGGAATTGACATTTAACCAATCTTATAAAAGCTGACAGTTTTCCTGCTACCAATGCTACTCTTGCTACCAATATGTATACGCATCCGTATATATTTTTTTACGAAGGTTTTTGAATTATGTATTCAAATTATTCGTTGTGTATTTTAAACCCCGTATAGTAGGACAAATTAATTATTATTATTATTGAAAATTATAATTAATGTACTTTTAAACACTTGACAATACATGTATACACATAATATTTAATATTTCAATAAAAAATATATTTACGAAAATTCTTGGGAAATATAATTATTATTTTATACTTTGTATATTCGCACTTTTAAAATAAATACAATTCCACGTATATTTTTAAAACCGTGTAAAATTAAGAGAAACAGTAGCACACCAGATATATATATTTCCCTGTAACATATACATCACCAAACTTAAAAATAGAATCTATTTTAAAAATAAATTGTTTTAAGAAAATGAAGATTGTTTCAGCACACAAACTAAACGTGAATTAAAACCAATACATAAATAAAATGTCGGGAATTTCCAATATATCAATTGGTGGATTTTTTAAACCACATTATGATGAAATTAGAAAATCTATATCTGCTGAAGTGATCGATAATTTTTCAAAATTAACCAATGATTTGGCACGTGTGAAATGTGTATATGAGTTGACATGCAGTAATAGAATTAATATTGAAATTGAGGAAACGAAAAAGGATTTAGAAATAGCATTGAAGTATAAAAATAATGGAAATAATGAATTTCAGAAAAATAATTTCATCGGTGCTCTTGATTGGTATAATAAAAGTGTTTTGTTGGTTCCGCAGAATGAAGGTATTTTAAACTAAATTCATTTATTTTTTAGTTATTTCATAAGCATTTTAATTTTATTAAAAAAAAGAAAAGTTTTAATTTCATTATATCAACTTAAAGATAAAAAATAAGAAATACATTATAAATTATTATACAGATTGCAGTGATAAATAAACAAAATTTACTATATCTCCCGTTTCCATATCCCATATCAAATAATTAGTTTATAGAAGTTTGGATTGGGTCTCCCTGTTTTTCCCCATAGGATAGACGCCACTGTATTGAACCTTAAATATTACCATTTTTTCTATGAATATTTTAATCTCTTAATTTATTTATATTTAATCTTTTAAGTGCAAATAAAGTATTATATTATAAATTAGTAAAATTAACTATATATATTTTTAATTTTTAATTTACCCCCCCCCCTCCCTTTGCATTTCTCTATGAAAATATAGTCATATTTTTTGTATTATATTTTCAGATAGAGACATGTCAATTATAATAGCTAACAGAAGTGCAGCGCTGTATAATTTAAAACAATATAGATTGGCAATATTTGATATCAAAATGGCAATGGCTTTACAATACCCCGATGAACTAAAATACAAAATCTTTGAACGAAGGGCGAAATGTCATTTATCACAAAAAGAAAACGCCGAAGCATTGTTGTATTTTAAAAAATTCTTGCAATATTTGGACAGTTCTAAATTACCGTTAGATAAAAGACAAAAAATGCAGATGGATATTCAGATCATGATAGGGATGCTGACAAAAACTACCAAAGATTTAACTGTTAAAGAAGATTTGGAAAATACAAAAACAAGAAACGATGTTTTACCAGATTTAGCTGGAAAAAGAAATGAAGTTTTTACTTCCGCTAGTTCGTCAGTTAAAATAATAAGTAATAATAAAATGGGTAGATTTGCATGTGCGGCTACAAATATTAATATTGGGGATACTTTAGTTACCGAAAAAGCCCATTGCGCGGTACTTTTACCGGTGTTTTCACTTACCCATTGCCAATATTGTTTTCTCAGGTAACCATGGTATATACCACTATTTTTTATTTTATGACAGATATTATTTTTTAGTGTCAAAGCACCAATACCTTGCGAAAAATGTACTACAGTTGTTTACTGTAGTGAGATATGCAAAAATAATGCAACTTTTCATACTTACGAGTGTGGCTTATTGCCTACGTTATGGAAATCTGGGTGTTCTATCACTTGCCAAATGGCATTGAGAATTATAAATCAAAAAAATCTGCAATTCTTTTTAGATATCAAGGAAAAATTGTTCGATACGGCTGTAAGTTCTGAGGTTATTTTTATACTTTCTGATTTGAATATTTGTTTTTTACACTTTTTTTTAGATAGAAACAGTTACAAAATACAAATATTCAGATTATTTAACTGTATATAATTTGGTACGTCACGAAGACAAACGATCTAATGAAGATTTCTTTCATACAACTAACATGGCTGTATTTTTGCTGAACTGTTTAGAAAAAACTAATTATTTTGAAAAAGCCAACACAGATGACATTATGTTTATCGGGTCATTAATTTTACGACATCTTCAATCATTACAATTTAATGCTCACGAAATATCTGAACTTGAAATGGACCCAAAAAATCCCAAAAGAGCTGATTTAGCAAAATCTATATTTATTGGGGGTGGACTGTATCCCACACTAGCGTTATTTAACCATTCCTGTGATCCTGGAATCGTCAGGTGATTTTTATTTCATTTTACACTTCGCACAAATTTTTTTCATGAAAAAAATTGGTTCTATTTCATAAATTTTCTTTAGTATTATTTTAATAATATTTGATATCGATTTTTCCCAAGATATTTCCACGGAACTTCGATAATAGCAAGAGCTGTGAAAAATATCAAAGAAGGTGATCTAATAGCTGAAAATTATGGTCCAATTTTCACGGAAACTGCCATAAACAATCGCAAAAATACACTCAAAGAACTGTATTGGTTTGACTGCCAATGCACTCCGTGTATTCAGGTAAAAAAAAATTATCAAAACCCACACGTGGCTGTTGTCGCGCAACCCACTTGACACAACTAAAAAAATACCCTTGTCAATCGATTCGTGAATCAACCCCGACTCCAACGAGGTACATGAAGCCATATATGAAAAATTTTGAGGGGAGGGGGTCATGACCGGAAAAATTTCTAAAATGGGCTAAACTAGAACCACATACCTACCATTTAGCGAAACCCCGAGGTCTCTAGGTGGTCAGGGGGCCGAGATCTCGCTGTCGAAGGTCGAAGACAGACGGACGGACGGTCGAAAAAACTTCGTGGGTTGCGCTAAAAATAACTTACACAATATACCTAAAACGATAAACCTATTTTTTCAGGATTGGCCTTTATTTGATAAAATGAATCCATCTATTCTACGATTCCGTTGCGATGCTGAAAGTTATTGCCCGAATATTATACCAGTTAATATAAACTCCGATGAATTTATGATAAAATGCGGACTTTGCGGCCAATTTACTAATATCTTAAAAGGCCTTAAAGCATTACAGGTAGATTAATAAGACATACATTCCCAATAATTGAAAAAGTACTGAAAAGGAATCAAAATTTGACGTTTCATTCCGGTTTCTGTAAAATTCCGTATTCACCATCGGTAATTTTATTACGTTTAATTATTGTTTATTATGTCCAAGCAGTCTGAAGAAGTCTTGCAGTGCTGCCAGCCTATTTTTTAGTTATCAATTTTCATTATTGATTCCGGTAGTAGTTTGAATCCGGTAAATGTCATTCAGATTGACAAGTTGCTATATCTTTTACGTTCAGATTCCGGAATAAAACAAAATAGTATTTCATTTCGTTTGATTTTTTTTCAATTATTGGGTTTTTGTTTAAATCGTTTATTTTATTTTTTTATAGGATACAGATGCAATGTTCAAAACGGCTACACGGCTAGTTGAATCAGGAGAAAATCAACAAGCTTTGGGTTATTTTATCCAAATTTTAAAACTTTTGGATCAAACATTAGCCCCTCCTTTCAAAGATTACCATCTTTGCCAGCAAGGAATTCGAAGATGTATGTTGGACTATGGAAATAAATGCCTTATTTTAAATCAACTGGCAGACTAATTTCTTTATATTTATACAATAAAGATATATATTGAAAGCAATGTTTTTTTCCTCACAATATATTTTCTTCCTAGGTCTTAGAAAACTATTTTTAATTTCTCTAGGCGCATGCGTGATTTTAACTCACGATCACGTGTTTTCACGAAGTCAGTTTGTTTATTCTACCTGATAAAATATTATACAGAATGTTTCAAAATTGAATTTCAATATTGAAGGGGGTGGATATGTGCATGATTTTAAGTTCATATAAACATAGGTCCGATTTCGCTTTATTTTTCATATACAGGATGATCAAGATTTTTGTTATTAATTTTGAATAGTAAACTAAAATTATTAACTATTTTAATCAGAAGTAGGTATAAGTTATCTAGTTGTTAAATAATTATTTCAATAAAAAGTGTAGAGTAGTTTAAATGTAAAAAAAATATTTTTACGTACGTAAAACAGTTCAATGTACAAAAAAATCAACAGATCATTTTTATCTCAAAATAAAGCACTATATTAATAAAATAATAATTGCTTTTTAAAAAAGCAGTGGCGTATAATTTTTTATTGAAAATAATCAAGATGACATTAATTGGGACGCCACTGGTTGAATCTGAAAATCAGTTGTTGTTTTTTTTTCACAAAATATGTATCTTTACACCTTGTTTACACCTACCAAGTTTTATAAAAATATCTTAAGTAATATTGTTTCTGAGTTATTAAAAAAAACAATTTTAAAAAAAAATCGTAATCATTCTGTATACCAAAAATAAAGCGACATATGTTTATATGAACTTTTTGTTTTAAAATCCTACACAGATTAACCCCTTTAATACTGACATTTAATTATGAAACGTACTATATATCAATCACGCACGCTTACGAATATAATTATTTTAGGCACTCACGCACGACGGATCACGCTCGTAACACTATGATTAATTTTAATAATTTATTTCTCAATGAAAAAATTTATTTTATTTACGAAATAAAAAGTAAAACTATAGTTTTCTAAAATATTTAATAGAATTATAATGGAAAAAATGTTTTAAAATTGGTGAGCGCGGGCGGGGGGTACCGTAAAATAATAATATGGTTAGTAGGGTGTTCCAAAAAAAGTCGATAATTTTTTTTTTCGATTGCATGTGAAATTCTTGTTATATATGCTATAAAAGAAATTCTGTAAAAATTTGAGCCCTTAATATCAACTTGAAGAACTCCATCACCGAATTTGAAGATTTACCATTGATTTAACATGGAAAAATGATTTTTTAACGTTCATTTCTCCTGCAAACTATGTAGAACATTATTTTTCGGAAAAACCATGACTGATCCTTCTTCAGTATTAAATTCTGTAAAAAAAAGCTCTTAGGGTCCAGTCTCTAACGTCAACCCTCTCGTTTTTAAATTTCAAAAAATCTGTATTTTTTAACGCAAATAAAAACGAGAGGGTTGACGTTAGAGACTGGACCCTAAGAGCTTTTTTTTACAGAATTTAATACTGAAGAAGGATCAGTCATGGTTTTTCCGAAAAATAATGTTCTACATAGTTTGCAGGAGAAATGAACGTTAAAAAATCATTTTTCCATGTTAAATCAATGGTAAATCTTCAAATTCGGTGATGGAGTTCTTCAAGTTGATATTAAGGGCTCAAATTTTTACAGAATTTTTTTTATAGCATATATAACAAGAATTTCACATGCAATCGAAAACAAAAAATTATCGACTTTTTTTGGAACACCCTAATGGTTAGGGTTCCACAATATAAAAAAAAATCGTGTTAGGTTTCCATACGACAAAATAAAATTATTATCTATACCAGAGGTTCTTAAAAGGTGGGCCGCGGCTCTTTAGAGGGCCGTGGCCTCCCCACAAGGAAGCCGCGAATATAACAAATAAATTTACTATCGTCAAATAAGTTGAAATATTAAATTATGCACTCGCTTAAATTATAAAAATGAAACAAAAAATATATTTTTAACCCATCTGAATTTAAAAAAAGCTGTCATGGGTGCCAAGGGACTTTCTTATACGTAATAGTGACAGTGAACAGTGTACGTGATTTTAATTTTATTGAAGGATATTTCTGACAAACTAATAAAAGATAGAATTAAATGAATGGGACATTAACTATAGAAATATTATTTTATACATTATGTATCGAACGAATTTTGTTTAACGTAATTACTAAGACGGCAACGGATGTTTACTCCTGTCATTTTTTTAAATTTTGGATTTATTTTAAATAAAAATGTCGAGTATGTTATTATCTATAATTTATTCCACATACATTTTTTTCCAACACTTATGATTTAGTATTACGTATAAGAAAGACCCATGGCAAACACGTACACTGTTCAGTCTCTGTAATACGTATAAGAAAGTCCCATGACACTCATGGCAGATATTTCTTCTCTGTTATGAACCATTTGAAATACAATTAAAAACGGATACTTATAAAAAAAAATGTTTTTTTTCGAAAAAATGAATAGAACATAAATTATAGATAATAATATTACTTACAATTTTCAACTTGGCCATTTTTCTCTAATTCGTACTGTTTCAATGTAATTCGAAAAATTCAAAAATCGATGTAGGTAAACATCCGTTTCCGGTTGAATGATCGTTTTCAAAAATAGGAGGTTTTCATCACAGGCAAAAAATAATCTTAAGTATAAAATTTCACCCTTCTACGATTTGTCGTATTTGAGTACAGCGTCTACAGACAGACCGACAGACAGACAAAAGAAATCATGGCGAAAATAGTCAGAATGGATTCAGGGAAGGTCAAAATAGATAATTCCATCAAAATCCGGATTTCGAAAAAAATCGGCTTTACTATACTTACTTATACATATGGTATAAGAAAGTAAAAATAACAGATCGAAATCAATACATTTTTAAACTTCATTTTGTATTATTCAAATTGACCATATTCGTCATAATAAATAAATGCTTCATATACATATACATGGTATAAGAAAGTAAAAAAATAGGGGAGGCGTGAGCAGGCCCGGATTTACCATGCAGGCAGTGTAGGCACGTGCCTATAGCGGCAAAAATTTAGGGGCGGCAGATTTGAGAAGTTCTGGTAAAAATTTAATTGAAAACGAAAAAAAGAAAACAAAAAGGTAATTGATATGAAAAATATTCACTTTATTTTTTTTTATTCAATAAAAAGGGCGGCAATTTTCCGGCCCTGGGCGTGAGTTATCAATATGAGCTGCAAGGGGGCCGCGACGTCAAAAATTTTAAGAAGCACTGATCAATACCATACTCTATTAATATTATTTATAAATTATTTTTTTTAATTTCAGGAAAATGTTTTATTTTGATTTTATTTTTTTGTAATTATATTTTTTTATTACATAAAAATTACAATATATGTATATGTATATTTAATATAATTGCAAAGTAGTTGAGTATAACCATTTAATCAACGATTGAAAACATAATATTTATATACCTACTTAAAATTTAATCAAATATTACATATCTTATATTTTATTAAAAAAATAATATGCTTAGATATGTATAGTATGTGTATAAAATACTCGTTTACTAAAATTATTTTTATCGTGTTATACTTTCTTTTCTTATACAACTTTTTTTATTAATTAAGTGTATTTCTGTAGTAAAAGTCACCATGACTATTAATTTAAAAGTTATAAATAAATATAATGCACTTTATCCGCAAAAAAAGATTCAAATCCGGTCTGCGGTTTTTATTTTTGTTCCAATATTTATCCAGATAATTGTGTACCCTATAATTATGACATTATTATGATGAAAAAAAATAGTTTATTATTATTAAATAAATGGCTCTAGCAGAAAAAGGACAACACTTGCATTTTAACCTTATTAAGAATTCTACCCAACTTACCTATAAGGCGTATTCCTTTATTTATTTTATTTTAAACTGTTTATTTTTTGCATTAATACTGCATGCTAAACATGTACAAAATGTACATAAGTACTGGCTGCAAAGATGTGACTACAATCAATAGGTCTTCAGTTTCAACTAGGTACGATATTGTGGTTGTAAAATAAAAATGAAATTCCTGATAATTTGTTTAACTTTGTGTCAAATATTGTTGTTATGTGAATATATTTATGGTAATTATTTTGTACATTTTCATTTCTATATAAAAGTTAAAATA
Source organism: Sialis lutaria (assembly GCA_949319165.1). Lineage (NCBI taxonomy): Eukaryota > Metazoa > Arthropoda > Insecta > Megaloptera > Sialidae > Sialis > Sialis lutaria. Next base: position 7,412,464 of record OX439245.1, on the reverse strand, counting down.
AGGGCCCCTATTCTCGAGCTCAATCGAGAATATGTCGATTCGAGTTTTTCGTTCGAGATTTTTCATTCGATATTTCTAGAAAAAAAAGTCGCATCGAGATTCGAGAATACGATATAATTGACACAGTCGGGATTCTAGTGACGAGAAAAAGTCGAATGAACTCGAGAATAGGGGCCCAGGCAGCACTGTAACAAAAGTGGGGTAAAAATGGCACACTAACAAAGTAAAAGAAAATTTTGAGCCGAAAACAATTATTAAAAAAATAATAATGGAAATTTTACGTAGAGAATAAAAAACACAAAAAATTTTAAAAAGGGGGGAAAAATCATGGCGCAAAAAATTCTTAATTGGAGGCGAAGGGGTCGTTCGTAATCAATTTGTCCCAATAGTTACAGTGCTTTTTGTATTGTCGTTGTTTAAATCTTTTAAAAATTAATAAAACATTGTTATATTTTTTTTAGGATATCAAGTAATACTTTTCGAACCAAAGACGAACAAAATTATTGCGTCAGGTGATTCAGAACAAACAGCTATTATAACAGAATCAACTAGATTAGATAGACCCAATAGTTGTAATTGTTTAGATTTAACATGTGGATGCTGCTTTGGTATTAATATCACCAGATTCAACTTTTCTCATACAGGTTAAATCATATAATATATTATAGTTTGTAATTTAAGATAATTAAAATTCATATACAGTAGAAACCGGTTATAACGACATCGGTTAATACGATGTATCGGTTTAAACGACTCAAAATAAAAGTCCAACTGAATCCCATATAATTGCATTTTTACCGGTTATTACGACTATTCACTTTTTACGACCAATATGACTCGTCCCTTCGATGTCGTTATAACCGGTTTCTACTGTATATTTAATATTTATATTCATATCACATATTTATGCCCCTAAAATCACAGAAGATCTCTTCGGTATTTTTTTATACAATTTTAAATTATAAGTAAGTACACCCAGGGCCGGATTTACAAATTCGCCGCCCGTAGGCAGTTGCGAAAATTGCCGCCCTTTTCATTTAATAAAATTCAAAAAAGTGAATATTTTTTTTTTCGTTGTCAAAATTTTCTTTTTAGGTTATTACATAAAAAAATTACCAAAACGCTCAAATCTGCCGCCCCTAAATTTTTGCCGCTATAGGCACGTGCCTACATTGCCTGCATGGTAAATCCGGGCCTGAGTACACCAAAAGAACAAAACATTTTTTTTAATTGGATGCATCGAATTTTTATTCTGCCTAGAGCCCCCAACATTGGGGGAGATAACTAATTGTAGTCTGGGTGGAATGTTTTCCGTCCAGGGCTACAATCTTCCTTATTCCGCCACTGTTAGTGTACCTCAAAATTTATGAAATAAAACAAGTGAATTTTATTTTTTACAGGATGTATGAAATTTTCTTATATCCCAAATGAATTTGCGTTAAGCATGGATATGTTGCTAAATGAAAATTCTATTTATACATCAAAAGTGTCAGGTAATATATAATAAAAATATATATAGGTACAATATATAGTGTTATATAATAATATGTAGTAAGTATAAAAATAAAATAAAATATACGAGCCTCTTAATTAATATTATAATCTAATCATTAATGATAAAGTTATATGAAAATGATAAGTCATTTTTGTAATTTATGTTAATTTTAAAAAATCAGAACATTGCAGTTATAAAATTTTGTTGTATCATCGGATTTATCTCAACAGTATATCATTATAATGAATGATTAGTAAAAGAGGGGGAAATTTCAGTTTCGCGGTAGGGTTAGTAAAAGTATACCTATATGATAATTATTTATTTACAAAAATAGAATTTTCGCCAAAATAATAACAATAATTAATATTTTAGGAAAAAATCCACCACCATTGTGTATGCCAATGCCATATTTACCCATTGTCAATTTATGTTTCAAATTATTTAACATAACAACTAATGACTTCAATATGAGAATGTGTATAGATATGGAAACAAGAATTCAAAAAATAACTGTAATTATTTTACATTTTGATTGTGTGACGATGGGAACCAATGGAGTCCAATTGTTTAAACCAGATGAAAATATAGATATAGCGGTTGAGGAAATTGACGAAGTTATAGAAGAAAATCTCAATATGAAAATTGAAAATAAAACTATTATTACTTAAAATATAAATTTATATTTTAGTATCGTAATATTATTATCTTTATTATTACCTGCACGTACATACTACATTTAATTGCTTATAATATTTATATAGGTACACATTACATTTTTATTAGAGTTACTTTGTACACCCTTGTATTCTAACCTTGGAGATATTAGAAGTGTACTGGTGAAAAACAGACCTAACTAAGAATTTTATTCATTTCCATAGTTCGATCAGTACGAACACGTTGAATTATTGGAATCTTTTAGAATATTAAAGATTCTATACTGTACAATACTCAAACACGTGTTAGTAGATATTATAAAGATATTGTGTAATATTGCATATTGAAAATAAAAACACGGAAGCAAAATGCCGGTTCCTTCATTGCAAAAACCAGCACCTTATTTTGCCGGTACAGCTGTCATTAAAGGCCAATTCCAAGAAATTAATCTAACTCAGTATGCAGGAAAATACCTCGTTCTATTTTTCTACCCATTGGACTTGTAAGTATAATTAAATTGTTTTATAATTAGTAATTGTTTGTATGAGTAAAATGTTGCATATTTATATTGTATTATGTATTCATCTCATGATTTCATTCTTTATAATTGAAAGGAAATAGACATTCTTTGGAATGGATAGAATTTGTAATAAAATTAGATTATAATAGATAAAATTATCGACTTTCCCACAAAAACGGTTTTCTAGAACAGGTTGTTAACTATGTGGTGGGGGTAATTGAGAAAAAACTAATGTATCTACATAATTTATAATGTATCATGTCAACTAAGTTCAGTCAGGATCAATAATATTGATGTTTACTTTTCTGTTGAACCATAGCTTATTATTATTTCTAATATAATACAATTTTAAATAAAAGTATTAACCTTGTGGTATTGATAATTGATGTAAAAGTAAAAACAGCCTTCAAATTTGCTCAACCGAAACATACAAATACTTTTTAATTGATAAATTAAATTAAGAGTTGTTACATAATATACTTTGAAGCATGACAAAAAATTTTGTTGTTTTTCAGCACTTTTGTCTGCCCGACTGAAATAATTGCATTCTCTGATCGCATTGCCGAATTCCAAAAAATTGGATGCGAAGTTATCGGTGCATCCACAGACAGCCACTTCAGTCACTTGGCATGGGTCAATTTGTCCCGTAAAGAAGGAGGTCTAGGAGATATGAAGATTCCTCTTCTTGCTGACAAATCGATGAAGATCGCAAGAGATTACGGAGTTCTTGATGAAAGTTCAGGAGTCCCATTCAGAGGATTATTCATCATTGATGACAAACAGAACCTGCGCCAAATTACCATCAATGATTTACCGGTCGGTCGTTCTGTTGATGAGACTTTGAGACTCGTCCAAGCTTTCCAGTTCACCGATAAACACGGAGAGGTTTGCCCAGCCGGTTGGAAACCAGGCTCAAAAGCAATGAAACCAGACCCAGCTGGCAGCAAGGATTATTTCAGATCCGAAAATTAAATGTTTTTTGTTTGTTTTTGATTTTTCTATGTCCATCACATTTATACTACAAGTATTCAGATATCAGTTTTAAAAATACCGGAACAGTGTTAGAATAGTCCCTCCTTCAGTACAATTTACTCACCAGTATAGTTATGTAATATATTTATGGCTTAATAAAGTATACTGATATTTTGTATTTGATATTTTTATTTATTTTTTTTACAGATTTCCAAAATATTCTATTAAAAATACACAAAATTTATAAGGGAGCATCCATTTTTTATGTAAACCTTACGAATCCCTACATAGGAAAGGTTGAAAGTCATATATTAATTGGAACCAGATTCAGCTGTATAGTTTATATATAATAAAATTAATTGATCTATTTATATTTTTTACAAAAAAAATAAGTAAGTGGGAAGTTGAAAATTTCAAAAATTATTCTTGTATAGTATAAATATTATAAATTTAAAAAAATTATAACAAATGACTAACAATAAAAAAATAGTTATCAACATAAAAAGTGTGATAAAATTATGCAATTACATAGTTCACTAATTTTTATGAATGTTAAAAAGATAAGTGCATTATGTATTATTTGTATTTTTTTATCTATATTTTATAGAATAGTAATTAATGATTAAATATTCTTTTTTGTTACATTTCTAAAAGAAAAAATAATGACATACATTTTTTTATTGTAATGTGCGTAATAAAATTTTATCCTGTATATGTCACGCAATTATATTTATTATATTGCATTTAAATGCGCGCACTTGTTGAACAGAACATTTTTCGAACACCTGGTAATGGAATACATAGTCTGTATATTTTTTCTCTTTTTGGTGTATGTCAAAATGTGTATCTTTTCTCTCTCTCTCTTTTTATCTTTTGTAAACATGTCAAATTTCGATAGTTGTGTATTTAAATAGAATTATCAATGTGCTGTATTATGCATTTCAAATAATTTTAAACGTAAATCGAGCACAAATACCTTTATGTAAATATTATTTAATCGAGAAAAATTGTTGATTCAAAGTCCGTTTTTTTTTTAAACTAATAGAGTAAGCGTTTTATTGTGTAAAGGCTTGGCTTTTTGCTATTTTCTCTGCTCTGCTAAAATTGCTATTTTGTAACAATGAATGGTTCTAGATTTTTTAGAGCTATTATTTTAGGAGCTCCTGGATCAGGTAAAGGCACAATATCCAATAGGATTACCAAAAAATTTACGTTGGAACATATTTGCAGCGGTGATCTTATACGATTGAATTTGAGAAACAATACAGGTAAAAGTGGTAGAATTTATTTCTATACTGATTTTGATTATACATATTCATGATTTGTTTATAGAATTTGGACGAGAAGCCAAGAGTTATATAAATGAAGGCCTACTTGTTCCCGATGAGTTAATCATCACTTTTATGAATGATCATTTGTCTAGATTTTATGGACGAAGCTGGCTTTTGGATGGTAAGAAGTCTTTTCTTCAATTCTATGATTTTATCGAATTAAAATTAAAATTTAGGCTATCCTCGAACCAAGAAGCAAGCTGAATCTCTTTGGATGTTGTATCGCCCTAACATTGTTATGAACCTACATGTTCCTTTTGATATTATAATCGATAGAATCAAAGGACGTTATATACACATGCCAAGCGGAAGAATATATAACCTTGGATTTAATTCACCCATTGTCGCGGTATTTATTATTTTATGAATATTTTCAATATGCATTAAAACGAGTTCATTGCAGGGTAAAGATGATGTAACTGGGGAGAAGTTAGTCCAACGTGAAGATGATAAACCTGAAGCTGTGAGAAAAAGACTGCAGATTTATAAAGAAATGACAAACCCTGTGATAGATTTCTACAATAATAAAGGGATTCTTAAAGACTTTTGTGGCAAAGAAACTAATGAAATTTGGCCAAGAATTGAACAGTATTTAGATGAGTTGTGCTGTCCTCAAAAGTCCGTTGTCCAAATTTAAATTATTTATAACTGAAATGGAAATAGGGTAGTCAATAGTTAAATTAGTTGCAAAATTAACTGTAATCAATAATCTCGAATCGCCTGTATACAAAGAAATAGTATTAGCTCGAATATTAAGATATTTATATAGGTTGCATGACAGTATTATGTAGTTTGTATTATATAGTTCATTTTAAAATCTTTGTGTTCATAAGAATTGTTGTTTTAATTATATATTTTTAATTTAATAAGGTAAAAGACTGATAATTGGTAATTTTATCAATAAGGAACATTTATTTATATTGCTGTAAAACAATTTAAAAATATTTATAATAAATTATCAATAAAATTTATGTACTGACGAAATTTTAATAAAATTTGTTAAATATATTTTTGTGCTTATTTTTAGCTTAAATAAAATGTCTATTAAAGTTTTTGATAATAGAGAGAATTCGCAACAGACAGTTTAGAAAAGAAATTACAATATCATGATTATTATACATTTTGCCGACTAAAATAGTTTTCGAATATGCGTATCTCTGTTGCACGTGTTAATATGCGCATCGTTCTATCTTTATATTTTTTACTTTTCGGGCATTAAGGTTACGTTTAAAGCAGGTGACCGTCTAGTCACTATTTTTGTCGTTCCATGCTCTCACGAAAAGTTATGATAAAAATAAACGTATAGTTTTACCATTTTATTTGACGACAAGACTAAAATGTCTGGAGATGTACAACCAAGAAAAAGGAAAGATAAAAGACGTAAAAGGGGTAAATATTACTTTCATTAATTATTATGTTACTTAATTCAACTGAAAGTTTACTTAACTAGCAAGTATTTTTAGATTGATTTATATATTATTATATATACGCATATAAGAATGACTTTTAATTCAGTAATTCCACAATAGTTCTTTGTTTTGCTTATCAACCCTAATAATTTAATTAATTCAAAAATTACTGATATATATATATTTTTTATTTGATAGATGACTTAGTAGGGAGTGAAAGCGAACCAGAAAAGCAACCAGTTATAACGACGAAAAGCAGTCCTAATGAAGATTTTAACATACATGTACATCACGATGCCAGTACGGGTGGAGGAATATGTGCAAAAATATTTTTCTTTGTTATATTGGCCGCTCTGGCAGTCGTTATAGGTTTTATTGTTTTTGAACATCGTAATGCATCTGAAGGTAATAAAAATATATAAAAACTGTTCAGCGAGCGCCAGTTATAGTTCTATGAACATAAATATAATTACGGAACACATATACCTAATTAAAATATTTTCGAGTTTTTATTTTTAATAACCCCCTGGAGATTATGGTCAGTAGAAAGTGTGCGTATACACATATATAGTCTATGTCCATAGCGAATTCATATTTCTATGACTGGCTCCACTTAACAGTATCCACAAATATTATAACCCCTGGATATAACGGCACCCAATTCATATAAATCTATTGTTATATAAATCGTTGCTACATTATTTTGTTATTTTTTCATGCCTCTAAGAATGAAGGTAATAAACAATTTTTTTTATATAAATTGAAAAAAATAAATGTGTTTTTTTTTTAAATTTAGTTGACGTCTCGCAACAAGAATCCCGATATGCCGAAATATTTAGTGGTTGGGTAGACGAAACTCCTCATCAACATGAAGACGAACATGAACACGCAGCATATGAGCAACATGACGAGCATGATGAAGTTTCAGAAGAGTACGAAGAACATGACGACCATGATGAAAATGAAGAAGAGCACGATGAAGAGCATGATGAAGAACATGACGAAGAACATGTTGATGAAGGACACGATGAAGAAGATATAACTGAAGTGCAAGAAGAAATGGAAGAACAGGAAGAAGATACTGCTGAAGAAGAACAATACATGAACGATAATGAAGATGAAAACGAAGTTGAGGTAAAGAAACATTACTGTTATAATACTTGATTGTTTATATCAACATATATAAGGTAAAGTCACCAGTAGTTGACACTGCACCAGTAGTTGACACTTTTTCAGAAAAAGGTCATACACGAGTGAACCACGTGGAGGAATACATCGAAATAGGTCAGTCTGTATAGTGTCACCCTCTAGCTACGAAATTGTAGCCTACTAAAAAGAACTAAACCAGAAATGTTTATTCGGTCCCTGAACTAGAGTTTTTGTGGAAGTAGCTTGCAATTTTATTAAATTGTCTAAAATATTATCTTTTCTAAGCATTCATTACATTCCTGTATTCATTCTTAACCAAGACTAGTTCATTTATAGCTTTTTCTCCCTATGTCAACTACTGAAACAAAAGTGTCAACTACTATCTTTTTTGTTTTCGTTGGGTGTCAACTATTGAATAATGAAAAAAATTTATAAATTTTAATATTCACCTTTATGAACTAATACTTGTTGTATTATAATAGAGGAAATAGTAAGTGCAGCAATTACTAATCATAAATTTTCCATAAAGTGAAATCAGCCTGAGTTATGTGAACGAATAGGCAAAAAATTCCTTAAGGTGTCAACTACGGGTGACTTTACTTACAATAAATAAATTAAAAAAAATAATAATAAAGAACTACAAAAATCTGTAATTATAACACTATTTTTATTTTGTTGCTCTAAAGGGGATTTTCATTTTAAGAATTAAAAATATTGCTAAATATAGGAATTATTATTAATAATGGGTTCATTTGTTTCATATCGATGGTTCCTATAAGTATACTGAGTTAACTTATATTTATTATACTAGCATTTACTTCAGTATACTTAGGAGCGGTCGATACATCATGCCAACCACCCACAAAAAAAACAGTGCTTAAAGTTATTTCGGCTCAAAAAATAAGATTCCTCCTTAAATTTTGACAATTAATATTTTAGGAAAATGAAGAAGCGAGTGAAGAAATAGAAGAACAGAAGGAAGGAAGCAATGAACAAAAGACAGAAGAAACAGAAGAAGATAATGATGAAGCGGTGACTAAAGAAGAAACTGTTAGTGAAGAACAAGTAGAACCTAGTGAAGAACAAGCAGAACCTAGTGAAGAACAAGAAGAACCTGCTAGTGAAGAACAAGGACCTGTTAGCGACGAAGCTAGTACAGAACAAGGTGAAAACGTTAGTGAAGATCAAAATGAAGTGATGAGTGGTGAACAAGAAGAAGATGTCAGTTCTGAAAATATTTTTGAAGAAGAAAAACAAGACACTCAAGAAGAAGCTGCTGAAAGTGTGGAAGATGAAAACTTGGGACCAGTGTCTAGCGAGAACTTGAAGAAAGTGTTAAAAGAAACAAAATTTGATGAACCTTTTGAAGAGGTATTGAATAAATCATAATTTAAATTTTGCTTTTATTATATTTGTATTTATCTAACAGCTTGAAGAAGACGTAGTTATACCGGATACAGTGAGTGCTTCTGAAGAACAACCCATTGATGTTGGAGATAATGATGATGAATCGTCAGATAATGCAGAACCTGAACCTGAACCTGCAGGAGGTTGGTATAATTTATTATATTCGTTTATTTAAAATATCACTTTTCACGGATAATTCTGAAACAAAAATTTATTCTTTTATTTTTTTTAAGAAATATTATTTATGTATTATATAAATATTTGTATACATATTGTAAAGTTTAAATGTTGTTATATGAAAAATAACATTTAAACTAAATAGTGGCTGTCAGGAAATGCAAATTTATATTTATTCCGTTGCATATTTTCCAGCTACGATCAAAATCGGAGTTGGGGTGGCTCTTGTGATAGTCGCTCACGTAGTTCTAATTAAAAAATGGAATAACGGTTAGTTTGTGTTAGTTTTGTGAGCATGTATTATCCTTCGCCTTACCTCTAATTTTGCATTTCCTGATATCGTCACTAATATTTTGCTTTTAATCCATTAATACTTTGTCATTTAGGATATATAGAAAATGTGTAAGTTGTTTTGATGGCCCAGCTTCATGGGGCATCAACTGTATTATATTGATGATTCGTATTGTATATTTTTAACTAATTTTCGGACTTTAAAAACAGTTTTATATCTTCAATTAACTGCATGTAAGTATATTTTGTTTCAATTGTTTGTTAAATGATCTTATTCATTAGGATGGAGCAAAAAAATTGTGCAATATTTGCCTATTTGTATCCTTAAAATACCTACCAAAGTAATTTGTAATTGGATATCATCTTCAGGTTTTTAGATGACTATCTTTGTAAAAAATAAACGGAAAATAGGGCGTTTTATCTCGCCAATGTGGAAAGATGTTTAAATGTGTGATTATTTATAATTAAAAGCAATCCAACCACTGGATTACTCTTTAATTTAAATTATCAGGTGTTTAAATATCTCGTAAATAAGCGTTTGAAGATTAAAAATAATAATTTGTTCGCTCCACTTAATTTGTCGTTTTGCTTTTGAATGACTCATATAAAGTTGGTGCATAAATTTATTTTGTTCTTTCCCTAACTCTAATTTCAATGAAAAATTGATAAAAAGTTCACACATTAAAGATGTCGCTAATTGTTAAATTTTACATTGACAAAATTGGTTAATATTTAGGCATCAACCGAATAGATTGTCGTTATGTGTTAAAATTTATAGAAACAATAGGTATGTAATAGTATGTTTTAACAATATTGTGTGCAATATATGAGTTAAAGTATAATTTATATATATTAATATTAATTTTAAATAGTTAAGGGTAGCCAAGAAAGCAATGAACGAGTTGAAGCAACTAATGCATCACAAAATCAATCAAACATGGAATCTAGAATAGAAGATTATGATGACGGTAAAATATACTGTTTTTTAATCTCATAAATAAAATATATTGTTGTAAAGATATTCAAATTAAAACTTGAACATCTTTCAGAATATAGTTTGTTACATAATTTATTTGTTATGTTGGTTTACACGAATCGTTATTAATATAGATCTGGATGATTCTGTCTATCCTGAAGATGATAACCAAGAAGAAGAGGAAGACTATGACTATTCTAATACGCAACATTCCGATCTACCAGTTGACGAAGTTTTAACGGCTTCAAATGTATCTGATACTTTTGGCCAACCGGAGCCAGCGAAACAAAGTTATGAAGTAGATGAAGAAATTGAAGATGAACGAGAAGAAGTAGAAGATGAAGAAGAGGAAGAAGAAGAAGAGGAGGAAGAAGGTGAAAATGAAGAAGAAGAAGAGATTATTGAAGATGAAGTAGATGATGCGCTTTTGAAACGACTTGAAGCTAAATATGGTATTATTCAAAGTAAAGATGAAGAAAAGCAAAGTGAATCTGAAGAAGAGGAGGAAGAGGAAGAAGAAGAAGAAGATGGAGATAATGCATCCGAAGAAGAAGTGGAAGAGAACAAATTTTCTTCTTGGAGAAGTATTATTGATATAATTATTACCTATTTATAATTTTATTCCGTGAAAAGTGATTGTTTGTTTAGGTTTTCCGTAAAATCATTTATTATGTATCTGTAACATTATGTATTTGATTTTAGAAGTGAAAGCCCTTCCTGATAACGAAGCTGAAACCGAATCTGAGAAGGAGGAACACAAAAGTGGAGCTCAGGCGTATCCCAATGCCGATGATACAAATGCTGAAGATTGGGGTATTAGGGATGCTTTAGATGTTGCACAAGAGTACTTAGACCATGTAAGAAACTTTATACAACGTAATTTATTTTCTAAAAATAAATCGTGCTGTGATAACAATTTTTTGTGATATATTAGTATTAATATTTTAGAGCTAGACCGTTTTTTTAACTACCCTAGACATTTTTCACTTGTCTAACGTCAAGTACAATATTTATTTAAATGTGATGTATGTACAAATATAACAAATAAAGATAGCTATATATTTTGCTATATACTATTTTAAACTATTTTATACTTAGGTGCTGCAGCCATAGTCAACATATCTATTACCTTTTTCCTGAATATTTTTTGTGTGTTTTGCTTATAAAAAACTGACTAGTTTTTAATAATTTAAAATAATTCATTTTATTTCAGTTATTACTAATTTTATAACTTAAGATGTTTGCGTTATTTTAAACGATTCCCCTATTTTTTGTGCTGATTTATGTATTTTTTTGTTTGATTTTATTTTGCAATTTTTATATTTTTGAATTGGCTGTTTTAAATGCATTTTAAAAAAGTTTAAATAGATATTTTCAATAACAATTCTACGTTTTGCACCCACAGTTTTAAGATCTATATAGTTTTGTTATTGATTCTTTTATTGAATATTTTTATTTTAATGAGAATTTTTAGTATTAATAATTAAAGTATTTATATTTTATTGTCTGATTGTTTGATTTTTAAATAACAGTAAAAATATGCAGGAGATATATCGTCGCACATGTATATTACTTTTTTAAACATTGATACTGTGTTATACAGATTACGATATACGTTATGATATAAAAGTAATTTAGACATTATGACATTAAAGCACTGAGTATATCAAAATTTAAAAAAGTTACGTACAAACGATATCTAATAAGCGATTTGATTTTTTTACCTTGATATTTTTTCATTATAATAAAATTTTGAATCGTGGTTAGAACAGATAGTTTAGTTTAACGTAGATTTTTATTTATTATTTAAAATGTGTAAAAAGAAATAGGACTGGATTTTCTATTGAAATATTTTGTTTTTATTTTTTAATGGTACTAAAAATTTAACAAAGCTACATGTAAGTTGATTTAACGTTTGTTCTAACCAACTAGTAACGTGCCCATGATTTCCTTTTGTCCTTTCTCAATTGGTGTACATGGCGTCAGAATGTAGAAGTTGCCTTGAAAAAATTCACCGAGCTAGAAATGTCTCACCCTAACTCCCCGAGAGCGTTGTATGGTCGAGCAAAGGCACTAGATCTCTTAGCAGAGGCACAACGAAGCAATAAGATCTTACAAGAAGCGATTGCTGCATATCAGCGGGTTATTTTTGACGCTGTCAATGTTCCCGAGTCTCTTTTTCTTAAAGCGGCCGAACGATCTATAGATCGTATGAGGTTTAAAGGTAAAATCTACGTTTTAAATATTTTGTCAGAGATTTACGAGTATTTACTTTTTAGGTGACTATTCTAATGCAATAAGCATACAAAATGAATTAATAAAAAAGTTTCCCGATGTACCGAAATATCGAAATCAAATGGCTGTTACATATCTATTGTTAAATAAGTAAGTAAATAATAGGTATAGAATTAATTATTCTTTAATGAATTTAAATAATTTATAGGTTACAATTAGCAAAACGTGTCCTACATGAAACTTTACTCCGTTGGCCTGACGATGGATTTGCATTAGTTCATTATGGTTTTATTTTAAAGACTGGTGACAATGACATGGTGTTAGGAGCTCGTTATTTACAAGCCGGAATAGATAGTTTACAAGCAGGTACTCAAGACGGAAGATTTTTCTTTCATCTCGGTGATGCTTACATGCGCTTAGGGGAAAATGACAAAGCTATGAAGGTATGTTAATATTTATTATTCTAAAGATAGAATAGGATATTTGACACTATTAATAATAAAGACTAAAATGTTCTAAATAGTGCAGTACATATTATTATAATTAACAATCAAGTGTTTTTTTACATGAAATAAGTCAGTATTATAATAATAAACCTAATTTTAAAATATAATATTTAACCTATTTGTCACGTGATCGCATACGCTTCTAGCAGAATTACCACTGGTATGACGCAGTTACTTCCATTGGTTGATTTCAGTTTGTTTAGTAAACAAAATACCACGTGACTTTGAATGCATGTTTTGGCAGGAATTTTTTCATTTAAATAGAAAAGTTTATTTTCAGCGTTTTTTCTGCATTATTTTGGAAAAAGATACTCAGGAAGTATCTATTATATACATACGCACAATTCACAATATATTTAAAAATTAAGTCAAATACCCTATTAATTATTTATACTTTTCTTTTAGGTATATGAAGATGGTGAGAGTAAAAAATTATTTTTATCAAAATACCAACGTTCATTATATAATGTAAATCGTTTAACTGGCCGTGCTTGGTGGACGAAAGAACAAACTGGACAAATTCATTTGGTAGAATCACTGGAAAAAAACTGGATACAAATTAGCAAAGAAGGATTATCGTTACTTAGTATTAACGGTCTGTTTGACGATGAAGCTGAAAATCTAAAAGACAAAGGTGATTGGAAACAGTTTGAAATGTTCGCAAGGGGGAAAAAAAATGTGAAAAATTGTGCACGAGCACCTTTTACTTGTAACTTAATTGAACCGTTTAAATCTGCCAGTCGCTGTAGCAGAGGACAGGTGAAATTTAGTGTAATGCATCCTGGGACTCACGTTTGGCCACACTGCGGACCGACAAATTGTAGATTGCGGCTTCATTTAGGACTTAAAGTACCGCACGGAACGTTTATCAGAGTAGCTGACGACACCAGGTTAGTAATTGTATCTTTTACTAAGACTTATTTGTTGTTTATACAAATGTTTTGTTCAAGGTGGTGGGAAGAAGGGAAAGTGATTATTTTTGATGATAGTTTTGAACACGAAGTGTGGCATAACGGTTCATCCGTTCGTCTAGTCTTGATCGTGGATATTTGGCATCCGGAATTGACAGTTACGGAAAGAAACACGTTACCAGCTATATAAAAGAAAGTATCTAAGTCATTTTGAATTCACGTTATTACTTAAATGTTTCAAAAGTGGTTTTATATATTAAATTAATATTTTGAAACATATAAGAAAGTAAAATATTTTATTTTAATCGTTGGCATTATATTTATATTGTTTATATATCTCTCTTTTAAATTTATGTTAATACTCATAGTTTGGTATTTCTTTTTGATGCCAACTTGGTACTATAATTAATACTTAATAAAACATTATATTCTTGACTTATATTCAACGTATTAAATGTAATTCAAGTACAAACGTTTCATTAATAAAACAATCTCGTAAGTCTACGAATAAAAATTAAGAATACTTTTTTTGTACTTTTTCATTATTTATGTAAATATATTGTGTGGATAGTTTATTCCAGTTGTTTTGCAGTGTTTAATAAAAAAATATCTGATTTTTTAATGATTATTTTTGTACTTCCAATCGTCATTCTACTTCTTAACCCTTTCGCTGTGGGAACCATACGAACTCGTAAAATAATTTTGAATCGGATTAATACACAAGCAAAATTTCGGTATCTAACGCATACGCTGTATTATAATAATCAATAAAACGCAAGTTATAAACAAAATATTTGTTTTTGTTATTGAATAGTAATAAATTAATTTCGGATACCGAAAAACACTGCACAGGATGTCCAGTACGCCTAAACACGTGCCGCAGCAAAAGGGTTAAATTAATAAAATCATATTTGATTTACAGTCGATTCTCAATAATTTGAATTTTTTTTCCGGCTCCTTGAAAAACACTCGATAAATTGAAAAAAAAATCCATGTATCATCGTCCCCTCGGTAATTTGAAGTTGTAGTAATGACATCTTGCTCGCCAAAATTTTTTTTTTAAATAAAAAACGGTAAAAATTCTCCTGGAAAACCGGGAAAAGTCAGGGAAATTTGTTCCAGAGAAATACTGGCCACCCTGAATGGGTTAATCATATACGGACTTGTCCTTTGTTTACGTACATACTTTTAGTCAAACTCTTGTTTATTTGAATTTTTTCCTAACTTCTTCTTAGTTATTTGAACTTTTTCTCTGGTCCCTTGAGTTACAAATTATCAAGTTAACTGTACCTACATTGAATAATTTAGATCTGTAAGAAAGTTAGTTTTGTGTAAATGAAATTCAAAAATGGTATTGGAAATAATTATTTTATTATTTATAAAAATAATCTCATTAAAATTGATAAACAAGTCCACTGTATAACAGTGTTACAGTCTATAATAATTACATATACTTAAATTACCAGAAAATGTTGAATTATAAAAGTATGATAATTTTTTTATTTTATAGAGATACTTTATTGTAACATTTTGAATATTTAAATCAGTAACGGTGCACGAAAGCTGTATTCATATTGCTATTATATATCGGACATCTTCAGATTTTGTCATTTTTTCTGAGACAGCAATTTTTAGCCGTTCGGACTATGTCAAATGTATCTGATCTTAACTTAAACTGTCAGTGGACTAACGTGAATACAGCACCGTTGCTGATTAAAATATATTATTAAATTAAAAATTCAATTAATTTAATCAAAAATATATTTTCTGGTAATATCATAAACTAAATAAGACTTTTATTTATTATTTTCAACAGAGGTATAACCAAAGATTTAATTTTTACGAATCAATTGATTTTTATTTCTGCCTAAATTAATTTAATTATACCTCGGTTTATAAACGAATAAAATTATCTTTTGTACTTACTATGATGAAATATATTTGTTTTGAATGTCAGTAATTGCCATTCATTTATTCAACTGATTGATTGAAATTTATTAAATTTAAAATATCGTTAAGTTAAACCGAACCTTTTTGAAGATTAATTTGTTTAATATAAACAATTAATTAATAACAAATATTATTTATCGTTACTCAGATTTGTGCGTTAGGAATGTTAGGATATTATATCAATTTTTAATAGATACACTCAGCACTCTATAAAATGCCAAACGCCCTCTAATGCACGACCGCTCCATACCACGACTGGCCGACAGTTCTAATCATCAATCATCCCCACCATAATACCACCGTGACTGTTATATTTCTACGGGAAATTTAAATTCACCAATTAACATTAAAGTTGGCTCCTCTAGCCGTCGACTAATGGAACTATTGAATAACTGATGCCGTTATATTATAGAGCGCTGAGTGTAGAAGATTTAATGAATGACAATTCCTGTTATAAAATTTACCCATATGCCTCTATACAGATTCTTCTCAATATTAATTAATTGCAATTTGAAATAGATTCTATTGAACACATTAAAAGGGGAATCTAATTCATACAATAACAATTACTATCAGAATTAAAAAAAAAACATAGTACGAATACTAAATATTGAGAATTACTGTATACTAAAAAAAAATTGGTAACATCTATTTTATTTATATAACTGTTAATATAATTAAACTTAAAGATTTATAAATATATTAATAGTTTTATATTAAAATAATCATTTGAATTTATCTATATAATAGAAATTGAATAGTTAAACATTAATAAATTTTTTTGTTTTTTTAATTAAAGCACTTTTATCGCAGCTAGCGACTAGTAATATTGAAAATGTTAAAAAGGATCTTTGATTTTATTTTACCCTCTCGGTTATAACAAACATTTGGTTTCAATTATTTTTCATGTCTGTTCAAATACTCGTTTGAAATTTTGATCAAGATTTTCCGAATTTTAACAAAAATAACAAAAGATTTTGTCTCGAGTATTTTAATATACGATCCTTAGAAAATAAAATGTATATATTATATATATAACGTTATTGGCACAAAACACTCAATTTTACAGTTAAAAAAAAAAAAACGGTAGTAAAATATCATTAGTGCGAAATTAAATTTTGGTTTCGGGTGAGACAATTTTACATCAACAATTAATTAACAACAAATGAAATCATAACAAAGAAAAACAGAATCAAGATAATTATTTGTAACATTTGACAAAAACAACTATACAAAAATACAACATTATGATTTCGTAGTAAGACCTACTTTTTCGACTATATTTCCAAACAAATTGCTTAAAGTATCCGTAGTTTTGAATTGCAATCCTACAATTTGACTATAATGAGTAATGAACAATTGCCGGACTGAATTTATTTTGTTTTTGCGTCTAAAAAGAATAAATTATGTATTAGTATTTAAACGCTGATTTTTAAATATAATTGTAATACTTACAAACTAAGAGCTTCAGGAAATATAAACGATAAAGTTGACGTATCTTCATCCATCACTGTACATGATGAAGTATTAAGTTGATCAATTCTGAAAAATAGGATGAAATTAAATTGACGTGGAAGATAAATTAAAACGAATTTGAAATTAGGTTACACGAACCTCCCATTAACATCTAAATTAGAATTAGAACTTCGAAGACTTCCGGTATCTGTAATCATCTGCCAGCTCCCGGTAGATATTACAGATGACGGTGATTCATTTCTGTGCCTAATTCTTGGAGGCACTGCTATTGGACTAGTACGACGTTGATGAGGAGAGGCATATGGACTTCCACGAGGCACAGGAGGTGGGGAATAGGTTTCTGGACCATTACTGTAACACAATTAAATATTATACCATAAGTTATTACAATAGAAACCGGCTAAAATGATATCGAATTGTCGTAATAACCGATAATTCGACTTTTTAAAGATATTTATCGGAAAAACAAAAAATTTCACGAGTATGCTGAAATTTTGTGAAATTCACCATCTGTGAGCGAAGATATCGTCAAAATAAAATCAAAATTTTAAGCATAGAATAATAAATATGTACATACATATACGATATACAGAAGCGATACTCAAAGATATTTTACTGGAAACTGAGTTTGATATTATGAGGTGCCACGGTTCTGATTGGTTGAGTATTAACTCTCCACCAATCATGTACCAGTATACGAATATTTGAAATCCACATCTGTTTTTCTGTTTATTAAAATTAAACCTAACCGAAATGATGTATTATTATGTCAAACAATATTTTTTATTGTACAAAACTATATATTTAAAAAAAATTAAACAAAAGACGGTTCGTCGTTAAACCAATAAAATTCTCTGAAAATATTGTAAATAGAGTCGTTAAATGTGGTATTTCGTTGTAAGCAATATCGTTATAAATGGTATATCATAAAAGGCAATTATATAGGATTCAGCCAGGACTTTTACTTTGAGTCGTTATAACTAACACGTCGTATTAACCGATGTCGTTATAATTGGTTTCTACTGTATTACTTTTTGTGTTTGTTTGTGTAAGTATCGTACCCATTATTGTAATAATAATCTTCGCTATCGACTTTAAACCAAACCGGAGGTGTCTCGTTATCTCTGGTACTTGAGGATGAACACGTTGAATTGAGACTGATATCTGAACCGCGAGTATCTTCTAACATTAGCCCCTCAATTTGGCCTTCACTTATTACTGCTATACTCGATGTAGAACTGTTGTTTCCTGAAGAAACAACAGTGCTGGTGCTTCCGGTACTCCCTCCATTACTTAGTTTGCTTTTTCTACCGCTGAAATAGTGTTATATTATATTTATTTTATCTATAGAAATTCCTATTGATACATCGGTATTGATAGACTTACCTACTGGCTAAAATACTAAATTCCTCATCAACAATGAACTTCAATATATTGAAACAAAAGTGAAAAATATCTTCGCCTTTAACGAGTCGATCAGCTAAATTATGTCCGAACAACATCCAGTCGTACGCTATTGTGAGATACAAAATTTGCTGTGGTGATAAATGTTGGTGGATAACACCATCAGCCCACAGCGATATACGAAGTAAAGATACAAACAAGGGCGTACGATCCCATCCGCTAATGCAGTGAAGTAATAACCCTGAAGCGCTTTCCTGTAGGAACCGAATCAAGACTTTCAGATAGTTTTGGGTGATCGTTATCAAATCCCACTGCTGAAATTAAAAGAAAATATGTAAATTTAATGATATTTCAATTTAGTTTCTTTAATTACCTTGTATTTATTCCATTCAATTTTTAATTGCTTTGCTAAATCCGGAGGTACGCCAATATCAGCATCTACGTACGATTGTTCCCAGTTAAAAACTAATCCCTTAGCTGTGTAGTTATGGTCACGATATTGTTTAAAAAATTCACATCCAGGATACGGCAATGAAACAATTGTAAAATCTTGATACCTATTTTCTTTGTCGACTTTTTCAGATGAGGTTACACTAAAATAAAATAAACAATTTCCTGTTACTTTCTGAAATAATTTTTTTTAAATTTTGATAGAAATATCCTTTTTGACCTATATTTTTAACAAATGATGAAATCATATAAATAAATACATTTGTATGTAACATTCCAGTTTATATTAATAATAAAGAAATTATTTATATTGGAGGTCACGTGAACAGTTGCCAAATTGTTACGTAACAAATTACAATTAACACCAATTATAAATACACTATTTCATCATCGGGTACTTACTATAGTCCAAATTTAACTTTCTTTTTTTCGACCATAAAATCTACTATCGTGGACACATCGAGTATTTTCAGGTAATTGATATCTGAGCGTCTGACACTATCAAAAAGTCCCTGGTCAGTCGTATTAGACACATCTTCTAGATCTATATGAGAACTAGCATTTTCGTGATCATCTTCTGTGTCGTCTGATGGTTCACAGTTATTAAAAAAATAATCTATGCCGTTTCTTGTGTATAACTCGGGACCACCAGCTAAAGTGGCCGATCGGCAGACGTATTTGCCTTTGTAAAGAATCACAGGTACTGGAAATCGAGCTCTACATCTAAACAGAAAGAAATAGACTCAATGTGTGCTTGAATCAACATTTTTACATTGAGACTTACCTGGCTGTTCTGGCCTTGTATATCATATCTCGGATGGAAGTTTTATCGTATGGGCTTTCGTAGATGGTACCGTTTGTAGGTCCGTTAGAATTACCGTTGGGATTTTGTAGTTCATTTTCGAGGATAATCAGTTCTGCAGGGTAGTGTGCACTAAGTTCTCCTGTTCTATTACTTACCAAAAAACAACTGTAGTCTAATTTCACTAGTGAAATACACTTTTCCAAAACATCTTCAGACTACAAACAAAAATTGTTGTGTTATACACTGTTGTGTTATTATTAAGTTTTATTCTTTAGGTTAAGAATTGAAAGCACGCTTTTAACATAAATAACTAGAAACTGCTCACCACTAAATTAGTGTCACTTGCTCTATATAAGTTTTTCGAAAAGTAGGTAAATAATTTTGTTATATCCTCTCCAGTTATCTCCGACATATTTTAAATTGAGCGCTTTTGATAGAATTAAATTTAGAAAACATACTTTAAAATCCTATCGACATATTGACAATAAATACGTCTTCGTTCACAGAATAATAAATAAATAGAAGCGTTTATGTAGAAGGATTTATCACTAGATGGCGCCAGTAAGCACTCTATGAATATTTGATTTTAATTCAGAAAACGTTCTGAGATTTTTTAATTCAAGAGTTTCCTACTAGATGGTGCATCTACACATATTTTAAATATCTTTTTTCAGAAGCCATTTCGACCAAATACATGACCGATTATGTACTGACAATTGAAAATGTATTGAAAATTTGAAAATTTTGAAATTTTTTAAATTTTTGAAATTTTTTTATTAATTCAATTTTTTTATTAATTCAATTTTTTATTCTATCGAATTTTTATTGTAGTTTTAACGAAAAAAGCCTTTGAACAATCGATCGACCAATTTTGTCGATCAATTTATTTATCATATGCAATTGTTTATAAAATCTATTTTTAAACAAATTATTTTGAAATTTATATTAATTTATCATTTAGATTGTTATTTTATTGACTATTTAAATTTCGAATCGCCCGCTAAAAAGTTTGAACAGTGCTTGAAAACTCAGGCTTGTTTATATAAACAAAGACGATTCCTTTCAGTGTTTTTACCAAAACAAAATCATTCAGTGCTTATAATATATAATTTAACAGAAAAAATGATTTTGTTTGTTTTATTGTCTTGAGGAACCTTAAAATGATATTTAAAGACTGTTAAATTTCTATGCATGTTTGAATAACACTTAATTTTACAGCTTTTCAAAAAAAGGGGGGGCCCCAAATTTTGAATGGCCTAAGGCCCCCAGTGGGCTTAATCCGGCACTGCCAATTAGTATGTATAATGTATTTAAAATGTTGAAATAGATTGGGGATTTTGATTGTCTTTAATTTGCAATAAAAACATTTGTGGAACCTTAATTTTCGCACAACTTTTTGTATGTGTTCCCAAAGACATCTATAATTAATCGATTGGCACCATAAAAAGACAACTTTTCAATTCATTGAGAAATGACAACACTTAAATCTTATTGTTACGTTTTTTTTTAAATTATAAACAAATTCAATTGTTTTATAATAAAAAAATGGTTTATATAAAAAAAACGTAATAATAAGATTTAAGTACTGCCATTGGCTAAAGATTTTAAAAGTTTACTTTTTTATGGTGACAATCAATTATATAAATCTTTGGGAACACATACAAATAGTTGTGCGAAAATTAAGGTTCTATACATTTTTTTATTGCAAATTAAAGGCGAGCATGATCCCCAACTTTAGAGGGCTATATCTTAAAAATTTGAGTTTTTAGGACTTAGTGCCCATTGACACTTTTAATCAACTCATCGAGGACTATCAGAATCCAAAGTTTGAAAGAGTTTGACCGAAACCCCTTTCCCATAAGGATTCTGCGGTGTCCTTTGATGATTATAAATGGAATGACTCTTTTGAAAAAATCAAAACGATACTAACAAGTGACAATTTTTTGGCACATTATGATAGTTCATTACCATTATTTTTAGCTTGTGATAGTAGTTCATACGGTATTGGCTATACAGGGTGTCCCATTTTAATCTATCACCCCCTCTAATTTTTTTATCTATCAATGAAATCAAAAAATTCTTCAAATAAAAGTTGTTTGGTTTGGAGGGGGACCCAAAATGGCGTTATTAATTTTTGATTTTTTGGACGTCTTCATGGTCAAATAGGCCCAATTTTTTTTTTCAAATGGAAACCTATATTTTTTATTACAATAGTTTGGAAAAAAACAAGTAGCTTTTGTTTCAAAAAAAATTTTGTATGACTTCATTTTTTTTTAATATTAAACAAAATAATTTAAGATTTTAGATTTTGACTAATTTTTTACTCGAAACCCATTAACTTTAGAGGAAAAATGTAAAAAACAAAAAATGTTTATTTTAATCTGATATAACTAGGAAAATTATATCAGGATTTTTTGTTAACTTTTGCTCTTCAAAATATTAAAGCAAATAAAAAATAAAATAAAAAAATCTGAAATAATTTTCCTAGTTATATCATATTAAAATAAACATTTTTGTTTTTTACACTTTTCCTCTAAAGTTAATGGGTTTCGAGTAAAAGGATTAATGATTGTTAGAGCTAAAAAAAAAGGTCTTCAAAATTTCTAATGACTGAAAAATTTTTTCAGCAATAATTTACGGAATCCGTAAGTTCCATCAATACTATACGGGGTATATTTAACATTATTAACAGTTGCTAAGCCGTTAATTTCCATTTTTGGCTCAAAAAAGGTATAGTTCAAATGGCAGTGTAACCAGTGTATATATTAGGGCAGCCTTAAACCAAAAATGCACTTCAAAAGATTCTCTCGGATCAATGAAACTGTTTTTTTTTAGTTTCTCATTTGATTGTTAGATGGCATTATAGTCACAACCAAATATGATTCAGATTAGTAATATTTATTTAGTAGTGCAGCTTTCCGATAATGGATGGCGCCACTTTCATTAATTTTATGCAATTTAATTTTAGAATATACATACCTGTCTTGAGGCTTCCGCGGTGATCTTGATATGGATCTTGGTTTACACCAAGAAGCCAAAATCCATATATAATTGTATAATAGGGATCTTTGTGACTTTTTAACATCTATTTATCTACATAGACGTTATTCATTATTAAACAGTTATTTGTTACTTGTTTATCTACACAGGTAAATTATTAATTTATAATATCTATTTATCTACATAGATGCCAACAAGGACTTCATTTGAATTTTAAATTATTATATACCTATTTATCTACATAGGTGTATGAAGTTATTTCTTTGATCTATAATTCCTTAACTGAAAAACTACATAAAATAAAATTTGTATTTGAAAGATACAAAGTTACATAGCATTTCTTTATTATTATAAAAAGTACATAAAAATATAAAATATACGTTTACAGCTGTTCTTTATTAACATTTATCATACTGATATTATAATTTTTAGTAATCATTGATTTTTTATAGAAAATATTTAATACCTACATATTAATTAATAATTCGGTCGACTAAATATACAAAATCGTATCCAATATAAAAAATACTAAATACTAAAGGGTAAAGCCACTGTGACAGAAAAAAATGTTCTTTTTTATGCATTTTTTAAAATATACAGAGCCCCCCCTCAAAGAAAATCTAATTTATTTTATATAATAAATTAAAATTCACAAATTAATTAACTAACTAACCAAATCATATTATATTTACGTTATTTTACAAAGGGGTGTATTTTTATTGTGGCAAGTGTAGGATTTAAATTTTATTAATAATGCTCAATGTCAAAAATACGTTTCATCCATTCAATTTAGTAAATATCTAAATAATATTAATTTTTTTACAAAATAGATAAATTTCTTAATTATGTATATTCTTCTTGTGACTGAAGGGTTAAAATCAAAAGTTTCTAAAACTTTTTTGTTGCATTTTAGGAGACCTATCTAAAGACACCCCGCTTGCTGGAGTAACTGAATTTTTTTTGAGAGGGGGGTTAAATTTTTTTTTTTTTGACATGTTGCATCGGGGCCCGGTTTGGCTCTCGGCGGATCTGGTTATGACCCTCAGAAAACTTTAAGCGCATTTATTTCGAATCGATTTTTTTCGACCTGATTTCAACGATTCTTCAAAGACTAATAAATAAACCGATTAAAAAAATTTCTGTTCTAAATTTTCGTAATCGCAGTGGCTAAGTTTGTGCGTAGTCAATTTTTGAAACTTTGATATTTACTATTTTTTAAGACCGCTTGAATTAAAAAAAGTATTAAAAATGAAAAAAAAAACCCATCATTTTGTGAAAAAATTAAATACAAAAAAAACTGCTAAGCACAATGATTGTCACATTCATATAGATATTGAAAAAATATTTATTAATTTTTTCCGACAATCCATCCCGAAATTTCAATGGAACCATGGAGAAAAATATTTTTTTGGTTGTTACATCGCGACTCATACATAACATTGTAATTTTTATTATTTTTTTCAATAAAAATTGGTAGGTATTGAATAAGTTGAATAAATATTCTTAATAAAATGCCTTCTACCCGATCCTAAAATAATTAGGTATACCTGTGAAAAAAATTCCCAAATATTGACAATTTTCTAACCCGTCACAGTGGCTTTTCCTCTTAATTTAAATTCACATATTCAAATTCCTATTTCTTAATATCAATTTATTTCGTTAAATAATAAAAAATATTTACTTTTTCTGTAATAGTAAAATTAATCCACAACAATCGTGATTACAAATAATTTTAAAATTACTTTCTAAAAATCAATTAGTAAACAGCTATTAATAATGTTTTACATGAATATTGTTTTCAACTATGGTTAAGTTGAAATAAAAGTAAATGTAAATATAAGAAATGACATTGTAATTCCTTTTACACATTTTATTAAGTAATATGCATTGAAGCGCATCTTATTAAAGGATTTTAATTTTAATTAAGTGGGTCGAAATACAAATATTATTTATTTAATTATAGATTACTTGAAATACAAGCCTTAAATTATTTATTTACTGTATTTTTAATGTCAAATTGAACATTGCGTATTCGCTTTTTTCCCATAGTCATATTATATCCGGTATCATAAAAAAGCTAGCAAATTTGTTAGCTAGGAAGCACTCTCAAATGAGGTATCAAACTTATATGACAGTTCCTTGGAGTTTAATGAAGACTTTGATAAGTTTCGCGCACGGTATTAAAACAGTGGTGATTTTATGAAAATTATTTCGTACGGTCAGAGTCCAATACGTTGAAGTATCACTGCTTTAAATTTCATAGCAAATCCATAGATATCATCACAAAATTAATACCTCATTTGAGAGTGCTTACTAGCTAGTAAATTTTATTTGCCCCTAAATACGTACTAACGAAATATTTTAGCATACTAATGAGGTTCTAGTGTATTGTGTATTTATTCGATTAACAAACATAAGATATTTTAACAGGCGTTAAAATCTCCAAAAGATTATCTCACTATAGAATACTGAAATTGTGATTGTTTTAGGAGACGTCAGAATGAAAAAAAAAAACAGAAATCAGTCATAACAACATCGATAGGACCAGTCATATTAGGTCGTAAAAGCCGATAGTCGTAAAAACCGGTAAAAAGGTAATTACTTTTATTTTGAGTCGTTAAAACCGATATGTTGTATTAAACGATATCGTTATAACCGTAAATTATAAAATTTAAAACGAATAAAACTCAATTGTTTCGGTATCAATACAATGGACAATATTTATAAGCTATATTTTTAAAGGTACTTATTTAGGGTCCTTCAAAAGTGGACATGTTTAAGTTCAAAAATTATCTAATAAATATTATGTTTTGGGGGTCATTTTAGACACATCTCCCGTGGTAAACATGCCATCTTTTCCCATTATTTAGATTCTAAAGTATGATTCTGCCAAGTGGACATATTTAAGACCGCTATATGCTATCTGTACAATGAATCTACGTTATAACAATTGGTTAGAACGTTACACATTCACATTTGTGCTACACTAAGTCATATTTTCCCATTCTTTGACTGCGTGTCCCCACCAAATTTGATAATATGGTGGATATTGCAATAACTGATTTCACTCAAGACATACTTTTCAGTTGGTCGGCTAAAGTCCGTGCGGTTACTAGCTGCATTTTCAAGTACCAACTGACGGTTAGTCGTGCTCTACAGAGTGTTCACAAAGTCTGTGCACGTAGCCATATTAAGTACGTTACGTAATCATTTCAACAATACGTTTTATTTATGTGTTTTTTTGTGTATCAAATTTTAATATATCGAAAATATATTATAATATAAATACTGTTTTTTTTTCAAAATTTTTGTGTAATTTTATTCGATATAAGATATTTTTAGTACGACTCTGTTTGGGTATAACGAAGTTCAAAGTATGTATAATGTATAAAATAATAATTTCGATACTTTTAATAGGATTAAAATATTAATGTAAAACTAAGAAAAAGTATTTACAGTTTGTAATGTACCTTTAATTAATATATTTTTAATGAGATTATTTTCTTAAAAAAAATCACCTATAAAGTTTTTAATTTTTTTAACAATTAAATAATGTTTTTCAGTTGTCATTAAAAACTTTTAGTATCAAACATAATCTTTTCGTCGACTATAAATAGAATACAAAATTAAGACAAATATATTTAATTTTTAATACATCAATTGACATTTTACACTTTCCATATTAGGATAGAGTAATTTAGAATGGAAGTATAATTTTTTGCATAAATAGAGCAGAAAACTACACAGCATTTTAAATTTAAAAGATATTATGTAATATGTAAAAAATGAAAACTTTGAATAGACGTATATACTTTATTTAAATAATATATTCATGGTTTTTTTATTATTATTTATTTCGTTGATTACATAAGTTGTAAATCGGTACTATACAAAATTGTATGTAACCATATAGCTAAATATATATATTGTACTAATTTTACTATATTTACCAATATTAAATATTACTGGTGTAATTTATCATACATTTTTTTCATGTGGTCGCTACTTCAACAACAAAAATAAAGTAATTTTCCAAATAAACAGTATTCATATTATATTGTCATCAACAGAAATATTTCACATACGAGTTTTTTTTTCGGTTATAAATTTTTCCATAAATATGTAAATAAAACACCTAAATATTATACCTATTATTAAAATTGGTGATTGTTTTTTTTTAGTGCCTTAAAATGGAGTCAACTACGGTACTTAAAGTTGTTATTTTAGCTTGCTTAGGTAAGTCAATTTAAATTTTTTTTTAGATATAAGAAATATATATGGGTGGAATTTGGATTCTTTAATTATAATTTTATCAATTACTGAATTGAATATAAGGATTTTTAGGGTTTGTTATGTATAGTCTTGATTATTTATTATAATATACATATATTTATAAAAAAACTGATATGTTTAATACATATTTGTTTAATATTATGTATTTAGTTGAAGAAAACTGTTGCCTTAGATTTAGCGAGAGTTTGAATATACAAGATTTTATTTTATGGCTTCCATATGGTAAATGTAGTTATTTACTTTCATTTAACAATAACAATATATAATTTAAAATGCTCTTCACATTTTAGAACATATGGGCAGAAGTCGCAAAAATAAGTTTGGGGTGCGACATCTGTTTATATATTTTTGTACTACTTCTGGCACAATATGCTTGTTTACGACTGACGTAAAACGAATCACCATATTAACATATTAGATCCGTTCTTGAAAATTAAACTATCGATTTATAAAAAAATGACGTTTGAATTACATGTATAAAATTAAAAAAAAAAAAACATTTTTTTCGCAGTTAAAATAATTTAAAAATGATTCAAGGACGTATTGATGAGACTATAATAAAAAAACTTTTTGATTCTTTATTATACTATATGATAATGGCCAATTAAAAAAATAATATGTAAATGCAAAAATATTTATTTTAATCGCCTAAAAGAACCTTTTATTATTGAAAATTCATTCAAATTCGTAATAATAATAATTTTGTTTGATTCTATAATTATATT
This sequence comes from Sialis lutaria, assembly GCA_949319165.1. Taxonomy (NCBI): domain Eukaryota; kingdom Metazoa; phylum Arthropoda; class Insecta; order Megaloptera; family Sialidae; genus Sialis; species Sialis lutaria. The sequence goes on along the minus strand of OX439245.1, from coordinate 7,384,328 downwards.
TAATATTGAAATTGTACAATACGTTTTGACATTTAAAATATGCACAATATAAAAATCAAGGATAGTTTAACAAGAATAAAATTCTAACATTATGACGTAATTTTAGCATTTAAATTTAATTAATAGTCTTTTAAAAGTAGATAAATTGTATATGTTCATATCATTTACGAAAAAATGTGTTACGTTCTTAATAAAAATGTCGCTATTGAAATATCGCGTTATGCGGATCAATGATTTAATGATTATTTTTAATAATATGATATGCATATAGAAAACAATTTAAAATATGAAATTTAGTTGACACTTAAAAATTGCATAATTGTTTATCTATTTAAATATTAAATTCACTTATATTAGAAAGATTATTGACAGTATTAACTGTATACATGTATATATTTTAAAATTTAAGTAGCTAGCAAATAAATTATTAAAATAAACAATTGCACATTTTTTTTCGAAGGTAAAAAAATACTTATATTAAACAAATATTTTTTAATTCATTATGAAAACTGAACTATATACAATTAGATGATTACCTAAGGCGTTATTTGCAAGAGATGGGAAATTTTAAATTTAATTTAAAGTAAATATAAAAATTTAAAATAGAATTATATTTTTCATTTTTATTATCCATGTTTCGTTTGTTATCTATAAAAAAAATCTATCATACCGTTTTAATTTGAAAAATTTAAAAATTAAAATTTCAATCAAAATCTCAAATTCGAAAAAATACTATATATATTTCATATGGTCGTATAAGAAAGTAAAAATAAATAAAAACGAGGCCATACTTTGTGCAAATCAAAAATTAACAAGGGCAAAGTAATTTTGCAGTAATATCGACTATCGACTGTATATTGGCAAAATATTTATTGCTATTATGTAAGAGTAAAGATTTATAAGTAATAAAAAATTACAATTTCCAGTCATAATGCGAAAATTTACCCACGAAATTTCGTGAAAGGTTTTAATAATTATTTTTATTATTGCTTATTTCAACTTTAGACAAACCGAATTTACCTATATATTTTAGTTCGAATCAGTATTAATTTTTATATTAACATGATAACAATCAGTTTTAAAAAATAATAATTATATTTAATGAATGTTAATTGTCACGCAAAAATTAATACCCAATTAAAAATAAATTGTTTGGCATGATTTTTTTCATTTCAAGTCCATTGCAACTAATTATTTATTATTAATATAAAAACATTCAGAATTTTAAACATATATGTAAATTTAAATGGAGTTAAAATATTTTATTAATGAATTTTAATAAAAATGAATTACTCATTCAATGAATGATAAATTTTATATGGGTTATATTTAATTGCACTATCGAACATAAATTTTAATACTTTTTAATTTTTTTAATGCATAATCCGAATATATAATTGTTTTAAAATATAGATATTGGGCGAAAGGAGGCAAGTTAGTGTTTAGGTTAGGTCAAAATATAAAAAAAATCACAATAAATACATAAAAAATATGTAATTTTCATAGGTGGGCACAGTTAAACGAAAAGTTAACTTCGTTAATCGTTAATTCGTTAATAAAAAAGTTAACTTCGTTAATCGTTAAAGCGTTAAAATTCCGAAAATAAAACGGAAATTAAAGTTAACCATCCAAAATGTTTGAAGACCTTTTTTTGTTTTTTCGACAATTTTCTTATGTATTTGTCATCAAACAACCAATGTAACGGACTAAAGTGTTAACAAAAGCGTTAACATTTTTTCCGTTAAGCATTTTGTTAACTTCGTTTATTAACGATTAACGGATTAACGAGTTAATGCCCACCTATGGTCATTTTTAAATTTGATAGGTCCAAATTGAGGTAAAGTGCAAAGTATTATTTTTTTAGTGCATTTATTTCTAGTGGCAACTATTTATTTAAAGTGATATAATTTGTTTCAAATTCAATATATTTGTTAAATGTTGAATAATTAATTTTTCGTGCAGTATATTTGTTATTAGTGAAATCGATTTAACCCATTAATCCCCAATGTTGCGTAAACGAAACATTAAAAAAAATGTTTTTTTTTAAATATCTCATTGATGAAATTACTTTTTTTGCTGCTAACATCGTTACACAAACTGTTTTAAACTATTCCACACTATGTAATAACTTCCAACGTTTCGTAAACGTTGAAAAAATAAAAAAATAAAATTATTTGAGTAATATTTACAATTAGTAATAAAATGCAGTTAAAACATCAAATTAATTTTATTTTCTACCCTTGGGAATTAATGGCAAGTGTTTATTATTTAAAAAAAATGTGCATTTAAATACAAGTCAATTTTATGTTGTACTACAATTAATTCTCCAACGGCGCTTATGGTTATAACAGACATTACGTAGAACAATTAAATTTCTTGTTGCAGTTTGTGAATGTACTTTTGAAGTGGGTGGGTTCATGATATTTCAACATCGCTATACATATATAAATGTATCAGAATAGATATCTGATTGCGACATATATATCTAGTGATCATTAATTGCATTTGGTTCAATTGTTGGTAACCATGGAATGATATATAGGTACACATATACTAGCTAAAATACTGTTCCGACCTTAAGGCTTTTGAGGTCACATGTTAATTATTTTATAATTAAGTTCGGGTTGAATATATATACAATATACATACATATGTTCATTGAAAATTAATTGTACTTATATACTTAAGTATCCTTTTGAACACTTTGTTTGAAATATTAGTCTATTAGGGCTATGGCCCTACATTCTATCACGGGCCTCCAGAAAAATATTTTTTTACGATCAAATATTTTTAAATGACCTGGTTTAGGTCTGTAAATACAAAAAAAAATATTTTTTATATCTCTCAAATTAAAATTTTAATTCGTAAATCATCGACTTTTTTCTCGGGTTGATAGCCCCTTTTAAGCTGAAGGCTTCAGTCCTGTCAGTCTCCCTCCTTAATTAGAGCGATTTAAATAATTATTTGATTTCTGCGGGTCACTTTTATGCATTAATTTTTTTAGTTATTGTTTGGTGACAGATTTTTTGACATTTTTATTCTTGAGGAGGTTGACATCAAAAATAACAGATTTTGATGAAACTTTGAAAATAACTTGCAAATTTCAATTGTTTAAGAGATATTAAGGGGTTATATACAACAGTCAGAAGGCCAAAAAAGGGTTTTTTCAAGAATTTTTTAAGAGAAGACTTGAATTTATTAATGTAAAAATTTGTACACATATTATGGCAACTTTTAATTGTATTTTAACATTTTTTATTTGTAAAAATAATAATTTCGAAAGCTGCTACAGCTTTTCTCCAGGAGGTCCTCTCAAAAAAGGCGCCTTGCGGTGACCACGATATCTCTGGACTGAATCATTTAAAATAAAAAACCCAAACGGATTTCGTTAAAGTAATGTATAATCTTGTACTTAATCGAAGGAATAAACAAAATGAAATTTTTTGACAAAATGACGGCTTCTCAAAAAAAAAAAATAATAGATTTTTTAAAAAAATTTTGACCTTAAATTGTTTATAAAAAAATATTTATCGGTGAGAAAAAACATTCGATTAATTACTAAAAAATATACCTACTTAAGAAACTTTTGTCAAAATTTGAGACTGATCGGTTCAGCCGTTTCCGAAGAATCGTGGTCACCGACTTTAAAAACACAGATTTGAGAAAAACGCGCTCTGAGACGTCTTTACAAATATGCGTGTAACTTCGAAAATAATCGCCGGATTGACTTGAAATTTTCTGTGTGTGTATTTAAATATATGTACATTACGAAAATGAAATTAAAAAAATCGATTTTTTGAAAATTCTAACTGTATATAACCCCTTAAATAAACAAATTTAACATGCATTCTTATGAGATAATTTCGAGATATGACAGGACTTTTTCAAGGGATGTGACAGAGAAAATTTGATTATTCATTTACAAAGATATCTGTAATTTTTCAAAATATTAGGAACCGCGTTTTTTAATTAAAAAAATGATAAGTGTGTGAAAAAAATATAATGAGTCGCATCTATGTGATTTTGCATGCTCCACAGAGAGACACACCTTGTCTTCATTCTATACTTATGAACAGACGCTTACCCACACCGTTCCTCGCATTGTCAACCCCGCACCCTATAGTGTCAACCTCCTTAAAAGGTGATATTTTTGAAATTTGATTATTTTTTTTAATTGCAAATTTTTTTTAAAAGTAAAAGAAAGATGAATTTTAAAACCTATGATGGTACTTATTAATGTTATTATATTTTTAGAACCTAACTCTTTTCAATCAAGGTTTGTTAATAAACACGAAACATAAATAAATAAACAAAACAAGTTTGATAAATAAATAGAAGTAAGTATTAACTAACACACAATAGCTAATATTTACGTATTGAAATATAGATGAAACTTTTGTGTAAAAATATCGAGTATTCGATTCGCAATAGATATTCTCAAATATTTATTCACATAAACTTACTTCTACTATTTGTTATTTCGTTTATTAACATTTTGTAACCATAATATTTGTTTTGAAAAGTTGTAGCATACAAATAACGTGTTATATTTAGATTTTAGACAGTACATGTGTAGATACCTCTGTTTTAGTTGTTTGAATTTTGATGATATATTTGAAATAAGTAACATATAGTAAGTTTTTGTTTTGTGGTTTACGTCAGCGCCTCTCAACCAGTAGAATGCTCTACAGCCACTGATTCGCGATTTGATTTAAGTGTACTTGACTTATTAAGTAACTAATAATTAGCCGCATTGCATATTTAAAATTAAAAAAAAAACTGGGTCTTTGGATGTAACAATTCGATTCGCGATGATACCACTGCGCTATCTGAAGATCGCTTCCGCGATCATTATTTTAATTAATTAAAATAATAAAACAATAAATGCAATCCCTGCATTATGGAATATGGGTTCAACGAAGACAATGTGTAGACGATATATATTACAGCTAATTTACAAATATGTTTGTTACGATACACAATACCCTACTGTGTGAACCACTGCTTGCTACATACAACGTACGTACGCACATATACATATATACAGGATGTACATATAGAGATGTTACTCTTACCGAAATTATTTAGAAAGTTTTTACTTTCTTATACGACTATATGTACTGTTAAGTCAATTTTTATATAATTTAATGGAAATACCCATTTTGACTATTTTAGCCATGTCTGTCGTACTGTAGAAGGGTTTAAAATTTGGGAAGAAAATATATTTTTGTAAAGGCTTGTTTACACGGAGACAGTAATTTAGTAGTTTAGTCAAGTGACAAGTAATTTTATACTTGTAAACAGCAAGGCAAGTAGATAATCAAGTTATGTAGTAACTAAACGGTTTAGCGATTTAGTTGATAGTAGGATAGAATATGTTCTATTTTTCGGTTTAGTAGCCAAAATATCCAAGGTAACATATATTGTGCATCTGTCAAATGACGTTATTATCAAGTTATTTAAAGATGAAATATTGAATAAATACACAAATATAGTTAAGTAAATTGATGCAACAATACAATTTTTATAAATTGCTATTATTTTCATTATTGAAAGTAATATTTGAGGTATTTATTTATTATTTTACTTTTATTATTTATACTTCACTAAATACTTGTCAACATGTAAACGCCCTATCTTTACTTAACGATTTAGTTGACTACTTGTCACTTTACTAAACACTAAATTACTGGCTTCGTGTAAACAAGCCTTAAAGGATCATTGTCAATTTTTTAAATTTTTTACCTAAATTATTTCTGAAACGGTGTGTTTGAAAAAATCTATAATTCATACCACATTTTTCTATCTTTCATCAGTTACATATATACGTGTTCGTGTAAGAAAGTCCCGTGGTACCTATGGCAGCTGTTGTTTTTTATTTTTGCGTGTTTTTTTCTGATATTGAATTTAATACTCCTTCAAAAGATTCTGCAATATAGTAAATTAATTTCACATTAATATCCCCCCCCCCGCAGTAATTTTTTTTTGCTTAGAATTTTGAAGGGATTTATTTGAGACTTTTGAAAAAAAAGTGATTTATGTAAAAAAAATATTTTGATGGTAGGTACAATACTAAAATGAATAACACGCCAAATATTCAAGTATTCAAGTTTAAAATAAAATAAAAACTTAGAAATATAAAAGCCTGATAAACGAATATGAATAAATGAAAAATCAAATGTCGTTATAACCGATTTCGACTGTAGTATAGTTAGTCTCAATGTCACAATATGAATCAAATGCATCGTAATAAATTTCATATTAGAAACTATTTTTTAATTTGTATGTTAACTTAATATAAATTGATATCTTCATAAAATATGTTGTATATTAAAAACGTCTTGTATATAATTATAATTAAAAGACATACAAAGTTTTCTTCTGTTGAATTGGTTCTCGTAGAATCTACTAATTATATCGATTCAAATGAAAACAAAACGACAAAACATATATTACGTCTACGTCTTAAATAGTTGAAAAACATTTACATCCAGGAATCATTACTGTAATAAGATTAATTATTTCCCTTTGATCTTTTCTACTTACGTCTTATAATTCTGTGGTTTTGTGGTATAAAAGCGCTATGTCTCTTTTTCAAATATTCCAGGAAACGAAAATTGAAGTTTTCCTGCTAATAGAAAAGCTCATGATATGATTTTGTCAAAACATAAATTGAAAAGTTAACACTGAATTAATTAGGTTAATATCCACAAATACACGAAAATTATATAATTCTTATTCAATGGCAACTATGTTTTTATCTATATATATAAAAGAGTTTGTCCTTAACCACTCACTCACTCACTCACTTACTCACTCACTCATATATCAACGTACAGCTCAAACCCCTGGACCTAAAAACGTGAAATTTCGTAGGTGCCTTCCTTTTATGATGTAAGCACCCACTAAGAAAGGATTTTTTCGAAATTCAACCCCTACGGGGTTAAAACAGGGTGTCAAATTTTATATAAAAAAATATTTTTTTTGTTCGCATTTAATTGAAACTAATCGAACATACTCTACAATCTACAATATAAATAATGAAAAAAATATTTCAGCATTTCCCAAAATTTAATCCCTAAGATATTAGGGGGTTGAAAAATGTGTAAAATATTTTTTTTGTATTCACTGAATGAAACATGGCACAAGTAGGTACTCTACAAGACAAATATCAGTTACGAAAATTCAACCCCTATGGGAATGGGGGGAGGGTAAAATTTTGATATATTTATCTTTATAATTATTCATGATATTAAAGTAAATTCGGACATTAATATTCAATTAAAAATGAAAATTCGATATTCAAACCCTAAGAGTATGGGACGGGGGCGAGGATGGATTTAGATATGTTTATCTGCATACCTACTTCACTTATACATAAAGGTAAATTTGGACAAAACAGTCATCTATTAAAATAAAAATTTAGACATTCAACACCTAATGGCGGGCGTAGACATTTTTATAATTATAAGTATTGAATAAAAATCAATATAAAAAAATATAATATGTCATCCCCTATCACATATATGGAGGGTTCTAATTAGTTTCGAAGTTTACGCGAGCGAAGCCGCGGGATTCCGCTAGTATACTATATGACATTTGTATATGCTCTGTGACATCATGGAAACAAAACATTGATAAAAGATTTTTGTGGTTATTTAATGTTTTATAAGAACTAGTGAAAAAATTTAGAGGTAGTGATATCATTTAAAAAAAAAGAAAATCGCCGAAAAGTGACAGCACCGTATATTAGAGATTATATAGATTTAAAAATCATCTATATATTTGTAGACGAGCTAATTTCGCTTGAGATGCATTTGTTGCAATAAAATTGCGAAATATTTCCAAGAGAGAATCTTGGGATTTTGTATTTAATTCTATTTTCTCACTAACATACTATTGTCATTTAAAGTATTCACTATCCATTTCAAATATACATATTATTACATAAATTATTTATTTCGTATGCACCTATGATATTATTTAACAAATACATTGATTAAATGTTAAAACATTTAAAAAGAAAAAGTGGTTGGAATTCAATAAATTATTGCCATTTAGGTAAGATATGTAAAAACTGAATTCTTATCTATCAAAAAATAATTATATTTATTTTATAATAAATTGTTTAATAATAACATCCTGAATGAACCATATAATTATAATATATATATAATTATCAACTCTAAATAACCTTTCATTTTTGTCGTCCTCGTAAATCTTTGATTAAAAAAAAGAAGTATTCAATCTTGATGACAAAAGGAATATATATATGTATATACATATACCTACATTTAACACCCAAGCATCTAATTTCAACCCACAAAATCCCCGCTAGCTCTAAAAATGTCGGCCCGCCAAAAAGAGAATGTGAATATAATTTGAACTTTATATTACACGATTTATATAGGTATTATATATAGGATGTTTTGTAATTGAATGCCAATATTAAAGGGGTTAATCTTTGCATGATTTTAAGATAAAAAGTTCATAAAAACATTGGTCCATTTTCGTTTTTGCTTTATTTTTAATATTAAGATATTTGTTATTAATTTTTAACAGTCAATTAAAATTATTAACTAATTTTATCAGAAATGGATATTTGTTATCAAGTTGTTAAATACGTACAAATATTTGTTCTTTATTTTTTACTGAAAAACAGTTTTATCACAAAATAAAGCATCATTAATAAAATAATATTTGTTTTTGAAAAAAGTAGTGGCGAATATTTTTTTCATTCAAAATAATCAAGGTGACATTAATTGGGCGCTCCTTGTTAAAACTGAAAATTTTGTTTTTTCACTGTAGTTTCAGAGTTATTAAAAAAAAAAATTTCAAACTAATTTTGATCATTGTATATTGAAAATAAAGCAAAAACGGACATATGTTTATATGAACTTTTTATCTTGAAATCATGCGCGAATTAACTCCCTTCAATACTGACATGTGAAAAATCCTGTATAACAGGGGAAATTGAGCCTGAATTTAAAATTATATTTTATCAATGAGTCAAAAAAGTCGAAACCGTTTATAACGACATCGGTTAATACAACACATCGATTTAAACGACTCAAAATAAAAGTCCGACTAAATCCCATATAATTTACCTTTTTATCGGTTTTAACGACTATCGGCTTTTACGACCTTACATGACTGATCCCTTCGATGTCGTTATAATCGATCTCGACTGTAATTTAAAAGAGGGAAATAATGTTTTTATTTTTATTTAGGAGAAGGAGAGGGAGATAAAAACCTTTCTTACGTTTTATTTTATTTTTTACGTTATCTTTACTTTTAAAAGCTGTCTAGATTATTAATTTGGCAAGTTGGCAAATCCTGATACATGTAATCTTATTTCAGCGACCTTGCACTGTATTTATTAAATAAATAAATTGTGCAATTTCCTTAATTCGAATTTAGCATCGGAGGATTTGAAGTGAAGCCGGATTGTATTTGATATTTATTTATATTAAAAAGGCCCGGTTCAAGGTTTTAAAAGTTAACGGAGGCCGAACGTTTTTTATTTGTTTTTGTTATGTTGGCAACATGGTTCTGTTACATATACGTATTATAATTACATACATAATGTATGTATAACAGTTTGATGTAGGTGATGGCATTGGGGTCTTTACCAAGGTTCAAATTGAGGAAGGGTTTTGCTTTTATATTTTAATATACTTTCACCACCCAACACTTTCAACTGTTTCCTTTTTGTATCATTTATAACTCCAGAATACTATGTCGCCAACCAGGGGGCGTTCACAAAGTCAAAAATAATAAATTTAAAAAAATTTTATTTAAAAAATCTAACCCACTCTACACTTTTAAGATTTTTTACGTCAATTCAAGACATTTAAAATAAATAAAAAGGTCTATGGGTTCCATGGGACTTTCTTATATTCAGTACAAAGTGTATAGTGTACGTGTATTTTTTGGCTAATGTAAGCGATAGAATTTTAAGAAAATTGATCCTTTATCTTTTTTTGAGTTACAGCGTCTACAGAAATTTGTTATTGTAAATAAAATTTCAAATACGAAAAAAACAGGTTAATAATACTTACTTATTTCATATATATGGCATAGATGGGCATTAACTAGTTAATCCGTTAATCGTTAATTAACGAAGTTAACAAAATGGTTAACGGATTAACTTTTAAGTTAACTCAAAAAATGTTAACGCTTTTGTTAACTTCCGTTAACTTTAGTCCGTTACATTGGTTGTTTGATGAAAAGTACATAAAAAAGTTGTCGAAATTGCAAAAAAAAATTAAAAAAAAGTCTTCAAACATTTTGGATGGTTAACTTTTTAACGATTAACTTTAACTTTCGTTAAATTTTCAAATTTTCTGTTAACTTTAACTTCCGTTACATTTTCGGAATTTTAACGCTTTAACGATTAACGAAGTTAACTTTTTTATTAACGGATTAACGATTAACGAAGTTAACTTTTCGATTAACTGTGCCCACCTATGTATATGACCGTATAAGAAAGTCGCATAAGTATTGAAACAATATGTACAATATAATATTGACTTAAGAGTACATACATCATTAGTGTAGTAGTTACATTTAACATAAAATGCTAAATCCACCAATGCGCTTAACATTTCTATCGTCACGATACAACTGGTTTTACCATTTTAAGTTTTCCTTTCAGGCGTGGTCGTTACTTACATAAATAAATCTATCACTATTGTTCTGATACAAGCAAGTAAGATCATTTAACAAAGCGTTAATATTATTAATAACGTACGTACAAAGATAATATGTACAGTGCATACAACAGATTAGGAAGGTCGCAATCCGATTCCTTTGTTTGATAGAAACAGCATTAATGTCATTATCATTTAATAAGATATAAGCCCTTTGATGAACAGAAGCGGAACTATTTATTCGCTAGGTAGTATTATGGAAAGAATAGAGAACATCCTTAGCAAATTATATTTAAATTGTAATTATTTTAGTATCAGAATTAATTAATTGACAAAATTAAGGACCTGGTCTTCATGAATTTTTACACTATTCGAACTTTTTTGGTGCATACTGAAGTTCCCTAATTTTTTTTAATACATTGAAATTTGATGTTACATATTGTAAAAGGAATATGTATTTCCAAACGGAATAAATTTTTAATTTGGAATAATGAAGAAGAAGAAGAAATAAATAACCACCTGAAAATGTATGTTTATTGATATAATTGTTTGCAAAATTGAATATTACTTTTAATATAGAGTCGAAATCGGTTATAATGGTATTGAAGGGACCAGTCATATTAGGTCGTATAAACTGGTATGGGATTCAATCGGACTTTTATTTGGAGTCGTTAAAACCGATATGTTTTATTAACCGATGTCGTTATAACCGGTTTCGACTGTATTATATACAAGCGGATCCGCTAATATTTTACCATCTGTCACATATGGAGGGTTGTTATTAGTTTCATTAAAAACAACCCCCTATCTCGCATAGGAGCCGAGATATTTATGATTTTTCCGACTTGATTTACTATTATCGTCACTGCTTATTCCTTATGTTACCTAACGTAGCAAAGTATATCCTATAACTCGTCCAGAGAATATATCTATGAATTTAAAAAAAACATGTAAATTGTATAAGTGGTTTTCGAGTTTTCGAAGTGCACAAACCGACAAAACTGTGCATATTTGTAATTATATTTTTGGTATGTATATAATTGTTTAATATGACGAAAATGAATGAGATTTAATTTTTATTTTTATAAGCTTTAGGGAAACATATATAATTAACAAAATTCTTTCGAAATTTTTGATAAATTTAACGGTAATATTTGACATTGTGTTATTTTCTTGGAATTTGTATTTAACGTAAAAAAATAAATTCTGAATGTAATTCTTTTAATAAAGATTGCGAATAAATATTTCATTACATATTACATATACAATAATATATAGTTGTCTCGGTTTCAAAATATTGATTTCTCATTTTGGATGAATAAAAAAAAATACCATAATTAATTAAAATATTTCTCAGAAATCATTGAATTTGAAGATGTTATATTTCTAGATATCAGAAAATTAATATACATAACTTATGGATTCTTTGACTATATTTTTTGTCAATTGTTTACAGCCAGTGAATCTTAACTGATTTTCTGCGAACTTGCCACTTTATGAAATTTCTAACCGAATAGTAAAATTAATTTAATGTCAAAAGTTGTATAAAATAATTTACAAAGTCGATAAGTTCTCGCAAATAAATTAAATTGCATCAAAATGGCGTTTAAAATAGTTTTTACTAGCTCCTGTCTTGGACAACACCCCAGTGTTGAACATTTTGATAACTGCCATTACTGGATATTAATCCATATACATTTAACTGCCTTACAGCGTGATTTAATGATAATTGATCATTTTGTTTAATAACAGTGGACAAATAATTATCGCGGTTTGGCACACTATCAAGAAAAGTGTATTTTCTTATGTAAATGCTTTACATTGTTTTAAATTTTACGACTCTTAACGTTTGTGTAGTAATAAACCCAAAAAAGAAATTAGTAAGTATTACAGTGCGGCATGTTGCAAAATCGCTTCGAACCGTCAAATTGTAAAATTTACAAACTATTAAGCAAAAATTACAACTTCGTATTGTAAATCAAGTAAATACAAGGAAAATAAGCAGTAGATACAGTATCTACATTGTAATTTTAGCTCATTTTCCTAGCACTTGGCCGGATTCATTAGTAATAGTTTGTAAATTTTACAATTTGACGGTTCGAAGCGATGTTGTAACATGCCGCAATAATTTCCTTTTTGGGTGTACTAATCATTAACAAGTGTTCATTACTGGTTTTACTTTGTCCATTACTGGAGAAAAAACATATACATGTATTTAAAAAATAAACTAAATTTGCGAATATTTGTAATTAAATTGATTTAATAAAGAGATATGGTAGTTATTTTATTAGTAACATAGCTTCATGAGAATTACAAAAAAAGTAGCCCTCCAATAAAAAAAAACATGCTCTGCGCTAACACGTTCAAGACTGGTGCCAATACCTTATGTCAGCGGTTCTTAAACTAGGGTCCGCGGACCCCCAGGGGGCCGCCAAACTTTTACGGGGGTCCGCGAAACATTTTTGGCAAATAATTAATTTATAAAAAGTACTTTTATATTTCTATTTATCAGTGATTAATTAGTATCTAACGACCTTTTTGTTTTTCTATCAAGGATGGGGGTCCCTGAAAAATAATTGTTCAAAAAGAGGGTCCCTAGACGACATAAGTTTAAGAACCGCTTCCTTATGTCATTGAAGTTAGAAAAAATCGTCTGGAAGTAAATCAATAAATTTTCTTGGCGTGGTATTTGTTAATGTAATAAATAAGTAACATATCATATTATTATGAATAATTGAATCGAGGTGTAATAATTGATCAGAATTTTTTGATATTTGTATTTAACGTTGCAGAATAATGTTATACTGTTCATTTCATTCAGCCTCGGTTGTCCTTTAATACTTTCCAATGGATTTCTCGAAACCACAACCTTCAACTGTATTTAAAAATACAATGTGAGAGGTAAAATTAAATCCTGATTCAGTAAAACACTGGGTTATTTCAGGGTCGAGCAAAAAGGTGTAATTTGACTATGGGGCATTTTCCCCCTTCCTTCTCTACTTACTAATTTTCTTATGACATTTCGATTATTTGTTTTTAAAAACTAAAATTTATATACTGCGTATTTTTGGTTATATTAGAGATAGTTACATGAACGTACCTTTTTACCCTTTATCTTTCAAAGTTAACATTTTAATTTTAAATAAAAATCTATATTTTCTGTAATATTTTAAAGATATCATTTTGAATTCAAACCTACCTTTCAAAAGATTTACTCGAAAAACAAATAAAAGGGCACCGATTTTATGTTTACAAATCCCAAATTACACCATTGAACATTCTTACACATTATAAAACGCAATGTCTCTCTGTCTGTCTGTTTGTCCGTTAGTGCGCTTAGCACTTCAGAATCACTGATCCGATTTACGTGTTTTTTTAATCATAGATATGTCATTTGCTCAAGTTTTAGTATATATTATGTTACATTAGGTAATATAAGGAATAAGCAGTGACGATGATAGTAAATGAAGTCGGAAAAATGCTTGTCAACAGCGAGCTGCCTAAACCGTTAAATATTGAACAATGTGGTAAGAATTGTGTAGAAAATACCATATATGTTTTTCAAAAATCTTAAACAAAAATTTCGTACCCCACGCGAGTGAAGCCGCGGGCACAGTTAGTACTGTATAAAAATATTTACTTTAAAAGTCAAAATAAGATTCGTTATTTTTAATTGCTATTAAATATTTTCTTTAAAATACAAATAAGTACCTACATACATTTCTATAACGGTAATTTTGAATATTTCATAACATATGTATTTTTCTGAATTGGTAGAAAATAATGGTTTTTAATACAATAGTTAAAGACATTTTTAAGTAGATACTAATCATATATGTACTAGTTATATGAAATATAACGAAATATTCATTTATATGAATCAATAAAAATAAAAACATTTTTCTTCTTGCGAAATTGAAAAATTCATTTTTACATCATTTCAAAATGATTAATATCAAAATATATTTTTTTATTACTACTGATTTAAAATTTTCGAAATATTTTTGCACGTTTGCTAACGAATTTTGCAAAAAAATTCACACGATCAATGTTTAAAGATGATGTATTAAAAAATAAAATTATTATTTTGATATTGTAGCTTTCATAATATTAAACAAAGATAATAATATGAGAATTCATTGCAATTTTGTAATTTGCTTCCAAAAATATTGTACAATGATACCATTATATTGTTTTTATCAGGAAAAAATCAATAATTTCTTAATCTATTGTTAAAAATTTGCAATATCCAATTACATAATAAACCATTAAAATATTGTAGACAGAGGTGAGAAGAATCTAAAATACATATATCAATTCTCAAATGGTTTCTTTGATAAATGACAATTTAATATTTTTATTTTCATCGATAGCTTAATGAAAAAAATTACTGTGCATAAAAATGCACTGTCATTGTAAAATTACACAAAAAAATGAATGCATGGAAAGTTTCCATCCAAGTGAAAAATATGTATACAGTCGAAACCGGTTATAACGACATCGGTTAGTACAACATATCGGTTTTAAAACTCAAAATAAAAGTCATAATATGACTTGTCCCTTTGATGTCATTGTAATCGATTTCGTATGTATGTAGTATGTATGTATGTATTTATGTATGTATGTATGTAATTTTGAAGTTAAATTAATAGATGAAAATTGTATTTTTTAATTAATATTAATAAAATTGAGTTTTTAAAAAATAAATTGATAAAATTGAAAATTACAAATGCTACTTTTGACTGTAACTAAAAAAATATGATATAAATGAAACGTATATATTATGATTATATACATAAGCATAATAACTTCTCTTTTATATGCAAATGTGTATTAGCGTGGGAACAATGCATAAGTGACTCCATGTGAAAAAAATAGACATGAAGGCTTGTGTAAAATTATCAAGTTGCCATTGCATAATCATTTGACTGCCACATATTGCATTGTAACATAATAATTAGCAGAAGATGTATGACCGTATATTGCTTATACGAGTATTAATTTTGATGATTTTTTTCATGAACTTTTTTTGAAACAAGATATGTGAAGAATTACGAAACATTATATAAATGTTTATACATATGTTTCTACATACTTGATTTTAGTTTAAATGCTGAATAAAAATAATTAATTTGAAAGACTAAAGTGTTCTTTTTATATAATTAACTGGCCTACACCCAAAATTACAAGGAAAATATATAATAATGGTCATCATATGTACCTACATTCTAAATATAGTAATATATATGTATAAATCATTATAATCAGTATTCTATAAGCCGCGTTGAATGGTGTATTGAATTGAACGTATGTATGTACACAGTAAAATGATATTATTTCATTAAATGAAGCTCAAAAAATATCAAACGTGACTGATTTTTGTAGATATAAAAGAAAAATTGCTGATAAAATACTGGACAAAATATCGCTGTATTTGGTATACTTATATACATATGTATATTACATACAATTAGTTTTAGGTATATATACACTATACAATAATTTGCCCGTACTCAAACAAGTAAGTTAATAAGTACTTACATACTCATAAACATACAGTTCAAATCCTTAAATCTTTTTATTTTATTTTGATAGTTTTAAAACGATTATCAAGCAAATATTTTTCTATTAAAATAAAATACATGTGATTTTTTCAATTTTAAATAAAAAGTTGTTTCAAAATGATTTTATAAATTGTATATAAACACGGGAGTTAATATTTCATCCCCTGTCACTTATGGGGGGTTGTAATTAGTGTCATTAGATCCAGCGGGGAAAGTATAAAAAAATACAAAAAAAAAATATCTCGCATAAGAGTCAAGATATTTACGATTTTTTCCGACTTGATTAACTATTATCGTCACTGCTTATTTCTTATGTTACCTTTCATGACAAAATATATACTAAAACCTGGACAGAGAACATATCTATATGAATTAAAAAACACGTAAATCGGATAAGTGGTTCTCGAGTGATAAGGCCATTATCGGACAGACAGACAGACTTTGATATAGATAAATTTAACATGAATAAAGCCGCGATTGGATCGCTAGTACATAATATAATCAAAGCTTATATTTTTAGAGTTTAAAGGTCGCGTAGAATTAAAATTATTAATTATAATTCGCATGTTCTTTTATATACGCCTTTTTAAAAGTAATCCATCATTATCAAAATGGAATCATATATTATCCAAAATAATGTACATTTTATTTTACTTTTAAAACAATAATTAATGCATGATAGAGAAAAATAGCATAATGTTAAAATCGTGATTTAACATCCATTTCTAATTGAATGAAATTGTTTTCTAATTATATACATATTCAATGTATGCACATATTATATGTACCTACTTATTTCCATATTTTATAGTTCCATTCTAAATTTTTATTAAAAAATATTTTTTTTACATTTAAAAATTTTGATGGTCACTGGCATTTAATAATTAACATACAAAACAATTAAAAGCGAGTATCTTTATATTCACGAAACACCAGACAGTAATTATAAATACTCAAATGTATTTTCCAAGTTTTGACAGATATTTTGTATCTACAGAATTGTAAAGAAATAAAAAGCGTTTAGTAAAGAAAGAAACAATAAGATAAACACATATTTTGTTACGTATAAGGTAAAAATATATAAATGATTTATTATAAATATAATCAATAACGCACCAATTATTTTTTTCGGGAGGGAAGAATTTTTATTTAATATAATTATCTTGATAAAATAATGTAAATTGATCCTTCCCAATAGATACGTCCCTGAATATAATAATAACACACGTTTTAGTTCACAAATTATTTGTTAATATAGATAAAAAATAAAAATAATACCAAACAAAAATTTCTTGTTTTTATGTTTTTAACATTGAATAATTTTATATTAATTATCATAAACATGTGTTTTTAAATATTTTTTTATGAATATGATTTCAGCGTATCTAAATTATATAAAATCAGTTAAAAAATCTTAAATATTATTAAAATTAAAATAAAATGTATATGATTAAATTAATTTTTTTGGTTTACATAAATATACCTATTGTTTTTTTTTCAAATGGTACGAATTGAAACGAATACTGCTGAACTGATTTTAATGAAATTTTGACTGTAAGTAAGCCTATGCATCTAGAATTAGTTTAGCTATAAGATCCGTATTAATGAAAATTTATAAAATTAATATATAAAAATTAAAAGAAAAACTGTAATTGTAATTTATTATGGTATTTGTATTGCATTAAAAAAAGTATTTTATAAAAATTACACATGTTCATAACAAACGAATTTTTTTTACAAAGAACGTAATTCAAGTATTCATAAATAACTGAAAATAATTTTCCTTAAGAGCACATTTTTTCCAACATTCATAATGCGGCTTCGACACAAAAGAATCGTGTGAGAAATAGGCTCTTTCTCATTTTTGCCACTTGTTGGCACCCTTTTAAAGTTGACAACTAACCCCATCTAGCAGCCCACGGGGTTATTACATAACGAATTCAACGTTCACTCAAGTATACAGCCAGTTGGAGTGATGTAATTCATGTAATACAGCTGATTATTAAGTTTGTGGACACTGGAAAATTTCGCAGATAGAAATTGTCTAACTACTCCCTAATAATTAACACATTGTTTATTTTTGTTTTCATTGTAGATTCGTATCAAATAAGGTTGATACAATTGTATGCATGGAAAAAATAACTTGGCCATCAAATTAATAGGCCTTTAGCTTTTCAAAATTTTAAAATTAAAAACAATACAAAAAAAAATGCAATATCTATAATTATTTATTATAGAAAGTATTCATAACATTTAAAAATGTTTACATCAATCAAAAAAATTATGTTTTGATGTTATTATATATTTTTATATTAAAAAATAGCAAACTTACCAAATTTTATTTTGATTAAAGATGTATAGTAATGAAACAAAACTCAATAATATGAACATTTAATCATTGTAATTTGCAAAAATCCAAACCTTTGTAATAAAATAGAATTTAGAATCACTACAAAGCGTATAATAACATTATGTAGATACGTATATGTCAAATTGGCACTGCTCACGGATATTTTTAAAACTAGCTTATCAAAATCAGATTAAACCATAGAGATGTAATATAATGGTAATGTAATAATATGTATGCTGCAACTCTATGGATTAAACCGACAGATTTTAAAAAATAAAGTGCAAATCCTATTTCTAGATATCCAATTTGGTTGAGTATTTAATAGGGTTCTAGTTAATTCAAAATGACTGAAGTTGTATTTATTACGTTTTGCGTCCAGTAGTGCGTTTCCAATTCCCAAACTAATTGATATTAAACAATAATACCTAATAGAACGAACATAGAACTAAGCACAGTTATTATATTTTATATTAAAAGCCAATCAATGTTTTATTAATATTAATTAACGAAAATGTTTAATTACTACTTAAAATAATAAAAATAAATAATACTTGAAAACGACTTAAATTGTTGACCTTTCTGTAAAGGACAGTGCACTTTAGCAGTTATTTTGTTTTGTATATTATAAACCTGTTATTTTTACTGTAACTAGATCACCCACATATCTACCTACAGGATCATTTGACTATTGACTTTTCTATTCTATAACATGTAAAATATTTATTATCTATAATATGGGCTGCCGACCCAACCTATTATTAAATTAGTTTTATTGTTGCTGGTCGTTAAGTGGGATGTTTTAAAAACTAAAGAGTGGGAATATGGCAATTTTTTTAAAGATGATTCATTCTTTGGTTTAATTAATTATTATAAAATACGATCTGAAAATGAACTGAACCTTTTAAAAATATTGCATTGGAAATTTATTAATTGAATAATTCCCCAATCATTAAATACAAATAAGTAATCTCGAAAAATATGAGAAAGTGAAAGATTTATTAATTATCTATAAATAAAAACTGAATAATGTAAATATTGAACTTTCATGAATATTTATTATTAATTATATTGATATTTATGGTTTTTTAATTGATATAACTACTATTATCAATTATATGCATGCTAATATTATAATAATTTAAAACTATAAAAAAATACTTTTCTATGATTTTGCCCAACTTATTTTCTTTAGAAACAATGACACATACGTATGTATCTACGTGAAAAATCTAATTTTTGTTATGGTTATCCATGACCTTATAATTTTTGCAAAAAAATCACTTCATTGTTTACAAAAAGCGAAAGTTACAGTAAGATTTTTGTTTTGTGAAATATATTATATAAAACACTTGCGCACACGCTCACACACACACACACACACATATCTAATTTACATATATATGAGCCTGAAGGTATAAGAATGTATTACATTTAGAAAAATTTATACGCCTACAAAAATCGGAACTAAGCATTAAGTATATACATATATATTTATTATTTATTTACTTATATACGCTTATGTAGACGAAATTGCGATATATATTTATTAAATATGATTTATTTAGAGTATTTTTACGCATATGGACTTTATCGATCCAAGAAAAAGGTGGAGCATATTTTTTTTTAAATTTTGATATCGTAATACATTTTTTTACAAGTTTTTTTTTAAGAACGTAAATATGTAAGGCTATAACTGCATTGATTTAAAAATATATTTTATACATTGTTTGGGCCTGAACACAAAATCTTAAGCCTTTCGGCCCAGTTGCCACCGAATACTTGCAGAGGTCTTATTTTAAATAAACTGGGCTGTAATTTATTTTTTACTAAAATATATCATTTCAAATAATTGAAAAAGACCTATTGATAGCATTTCCCATGATTTCCTTGGTTTTACACCTAAAAACTGGTTCAAAATTATTGCAGATACTCCAAAGAATAATTAATGCAAAACATATTTTATTTTGCTTAGTAAAAATCCAGAAAGGTTAAGAAACATTTTTTAGTTGTTCTGATATTTTTTAAATTATGTATAATATATTTATTTTGTTGGTACGCCAATGCATGTATTGCATTGCACATTTTTAATATGCTTTTTCGCCAAAAACACACCTACAAATAACGGAATTAGATCAAGTTACAGTCTGAATAACCCGTTAGCTATAAACATAGCAGATATATATCTACATATGTATAGCGAACATAAAAATCGTGAAGAAATCGCATAGGATAGGTGGTGCATATTGGAAATAAATATAATAAATTAATAATTTGTTGCAAGTAAAATGCTATAATAAGTTGCCCTTGGTCCAAAATCAATTTACTTTTAAGATAATAATAGTAAGTATAATATTATCTGACCTTGGTTACTTTTCAGAAGCACGTCTATATAATTAAAAACCATGTTATTTGAAAGTTTCTATAGACAACGTAGTTTATGGGAAATATTTAAATATCCGTAACTAACTGTTCAAACATAATATATCACAGTTTTTTTTCATTATTTATTTATTTATTTTCTTTATTAAAGTGTTATGTTTACTTTGAAAAAACTCTTGCTTTTTATTTTATTCGTGATGTGTCAATTAATAATATATATTTTTATTTATTATACAGAATGTTTCATAAATGAATGTCAATATTGAAGGGCGTTAATATGTGCATGATTTTAAAGTATATAAATATAAACATATATCCGTTGAAAATTTTTTGTTTGAAATTTTTTCTAACTACATTAGATATATGTTTTTTTTTAATTGGTAGTTGTAAACAAGGTGTAGAGATATATCTTTTATGAAAAAACAAATTTTCAGTTTCAATCAGTGGTGTCCCAATTAATGTCAACTTGATTATTTTAAATGAAAAAAATTATACATAACTACTTCTTTCAAAAAACAAACATTATTCAGGCTGACCAGTATTTCTCTGGAACAAATTTCCCTGACTTTTCCCGATTTTCCAGGAGAATTTTTACCGTTTTTCCCAGTTTTTTATTTAAAAAATTTAGATAAAAAACCTAAAAAAAGTCACTCTTTAAATCTTTGCGAGAATTTGTGTGATTTTGCATTTTTATAAAAATTCCCTGACTTCCAACCAAATTCCCTGACTTTTCCCTGTATAGCAAAATTCCCTGACTTTTCCCGGTTTTCCAGAAACTGGCCACCCTGTTATTTTATTAATGGTGCTTTATTTTGTGATAAAAAAGATCTCCTGACTTCTTTTCGTATTTTGAACAGTTATTAGTAAAAAATAAAGAAGAAAAATTATCTGTACGTGAAAATAAAGCACTTCTTTAACAACTATAGATAGCTAATACCCATTTTTTATTAAATTAGTTAATAATTTTAATTGACTTAAAAATTAATAACAAAAATCTTGATCATCCTGTATATCAAAAATAAAGCAAAAACGGAACTTTTTGTCTTAAAATCAATCACAGATTAACCTCCTCAATATTGACATTCAATTATAAAACAACCTGTATTTATATGTATAAAAGTATAATAATTAAATGTAATATACAAAGAACAAGAACCCAAATAAAAATATTAATACTCGGTATTGGTCCAAATTAAACGCTATCTGCCAGGTTATTTTTTTTTATGAATGTCTTAATACACCAGCGATTTACATAAAAGCAATAGTGATAGATGTACACCATAGAAAGGATAGCAGTTTTACCAGAGTCGTAACTACCACCAGGGCATACTGTGGTAACAACGAAAAAAAAAAGGTCAATCAAATTGATAGCATGCAAAAATACAAAGGTAGCAACAACAAAATTAATTTATATTGGCCCCCAAGCCTCTATTTACGGCTCTGAGCTTTTCGTTATTATAAAAATTAAAGCTGTTTTAAAACCCACAACAAATTCATCGCAGAGAGTGCTTGGTTTAATTTTGGTCTAGTCTAGTAGACCAAATGCCAAATGAAAATACCACATAATATGTTGAAGCGCAATACGATTTATTCTTTTATTTTGATTGTTACAATTTAATGAAAATTAATTGATTATTGGCCGACATTTTCAACCGGATTATATTTTAATCAAATAAAATCATTTTATGTGGCTTTATCTAAAATATACAGCTCGTCGATGAGATGAGAGGAGTGAGAGGGAAAGGGGGGGGGGGGTAGAAACTACGACCACAAATACCATTGCTATTCAATTTACTAATTATATTTGTAGCTGCATTTGATAACTACTCGATTGTACAAACGTATAATTCAATTGTTGAAATTAAATTGTTACTGATTGACATTAGTATATTTGCATTTTCCGAATGCAACTTGTTGATATAATTGAGAATTTCAATGCAATCAATACACTGTTTCAATCTAGACTTAAACATCTGGATTTGCAATACACTTGTTTATGTATAAATACGGTCTCATGTCTGTTGATTTAAATTAATATAGTTTCATGATGAGGTTAAAATTTGTTTTTTATTTATTTATTGACCGAATAAATCTTTAAATGTTTATACGTAAACATATAAAATGAAAATTAATATACAGTCGAAATCGGTATAACGACATCGAGGGGACCAGTCATTTTAGGTCGTAAAAACCGGTAAAAATGGGATTCAGTCGAACTTTTATTTTGAATCGTTAAAAACGATATGTTGTATTAACTGATGTCGTTATAATCGCTTTTGGCTGTACATAATATATATTCAAAAAAATTAATTTACCTCAATAAATTTTTTTTTCAATAGAATTTTTGCATAATTTTTCAATTTACTTTAAATAATATATTAATATATCATATATGCATTAAATAAAATGAAAAAGTGGTTATTTACTAGTATTTTTTTTATTAAAATTTGTATTTTTATAAACATCAATGGAAAAATAAACTTATAAAAAATTCTATAAAATAAAATATTTATTGGTTAAATAAAACGTTTTAGTGCTCCAAATTATTTCATTGAAAATCTTTTTTCTGACAAGAAATTGCAAGAACTATTGTAGTAGATACAATATTAAAAAAAATATTACATACATATGTATAACAATTAAAAAATCAAGAAAGCTTTGTTTATTTAAAACTGTATATCAATTTTATCATAAATATTAAAAATAAATAGTTTTTTCGAATAAATAATAGTTTAAAAAACGAAATATAAAACTATTTTAATTTTAATTTTAGTGAAACGACTTTTCGACCATCTTTAAAGCAACTGTTTGTATTTTATCCATAGATAAGAACACATTTAGATTTTTAAATAAAATAGATTTTTCATAAAATAATATGTAGCTATAAAATAGATGTTCCCAACCTTATTCCTACATAGACCCCTTTTAAAATAACGATTTTCTTTATAGATTATAATTTTGTCGAAAAGTACAAGTAGAAAGCAAAAAAAAAGTTAATTGAAATTATATATTTTATTTTAAAACAGAAAAATGTATCATAGACTCCAAATAGCCTCCTGGTATACTATAGGCCCTTTTTAAACTTCTATAAATCCCCATGGGGCCCACCTAGACCCCGTTAGGAATCCTTGCACTAACATAAACGATAAATAACCTAGTATTGATTACTTAAGTACGTAAGTGAATTAAATTTAAATGAATACAACTCTCGACTACTACAGTAACAATAAAATACGTGGGTACCTACATACATTATTATTTGTGTTAACTGTTGACCATATTCCAGTTTTCATGCGTAAACGAATTCTATAGAAAGTGAAAACAGATACCATGTCGTTACTTGACCCTCTATATACTAGTTGACATAACTTGTACCTGATTTTTTAAGTGGGCAAGTTTGTAATAAAAATAAGAACAAAACGTTATTAACTTGATATCCAGTAACAACTTTATTTTTTTACTGGATATATTTTTTAAATTAATATGTCACTGCTTATAATAATAATACTAGCAGCTTACTCGATTTTTATCAATATAATTTATTCACAAATTTAAATAAATCATTTAAAAAAATCATTTGTTTAATAAAATGTACTAAATTACAAATATTTGTTGATATTTGTTTACTGAATCATAATCTGTAGACACTTAACTGTAAAACAGCTTAATTTGTTGACAATTGGTGTCAAAATGGTGGACATTTAAATTAATTATTAGTATAATCTATTTATTAATTATTATTAACTTCCCAATAAGAAGTTATTGTAATTGGTCTGAAAATCGAAATCAAAAATTTTAATATATTTTCATGTTTCAAGGTTATTAGAGAATATTTACATTATTTTCAGAAAAATGTCTGTGTGTGTGTATGTACGTACGTACGTACGTGTCATTTTTTCCGGGATGAAATCTCGCGAATAAAAAAATATATTGACTTCGTTGGGGTGCTAATCGAAGCGTCTTGACGTAAATATGATCTGAAAGAAAGGATTTAGTCGAAACTTAGAATAAATATTATACAATACAAATAATGAAACGTGTATTTCAGTATTTATTTTTTATATTGGTTCAAACAGCCATAAAAGGGATGAAAACCACCATCAAAATTTGAATTTCAAAATTAAATACTAATAAATACGTCTAATAATTGATGTTGCCATGGAAACAAACGCAATTCAAATTGTCAGATTAGTTATTCTAAAAATGTGCATTATATTATTGACATTATTAGGATATTAGAAAACTAATATTCATAATACAAAGGTGAGTTTTATTTCTGACAAATTCCATTAAAATTTTTCATATAGGTACATATTAAAAAAATATTTACAAACTATAACATAGTAATATTAATTATGGAAACAATAAATAATCAGTATTCAAGTATTGATAGTCATTAGTCATACCATCTTGGGAAGTTGATTGTGTGGACCTAAAAGATCGCACCCCACGGTATTATACGTTATATAGTTTGATTTTATATCCCCGGGTAAAATTGGATCCGACGGTTAGTATTATTATAGCATCTGTTTTTAATTGTTTCAAATTTTAAGATTCTTTATTTTATAACTTTTGTGTCGTAGTATAGATGCCTATAAATCCCAAAAAACAGCATATCTTACTCTTGAAGGAGTCAAGATTGGTGCCAGTACCTTATATGAATATTATAAATGGTGTGTCGTTTATTGTTGCAGAGTTCTATGTCGCTAATTGGATTTTTTTTTAAATACACTCGGAAAATAAAATTATTGAATAAAAAATAAATAAATAAAAAACATGAAACGAGAAGATTGTGTGTGCATACATATTTAGTAAAATATCAATTATTCCAATACATGCAAACACTTCTAGCAAGAAAATATTTTAAAACGTCCAACTAAATTAAAATAATAGCAGAAAATTCTCTTACTTATTACATATTGTTTATTCACAATTTTTTCCTCTTTAAAATTCAAATATTCAGCGTCATATTTTCCAATAAATTTAAAAAGACTACATAATGCCTGTTCATGGTTAAAACATTTTATATAGAATTTTTTTTAAATAAAGAAAATAAATTCACACTTGAAAGTATCAGGTAAAAATGTTAATAAAAAACAAGTTATACGTTTACAATAAAACGAAGATGAACTTGAACTATAAATATGTACAAGTACATGAAGGTTTTTATGCACTTCAAAAAGAAGAATAGTCTTGATTGCAATTGCAAATAAAATTATTTATTTCAACAGATTTCTCTTTTTATTTATAACCAGTATACTAACTGTCGATATTATAAATAATAATTCTTTTGACGTTTGAATAAAACTAGCGGACACACCCCGACTTCACCCGGGAGTTAATATTTCATCCTCTGTGTTGTAATTAGTTTTAGAGGGAAAAAAACAATCTTGCATAGGAGATTTTTTCCGATTTGATTTACTATCATCCACATTGCTTATTCCTTTTGTTACCTAACGTAACGAAATATATACTAAAACCTGAGCAAAGAACATATCTATATGAATTAAAAATAAAATTATATAAAAAAATACTTTTTAAAAACAAGCTTTTATTAAAAATGCCCTAAAAAGTAAAAAATAAATTTTCAGCTATCACAAAAATTTCAGGTTTTTATGACTAAAACCAATAAAAATGCGGGGCGCTCACGAAGGCAAATGTATAGCTTTTAATTAATTAATTATTTCATTATTGTATTTATAAAATTGTTAAGTAGTTTATAAAAAATTCTATATATTTATTTTATTTAATGTACAAATTTTCTACTCTTATCTTATATCAATTTATACTTAATTTCTTATTTTGCATATTTTTTTTATTCATATACATTTATCTTCATAGCGCCCCGCGCTTTTATGGGTTTTAGTCATAAAAACCTGAAATTATTGTGATAGCTGAAAATTTATTTTTTACTTTTTAGTGATTTTTAATAAAAGCTTGTTTTTAAAAAGTATTTTTTTATATAATTTTATTTTTAAATTTTTAGTTAGGTACTGATTGACTAACTAACTAACTAACAAGTGAAGTTAAATAAAAGCTTTTAAAAATACAGACAGAGAGACTTTGAGCTTTATAATATATCTTGTGGCACGCGTGCCAAAAGATATCATACAAATTAGTGTCAGTAATAAATAAGTTTTTATCTCAATATAATTCCAATGTTAATAAAATACCATGTATTAACTGACCTTATATAACATTTTTAACATACTCCCAATACTTGAATTATGCCCCCTTTCATATAAGCGCGAGCGTAGTGAAAGAAATCCCATTCTTATGTAACACATTATAACTTTCACGGTACGACACATTATAAGTGACAGTAATTTACTAGCGTTATTGCTCGATATAATATTGCTTCAGGCATATATACAGTTTTAACAAATATTTCAACCAGTAACTCATAATGTCTGAATTGCTAATTCTAGCTGACAATTAATGGCAATAATAATATAATAGTCGTTAAATTTTATTTCAATTTAAATCATAATGACGACTTCGCAACTATTAAAAACCTAGAGGTTAAATATATAAAATTATATACCCATTTACTAAATTGTTTACTGAATTTAATTGTTGCTTAACGGCGATATAGATATCATAATTATTTTTACTAATATGTTTGTACTCGTTGAATGGACTTTTATCAGGAACTAGATATTGATTATTATTAAGGAGGTACACCATAAAAAATAACAGAGAGATTTCGACGAAACTTTGAAAATAATAAGATATTTATATTTAAAAAAGCCTTCAATAATAATTCACGATTAGTTAATCAGTTGTTTTCAATAAAGCATTATTACGTCAATTCTAAAAAACAAACACGGCTATGATACATATTATAAGGTAAAAAATTATCATATTTAGTGAATTGTTCATTTGCAAATTGAGAATAAGTTTAGAAGAAACATTAATCATGGATTAAAAAGAACTGATTAACTAATCGTTAATTATTTTGCTTTGTGCAACTTGAGGTAAGAGATATTAAATAAACAAATTAACATGCATTTTTATGAGAACTGCATAATTTCGAGACATTCATTTACAAAGTGTACATTTTCAGAATGATTAGGAACCGCGTTTTTTAATTAAAAAATGATAAGTGTGTGAAAAAAGACCGTTCCCCGCAAAGCCAGCCCAGTCAACATCCTTAAAATCGGGGTAGTAATTTCAAAATTCTACACAAAAAAACATTGAAAGATTTGATATATATATATAAAAGTACAAATATTTTTTTTCCTCGTTAAGTTACTTACTTTGAGTTATAAATATAATAAA
Organism: Sialis lutaria; assembly: GCA_949319165.1. Taxonomy (NCBI): domain Eukaryota; kingdom Metazoa; phylum Arthropoda; class Insecta; order Megaloptera; family Sialidae; genus Sialis; species Sialis lutaria. The sequence continues at coordinate 7,356,102 of OX439245.1, read as the reverse complement.
TACTGATAAATACAACATTATTTTATAGTAAACAAAGTTAAGCTGATTTTTATAAAAAATTCTTAGAATCATAAAACCCCAAGTATATGATGATATAAAATTATTTGTTTGTGATTCAAAATGATGACAAAACAACAAGAATTTGATGGAAAAAATAATCTCAGACAATTAAAAGAATTGTAGAATTAAAAAGCAATTAATTATAAAAAAAATAAATAAAATAAACAATTGTTTCAACATATAAAATTTACTGAAAAAGTGAAATAATTTTATCACGAGTCCGAATTTTATGTACGAATGTACTACATTGCCGCTAAATGTATTTAAATGTATATTTAATAGGATTATTCTGGATTCTAAGAAGCTTTTTTGTTATACATACATTAATTAATTAAGAACAAATAAAAAAATTAAAATAATTCTTGTTGTTGAAATATTACAATAGTAGGTACGGTACGATTTATAATTATTTACTTTTAAGCTCGATAAGAGATTAAATCGAGTACTCTCTTTTGTTTTGCATATAATTTTTGTTTACATTGTAAAGTCATTACAGTGAGTCGTGGAAATAAGTAAACATCATTAACAACTGTGAGCTCAAAGTTTTACTAAATAATCCTATTCTAACCCAACAAACTAGAAAAACGTATTAACCCTACAAGGCTAATCTTATTTCTTCATTAGTCGATTCAACTAGCACCAGCTATTATCCTAATTAATTATACATGTTACTATCATATTTTATTATATTTTTATTTCTTGTCATTATTATTATTGTTTTTTGTAAAAGAACCCAATGTAATTTCTTCCAATAATGTGACATATTCAAAATCTGTTTAAGATAAAACTGAATAAATTATTATTATTTTATTTGAATTGTAATTGCATTTTCTGTAACTAACTACATATTTTTGAGGAATTAAAATGAAAAATACAACTGTTTTAATTTTTATTATTGAAAGTTATAAAAATCAAACTTATTCTGCTTTTACTGGGTTTCTAATGAACATTTATGGAAGGAACAAACAAAACTATATCCAACAGTTGAAACCGATTTTAACGACACCGGTTAATACAACATATTGGTTTTGACGACCAAAATAAAAGTCCGACTGAATCTCATATAATTGCCTTTTTACCGGTTTTTACGACTATTGGCTTTTGCGACCTAATATGACTGGTCCCCTCTATGTCGTAATAACCAATTAAAAAAAAAATAAAAAATTCGAACTTTTTATGAAGTGGCTATTCATTAGTCATAGTCGATTCGACTAATGAATAGCCACTTCGTTTATCGAAAATGGTGACATTTACCCACGTGATTCAGTTTTCTTCTCAAACTATTTGTCGATGACTGAATTGGCACGAGGAATCAACACCATAGATTAACTAATTAGAAAGATAGATAGAGCTGTTTTAGTCGAAATGACTAATATTAGCAGTGTAGGGTTAAAAAGATCTTTTTTTTTCAATCAATGAAAATAAAATTTAATAGTTTGCGATCAGATTTTTGTTTCGTTATAATAACTTTTGTTTAAATTATTATTATTCGAGAAACAAAAATATTAGGTTCGAAAAAATATATATTTTGGTATTATTGAGATCAAATATTTGACATATTCAATCTGATAAGTTTTTTATTTTACTTTGTACCATGTTACAAAAAAATCAGTAACAATTCTTTGGAAAATTCGTTAAAAAATATCCGGTGTATTTGGTCTGTAGTGTAGGTAGATGAATGAAGGGGGGGGGGGCGTTCTTAAATAACAATTTCAGTATACGGTTTGTTTAAATTCACTTTCCATTAAACAATTTAAATGCAACAAACGTATGTTGTATATACATTGCGTGAAATCTACTTTTCTTAAGTTACTTTCTAGCTATCAATAATGTAAATTAGTTGAACCATACTCCAAATACTGTTGGAATTGTATTAATGAAGCCCCCCTCTCTTCGTTTTCCCCCCACTTAATACTTAAAAGTTTCAAATGTTACACATTTTGTTGCTATTTTTGATAGGTATGTTATGTTTACATCATTTGGTCGATTCTCTCTGAATATTAAGTATATTTTGATTCATATATAGTAATTTGGCCCAGTTTTATAAACGAATCAATTTTGCAATTTTTATTCAGGAGTTTTAGAAATATTGAATTCGATTTTTTTTTTGCTTATTTACAATTGTATGTAAAAAAGTATTGGCACCAGTTTTGGATTTTTTAAGAGAAAATTATACAGTTTTTTTGAGATTTATGGGCTTATTTTTTGTTATTCTCATGAACTTATGTTACTAGTTAAACAAGTAACTCTTTATTAAATCGATTTAATTTCCAAAGTCCGCAAATATAGCATTTTATTTTCTTTGTGTTTTCTTTCTCCAGTAATGGTTTAAATAAAACCAGTAATGGGCACCCAATGATGGAAACAAAATGTTATAAAATAAAGAATCGTAAAATTTTAAACAATGTAAAGTATATGTTATGATAATATAATAATTAATAAATAAATTACATTAATAATTAGTTTAAATGTCCACCATTTTGACACTCAGTGACCGATTATCATCAAATTTAACTGTTTTACAGTTAATTATCTATAGATAAATATTCAGTAATGGCAGTAATTAAATATCAACAAATATTTCTATTGAAATACATTTAATTAAACAAGAATTCAACACTAGGGTATAATCCCAGACTGGAGCCAGTACTTTAGTTTTTTTGTTAGTAATTTCCAATACTGAAAATATTACATTTTCGGTGAAAAGCTGACTAGCACGAATGTTTGTTTCTTAATTCCATGAAGCTCTCATTAGATGGAAAACAGTTAAGCTTGAAAATACTTTGAATATATATTTTCCCAAAATCAAAGATGAAAACGACTTTTGTTCTAAAGTTTACTATTTATCGTACAGCAAAAAATTTACCGAGAATTTAAAGGTTGTCTTTAAAATAATAAAACATATACATACAGTAAGGAAATACTTTTATTACGCGCTGTTTTCATGAAACCAATTAACCGTGTAAATGGAAGGATAACTGTATATGCGTGCCATTTCTGCCAAAATATTAAATATGTATTTTTAATTGTACTTGACGAGAAATTAATTCAAATTTCACTACATTCATTATTTATTTATTTAAAACATCTTTTACTGGATTGTTTGATACAATGTTAACTGTAGCATAACGAAAAACGCAGTCAATAGAGTTGAACTGTAAAATTATTGTATCATTTAAATCACCAAGTGTACTGTTGTCTGGCTTGTAATAGAAGAGAAGAAGAAAAAGAATAACAAACATAACATTAATTTTCCATTCACATATTTATGTTCTATTGTACTTTAATTGTTCATTTACTTCGTCAAAACTAACATTTTTATTTGCTATTTATTTTAACTATTTCTTTTTTGTTGTTGCATTACAGTACAAGTTCGTTCTGTTGAATTAATAGAGAAAGTTATACATAGATTATAAAAAAATGCACTTTTATCAATATCATTTATCCTACATAACCTTCTTAGATATGTCTCATTTTTTAATATTGTTTGATTTTTAACTTACATATAATAAAAAATACTTATATAATAAAATAATCTGTTTTTTCTTCAAGTTTAAGAAATAAACATTTATTTTAAAATCAATCTAATTAATTCACGGAAAAAGTCAAACTATTAATCTAGATCCAAATTATTCAAAATTTCATCAGTCAGTTTGAAAGTTATTCGATAAAATGAATTAATAGTATTTTAAAGAAAACGGAAATATAAAATCAACAAGTTAACATATACTCAATTAAATCAAACTAACAATATACATATGTATCTAGTAGCTGTTACACAAATCAGTGGCGGGTTATACATAATTAAAAAGGGACATTCTTAAATATAAAAAACTCAAATTGTATTACAGTGGAACCTAGTACGTTTCTTTCCAAAACGTTTTTTCTCGTTTGTACGTTCGAAATTTTTGTCTCCTGGTGCAAATTATTCACGATAGTAAGGTTTTTCCCGACTATACACTGAAATTTTCATAAATTCATTTTGCAAATTACAGGTGCAGCAACTTATTACGTCGCCTGATTTGAAATTACATTCGAAATCGGTTATAACGACATCGTTTTATATAACATATCGGTTTTAACGACTGAATCCCATATAATTGACTTTTTACCAGTTTTTACTACCTATGTATGTTCTTATAACCGATTCTGACTGTGTTAGATGCAACAGTTACACTTTTGTATAATTTAATAATTTGTATTTTTATAAAATTTTATTAAATAATAATTTTTTTTTATTTAATCACGAAAAATTTAAAAAATATTAATTTCTATAGAACGTTTTTTTCAGTCTCTCCAAAAACGTAATAATGAGATTCTATTCTAGTAAAATTAGGAATTATTTATAAACTAATGTATTAAACAAGACAAAAATTATTTTAAAATCATATTTTGATATTGATATAATAATATAATTGCTTCATACAATTGAGGCCACTGGCAGATATGCCGGTTAAGTCAGTACACGGAAATAAAGTAAGTATATCCAATAGAAAGCGAAAATAGAGCGTCCTTGAACAACAGACAGGTGTGGCCACTGGCCAGGTACCCTTTACTGTATTGTTGCAACCTTGTAGACCTAACTGTACCATATACAGTGCTGCCACCATTGGCTCTTACGTAAATGTACTGTTTCACTCGGACTGTCGTCACGATTCATGGCTTGCTTTACAGATTTTTATAAATTGCGTATTTTAAATCTAGGGTTGGCTACAATATACACCAAGACCTCAGCATTTGCAGTATTTACGATGAATTTATACTAAAATATTTATAAGAGGCGTCCAGACCACAATATCATATATTAAATTAGAATTAAACTTAATACAAATAGAAAAATCTATATTTTATATCAAAAAATACTATCAGTTTTATCATGTACTGTCAATTGAGTAGTTTTGAAAATACGAAATTTTTAATATATTCGTAAATATCTACATGATTTATTTAACTAGTTATTCTTAAAATTTGTTAAATGCTTTATAAAAAAATAAAAGACGATACAATAAATACTACGATTGTATAAAATTAATTATATTAATAGTATATTTTTATTGATGTTACCTAACTATACCAATAATATAGATTTCGATCCAGTACGCAAAAATTACTTATTCATATTGTAAGTTTAGTAACACATGGCCTAGCAAGAATTACAAAATTTTGAACCGTTTCAAGAAAACTACTTACGTCAAATAGTAATATGTCTTTAAAAATAGTGATTGTTATGAAATATTGTTCTTCTTGTATTTTAAATTAGTTCTTAACTAGTATGTTTTGTCTAGAATCTAGACTCTAATGTAAACAAGTGTAATTAAAAATAAAAATAAATCGAACAAATTGAAAAACTATACGGTGCGGAAAACTCGACGCGTACTTGACAATTTTTTTTATATAAAAAAACAATTTTATACACTCAATCATTATTTTAATTGAAACATCTGATAAATATTGTCTACATTGTATCTTACAATTAACAAGCAACATAGAATCATACTGAGAATTTAATTATTGAAACTTTTAATGAGATTTAAAAATGAAGTTGATATTTTCTCACCGTGAAGCTTTAGTTTTTAATAAAAAAAAACATAAAAAAATGTACTTTTCAATACTGTAAATAAATTAATTGGTAAACTTAGTAACAATATGGCATGAAACGAATGAAAACTTTTTTTAATTCTAGGTATTTGAATTTAATTTAATTTAATTTTCTTATAATACTTTAAAATAGAAAAAAAAGATTACATTTAAAAGTCCTTTTTCCAGTTAATTTCCAACAAATTTGTAAGCTAGCAAGCACTTTTAAATGGAATATTTATTATGTGTTAGTTTTTATATTGTAACACACTTGGCGACTCTGACCGTATAAAATAATTTTAATAATATCACATATAAATATTTACATATGAAACTTGTCAAGCACTTAATGAAACTTTAAGAAAACTGTTTGGAACCTCATTTGAAAATGCTAGTTCGTTTATAATAAGTTTTAAGTTCGTGTCTTAAAAGCCATGTTTGAAAAATACGAATTTTAAGAAATTTTGAATTATTTTTGATTGTCTTCTAAACGGTACTAAAGGGTAACCTTTGGAGTTCATACTTTGAAAACTTATTTAGTCCTATTTAACCCGACATGCCTCGCCTTTAAATATAGAGGCTTAAAAAAGTTGAGCTAACTTTTATTGGATTTCGTACATAGAATCGGGAATTACTGAACCGATTTCAATGCGGTTTTCACCAATAGTTAGATAATTTTTCTATTAATATTTTATGTCACAGCATAAAAATGTCATTTATATAAAAACATAGTAGCCATTGAATAAAGAATTCTATAATTTAGGTCATGATTTTGTGAATATTAACCCGGGTAACACCGTATCCAATGCGCTAGTATACTTACGTAGTTCTACGATATAATTTGCTACACAGTTGCTACCGTGCCTCTAGTTTTTTTTTATTAACATTTAAAAAAATATGAAAAGAAAATATAACTTGTCAATATCTTTTGTCCTGTTGAATACATCATTTTAATAACTATACCTATTAGTCGTAAAATATGATTCAATTTTATACATAAATATATAAAACTTTTTTTTTTCTCTCTCCAAAGCATGTTTTGCTTGTTATAATAAAATGAACATATTCATATCAACTTCCTTTTTATCATCTATCTTTCTCTAACCATTAATGTAGCATTATATAAAAAAATGCACGTTCATTGAAATGTCAATAGGTCGAAAACAATATTATATACAAGAAAACATGCACAACCGTTTGGAAAATTCCAGAAATGCCCTTCATTTATCTACAAATAATCCGGCTAGGTGTGGCAACACGATTAAATGATCTAGCAATATGATAATAATATGTATTTCAAGGTAAAACTGAGCGACTTTTCCTATAATATATTACAAAAAGAAAAAAAACAGATCTTAATGTAGCTTTTGTTTATTTTTCCACATGAATACCTATGTAGATGTATATTGTGCATACATTTATAATCTTGAGTTATATTTGGGACATGCATCCTTATTTACTTAAGAGGAAATATGCATACAATTGTTATATTATGGTAATGTATTAAGATTTGGCTTTTTTACGCCATTTTCCTCTCTGAAATGTGATATTAATCAGATGCTATCTGTACACATTTATACTTAATTACCTAGCTTTCTTTTATTATTTAATAAATGGTACTTAAGATTAGATTAGGTCAACTTATCATTAAAAATAAATAATAGAATTTTTTGCAGCTATTATTATTGAATTTGTGTGGCCTTCAGGTTTTATTTATTTTTATTTTATTTCATATATTGATATTACTTTTGTGGTTTGTTATAAGAAGTATATACGTCAATGGAACATCGACTTGGTTACAACGAGCACAAAATTAACAAAAAATGTAATGATTTTAATTTAGGTGTAACGGATATATAAATAATAAAATAAATTAAAAAGTAGACTTATTTGAATTATATTTATATTTCGTTATAACCATTGTAATGGTTATAATGAATATTGTTTATTGTTCGTTATAACCAAGTTCAAGTGCGTATTTATTTTTGTCTTGTATTTTAATGCACATTTTTTTAATAATAAACACTTTATTTAATCGTTTTCACTTACAACAAATATACTGCACGAAAAATTAATTATTCAACTTTAAACAAATTATATCTATCACTTTAATAGTTTGCACTTGACCTCTATTTGGGCCTGTCAAATTTAAAAATTACATATTTTTGATGTATTTATTGCGATTTTTGTGATTTTCTATATTTTTACGTAACTTTAACACTATAACCTCTCACCTTTCGCCTCAATTGATTTGATATTTGTGATTTTTTATATTTTAAAATTATTAAAATTCGTCTTATGTATTAAAAAAATAAAAGAAGTATTACATTTATTAATTAATTTACAAAGTGAATACTATCTAATATAGAGTGCAATTAAATATAACCCTGTATTTTTATGTTTTTTCTAAATATTCCAATAGTTCAGCTAGTTAAAATTAAATGGGCTAGTACATAGGTGTCCAACCTTTTGACCTTCGCGGGCCGCAGAGCGCAAAAAATAGCGAAAAAATTTGTTATGGGCCGCAAAAAAATTTGAAGACCTTTTTTGGTTGACTTTATTAATTAATTTATATCTTTGTATCTACACTATATATACTTTATATGACAAAAAATCTGAAGACCTTTTTTTATCTGATATCGTTAATTATTTTCATATATTACTTTTTTTTAAATCTTTTGCGGGCCGCACGAAATATGCTCGGGGGCCGCATGCGGCCCGCGGGCCGCGGGTTGGACAAGCCTGGGCTAGTATATAATAATTAAAATAAAAATTTAACACTTAAATAAAATATATGAATCAAGAACTATGTAGAAATTTCCCATAAAATAAAATTTATTGTAAAGTTGTATAAAAACGAGTTATAAAAAGTAATAATAATTAATATTAATCTATAAAACTGTTGACAGCTTGTAAAATTGTAAACTATAAATATTTTTGCTCTTTTCATTCCATATGTATCATACCTAATTATTAACTATAATTTATTTTTTATTTTATCTATCTGTGCTATATCCTATATAATACCAAGAAGCCTGGATTTTCAACGGGCCTCTTCCTACTAAGACTAGAGCCCTGTCATGCTCTCCCCCCTATGTAGAAATTTCCTATGCAATAAAATTTATTATGCTGTACAAAAAATAGAATTAAAAATAATACATAATAAAGAAATGTCTTAAGCGGAACTTTTATTAATGAATATGGTCGTGTAATAAGCTAGATAAGATCTATGTGATCTATGCATTATTATTTTAAACATATACATAATTATTACCTATATAAAATCTAGTTAAATTATTGACACCAAGCTGTTATAGTTTCACATTTAAATTTGTCGTTAACAAAATTTATTGCCTATTAGGCAAACGTGTAGTTATTATAAATTTGTTAGACTATAAAATACCTAATGTTATATCTATGCAATGCCACAGTTTAATTTTTACTATATTTTCTAATAAAGTAGGTACCATTCTAACTTGTATCCGCTAATAATATGAAACTTATTTTTATAATAAATTTTTTGTATTTCTGAACTATTTTACAAATATATTATTATTTTATTTAGTAAAAATACAAGTCGAAGAAAAAATATATTATATATTCGTATTATATGACTTTTTTTAATTATTAAAATATTTATACATTTACGTCACTTTTAATTGTTTTATATGGCCATAAAACTTATAAAAAAATATATGGTCTTAATTATTGTTAATGTGTAACATTATAAATTCGCTTTCATAATATTATAAAACCAGTTCGAAAAGGCCAAAAGTGTCAGTGCTGTAGTTGAAATTTTTGAACCCAAATTATTCAATTAGGTTAGGTACTGGCACCAGTCTTGAACATTTTTAAATTAAATGTACTGATTTAGAAATATTTGTTGATATTTTATTACTACCATTACTGAATATTTATCTATATACATTTAACTGTCTTACAGCGAGATTTGATGATAATTGATCATTTTGTTTAAAAATAGTGGACAAATAATTATCGCGGTTCGACACACTATCAGAAAAAGTGTATTTTGTTATGTAAATGCTTTACATTGTTTTAAATTTTACGACTCTTTATTTTATAACTATTGTGTATAAGAACTTATCATTTTATAATCATTAGCAAGTATTCATCACTGGGTGTCCATTACTGGTTTTACTTTGTCCATTACTGGGGAATTGCCGTGTTAATCCGACAGTTTGTTTTGCAAAGCGGCGTCGGATTATCAAATTTTCCAGAATATAAGATTACTGCCACCGACCCCTTATAGTCCGGAATATTTTAAAGAGAGATACCTTGTAATCCGATAAATTATGAAGAAGGTGACACAATGTATAAAATTGATACTTTATGGTATGCAATTTCGTAAATAAAACAACACAATAGATAGATATAATTGGCATGTCGGATTATAGGAGGCGTCGGATTAAACAGGGGTCCGATTACCGAGGGTTTACTGTAATTTAAAAAAAACTATATTTATTTATAATAAAGAGGTAAAGTGATGCCTCGCACAACGAACGCCTCGCATAACGAACGAATTTTCTGTTCGTTCATTACGCGACTCACACAACGAACCTCACTTCACACAACGAACTGCATCGTATTTCATTTTGCCGCCCGAACGCTCCTACGTATCACTAAGTCGCCCGAACTTCCAACGTCGCACGCAGTCGATGCTCAAACTTGCACGAACATGCATCAACGCGCGAGTCGTTCTTTTCTTCGCCTAACTCACACACGTGTTTGTTTTAATAAATGTAATTTTGTGAGTGAGGAATTGACCCTGCAAGCCTCGGTAGACTCTCCTAAATCTGAGTCTGACTAAAAAATAAAAAAAACGCGTGTACAATCTTTTTATGTTACAGTACCATATTTTATGCTACAGAACGAATTAAATATTTTAACATGTATTGTTATGGGAAAACGTGTTTCACATAACGAACTTGCTCCTGGAACGAATTATGTTCGTTATGCAAAGCATCATTGTAATTGCTTATTAGTAATATGTGTTAATAAGAATTACAAAAAATAGCCCATCAATCCCAAAAATCAATACTTATGTGCTCAAAGCGTTCAAGACGAATGCCAGTACCTTATAAAGAATTCATGCGTCAACCATACTTTTGATTAGAACAGACAGTGGGATGTCATTTATATATGTATAATACCTTGCAGATAACATACCTAGCTTAGCTTATGCTCGAGAGAAAATTATTTGATGTGCTCTACGGATCCTTTACTTAAAGGGCCACAACTACTAAATTATTAAACTGGATTATAAAATGAAAATTAGGTTAGTTTCATTTAACCTAAACCCATATTAGTAAAGGTAACCTATAAACGTATATACATGTAGATAATAGCTTTACCACCTAACGGTAAACTCCGGTACTAACTACGCGTGCCAAGTACACTGCAGTTACATCACGTACATATATAGTTTTTTGAAAGTGGCATGTACTGCAAATATATGTAAACAAACTGCGTACAATTTTCATTACGTGAGTAGTATTGTATCTTTTTTTTCGATACTATCCATGTTGTAATTGTTGTATTGCAATGCATTTGTAATATATAATTAACCTTAAAAAAAGAAAGAACACTGTGCACACATTATTTGATTGCCAAGTGATCTTTTTTGTCTGTGGGAAAATACTTAAATGTGTGATTTAAACGCAGTGAAGTAATTTTTGTTACTTGAGAGTTTACAGGGAAGGCTTAGTACGATTTAAAAAAAACTCAGAAATAGAGGTCACATTATAAATTTTTCAGTTGTTTATTTTTTTCAGTAATATATGAATATGCAAAAAAAGGAATTTGACCTTAAATCAAGATCAAAATTTTTACCTCCATTGATTTTCCCCCGTCTAACCCTGAAACATTCTTACCAAATATTTTCATTGAAAAATGTTAAGTTTTGAGATATTTGCTTGTCTTAATTTAAATAGACCACCCGGTATATGAATTAATTACATATAAATTAAACAGATTTTTAATGATGTCAACTTTGGAATTTTAGAATTATTTTTGAAACGGTGTGAATTAGACAAAAATGTTTTAGTTAAAATTTTTAGAGAATATATTTATCTACTAGCGCGTTGGACTAGGTGTTACCCGGGTTAATATCCACAAATTGTAAAATATTCAAACCGTAAATTATAGAATTATTTACTTAAAAAATGTCTACTTTTTATATAAATGACATTTGTTAAAATTTGATAAAAGTTTTGTTTAGTATTTTGATGTTAAACCTTAATTTTTCATAAATATTAATAGCTAAGACTATCCACTGAAAAATTATCTTTAAAATCGGTTCAGAAGTTTGCGAGTTTTTCTAGCTAGAACATGTACAATCAGTACATCGTATAAGAAAGACCCGTGGCACTCATGGCAGTTTTTCCCCCTAGATTTTAGAATAGATAAAATAATGAATCGTTATAATTATAATAATACAGTCGAAATCGGTTATAACGAAGGGACCAGTCATATAAGGTCGTAAAAACCGGTAAAAATGTATTTTTTTGGGGATTTAGTCGGGACTTTATTTTGAGTCGTTAAAACTGATATGTTGTAACTATTAAAATATGTCGTTATAACCGATTTCGACTGTATGTTATTTTTATCAATATCTATGGGTATTAAAAAAATATGAGTGTATATATAAAAAGACATGGCTACACAATAAATAAATTATAAAATTCTTTATGTAATAAATTTATGAAATGATACACGATTAGTTAGTATTGTAACGCGGAAAAAGGTTTGTATAAATCATTACTATTGTCAAAAGATCAAGTGGAACTTACAGTGGTATTATGGCTTTTGTACAATTGTGAAATAATATAGAAAGTAAATCGATCAAGATCGATAACCAACCGTAAAAAAACTGTTTCATTTTTTGGAATCGAACGTGTAAGAAAGTATCATATCTAACACTGGGTAACTACATAGTATAAAGTGGTACCGTTATTTACTCCTTAAATGGAAAACTATGTATACATCTATTTATACGAAACTAAATTTTGTATTTAATTTTGGCTGATATTTAAATGCACTTTTTTATAATAATAAACACTTTTTATTTAATCGTTTTTACTTATAACAAATATACTGCATGAAAAATTAATTATTCAACATTAAAGAAATATATTAAACTCAAAACAAATTATATCACTTTAAATAGTTTCCACTAAAAAAAAATATTTTCCATTTGACATAAATAAGGACCTGTCAGATTTAAAAATTACATATTTTTGATGTATTTATTGTGATTTTTGTGATTATCTATATTTTTAAATAACCTACCTACTAACCTTTGGCCCAAATAAATTTAATATTTTTAATGTGATTTTTGTGATTTTTTATATTTTAAAACGATTAAATATTCGCCTTATGCATTAAAAAAAAGTAAGTATTAAAATTTATGTTTACGTGTATAAAGTGGATACTTTGAAGTTTTAAGTGCAAAGTATTAAAATTTATGTTTGATGTACAAAGTAAATACTATCTAATATAAAGTGTAATTAAATATAACCCTTTACTTTTCTACTTTAAAAAATAATACGTAGTTTCTTCTAACATAAGTCGTTTTAAATTATTTTCATATAATATAAGATCGCAATGTCGTAGTTCTACTATACATGTAAAATAAAAAATAAACATCACATTTAAATGCCCTTACGAATTAGTCGGAAGTAATTTCGCTGCAATATAGCATAAAAGTTATTACCACCACTGCTCTTAAATCTCGAGTAAGTTCATAACGATTCCACACCTCGCAGATGGCGTTAGTTTTTTGCTTTTGCAAATTCGTTATAATTAGTAAACGATTTTACGTTTTAATGTTTGTTTACGAATTGTGGCTTTTTAAGTAAACGACCTTCTTAGCATGTCTGTTACATTAAAAAATGCAGAAAGATTTTAAAATCCGTGTAAAACCCCCATCGGTGTTTTAAAATGAGCTGTATCTCATCTCCTAGTCATCCGATTTCTATTTTATTTTATTTATTTTAAAGTTCTTATCGAGAAGATTATTTTTTGTCATTATTCATTTTTCTCTAAACATTAAGGGAACCCCACAATTTTCGGAAATCTGTTAAATGTTATTTAACTTTGTTATCGTACACAATATCATTTTTTTACTTCATTTTTATATAATAATAAATACATTTTTTTCAGCGTTCCATTGATTATTTTAATGAACATTATTTTAAGAAAAATAGACTAATTTTGGTTTAATGTTTCCAAAAGTTGCGAAGTTAGTAAAATATTGGTTATACATTTTTATTAAATGTCATATTGCAATAAATAATTTAAAATTTTGTAAATGCAATAATTGTACAATTGTTAAATGATCATGTCATGCATATCCAATTATGGAGTAAAAATAGCCTGACGAAATATCAAATTCCAATTGAAAACCTCCATAATACTATTAGCTCATATAATCATTTGATCGAAATACATATTTATTACAAAAAAATATACCAATATCCGTTGAAAATATTGCATCGTTATTTTTATTTTTTTTTACTCAACATTTACATATATTGTATTTTATTTTTCAAATACACTCGTTAAATTTGAATAATAAAGGTGTCAAAAGATTGCTAAAAAAAATTCAAACACGGTGAATAATATTATTATTTGACGTAGTAATTTTGATACGGTATATAGAATTATATTATTATATAATATAATAATACTTGCTAACAATAAGGCATGTAACGAAATCTATATTATTGGTATATTTTATTTTGTTATACTAATAAAAAAATATAATTAATTTTACACAATCTTTTATTGTATTTATTGTATTGTCTTTTATGAAATTAAATAATTTGTATAGGACAATAGGTTCGGCATTTTATTTTTTAAATATATGTAAGATAATGTGACCTAATGCACCCCTGTATAGGTAAAGTAATCAGAGATAGAGTTCTTAATGACGTAAATGATCACATGATGTTATCCTTTGAAGGTATAGAGAATTAACGTCAGGATATTTAGTAAAATAATAATCGAATTGATTACTTGATAGCTACAGATTTGTTCCAATAATTTGAGCAGAAAATCTGAATGAGTTTTACGATAGTGATTGACAGTATTTTCAAATAATAATTAAAACAAATAGGTAAATAAGAGATAAATATTTCTTGTTATTTCCTCTGACATTGAAAACTTACTTATGTAAGACCGTTTGATTATATAATCGTTAATAAATAAATGAAACTATTCATTCAGAATACAATTTATACAGCAGTCATCAAAATTTCAAACATTTCAATTTTAAATAACTGGCCACAAAATTCAAGCTTTTTTACCTCTTTGTCACGCTGAATCACATTTTTTTCAACCCCCAAAAAAATAATATAAGCCCCCCAATGAATTATTATTTTTATGAACGAAGAAAAAAAAGTCCTTTATATCGCGACTGAAAAATAAAATCTATAACGTCATGTGACGTCACATAGGTTAGAACCTCCTCCCTTCTCCACGTCACATATCATCACACTAAGAAATTACCCCCCGCCATTTTTTGCGTACGTTTTTTATGGATGGCCCCAAAATTGAAAATAATTAAAAAAGTAAAATTTATAATTTATAAAAAGATCACGATTACTACGGAATACATGTATTTAAAATAACATTGATTTTCTATATGTACCGTAATTAAGTTCTACATTCTGTATAAATTTTGAGATTTTGATAATAAAAAAACTAAATATTTTATTAATAATTCTGAGTACCGCCGTTTAAGAACCACTGATGAATTCAATTTCTTATTATCTTTATAAAGTAAGTAATATATTTTCTAGAAAATATTCTATATCATTAAAAATATGATTGCAACTTTTTTTCTGTTGTGAAATTGTTCAGTTGTTTAGCAAACTAATTAAAAATAAAAATAAAACAAAAATAAAATTTACGACAAAAGTATTTGGTACAGTAACTCAGTACATGACTGATCATTTATTTAGATCTAATTAATTAAAAGAAAATGCAATCTTATGGTCCATTTAATAGAGAAAGGAGATAAAATCCTCTTTATTTAAATTTTACTGGACATATAATTATTTATGCATATAAAACTCAAACTGAAAAATATTTATATATAAAAATTAATGTTCGTATGTATGAAGCTTATAGACTCGGGAATTACTGAACCGATTTCAATGCGGTTTTCACCAAATCTATAAGTTTTAACATCAAAATACTAAAAACATATCTATTAAGTCGTGTTTTGTTTTCATAATGTCATTTATATAAAAACATAGTAGCCATAGAATACAGAATTCTATAATTACGGTTAACCCGGGTAACACCGGGTCCAATGCTCTATAAAAATGAATGACTCGGGAATTACCAAACCGATTTCAATGCGGTTTTCACCAAGATAATAATTTTTCTGTGCATGTTCGTGACAATTAATATTTAACCTTGCTTTCAGCATATTGGGTAAAAAATATTAATACGAAATTTCCATTTAAATAATAAGTATATACACCTATCCCCCGATTTACACGGCACTTGTTTTACACGATTTATAAATTGACAGTTTTCAGAAAACTAGTAAAAATATTTATTCCGCTCCATATACAAAGATTTGATGGCATTTTTGAATTTTTTTGAAAGAAAGGATTGATAGTTCATGAAAATGATGATAGTGATTAAACTTATATTTAATTTTATAGAGTCTTTTTTAATTTTTTGTTCCTAATGTAAAATAAATTAAATATCTACTTATATTTTTATTTAGCAAAATCCAAGATTTCAGTTTACTCGGTTTTGTGCAGAACGTATCTACCGTGTAAATCGGGGGATAGGTGTATTGATATAAATAAAAGGTTTATAACATGTATCTGTACCAAGGAGCCCAGAATATCTCATACCAGATTTTTATTTGAAATGAATGGTTAAAAAGGATATTGTGTAAATAAATATATGTACCTATTTTAGCACGTTCCACTTACTTATCACGTATGAAATAATGCAAAAGTAGGTTCACGAACAATTTATTTTATATGTTTGTACATAATTATGAAGATTTATAACCAGCCGATACTATATTATTAAATTCAACATAAATGATTGATAATATAAATGATGTCCGGTTTTATAATGAAATTGATTAAAAATTTGTTACCTAACAAACACTTTGAACGAGGTATCAAACACACAATATGAAAATTTAGTAAAATGAGGTAACACTGTTTTAAATGCCAGAATAAATATATAAGGTACTGGCACCAGACTTGGGCAATTTTTAATTAAATGTACTAAATTAGAAATATTCGTTGATAATAATTGAAATATGTCATTATTGAATACTAATTTTGTAATCATTAGTGTCCACCATTTACTAGTTACCGTATATATCCATTACTGGAGAAAAAACTTACAAAATAAAAAGCTATAGTTAAAAAAACTGTATTTGCGGACTTTGGTAGTTAAATTGATTTAACTCTTAGGGTACCAGGCGCCCCACATTTTTTTCAACTTCAATATAAGCTGTTTAAATTTTACAAGGTAAACAATTTTTTAAATACAGGGTGTTCCAGGACTGTGTCAAAGCTCAATATTTCATATTATTATAAGAATTAGAAGAAAACTTTAAATGCAAATTAAAATATTATTTGTACAGGGCGTATCAAAACACTAAACCAATTTTTTTTGAAAATTTTCAACAAATTTAATACAACTTTGTAAATGTTTGACATAATATCGCAATAATAGAGAATATGCCAAAACTACTTCAAACAGAAAACAATTTTTTTTTGTAATTAGAAAATTACATGGTGTTGAAAATGTTCCCATTTTCTTACAAAATTGGTCATAATTTCTAAGCCCCTCTGTATAATCCAATAATGATATATCAAAATACTCAAAAAAATGAATGCTATTAGATTATCAAATAAAAATATATAGTTTGTATTTAAAAAAAACATAACTTTGATTTGTAACGCAGTTATGGGCCATTCTGTATAAATGTAACTAATTTCAAACTATGCTGATGCTCTAGCCTAACAACTTTTGCATTTAAAGTTTTCTTCTAATTCTTATAATAATATGAAATATTGAGCTTTGACACAGTCCTGGGACACCCTGTATATTAAATAATATATATTATTTTAAATAACCGATTGGAGTGCATTCCGTATCGTTCGAAGATGATAGAGGAATTTTATTGAATTAAAATACTCAATAGCTTACGAGTAGTTAGCATTTTAGTATCTGGGGTACGAGGTGACCCCAGTGTGGCAGGTATGTTATTCTGGAGAAGTGGAGCAACTAAGGGTTAATAAAGAGTTACTTGTTTTTTTAGTAACATGAGTTCATGAAAATGTAAAAATTAAGCCCATCAATAAAAAACCTTGCTCTATAAGTGCCCATGGTGTCAGTACCTTATTTCAGAATTTATATATAGCTCAAGTGCTTCAAGCCCACATATTTTATTCAATTTCTGTACGTAAAGTAATAATCAATCAAAGATGGCTTATTAATACCATCAAGGGAGGAAAAAATTAGAGTAATGCATTGAATGCAAAATGCTTAAAACGGCCTTTATATTTTTAATACAGTTTCTAAATTTATTTCCGCAAATTACTACACAAGAATCTTGAAAATTTTCAATGCTTTAATTTTGTGAAAAATGAGAAACGACAATTAAATACTTTTTTTTGTTTTGTTTCTTTTGTAACATTCGCAGTAAGATTTTAAGAGATTTGATAATTATATGTTTAAAGACATTTCATTTTATAGGAAACGAGATATTTTTAACTTGTAATAATTTTATTTTATAACCTTTGCCGTAATATTTAGGGATGCAATTTCGGAAACAATAAAAAAACTTGGTTTTATATGCAACGAAGTTGGGTCTCACTATACGCGGTAGATATGTTCCCCAGAAAACCGCATATAAAAAATCGCACAAAGTGATTATTTTGTAAAATGAGAGATACAATCAATTTTTTTTAAATCGCGTAAATAAACCAAATCAATTAATTAATACAAGCCGAAAATGGCATAAAAAAAGATTATGAAAATTTACGAATGTAAAAATGCTTAAAAAAACACTAGTTCAAAAAAGAGAAATTGAATTAAAATTTCAAATAATATATAGGTTTGTTTTTCAATTTTATTTATTTAATTTTATTGAAAAGTAACAATATATTTTCATCAGAATTTTCGTCGTTATCGTTCGTAACTGGCCGGATGAAGGGTCATGACCGAAAAAATTCCTAAAATGGGCTAAACTAGAACTACAGACTTAACATTTAGCGAAAACCCGAGGTCTCTAGGTACTCAAGGGGCCGAGATCTCGCGGTGAAAACATACGGACGGAAAATAGAGCATATAAGCGCTAAAAATACAGAGAATAATTGCAAAATGACACAAATATACGTAAAATCGTTAGGTTACACTATTATAAATTTTTACAGTTTTTAAAATTCAATATCGGATAATTGAAAATATTGCAACCTCTTGTAATATACACATACAAGAAATAATATTGAATTTTGTTAAATCTGATATTATTATGTATAATTCTACATATGTCAAGTGCAGATTAAATTGTTCATTATAAGTGTATAGACTGTAAAATACTCGTGCAACTTGATATTAAAATAATTCGCTATTGCTGTGCAATTAATCATGTCATAACTTTATATATTATATTATACGTGCATGATATGGTAACATTGTGCATATGACATAATATAAATTGAAGATTTTAATAGCCGATAACTGAAATTATAAAATGTAACTGACGAGAGAAATTATACCTTTTACGATAAAAAAAAGAAAACCGGTACATACATACATACATATTTTATGTGTTATAATTTTATTAATGTCTTGTCGAACATTTTGTGATATATTGTATGTACCTACCTGTACTTTAAAATATCTTTTACACATGTATATTATATCTACTCAAACGCATTAGAAATGTGTAATAATTTTAAGTGAAATTTTAGTCTACGAAGTAAAAGTGAATAGCTATTTTACTTATTACAATTTGGTATTGAATTGAAATTGCACAGTTTTAAATAAATAAATAATTATATTTTTGATACAAATTTATACATAATTAATAAATGAATAATCTAATAATAACTTCTTGCAAGAATATTGCATTTCCATGATGTTTATTGGCAGGCACGTATAAAAATTAGTGTCCTTTAGATTCAATTGAACTGTAATTATACCAAGTCTTATCAAAATTGATGAGATAATACTAACAACGTTCAACTTTTAGACGATAATACGTTCGACATTTCGAATATTTCCAAAACCCCTAATCTGATTTGCACCAAAATCGATAGATCTGGAGTACTCACTGAGACAAACATTTTCCCCAAAAATAACTCAAATCGGTGCATATTTACAGTAATATCGTGAACGAAAGAAAATTCAACATCCAGACACACAGAAACACGCACAGCCGGTATGCGGAAATCAACTTTTCTTTACGTTTTGAAGTTAGTACAATCAGAATACGCTCTTATCTCAGACATTAATTTTCGACGGAAGTACAATAGGTACTTTGAAGTTAAAAATTATTCCAAAATTTCCTTTGTAACGTAGGCTTAATTTTCAAACCTTTATTATCTATGCAAGATACTATCTAATTCTAACTATATTTTTTTGTGAGGATATCGAAATTCAAATAAAGGAGTTGCTAACGATATAGAGATATCCGTTGAAACATGTTGAAAAGCACTGGTATAATCGTTTATTAGGGCATTGAAATGCCGAGTATTAGTGCCTTACTGACAGACAACAAATCTGTCGAGATAAAAGTAAAAAAAAACAGTTACTTTTCATTCTCGTGACCAGTTATAATCTGTTACGTATTATTTTGCCGGCAATAATAATAGTTGGATATTGAAATTTGTGCTCTGAGACACTTTCGTAATGTAAGAGAAGTATATCGGTTTGCATGTATATATAAATATATATAGAGTATATTATATATATTTGTGATATACTTTCACCACTACGGAAGCTAGCCGTTTGATCAGTGTGCTTTGTTGAAGTGTTGAATATTGCAGGTGTTAAACATGAAGTGTGGTGGTGTAAGTGTACACTATATATACATATATAACATACATACATTGTAAAAGTAGGAAATGTTCTACCGAAAAAATAACTAATTATATTTTTATGTCTTGGTACATTTTTAACATATCACATACCCACATAAAATATATAAATATCTGCCAATATCGGAACTTTCTTATACGAATATTGAAAATGTATAGTATACATGTATGTATCTATACATGTTTTTATTTAATTTTTAACATAAAGACCTAGTGATAGCATTTTCCACGATTTCATAGTTTTTACACCTAAAATAACTAATTCAAACTTTTCTAAGGGCGTCCGGGAGAATTTTCCAAATGTGTCCGGGGTTTGTAAAAAAGGTTATCAATAGTCAACAATTTCGGGTTGGAAGCAATGAAAAAAAGGTCTTCAATATATTTTGAACTGCATTTGAAATAATGTTTTTTATTTTTTTCAATTTGTCCTCTTTTTCTAATGAACGTGTCCTCTTTTCACACCTTGAGCTACTGGCAACCCTACTTGCATTGTATTTAGGACTACAGTCGAAACCGGTTATGACGACATCGGTTAATAAAACATATCGGTTTGAACGACTCAAAATAAAAGTCCCGACTGTATTATGTACATATATTTTTACAACTATCAGCTTTTACGACCTAATATGGCTGGTCTCCTCAATGTGGTTATAACCGATTTCGACTGTATTTAAGTAGTAAAGGATACGAAGAGAATTTTGAATGTGATAATGTTAAAAATTTGAACTTCTATTAGTTCCAACTGAAACCAATTCCAGAAATATCTCGTCGAATAAAATATAAAAATTTTGCAACTAAAGCAATACGAATGGCTGCATGTTCCTAATTGTAAGATCAATAAATCTTGGAAATCATTTTCCAATGACGCAAGACATTATTACTTTTTTCATACGAACTCAATTTCTTGAAGATTTTCAGGGAAAATATTTTTTCATCATAATGTTTTATTTTTACAGACAGTCTTTCAGTACACCCCTAGACATTATATTATGATATTTTAACTATTGATACAATTTATGTAAAATAGAGTTAATGATCTGTCTCATAGACTAAATAGAAAACATACATATTGTTTATGGAATGTCTACATATACATATAATGTAAATATAATTTCTATGAAAATGATTAATGAATGATATGATCAATAGATTTAAAACGGTTATTAATTATACCATCTTATCTAATTTAATGTTACACCTCATCGTCAATATAAGAAATTATTTATTATACATATACCGTCGAAACCAGTTATAACGACATCGGTTAATACAAGTAAATCAAGTCGGGAAGATTATAAATATCTCGGTTCCTATGCGAGATATGGGGTTGTTTCCTCCCCTAAAACCCCCATCTCCGTGTTATTTTTCCCGCCGGATCTTACAAAACTAATTACAACCCTTCATTTGTGACAGGAAGTGAAATATTAGCGGGTCCACTGGTATATAATACAGTCAAAACCGGTTATAACGACATCGGTAAATATAGTGTTTCCTCCCGGGAATTCCCGCCCGGGAATTCCCGGGAAATTTTGTAGTTTTTTCAGTTCCCGAATCCCGGGAAAAATAAAATTATTTCTCGGGAATTTCGGGAAATAAAAATAATCATTGAAATACATACTTTCAACTGTAGGGGCACTTATATTGTTATTATATTCAATAATGTATGGTATGTACTTTTAGTTAAGAATATGGATTGGAAGTTAAATTTTTGTTTGGTACATCAGGATGTAATTTAAAATGATCTTACTAGCTTGCAATTCTTGTAAGGATTGTTTTAGTTGTTTGTGCATTTTATTTTTCTGAGAAAGAATAAAAAATGCATTTTAAAGTTAAAAAGAAAAGGTTTATTATAGTAAAAATTCAAATTGTCAGTTTGCATTCAATGATTGTTTAGAGTTTAGATAGAGTCTAAACTCTAAACTAACAATAAGACTTGGCATATTTGTTTGTTTTTAAAATTCTATTAAAATAGTATTTGCTTTTATAACTTTATATTGTGTTACTACTGCCCATTTGTAGAGGGGGTGCTCACTTTCGGGCGCATTTTGCTAGAGACAGCAAATTAAAAAAAAAAATTAATTTAAAAAAAAATTTATTTCTAATATAAAATAATTCCTGCTTCCACTTATTGTTAGACATTTTTTCTATTTTATATAATATTTTCTTCATCCAAAGCATTATTATATCTATGCCTCATTTTTTCCTTCTTTATAATTTTCAATTAACAATTTTTCTTTAAATGTAATAGTATTGTTTTTAGATAATCACCGATTAATATTAAAATTCAAAAAGTGTTCTTAATTTTTTATTGTTCTTATTATTACTTTTTAAGAGAAGCTATGAAAATGTAAAAAAATATGTATATAAATTTCGAGAATTCCCGTTTTTCCCGGGAATTCCCGGGAATTGCGATTTCCTGTTCCCGATTCCCGGCGTTGGAAAATTCCCGGGAATTTGGAAACACTAGGTAAATACAACATATCGGTTTTAACGACTCAAAATAAAAGTACGACTGAATCTTATATAATTTTCTTTTTACCGATATTTACGACTATCGGCTTTTACGACCTACGACGTCGTTATAACCAAATAGACTGTAGTATTATTTATTCAGTAGCTATATTTATTATGTCGGTTTACTATAGTTCAATAGTGAAGAAAACCAAAAATATTTTTTTTTATATTTGCTTATGTCATTTAGATTTTTAATACAGTCGAAACCGGTTATAACGAAATCGATTAATACAACATATCGGTTTGAATGACTTATAATAAATGTCCGACTGAATCCCATATAATAGGCTATTTGACAACATTGAAAATATACTACAAATTGTGGTCATCCTATCAGATAATAGCATAAAAGAACATATTTCACTTTATTTTAAAATAAATTATGTATATTTTTTGCAAATTACACGAAAAAAAAAATATAATAATTTTTGAAATTTTATCTATGACGGGAACGCTATGTGATTGGTTGCAGCTCTAGTGACGTCACACGCATGTTGAGTTCGCGTTTTATGCTTTCTGTGTATTATATCAAAGTATTATATTCGATTTTTCAGCTATTTTTGAAGCAGTTTTTAGATAAATTTTATTACTAGTGGCATAAATATTCGTTTCGAATTTCAAAATGGAATTAAATTTTGTGCGAGCTGATTATAGCAACCTATCTAAGGTAGACGCTTTTATGGTTGCACTTTTTTTAAGAAAAACGCTGATTACTGTGCTGCGGAACTTAAAAATGTGAAAACAGCAGTGTAAGTACCACATAAAACATTTGAAATCATATATGCTGCAAGATTAAGCCATATTAAGAGGTTAGGTACCTATTAAAGATGTTGGTTAATACGGAGTGTACGGGTGGCCGCTGTCAGAATTGTCAAAAATCACGTGTGTAGTAGTATAGTTATTCAGAAAAGATGTTATTTCGTTTTATAAGAACCGATATTTTTAGCTACTATCTAGTTAAATATTACTTATATCAAAGTGATCTTCACACATAAAAACATTTGTATTCAATAAAATACTCGTTGGATCTTTTCAATTATTGTAACCACATTTTTCGTCTTTTGGGATTCTTTGGAACAGAAACAAATAGTTTGTGTGGACTTTTTATAGACGTATTTATATATTGTGGCACTACACACCATTTATACACCATTCTATCCACTAAATTTGAAGATGAAATTCACTTCAGATGCACTGTTTTATTAAGGCAATGACTTATTTACGTGCGTGTGACGTCACACGCACCATATGACCAGCGCCATGATAGAAACAGCGTTTCTGACGCAGTTTTGAAAATTTAAACTTTAACATTGATTTTTATTGATAATACAGTAGATCTCCCCGAAATATCAATGTAGTTTGCTTATTATGTAATAAAGAATAATTTAAAAATATTTTCTAAAATTAGTCAAATAGCCTATTGTCTTTTTATCGGTTTTTACGACCTAATATGACTGGTCCTCTAGATGTCGACTGTATTCCCATCAAAATGCCAGTTTTAAAATAAAAGTTTCTCTTTTTACTTCACGATGCAACGCCAATGTGAAGTTATTATTTGATGCGGCAATATGAGGAACCAAAACGATATTTATCATGTAAAAAATCATGTAAACAATCAATTTCAGATGTTATGTAATCTGAATATTATTTTGAAATACCGTAAATGTAAAGTACCCAGGTCACAAAGTTCGTATTCATATTTATTCTTGTAATAATGTAATGTCTAAAAAGATCATGGCATCGTTTTCTTTCTTAACATTTTACTTTTGTATTATAATTTGTTTCGCTTCACTTATTATGTAGATATAAATATATTTAGGTAATGTAATATGAAGACAGTGCTTCGTAGACTTTATCTACATATTGTTTATACGGTTTGTTTTACTTCTACTTTTAAATTCGCCAGCATAAGACTTTTTTATACATCATTATACAGAATTAATTACTATTTAGTATTTCTGAAAGTTTACACTTTTTGTTACCTGCCTAAGAACACAATAACAATAAGGTACTGGCACCAATCTTGGATAATACCCCAGTGTTGGATATTTGTTTAATTAAATGTACTATATTTGTTGATATTTGATTATTGGCCTTCTTGAATCATCTATAAATACTTAACTGATGACAATCGGCCAATGGGTGTCAAAATGGTTGAAGTTTAAAATAATTATTAGTGTGATCTATTTATTAATTATTATATTATCATAATTATTAAGTGTCTATCACTGAGTGCCGATTAATGGTTTTAATTTATTCATTACTAGAGAAAATATATAACTAATAAAACTATTAAATTGATAGTAAAGAGGTACTTGTTCTATTAGTAACATGTTTTCATGTTTTAACACACAAAATAATTAAATTATTGTCTAACTCTGAATGTTTGATTATTGTTGACAAAGAGTGTGACGTCACAATTCTGAAATGTAATCTGCGAGCGTTTTGGTGCCAAATACAAAATTAGTTTTAAGAGTCAAATTTGGCGATTAAACCTTTATTTTCTGCAGAAATAAGTATTTTTTTTGGAAATAGGAGACACGTATAAGATCATCATAGAATAGTTTTTTAAAATTAGTCATTATACCTAATCCCCAAAAAAAAGTAAACCGTGTTCTTAAAATGGCCAAGATTGGTGTCAGTACCTTATAACCGATTAATTCATAAACCATAATATTATAACTAACAATAACTTTGACGTTCAAAAAAAATTTCACTTATAAAATAAAAAGTTAGTTGTATCTAACAAATATTTTTTCTCGAGTTGGATTTTTTATGATTACTATATTTTATTGCACAGTACTTTTCTTGTAAGTATACAAAAATAGTAAAATTATTATAAGCATACTATAAATTTCAGAAATACAGTCGAAACCGGTGATAACAACATCGGTTAATACAACATACTGGTTTTAACGACTCAAATGTCCGACTGAATCCCATTTTCATCGATTTTTACGACTATCAGTTTTTTACGATAGGTTCGTAACTGGTTACCTCGATGTCGTTATAACCGGTTTCGACTGTATACATGTAATCAAACTGATCCTTATTTTGAAGTGAAATTTACTGATGATATGATGTTAAAATCTAGTATTCAAATGTCAGAGAGTAATATCTCAAGGTCTTCAAGGTATATCCTTTTAAATTAATTACCAAATAAATTCTGATACAGTTTTTGAACTTTAAAATTGAATACATTATGCGAAGTTATTTCTTATTATAAATAGATACTCTACTTTGTTTCTATGTGATTTATAAATTTATTATCGACCTACAAGTAACTTATTTTTAATTAATATAGTTAAGGAACTTTATTTGTAAATCCAGTTTATTATCGCATTTATTAAAGTTTATATATTGTTACAAGGATTTTTCTTTTAATTATAATATAAGTTAAAATTACACATTTACCTAGAATATTTAAGCTCATTAAATTCTATTTTAGCCTCTTAAAAAGTGTATCTTCAAAATTAAACAAAGTTATACAATATATTTATTAGTTGCAATTCAAATGAAAATTAAATAAATAAGGCACTGGCACCAGTTTTGAACGCTTTAAGAGCAAATAATATTGTAATCATAGGTGGGCACAGTTAATCGAAAAGTTAACTTCGTTAATCGTTAATCCGTTAATAAAAAAGTTAACTTCGTTAACCGTTAAACCGTTAAAATTCCGAAAATGTAACGGAAGTTAAAGTTAACCGAAAATTTGAAATTTTAACGAAAATTAACCGTTAACAGTTTAACCATCCAAAATGTTTGAAGACCTTTTTTTTAGCTATTTCGACAACTTTCTTATGTACTTTTCATTCAAACAACCAATGTTAACGGAAAAAGTTAACGGAAGTTAAAATTAACGGAAGTTAACAAAAGCGTTAACATTTTTTTAGTTAACTGAAAAGTTAATCCGTTAACCATTTTGCTAACTTCGTTAATTAACGATTAACGGACTAACAAGTTAATGCCCACCTATGATTGTAATATATACTAATGAAACAAGTATCTCTTTATTAAATCAATTAAACTACCAAAATCCGCAAATATAGTTTGTTTTTAAAACAAATATGCATTTTTCTCCAGTAATGAACAACATAAAATCAGAAATGAAAATTTAAAGCACTAAGGAAAAAAATGTAGATCTGCAGAGATCTACTCAGATCTCAATAGATCTGCATTTTGAGACATCATATTTTTTACTGGTTTTTGATCTTTGGAGACTTGCAAAGTTCTACAATGATCTAAAACAATCTTCAAAGATCTCTGAAGATCATTGTAACTTGTAACGTTGAAAATGAATGATTTTTCTTTAGTCTCTATCATGATTTACAACGATCTTTAAAGATTTTTGTAGATCCTATTAGATCTTTGAAAGTCTCCACAGATCAAAAACCAGTGAAAAATATGATGTTGTCCCAAAATGCAGATCTGTCGAGATCTGAGTAGATCTATCTGCAGATCTACAATTTTTTTCCCGGGCATTTACATAAGAAAATACACTTTTCTTGATAGTGTATCAAACCACGATATTTATTTGTTCACGATTGTTTTGAAACAAAATGATCAATGATCATCAAATCACGCTGTAAGACAGTTAAAGTACCTAATAAAAAATCAATGAACATTTCTAATTCAGTACATTTAATTTAAAATGGGGGTAGTCTTCAAGACAGGTGCTATATCTTATTTATTTATTTTATACAAAAAGTAAAAGTGTTTTTAAAAATTTATTGAAGTAGAATAGGCAATTGGCTACATAAAAACGTAAACTAGGCACTGTAAATGTGCTTTTTCTAATATCATATATTTTTTTGACATTACGATATTGTGTCGAATCATTGAAGTTAATATTTAAAAATACTTGGAAATTATTTTATAAAAAGGTCAAATGAAAAAGAATTTCCTCATAGTAATAAACATGTGGTAAAATTCATAAATACATATTAAAAATCGTTACATTTATATATTTTTTTCAATAAATGTCACGTATATAAAGGTTACACAAGATGAAATGGTTTCATTAAGGAAATTATTAATCATCATATATGCTACACCCATATCTAGGAAAAAAAATATTGACATACCACTTTTTATACACTTATTCTTCGGAATAATCCATTTACATAGCCTTGATCGACCTTGTTTCTATACGTCAACATACGGGGCTATTGTAATCTAATTATTATGTATAATAACCATAGGTGTTGCAAATAAGGGGAGTAGGTACAAGCAAGTTTAATTAATTTACTCAATAATATTAACAAAAGGAAATAATAATACCTCGTGTGTGTTTTTTTTGCCCACTCTGTACATCTATAGACTTCTGGCAACGCCCATTCTCACCTTGTCTCTAGGATCAGGAACTGAAAAACAAGAATATCGGTTATTAAAAAAAGTATATGTACCTATTAGTTGAGATATTTTTTAAAAGGTCAAGAGGACATGTACATATAAAAATGAGATCACTTTAGATTAATGTTTTTTTTGTGTTAAACAACTTTTTTTTAAAGATTTATAGTTATTTTAATCTGTGGCTTTGATACTATGGTTGATATAGGTGACATTTTGCTTCCTCGCAATATTGAAGATACGAGAAACTTTGTGATCGTTGTATTATAATAACAAATATTTATTTTTCGATTTTTTATAATTTTAACTTGATCTTTCCACTTCAGATCAAGACAAACACTTTTTGTTCCGTGTTTGACTGCCTGTGTGTGTGTGTATGTTCCCTGAATCCATGTCACATGCATAACTCATGAAAAATTTAACCGATATTCATAAAACTTGGTTAGTTGGTTGGGTCTGGCTTGAGGACGGTCCTATTTCAAAATTATCGTATGTAATAGGGAGAAAAAAATTATTTATTTTTTGGATATATCTCAAGAAAGACAAATGTTACGTGAAAATTGTATGGAATCTTTTTTGTAGTACATTCAATTTTCTATAATATAGGTCACCTACGTTTGTTGTAAAATATTCCCTTACAAAGATTTATTTCAATTTGTTTTATAAAATTGTTAATATTTTTTTTTAAATTGCTATTTACTTTGACATAGTAAATGTCATTTTGACGTTTGTATAGCAGAAAAATTTAAATTTAGATTGAAATCATTAAAAAATTAAAAATAAACGACATAATAACCAGGTGCGTATTAAGAAATGGCGAATTATTATTTTTTAATAAAATTGTATGAAAATTAAATAGTTAACCAATGGCAAGCACTTCATCTGAATACTTTATTTAAATTGTTCAATAATTAACTGCCTTTGATGAATTTTAGCACGAGGAAGCACTGTACATTTACTTTGAAGATATTTTTAATTTTGAATACAATATTGTGCTCACTCGATCGAACTCTCTAGAAGAAAAAAAGTGAAATTTTAGGGTTGTTTTAAGAAGAGATTTTTCGCAATTCTTCACTTAAAAGCGAACTTTTTTTATTTTCTAGTACAAATATTCGAAATTATTTGACATTATAACCGAATATATCACTGTTAAAATGTAAGCTAGTTTGGTGTTAGAAAATACAAAGCCACTCAATTTAAGCCGTTTTGCAAATAATTACGAAAGTCTCGGTTGAGTAAATTTCGTTTTTGTTGTAAAATAATGACGTATTAGAGAAATAGTTGTGAACGTTAGTTAGTTAATCTATAACACTGATAAGCCAAGCATGTAATTGTGGTTCAAATAGCGCAAACCGTTCACCACAAATTATAGGTAATGATATATGTATATGGGTAAACGTATATACCTTTAACGCTGGTAGCTACATATAGATTAAAGAATTCGTGGTTAGGTAAATTAATAAACATTATTATTGTTCCAACATTGTGTAAACAAATAAATAAGAAAGTGAGAATATTATCGTTTACTCGAACTAAATTTTGTACTTAACTAATTTTTATTTAATATTTTGTTACAGTTTGTGCCTGCACCGGACAAAGAAAAATAATCAAAAATATACAATTTGGAGCTGAGGTAAAACAAGAACCAGATTTCAGCTGTCCTGAAGAATTTGGCTACTACCCACATCCTACAGATTGTACACAATACTATGTCTGTGTATTTGGAGGAGCTCTTTTGGAATCATGTACAGGAGGGTTAAAATATAGGTCAGTCAAAATCAACATTCTTTAAACAATATGATTGTTAAGTTTCTGCTTCAAAATCCTTTTATTTGAATTCACTTGCAATTATTTTTAACTCATTATTATTTATTTAAAACCCGTTAAAACGTAAGACTATATGAATCATATCAATTTTAATGAAAACTACACGGAAAAAAAAAGTTTTTCCCTGTACATTCCAGATTTTTTACTCTCTGAAACTGTAATAATTTAATTTTAGGCTGTAATATTTGCAGTTTATCCGTTTATTTTGAGTATCCGGGAAAAAATTGTAGATCTGCAGAGATCTACTCAGATCTCGACATATCTCTATTCTGAGACATCATATTTTTCACTGGTTTTTGACCCGTGGAGACTTGCAAGATCTACAATAACCTACAAAGATCTAAAAGGATCACAAAGGTCATTGTAGATCGTTTTTCAACGTTGAAAAATCATTAATTTTCAACGTTAAAATGATCTTCAGTAGATCGTTGAAGTTCTTTGTAGATTGTTTTAGATCTTTGTAGACCGTTGTAAGTTGTAGATCTCTGCAGATCAAAAACCATCATTAAATCACGCTGTAAGACAGTAAATGTATATAGATTAATATTCAGTAATGGCAGTAATCAAGTATCAATAAATATTTCTAATTTAGTACATTTAATTTAAAAATGGGATAATGTTCAAATCTGGTGCTAGTACCTTATTTATTTATTTCACACAAAAAGTTACAGTTTTTAAAATTTTGATATCTGCATATCTACAATTTTTTCCCGAGTATCTGCAAACATTATTACAGTTTTAGACTGTAAAAAATATTTTGTCGTTTACTATCCGAGATGTAAAGTAAAAAACTGTTTCTTTTTTTCCGTGTACAACTTTGAATATTATATACATATTTACATATATTTAAAATAAGCGATGTAAGTCTTCAATATTATTAAATTATATCATTGAAAATGTGACAATTAATTTTGTAAATACAACAAATAAATTACCTGTATCTTAACATAATATATTAACTGTTAATTATAAAAAATAATTATGTATGTATATACATAATTGTATTGTGAAATAATCAAATATAAATTTGCATACAAAAAATGTATTTAACACTTGTCATTATGTGGGATATATATGTACAAAGAAAAAGGTAATTTGTAGAGGAAAAAACAGTTTCCTGTCCTAGAAACATGTGACTTTCTCATAATGCCCGATTCAGTGCCAATCATTTACCTAAACGCCATCATATAATTTATAATATCACTTGCAGACTCGTACTAGGGCTTCAGTCCCCCCCACCCCTCAAAACACCTTTCAGTTTGATATTTATTTATGAAAAAATGGTAAAATTTTACTGATACGTGCCTGAAATTATCGTATGTTCTACTTTTATACAAAATATGCAATATGACTTTTTCTAATAGATTTTATCGTAACCAGCACGATTAATAATTGCAAAAAGCCAACTATATTTCTATATAGAACTAATGCAGTGGTTGCCAAACTGTCGTGGTCGATCGCGAGCTATATACTGGTAGCTCATGTAACACACGTATTTAGTCTGGAGGCTACACAAAAAAATAATTTGTCAGTGTTAAAAAATGTGATCAATGTAAAAAATCCGTGATCGATTTGGTTCCGATAGAGGTTGTTTGTTAATATGATAATTTTTTTACTAATATGGAAATATCCACGTTTATCTTATTGATAAATGTATATTATTAATAACAATGTTCTTACCACGGTGAAAATTTTGTTTCGTATTGAAAACATATATTTTAAATACAAAAAAATACTTTATAAATGACATCACTAAATTTACCATATCGAAAATTGCACTTTCACTAGTTGGGTGGTGTAAAAAAATATTCACACTGATAAATATTTATTAATACAACCATAATGTTTAATCTGTTTGAGAGTTTCATTAGTGGGTGTATTAAATTATTTATTAATTTGACAAATGAAAAGATTTTTAGATAAACATGAAGATATATTTTTCAAATGAATAAAATATCCTCAATAAGATTTTTTTTATTATATTGAGGAAATATTGTTATATTAACAAGATAAATTTATTAAGCATTTTTCTATCTAAAATTTTCAATAGGATTGAGTTTTTGTCTGTGTAGGCCTCTACAACTTCTTGAGTGGCTTAATTATGCCTAGTCTACCACTTTTTTCCTCGGCGAAAATTTTTGTAATCGCGGATTTCCCTCTCTATTTTTTTATCGAGAGACGTACATTTGGTGTTGTATAAAAAATTTATAGATATAGTTTTTTTTTTCAAACTGTAGAAGTAAGATAATTTGATAAATGTGCGAGAAAAAATTTGTCCGATACAATTTTTGGAATGTTAAGGGTGTCTACCATAGGTAGGTATTAACTAGTTAATCCATTAATCGTTAATTAACGAAGTTAACAAAAAGTTAATTCAAACTTCCGTTAACTTTAGTCCGTTACATTGGTTGTTTGATGACAAGTACACAAGAAAGTTGTCGAAATAGCAAAAAAAAAACTTTCGTTAAATTTTCGGTTAACTTTAACTTCCGTTAAATTTTCGGTTAACTTTAACTTCCGTTAAATTTTCGGAATTTTAACGCTTTAACGATTAACGAAGTTAACTTTTCGATTAACTGTGCCCATCTATGGTGTCAACCACCTTTAACCTGTCAAAATAATAACTTTTGAAAATGTATTGATAATAATCAGCTGATTTTGTCAGGATTTTTTAATGAAAATGTATAAAATCCAATAGTTACTTTGTCGAACAAAATATATTTTCCGATTTTACAATCCGACGCGTGGAAATCGTCGCACAATTTTCTGGCAATATAACATCACAGAGAGAGGGAAATCCGCGATTACAAAAAAATTCACAGAGAAAAAAGTGGTAAACTAGGCATAATTAAGCCACACAAGAATTTATTGAGGGATATTATCCAATGACGTCATATGCCCCTGGCCCCCAGACTAATTTGTTTGGAATTTCAAATTAAGTAGCCCTCACACTTATCAAGTTTTTCAACCCCGCATTATTTTTATTACTTTTATACACATCTCAAGTTATAGATGCTGTACTGTTTATAATAAGAAAAGAAGTGTAGATTACCTAGTGAAGCATATGAAGTAACATTATCTATATATACATATATATATTTATAAATAATCAACCGATTTTTTGTTGTAATGTATGAACAAAAAGGAAAGCGAATGTATAAAAAAATGACGTTTACCTTGTAATAAGTTTTTTTTAAATCACAAACAGTTAAATTAAGATTCTTGTAATTTTAAGAATTTATTCTGACATAAATTTTACTCTTATAAAATGTTTTTTATTCATCTATATTGTATATAATTATATGTACATGATTCAAATTTTTATTTACTAATTAAATGTAATAAATATTTTATAAGATACGTATTTTGACTTCTTCAGAAGTTGTACTTGTGAGGAATGCTTTTTTTTTTACTTTTGAATGCGATTTTTTTTGTCGTTTCTATATTTAAATTTGATACAAACAAAAAATATAATGCACATAAATGAATAACTTAAAAATATCTAAAAATAAAAAACATGGTGAGTCACTTAAAATGACATTCGAAAATAAGTTGAAAAAAGCACTTCATGCGTCAGATAAAAGTTTGTAAGGTTTCCAGGGAGAAAAAGAAAGATGGCGGTTGAATGTTTGATCTTGGGAGGTCACGTGACACGGTCATATAACCATCAACATTTTCTTAAATAGAAACCCTTATTTGTAATATGGATTCATATATTGTGGTTATAAGTTATTTGAGTGGGTACAGTTTATGTACATAACTGCAAAAATATCTAGAATTCGGGAGTTTTGATACAAGAATCCATAATAAAATATAAGGGATTCTATTTATATAAATGTTAGTGGTTAATTGGCCCTATAATTTTTATGTATCGCATTTTTTCGAAAGTGTTTCATTTTTTCGAGGTATTTGTAATAACATATATGTATCTACATATCTATATACTTAATATAAAAAGGATATACCTATGCATGTATTATTAGAAATCATTTAAATGATTATTTTTATATTCACGGTCATTGATTTTAAATTAGTCAATTAAAAGTAGTAAAAATTTGAATAAATAAATATTATTATTTTTTTCATAGTAAAATATATCTATCACTTCATTTAAAATATTCCGGAAAGTATAAAATTTTATTGGAAATACTTTAGTTTAAGCAGGTCCGGGTTTAATTAATGTGGCGCTTTAGGCTACAAGAAATGATTTTCTTTCATATTTTTGTATCTTTAAGTTTATATTTGTATGAAAAATTTCATACAACTTAAATTTTTTTAATTGTATTCTAAATTAAATGTATGTATTCATTTAATGAATGAATTAATTTAATTGTATTAATTAATTATTGTAACTTGAAATTTAAAATTGATTATATTTCTAGCCACGAACTTCAAACCTGCGATTGGCCACGAAACGTTGGATGCGATGCCGGCGCTAGTGAATCACAAGGTCCAGTACGGACAGTTCCCCAATCCATCCGCATATCCTCGGTACAAAAACCTCAAGTCCAAGCTCAACCACAGAGCCAACAACGGCAAAGAGTGGAAGCTCCCTCATCCCGGTATCAACCTCAACTTGTGCAAAGAAATCCTCAACATCATGTACAGTCAGCACCTCAATTGAGTCAGCAGGATTACCAGTTGATCAAGGTGAACATTTTTATAATTTTTACCATCACATTGATTTTAATTTTTTTAAGAAGGTTGACACCATAGAAAAATAAAAGAGAATTTTCGATGAAACTTTGAAAATAACAAGACATTTATATTTAAAAAAATACTTGAAAAATTTCAAGTTCATTAGGAGAATGGTTTATTGTCCGGTATTATAAAGAGACTAGTACATTTGCAAGCTTGCTAGCACTCTCAAATAAGGTATCAAACTCATATGACATTCTTTCGGAGTTTTGTGATAACTTTGACAACTTTCGCACAAGCGTTGTATGTAAACACCAACAGTATTAAAATAGTGGTGATATTATGAAAATTATTTTATACGGTCAGAACAATACGTTGAAGTATCACTGCTCTAAAATCCGTAGCAAATTCATAGATACTATAACAAAACTAATAACCTCATTTATGAGTGCTAGCTAACTTGCAAATTTGCTAACCTCTTTATAATACCGGACATAAGAGATATTAAATAAACAAATTAACATGCATTCTTATGAGAACTGCATAATTTCGAAACATTACAGGACTTTTCAAAGTGATATGAACGAAAGAATTTGATGAAAATTTGAGCATACATTCATTATTCATTTGTATAGATATCTTTAAATTTTCAGAATAATTAGGAACCGCGTTTTTTAATTAAAAAATGATGTGTGAAAAAAAGAGAGAGACACATCTATGTGATTTCGCATGCTCCAAAAAGAGACACATTCTATGCTCAACCACAGGCGCTTACCCGCATAATTCCCCGTATTGCCAGCCCCGCACCCTATAGTGTCAACCTCCTTAATTGTAAATTATTATTTTGATCTTATTTGTTCTAAAGAAATATTTAAAAAATTTTTATAACAAATGTAGAGAATATTTGTGGAGAGGAAAAAAAGACTCTTAGATTATTACTATAATCTTGCACCCCTCCCCCTCACCCTGGAAAAAAATATCGGCGGACGCCTCTGGCTATAGCTGTGGTAATACGATAGCTATTTTTGTATCTCAATTTCAACATTTTTTGATTTAGTTTTTAAAGTAACTTA
This sequence comes from Sialis lutaria, assembly GCA_949319165.1. Classification (NCBI taxonomy): domain Eukaryota; kingdom Metazoa; phylum Arthropoda; class Insecta; order Megaloptera; family Sialidae; genus Sialis; species Sialis lutaria. The sequence continues at coordinate 7,319,951 of OX439245.1, read as the reverse complement.
TTTTTTGTTAGGAGCGTGAACGCCAACAACAGTTGTACGCAGAATCTGATGAGGAAACTTTACCCGCTGAAGAAGTTGAATCGGAAAGACAACAAAGAGTGTATCGTGGCCAACCATCGACCGTTGGTCAAGTTCAGAGAGACAGGGACGGTGTAGCCATCCGACACTCGAACGCGATTTCCGTAAGTGCCCTTTCTGGCTGACATCTCTTGTCTAAGTTATATAATTGGCTCTTTTGTTCTTCGTAAACGGAACCCGGGTTATATCTGGATGAATTGTTCCTTTGCACTTTGATGTTAGTGACGGTGACGGTTCTTTTCCTCTTGCTCTAATATATAGAATATACACTCAGATATCTTATTATTAACTCATTCACGACGAATCAACATCTCTGATGTATATTTTTAACCTGTTTTCTTAATTCAACACTATCATATATTTAGAATGTTTTTTCTGAGTACTTTTTTAAAGGGAAAACCACTGTGATGGAAAAAATCGTTTTTTATGCAGTATACATATTCGAAATTAAGTTAAAATTGCCTGAGTTACAGTCAATTTAGTGAGGCCGGTTATGATCCTCAAAAAACTTTTAATGCGTTTATCTTCGACCTGGTTCCAACGATTTCTCAAAGACTAATGAACTGATTAAACAATTTTTTGTTCTAAATAAGTCTGTGCGTAGCCGATTTTTGAAATTTTGATATTTACTATTTTTTAAGACCGCTTGAATTTAAAAAAGGTGTTAAAAATGAACAAAAAATTTCAAACCGTCGCCATTTTGTGAAAAAACTCAATTAAAAAAAACGGCTAAGTAAAACGATAGCTACATTCATATAGATATTGATCAAATATTTCTTAATTTTTTTTTCGATAACCCATCCCGAAATTTCGATTGAACCATGGAGTAAAATAATTTTTTTGTCGTCACATCGAGCCTCATTACTTTGTAATTTTTTAAATATTTTACCTTAAAAATTGGTATTGCATAAGTTGAATATATACTTAATAAAATATCCTTTACCCGATCCTAAAATAATTAGTTGCACATTTGAAAAAAAAATACGCAAACATTGACAATTTTTTGACCCGTCACAGTGACTTTCCTCCTTAAAAAAACATCAAATAATATAATTTTGTCGAAAAAGGCCAAGCACTAGACGACAAGAAATGTTATGAATATAATTTTCCAGAGGTTTCATCCACGATTTAAAAAAAACACATGATATTGATTTTATAAACTATATAAAATAACCGCTAGTTAATGTTTCCTAAAATAAAAATAAATACCCGATTTAGAAATAATTTGAAAACCTCACTTTATTGAGCGCTATTCGATCAAAAGTTTATATTTTTATTTTTAATTAAATTAAAATCCATCTATAGAGAGAAAAAACACTTACAAATGCAACAGAGCGTTGTTGAAAAGTAATTTTCGTTTCTTTTTGATTTAAATTCACTTTTATTTATTATAAATATAACATAACTATCGTAGAAAAAATGTTTGAATTATTAAAATAATTTTTATATTACCTATAATATTTTTTATGGAGTATAAAATTTTCTAGTCTTACAGCATTACTTAATATTACATTGTTATTTTATTATGTATTATTTAATCATAATTAAAATATTACTTTCTCTAATACAATAAAGAATATATTAATATATTTACAGTAGGTACTTATATTATATTAAAAACATTTAAATTTTTAAATAAACATATTACTTAATTTTACATAACCCTATATTTCCTTAAAAAAATAATAATAATTGATATTGATTTATTTATCTAGTATAAAGATAGAAATTCTGTATGATACCACGAACTTTCAAAGATAGGGGTAAAAATTGTTACAGAAAATGTGCATATTCAAATAATGATTTTTATTTCATGTACCCAATTTTTTTATTGTTCGCAAAAGAACAACCTTTTGGATATTTTTACCAGAAATATAAAAAAATATTATTATACTTTTTTATAAACTGTGAAAGTAGGTATTAGTTGTTTTGGAAAAATTATCATGCATAGATTTTATTTGATAGGTTGATTAATTTGATAGGTATTATAAAGGAGCTAGCAAAATTTGCTAGCTAGTAAGCACTCTCAAATGGGGTATTAAACTTTTATGACAGCTTTTTTTGAGTTTTTGACAGATAGTTTCATGCATATGAAATGAAAACGGTAAAAACCAACTTACTGTGCATGCATATATCTGTTAAAAACTCAAAGAGAACTGTCATATTAGTTTGATACCTCGTTTGAGAGTGCTAGCTAGCTAACTAGCTCCTTTAAAAATCATCAAATGACTATCTACGCCACTGATAAGATAAAAAATAGAACTAGGGATGTACAAATAACAAATTAAAATATGAATGAGTTAAATTCATTTAAATTAACTTGTAGCAATCAAAAAATGTAGTTTTTACTAACCAAGTAAAGTTAGTTAAAATAATTGCCCAATTTTGTATAAAACAATTTCAATAAAAATAGAACACCGTTGGTTGCTTTTATAGTTCTTCTTTATATCGATTTCAATTTGATTCATAATAACATTTCAATACAAAAAATACAAGTAGTCGAAGCTATTGTCAACAATATTAGTTCATTTTTGACAATGGAACTTTTACTTCTCTCTAAAATACTGACCTTCAAAAAACAAAACAAAAGAGATTGTACTTTTAAAGAAAAAAAATGTATGTAACTAACTTCATATTAGTGATATGATTACAAAATATGTTTCTTGTATAGAACACCAATGATCAAGAAGAAAAGATCAGGGCCGTTTCCTACAGAACATCACAGCTTTCACAAGAGGCAATTCCTCTTAAGCAGTACAGGTAATTATAGTTTTGATTAAAGATGTTTACATCAGCAGTACCAAACAAAAAGTAACTTATTTTCATTCGTTATCGATATGTCGCAACCAGATTGTAAAAGCCACTTTACAAAGCAGCTAACCGTTTTGTAAAATAGTTAGAGCAATCTATTGGAGTGAAAGGGGATTAATATAGTATAAAAACGGGAATTCAATCTCCACTGCAACGAACTGTAGGAATTTTTACGTTTATTTTATTTGACAGAATTATTAAAAAAGACAGTTCATTAAAGCGGGGATTATTGAATCTCCTTTTAATACTATATTAATCTCTTTTCGCCCCAATAGATTGCCCTAACCCAGGCGGAGATTGAATTCCCGTTTTTAACCTAACAGAGAGACAATTATGTTTATTGTTATTGTTTTAGAGCATCAACATTTTACAAAACGGCTAAAACAATCCGGCTGCCCAGATATACAAATACAACATTTTATTTTATTTTATTTTGCAAAAAACAATTAAAAATAGAGACAAAAGTGAATAAACAAATAATTTTCACACTCATGTTTTAATAAAAACAAGTATACACCCACAATACACTCTATCTCATTTTTTGTGAAAACTTGATTTTCAAATGTCATAAGATATTTTTTGTTATCGATGTTTCAGTGGTCGCAAACATTTTTAGAATAGATGGTAAATATTATGCTGATTTAGTACAGCATACTTCCAAGGCCTCAATGTCATGCAATTATAACTGTATTGTGCATCTATACATATCATATATACAGGATGTACATATTGTATATAAGGTTAAAATTTTCATTCTGTAGTCAAGTTTTACATATTAAAATTAAAAATAATTACAATAATTAAAAAAAAAATATTATATATAATTTATAGTTTTTTTTTTCGTTAACGACCTCTACTTAACCGATTTATATGATTTTTTAGTCAAAAATCTCTAATAATGGATATGTTATCACTTATTTCTGAATTTATTTGATCTGCATGTATACTAAAAAATACATCCATTATTATTTTTTTTAATTTTTCAGTATATCGGAGTAAAAAAGGAAATTTCGTAATTTTTATTAGATTTATTATATAAATTTCAATATTTGTATCATTGTATTTTAATAAAAACATCAAATAGTATTAAATAAGGCAAGTTTTTAATTTAAATAATTAATCGAAAGAATAATAACTACGAAATTGATTTTTTTTAGGAAATATTGAAAAAAATATACCGTGTCTAAATCTACATGTTATTTTTGAATTTTTAGTGGTTGTAAGTGAAAAACGTATAATTTTCAAATAGTTATACATCAAAATTTGTAAACAGTAACATTCTATTTAGAAAACAGCGTGTAAAATATAACCGTGTAAATGGAGCAATAAAAATTGCCCCATTTCGTTGTTAAAGTCTCTCCACTTTTGTTGCTAATATGTCAAGAGTTCGAAACAAAAACTATCGCGTGAAAATAAATCTGAAAATATTGTTTAATAATATGGCCTTATCGAACTAAAAAAATAATTTGGATTAGTCGAATATGTAATAACGTTACATAAACATTTATTTTTACCTGTTTACTGTAATTTGTATTTTTTTTAGCAGAGTTGACCCTAGTTTATCATCTGATCGTTACATATCAGCCCCACCTGCAAGTGTAACTTCCATGGCCAATACTGGACCAGTGGTCTTCAATAATAGCCGATCTATTGATAATAATCAGTACGACAATCATTACTGGGATGTATATGATGACGATGTTGATCTATACAGAGATGTCGGTAAGTCAGATAACTGTTTTATATGTACATATATCCACCAGGTACTATTGTTAAGCCGATTTTTGTACACGGATAATTTTGCCGATTAAAAATTTCAATTTTGTATCAAAATTGTTATGAAATATTTTTTTTCGTGTAGAGTTCGAAAAATATCCATTCTGGCGATTATTTCACCCTTTGGGAATAAAACTTTATATTTTGTTAAACGATCATGCAAGTAATTTTAGAAATGGTGCGAAATAGAAAAAAGTTATAGATAATACTATTATCTATGATTTATAGATTTTCATATTTACACTACACAGCATATAAGAAAGTCTTGTGGTATATTAATCCCTAATATTCGGTTATTTTATTTTTTTAGATTACGGACAAAACTATTCGCCAAACAGCCAAGAAACCTTACAAGATAATAGACCTACTCCAGCTCCAGTAATGCAAAATCACCACCAACAAGCCTATTCGCCAACCCCTAACAATATCTACAATTCCGATATAAATGTATACCACAACGTAGCTACCCAGGATTATTCAGAGGTAAAATCTTTTACATTTTCAATATCTTTTACCTTTTATATAAGAGATACCAGTCTGCAAATATCAAGGGAGCTTTACGATCGATTATACCATATTTTATTCTCTCAGGAAATGGTTTTAATTTTGTATTCGGATGAAGATAAAATTAACTTATCTATATATTTAGTGATATGTATTCATCTTTTAAATAAGAAATTAGCTGCGAAGTAAAATATAATAATATTAATTAAGACTATTAAATGTAATACGCCCTTTCTATACTCTTAATATCTTTAGAACTTGAAGCATGAAAACAATTTTGTTGGTATTCAAATTATTAACGACAAATAAACGATATACATATAACATCTGAATATCGTTCAATTTAAAATAATTAATATAGTATAAATATGTACAGTGATACTTAATTAGTACCTAATTTTAAAACGACCTTGTGGAACAGATTTCACAGAAATTAACTATTCAAGTATTTTGTGTATATAAATTATATGAAAGTTATTTGATTTTTCTAAATATAACAAAATTAAATTAGATGCATAAAATTTGACTAAACATTTTTTTTATAGATTTCTTTAAATGACGTTTTATTAAAAAAAAAAACTACAATAAATTTTTAAACCGTAAGTCTGTATATCTCAAACTGTTTTCGAGATATAGCCAAAATTTTGGAAAAAAAATTTTTTGACCGGTCGGGCACCCCAATTTTAATTTTCTAATTCGATAAATAAAAATTCATCAAAAAACGACATTTTTCGGATTTTTTTAAACATTAAACATAATTTAAAAATTTTCAAAATATTGTTAGTATATTTATGAATTTTTATTTCTCGATCATTACAAAAAATTAAAAACACTAGGCTAAGTCGACCTGCACCAATTATATTTGTATATACATTAGGGTGCCCGTATAAATTGTAATATTAACGGGATGCCCCCTCAATCTGTTTTTTGTGACCAAAAAATAAGGTAGCCACGAAAACTCAGCGTTGACAATTAATATTTAAGTTATTCTTAATGCACTTAAAATTTAACGTGTATTTTAATTAGCAATTTTCAACGTTTTTCTCAAAAGACTACTTTTTTACTCAATTTTTCTCGTTTTTTTGTGTATATTATGTTTTTTTCTGGTAAATGGCAAATTTTTAAAGAAGATTATATTTTTTCTTTTAGTTAATTTATAAATTCCATCTCTGCAGAAAATCGAGTTTTTGTTAAATTAACAAATACAGTAGAAACCGATTATAACGACATCGGTTAATACACGACGTATCGGTTTTAACGACTCAAAATAAAAGTTCAACTGAATCCCATATAATTGCATTTTTACCGGTTATTACGACTATCCGTTTTTACGACCTAATAAGTCCGGTCCCTTCGATGTCGCTATAACCGGTTTCTACTGTATAACAATTTTTACTTTCTTATACACATGTATATGAAATATACATATAGTAGGTATAAGTAAGTATAGTAATCGCGATTTTTTTATGTTTTAAATGATTTTCTGCAGAGATGAAATTTATAAATTAATTTTTCTTTGAAAAATTTCCATCTACCTACCAGAAAAAATCATAATATACAGGAAAAAACGGTAGTATTTTCAGAAAAAAACGTGAAAATTGCTATTTAAAATACACGTTAAATTTAAAGTACATTGAGCAAAACCTAAATATTAATTATTAATTGTCAACGTTGATTTTATGGCTACCAATTTGTATGGAGACCTTAATATACATATCTACATTTTTTATATTTTATAATAATTTCTTTCTAGGAGGAAGTTGATCAATATCAAAGTGCCCGACAGCCAATACGGTAAGTTAAGTTTTATAATATTTAACGAATAGTTGTGAAATTTTTAAACAGGTGTTTCAAAATTGTTTTTATTTAAAATATGTACCTACATATTATATTACCGTTATCCATTTATGATTATTTCTAATAATACAACAAGTTCGGCCCTGTAAGATATCTATCTATATATCTATCTAGTGATTGTATGAAAGCAGTTTTGTTATGATATCTAGGGGAAATAAAAATGACCTGAGTTATGACGCTGTACCATCTATTGTTCCTGTTAGTTCTACATCTCGTACAACTACCAGCACAACTACAACGACAACTACTACTAATCGTCCAAGTACTTCTGCGTATGTAAGGTACAATAAAAAAACAACCCAGCTCCGTCCTTGGTTGTTGATTTTTCTATTCTAGTTTCAGTACAGGAAAATTATATTTTAATTAATTGGATACAAAAGATAAAATAAAGTCTCAGAGACATTTATAAAGTGGCTAGAAAATTTGCTAATTAGCAAGCACAGTCTCGACTGAGGTAACAAACTTATACGACAGTTCTCTTGGAGTTTCATGAGGACTTTGATAAGTTTTGAGCATTACAGTGGTGATATTATGGTAATTATTTTGTACAGTCAGAGTCGCTAACTGTGTTACAATACGTTCAAGTATCACTGCTCTAAATACCATAAAATCCATAGATACTATCACAAAATTAATATTTCATTTGTCAGTGCTTGCAAGCTTGCAAATTTTGCTAGCCCCTTTGTGATACCGGATATTATTTAATCGATATTTTTTCATCTATTTTGTACGAACATTTGTTAATTTTGATGCGGGCACTCGGGTGTCTCTCACGCCTAAACTAAAAAAGTAAGACGTATGCTCTCGCTGACTTTTTGATAGAACATTTTATGATCTACAATAAATGTTCTGAGGCATTTTGTCGTATATTGCTTAGTTTTTGCTACGTAAACCGTAACACTTAAAAAATGAATCTTGTTTAAACAATTGCGCGATGTTTTATATACAAATTCATCATTCTTAATTAGGAAAAAATACGTTAAAATTCTTCAGTGATCTTCAAACAATTTTTAATCATGCTAATATTTGGAGAGGTTTTTTAAGAACGCCAAAAACTAACACATTTTCGTACAGAATAATAAAAAAATATTTTTCCGGGAAAAATGGGTCACCCCAATATCTACAGAACAATATGAATTATTTTTTTTGCGCCTCGGACAATTGGTTTAAATTAATAAATATTTTCTTCTGCTGAAACAATTGAATAGAAAATAATTGGCAAGAAAGTAAGGACAGTAATTTTGAATCTGTAGTTACTTAGACCAAAGCGATTCCCAAACTGAATTTAAAAACTCATTAATTTTCTTCTGTGTGTACGGTTTGGGGACCGCTGTTTAGTCGATGGTAATGGTATTGTAGATTAGACATTTTGACATTTCTTCATCATTTATTTATTACACATTTGCACCACCAGTATTCATTTTCACCATTATTTTGAGTTTGCTTTTTCTTTTTAGAATTGTGTACTTCTTTCTCTATTATAACATGTAATATTAATTTTTCTCCTATATATAAAATGTTGAATACGCCACTGCTGTATCCATCCAATATAAACAATTGCTATTCTTATTTTATCTGTAGCATCGTGACAATTGAAACAAAAGCAAGAAAAACTGTTGCATTATTTATAAACAATAAAAATCTAGACCTCTCTGGCGAAGTAGAGATTTATATGTATTTTCTCTGGAACAGAATTAATTTTTTCTGATAGTCTTACAAGGTTTATCTTCTTGTACATTTTATATTTTCCCCATTTTTCACTTTATTCTCTTTAGTTTTACCTCCTATTTCATTTTAAGTCTCTATTGTGAAGTTTTCCGCTCTGAACGCTTATTTTTCATTTCCTGCAGATTTTCTCGACATTTGTAATTATAATTTTTTTTATCTTCCTATCGGACTTTCCGCTTTTCATGCTCGTCTAGTATTTGCTTTAGTTTTCATACATTTTATTTATATAGTACCTATCTTCATCTAAAACTACATCTATGTATCTAGATTTATTTTATTATACATACATATGTATGCATAACAGAGTAAATATGTATTTTTAAAACCATTTCAAAGACATTTGCAGTCGATTTATTTATTTATTTTTATTAACAGAGGTAACATCAGAAATAGAGGACAAGCAGTTCATAGAACCCAATCAATAGACAACACCGTAACTGTGAATAGAGGAACACCACCAACGTAAGTATTTTATATTTTTATTTTATATTCAAAAGTCAAAAAAGTTCAAGTTAATATTTTTATTATTTTTTCACGTCGAGTCAGATTCTTAAAACAAAAATATGTTCTCGTATAAAAAAAATTATCAAAGCCCACACGTGGGTGTTGCCGCGCAACCCACTTGGACATAACTCAAAAATACCCTTGCCAATCGATTCGTCAATTAATCCCGATTCCAACGAGGTACCTATATACTTATATGAAAAATATTGTATGAAAAATGGATATTATGCCTGCCCGTGGCCGGATGGAGGGTTATGACCGGAAAAATTCCTAAAATGGGCTAAACTAGAACCATAGACCTACCATTTAGCGAAAACCCGAGGTCTCTAGGTGGTCAGGGGGCCGATATCTCGCGGTGGAAAACAGACGGACGGACAAAAAATCGAGTATATAAGTACTACCCCTTCGTGGGTTGCACTAAAACAATAATTAATATTGCCATCTAAGTAACTTTTGTCTGTAAAATTTTTCTGTAAGCATCTTAATTATCGAAATAAAAATTCGTGAATACCCGGTATAACCAAAATGGATTTTCGTATAATCATGAAAATAGTTGGCGTTTCAATTCTAATTTAACATATTTGTGGCATTTCTCGTAAATTATTTTGGTATTAATTATCTCGAGTCTACATACTACATACTGAAAACACGTTGATATTTTAATATAAATTCCATAGATGAAAGAGAAAATTTGAGACAAAATAATTGATAAAAAAAGTATTCTAATATAACTAATTTATATTTATCAATGTAGGCGAGTTCGTTCTACTCTGAAACCTTCAACATCCATTATATCGAAAGCATCAGAATTCGTTGACATATACAAGTACCCCCCTAGACGCCCTGCCCCCATTTACCCTACACCAATTCCCGACAAGACCGCCGCTAAGTGCCGTAAAGATGTGTGTCTTCTCCCAGATTGTAGTTGCGGAGGAAAAGAAATACCCGGTAAGATTATATCTGTCTTTCTTCTCTTTTATTTCACTCGCATCTTCCAAGGAAACACACCTTAACACCTCGCTTCCAATTTCATACTCGTAAAACTTGGCATAAGTGTTAAGAAAATAAATATGTATGTATTTTTTTTTGAAAATACACAGATTACATTTATTTTTAAGTCATTTATGAATTACTAGCGTATTCCTGCCGTTTCGTTCCCGTTAATTTCGAAATTATGGAATTTGGTTTAATTAATACACAAAACCCTTAAAATTTAAGCCTAATTTAGAATTTTATTAATAATATTTTATTTTAATTCCATGTTTGAAAAATCGTATCCGAGATAATAGCCGATTCTGATTGTACTACCTTCAAAACGTAAAGAAAAGTTGACTTTCGTTCACGATAACTACTGTAAATATGCACCGATTTGAATTATTTTTTGGAAAAATGTTTGTCTCAGTAAGTACTCCAGACCTACTGATTTAGGTGCAAATCGGATTAAGGGTTTTAGAAATATTCAAAATTTTGTATTTATTACCGTTTAAAAACTAAAAAGTTAACGTTGTGAGTATTATCTTACCAATTTTGATAAGACTTGGTACAATTGTAGTTCAATCAAATCTAAGGGACGCTTATTTTTATCCGTTCCGAAACAGCCATTGAAGGGGTGAAAACCACCCTCAATTTATTTATTTTAAATACAAACAAATACGGTTACTAATTCATGTTGCCTTAAAAATAAATGTGTATTATATTATTGGCATTAGGATATACGAAAACTAATACAAAGGTGAATTTTATATCTGACAAATTCCAATGAAAATTTTCGTATACATATTAAAAATTATTTTAAAAAATATTATATAACATGGAAGTCAAGCTATTTATTTTCATAAAAGTTCCTTGTAAGTTGTAAGTATATTACAGCAATATACCTATGTAATATACAAAAATATCCTACAAGTTATATTATATTTTTGTGTTTTCTTTCCCTTTTTCCACATTTAGGAGGTTTACCAGTAGAACAAGTACCCCAACTAGTGCTTTTAACTTTCGACGACTCGGTCAACGATTTAAATAAAGGTCTTTACCAAGATCTCTTCGAGAGGGGACGCGTTAACCCGAACGGATGCCCGTTAGCTGCAACATTCTACGTTTCCCACGAATGGACCGATTACAGTCAAGTTCAAAATCTCTACTCCACTGGTCATGAAATAGCTTCACACACAGTTTCGTAAGTGTATAATAAAATAAAACTTAATAATCTCTCCATTAACGCAGATTCGATCTACACGAACTAATTAATAATAGGGTTATATTTAATTGCACTATGTATTAAATAGTATTCACTTTGTACATCGAAAATAAATTTTAATACTTTGCACATAAAATTTTATAGTATCCACTTTAAAGCGAACATTTAATCGTTTTTAAATATAGAAAATCTCAAAAATATTAAATCTTTTGTGGTGAAGGAGGTTGGTTAGTTTTTAGTTTAGGTTAAAATATAGAAAATAGCAAAAATCACAATAAATACATCAAAAATATGTAATTTTTAAACTTGTAAGGTCAAAACTGAGGTAAAGTGCAAAGTACTATTTTTTTAGTACAAAGTATTTATCTTTAATGGAAACTATTTATTTAATGTGATATAATTTGTTCAATATACCGGGTGGTCTATTTAAATTGAGACAAGCAAATATCTCGAAAATTAAGGTTTTTCAGGGAAAAAGTTTGTTACAAAAGTTTCTGTGTTAAAAGGGGGAAAACCAATGGAGGTAAAATTTTTGAGTTTGAGTGAAGGTTTTAAGGTCATTTTGGGGTCAACATAATTTTTTTAAATGGAAACCTATTATTTAAAAAAAGTGCATTTAAATATATGTACAAGCCTTAATAATATACGTATTAGAAAATAAACTAAAATAACTGTATTATAAACAAATAATACAGGTTGTGTCAAAATAAATATTAACCCATTACTTCCCCACTTTTTATTTCTGACCAATCCTTGTTGAAAATTTGACCAAAAAGATAAATTCAATACAAAACATAATAATTATCAATCACAGATTAGATTATTATCATGAGATCCCAATGTCATATTTATAGGACATCACTTTTTTCAACGACGATAGTCTGTACCTGGATTTATTTTTGGAATTATTGATATTTTATGTTTTATTAACACCCTAATAAGTAATATTATATATAGTTTCGTCAATTTAAAAACACTTTACTGACAAGAGTGAAAAAAATGTTACCTACTATAAATGTCGACTAGCTGGAATAATCACACAGTAACCCTAGGGTTCATTTAAAAAATTATTGTAAGTAGAGGGACTTAAAAAACATATTATAATATAAATCAAATTAACAACGTCATATCAGATAAGTTTTTTTTAGAAAATATGATGTCCTATAATGGGTTAATACAAACTTGTACTAAAGCTGTTATTGTAGCACAATGGGTGTTCAAAATATTAAATAAAATTAATTTTGGTCAAAATCTTTGGGGGCTTGTACTCTGTAACTCCCCCAAAAAAATTTTTCGAACATATGTTCATATAGACTTTTTTGCTTTAAATACTTATTTTACTCAATTAACTATTCAAGTTTATTCCACTTAATATGACTCATCCTATATATGAAATATTTTTTTATATGTAAATCCGATATATACAAGGTACAGTACATTTATGTATAAAAAAATGCTTACTGAAACCGACTGAAACCCATACCTTAACCTATACGTATTATATTTCAAAATAGAACATATTTATGAATAAACTGTAGGTAATAAGTTAAATCAGAAAAAAACACATACTACAAAAAGAATTGATAAGTTTCATAAAGCGGATCCTGTTTCCATCGTTTGAGTTCTAGTTCAGTTTTTGTACTTTTTTTAACCCGTTGAGCGCCTTTGATATAAACATATTTCAATAACTTAATACAGTAGAAACCGGTTATAACGACATCGATTAATACAACGTATCGGTTTTCACGACTCAAAATGAAAGTCCAACTGAATCCTATATAATTGCATTTTTACCGGTTATTACGACTATTCGCTTTTTACGACCAATATGACCGGTCCCTTCGATGCCGTTATAACCGGTTTCTACTGTATTCACATACATAATTTAACTTTTTTGTTTTATCTCACCTCTGAAACAATGCAAGAAATTTTGTCAGCTTCTGGAAGTTCAGCTAAAATTTTTTATTTGATTTGTACGTGTGATTTTTTTATTCCAGGCACAGTTTTGGAGAACAATTTTCACAGAAAAAATGGAACAGAGAAGTGTCCGGACAGCGTGAAATTCTTTCAGCTTATGGAGGTGTTAGGTTAGAAGATATTAGAGGAATGAGAGCGCCATTTTTATCTGTAAGTATCCTATTTACTTTTACGACGATAATTTACTTCACAACATAATTTCACGTGAAACTGGTTAAGAATAAATTCGATTACTTGAATAATTTTTTTTTGCATCAGGTTGGAGGTAACAAAATGTTCAAGATGTTATACGACTCAAACTTCACGTACGATTCATCTATGCCAGTTTATGAAAACAAGCCACCAAGTTGGCCCTATACTCTCGACTACAAACTTTTCCACGATTGCATGATTCCTCCTTGCCCTACTAGATCATACCCAGGTAAGAATATTGTTTTAAGATACTACTTACTAACTTTAACTTCTAATTGTAACCCATATCTCAAAGCATAAAGTAATTAAAGAAAATTAATTTTTACTAGTACCGCTTATTGTCGAAATTCAACCAATATTTTACCTGCCTTAACGGCAACATAAACACGTGATTATTATGTCTGGGATTATATTTAATTTCACTTATTAAATAGTATGCACTTTGTACATCGAACATATACTTAACCTTTAGAGGCTCGGGATTTCAGAGGGCATTTCTCCCTAAGAAAACTGGTATAAAAGGTGTCTTATATCATTGGTTGATCATAGGCAAAGTGTCGATCACGGAGTGAGCCAATATATTGGCTTTCCGGTCCGGAAGGAAACAGTCCGTGTTAAAAATTTCAAATTCGAAAAAATATTATTTTAAATAGTACATAACATTTTTTCATTATATAAATAAACGTTTTCGATGTATTTTTCGACGCTGAATCTAAATCTGACGTCAAAAATACACTGAACCCAAAGACAACCCCTATAATAAGGTAAGAACTACCCCTAAATAAATCAATAATTTTTTTTATTTGGACGAGCATATACAGGGTGTTCCAGACCACCCGTCCACTATGTTTTACGCCCAAACTATTGAAGATAGAGTTTTAGGAAATTTTTTTTACTATGTATATCGACTCTAAAAAATTTCAGGAAAATATTTTCAACCCCCTAAAACTGCACCTTAGGAGATAGTATGGGGGGTATATGCCCATTTCTCAGTAAAATCAAATGGAACGGTATATTCAAAAGTACATAATTGTGAAGACCATAAAAAAGTAAGAAACTTTTGTAAAAAAAAATTTTCATACTTTCAATTGTTTAGAATATATGACGACTTGATCTCAAATAAGGTTTTACTAAAAGTGCTCTAATTTCGTTAAATATTAATGGAATTTTATTATTTTTTTAAATTTAGAAAGTAGAAATAATTACCTTTGTAATAATCTATGAATATTTAAGATTTCGATAGTTTAAAGTGTCATACGCGACGTAACAAAAATGCAAAAGTTCAATAAAGGATAATTCAAAAAATTTAAATCCAATGGTATATCAATTAGTACTTTATCTTAAGAAAGACATGGAAATAAACAACTTTTGTTAAGAAAATTAAAAATCAAAATTTTAAAATGGAAAATTGAAAATTATAGCACTTTTAGTAAAACCTTAAAATTTGAGATCAAGTCGTCATATTTTCTAAACAATTGAAAGTATGATAATTTTTGTTTTACAGATGTTTCTTACTTCTTTATGGTCTTTACAATTATGTACTTTTAAATATACCTTTCCATTTGATTTTCTGAGAAACGGGCATGTACCTCCCAAACTACCCCCTAAGGCAAAGTTTTAGGGGTTTGAAAATATTTTTCTGAAATTCTTTAGGGTCGAAATACATAGTAAAAAATTTTTCATAAAACTCTATCTTCAATAGTTTAGGCGTAAAACATGGTGGACGGGTGGTCTGGAACATCCTGTATACGTTGATATTGGAAAAATTAATATTTTAATCTAAAAACAAAAATTGAAGATTTTCTGATGCGCCAAAATACTAGTTTTTCCGGCCCTCTAGAGGTTAAAGGTGAATATTTAATCGTTTTAAAATATAGAAAATCACAAAAATCACATTAAAAATATCAAAACTATTTGGGCCAAAGGAGGAAGATTGGTTTTGAGGTTAGGTGAAAATATAGAAAATCACAAAAATCACAATAAATACATCAAAAATTTGACGGGTCAAAACTGAGGTCAAGTGTAAAGTACTATTTTTTAGTGCAAAGTATTTATTTTTAGTGGAAACTATTTATCTAAAGTGATATAATTTGTTTTATGTTCAATATACATATTTGTTTAATGTTGTATAATTAATTTTTCGTGCAGTATATTTATTATTAGTGAAAACGATTAAATAAAAAGTGTTTATTATTAAAAAAAAGTGCATTTAAATTGTGACATCTATGGCACAGTACCTTTCGAATGATACAAGTTTTATTCTCCTCCTTTTATAATAAATACAAAAAAGTACGACAATTTGTGACTATCATTAATATGATTTCATTTTGCTGTTATATGGGTTAGAAATGTTAGAATGGATTAAATAAAATATATTTTCAGGCGTTTGGGAAGTTCCTATGGTGATGTGGCAAGATCTTAAAGAAGGCAGATGTTCAATGGCAGACGCTTGCAGTAATCCACCAGCTTCTGATGGGGTCGTCAAAATGTTGATGAAGAATTTCGATAGACATTATACGTCAAACAGGTATGCATATTATGTTTAATTGGGCGCACAAACTAGTTGCAAAAAAAATTATATGCCAAACGAAAATATATATTTTTGTAATATTTTAATTAAAAATTATAAATAGGCGTGTATTATGAAAAAATATGGATCAATTATTTTTATAAAGTAGAGTAGATATTGATTATGTATTTAGTAAACCGGTTTCAAATGTATTATAATGTCATAAAATATGTAAAAGGTAACTTTCTATTAACTGCATATAGTGAAAATATAAACAAATTCATAACTGCATTCATGCAATTTATATAGATTATAATTTCTTTTTAGTGGCGTTCGTTTTTAATTTTGAAAACAAAAAAACAACAACATTTATTACTATTTTAATTAAATTATACAAATACTAGCTATACCCGGAATTACTGCATAGGATTTTTGAAAAATATAGCTATTATAATAATATAGATTTTTTTATTCTACACAATTATTTACTACATTACATTGTTCAGTATTTAACGGTTTAGACTTGAGTTACTATTATCATCACTGTTTATTCCTTATGTTACCTAACGTAGCAAAATATATACTAAAACCTGGGCAAGGAACATATCTACCCGGGAAAAAATTGTAGATGCAGAGATCTACTTAGATCTCGACAGATCTACATTTTGGGACAACATAATATTTTTCATTGTTTTTTGATCTGTGAAGACTTGCAAAGATCTATAACGATCTACAAAGATCTCTATAGATCGTTGTAGATTAAAACTTTGAAATATCATGAATTTTCAACGTCGAAAAATCAGTAATTTTCAACATTACAATGATCTTCAAAGATCTTTGTAGATCTTCGTAGATAATTTTAGATCTTTGTAAACCGTTGTAGATCTTTGCAAGTCTCCACAGATCAAAAACCAGTAAAAAATATAATGTCTCAAAATGCAAATCTGTCGAGATCTGATTAGATCTCTGCAGATCTACAATTTTTCCCCGGGTATGAATTAAAAAAAAAACACGTAAATCGGCTAACCGGTTTTCGAGTGATAAGCGCACTAACGGACGGACAGACAGACAGACAGACGTTGCGTTTTATAATATGTAAGGATGTGAGTAATAAAATATCACAAATATGCGTTTTATTTTATTACTTTAAAGTTATGGAGTCCATAAAATTATTAAGAATATTTTTGTAGTAACACAATACAAAATACAATTAACATTAAATATATATGTGAGAATCTTGAAGTCTGTATTAATATTATAAGAGCATGACTTCATTAGAATTCGATTTTTGCAAGACGTCGCTCCCGGAACCTCATTGTTAAAATTCCTTCTGAAGGAAAATGAAAATGGCGTCTATACTATTTGATATTGCATTCCACAAAGAGCAGTACGTGGATGACAATTAGATATGATCTTTTACTACGTACGTATGATATATAAAGGATGAATAAAAAGTAAAAATATATACGTAAGTAGGTGAGGAACTTTATGATAAATAGTTTTTTTTTTATTGATAATTGGTGTCATTAATGTAGCATCCGTAACCACTTTTTATTCAATGTACTTGTCAAATAAAAAAATAATATTAGTTGTTATATTTTATGTTTTTTTTTTTTTTTAATAAATCATTGATACTTATCTAACTATAATTAAGTTAAGCATAATTTCAAAACAGATGATTAACTAACCGTTAATAAAATTGCAAATTTTTCAAAACAATATAAAGACAACAATATAAAGAAATAAAATACGTTTAAGTGATGAAAATGTTAGAAAAGAATCAAAAATAAGAATGTGTTGTTTTAATTACGGATAGCTAAAAGCTGAAGTCGAAGGTTGTTATTTAATTTCCGAGAGCAGAAAAGAGATTGCGATGTTTATTTGATTTAATTAGATGCTTGATACGAGTCCTCTCACACGGTCACTGTATGCAGGGTAACAATTTTATACAACCTATGTATAATACTACATTAAAAATAACATGGCTTGGCCATAAAATGCACACCCCTTAAACTTTTTAAAATGTATTAATTAATTATAAGGTTATCAACTCAATTAATTTTTTATGCATACGTTCATTTGAAAACATAATAAATATATTACATAACCTCACTTAGAATAATCATATTTTCTTAAATCAATCTGTCATAAAAGAATAAATAAAAACAAAAACTGAGAAAAGTATTCCAAAAATAATACATATACAGGGTCCTCCAATAGTGTGTCCGGCATTGTTTTACGCCCAAACTATTGAAGATAGAGTTTTAAGATAAAAAATTTACTATATATATTGACCCTAAAGAATTTCAAGAAAATATTTTCAACCCCCTAAAACCGCTCCTTGGGGGGTAGTTTGAGGGGTACATGCCCATTTCTCACTTAAATCAAATGGAATGGTATATCAAAAAGTACATATTTGTAAAGATCATAAAAAAATAAGAAACTTTCGTAAAACAAAAATTTTCATACTTTCAATTGTTTAAAAAATATGGCAACTTGTTCTCAAATTTTAGGGTTTCACTAAAAGTGCTCTAATTTCGTTAAAAATTAATGGAATTTTATTATTTTTTCAAATTTAGAAAGTAGAAATAATGAACTTTGTAAAGATGTATGACTATTTGTGATTTTGATAGTTTAAAGTGTCATACGCGATATATCAAAAATTCAAAAGTTCAACTAGGGATAATTCGAAATTTTCAAATACAACGGTATACCAATTAGTACTTTTTCTTAAAAAGGATATGTAAATAAACAACTTTTGTTAAGAAAATTTAAATTTTAAAATTATAATTTTAAAATTGAAAACTGAAAATTAAAATTTTTAATTTTAATTTTTTTTTATCAAAAACTGTTTATTTACATATTTTCTTTAAGAAAAAGTACTAATTGATATACCATTGTATTTAAAAATTTTGAATTATCCCTAATTGAACATTTCAATTTTTGGTATGTCGAGTATGATTCTTTAAACTATTAAAATCTCAAATAATCATACATCTTTACAAAGTTCATTATTTCTTCTTTCTGAATTTAAAAAAATAATAAAATTCCATAAATATTTAACGAAATTAGAGCATTTTTAGTAAAACCCTAAAATTTGAGAGCAAGTAGCCATATTTTTTAAACAATTGAAAGTATGAAAATTTTTGTTTTACGAAAGTTTCTTATTTTTTCATTATCTTTACAAATATGTACTTTTTGAGATACCATTCCATTTGATTTTACTGAGAAACGGGCATGTACCCCTCAAACTACTCCCCAAGGAGTGATTTTAGGGGGTTGAAAATATTTTCCTGAAATTCTTTAGGGTCGATATATATAGTAAAATTTTTATCCTAACTCTCTATCTTCAATAGTTTGGGCGTAAAACAATGCCGGACACACTATTGGAGGACCCTGTATATCATAATACTTTAATCCTACACTTATAATTTTTAAGAATTAAATAAAAGGATTGTGTGGTTTTATGAAACCACGGTAAAAGTGAAACTTTTTTTCACATTATAGACATTTAACTAAAAATTTTCGGAATAATAAATTCAAGCACTCAAAGTTGAAATAAATCCATAAACAACAACATGCACCAGCAAAAAGTTCTAATAATTCTAATAAATTCTATATAAAAACTATGTTTACTCACCAAGATCTTTTTTCCTTTTTCTATAAGCACGTGCTCTGTCGGCGTTCTGTTTTTTACGGCGTAAAATTAATTCATCGTCATTCACTTTTGCACTATTCTTTGCTTTTTCCTCGTTGATCAGTTTTTTGGACTCACTAGCTGTGTCGTTGTTTACCAAAAGCAAATAAATAACAACATTTACATTAAACACTGACAAAAACAAACAAAATAGCGTGGAGCACTGGCACAAATGAGTAATAGTCTATACACTACACGGTCAGCTTATGCGAACTATAGGCGCCGCCATATTGGCCTCGGCTGCTCTGACGTATTTATCCCTACTCCGCGGCCGACCGTCACGCGACATGCAACACACAGACGAAAAAGTTTGAGACGATGTAATAAAAGTTTCACTTTAATATTCATTTTTAAAGATCAAAATTGTCACATGTTTTATAATACAAATATGGTCCACATTTTTTAATGTAAACTTACCAAATTTTATCTTGATTAAAGATGTAACGTAATGAAACAGAACTTAAGTTAAACATTAAATCATTGTTATTTGCAAAAAAAAATATATTTAAATAACTTTTAAAGAAAATATTGTAAACACACAATGTACACCTAATCATTATGACAGCTCTACTATCACGTTATAGCGAATATTTTTGGAACTCCGTAATAGTTACTAATTAACATTGGTTAATTTTTTGTCGTAATGATATAATTTTTATTTTAAATAAACTGCAAATTTCTTTACTTCTAGTTATTTGATTCGGATGAATTTAAATAGGGTTCTATTCTGATAATAGATAAAGTGAATTCAACAGGATTTAAAAAAATGGCATGAAATCGATACATTGAACTTATAATTTATATTTCATAACAGAAAATTAAAACCAATCGATATTAAATTAAGTAAATATAGAAACTGTAATATTCTGTTTCAGAAAATTGAAACTTTTAAGTAAATTATTTAAGAAATTTAAATTATAAAGCTCATTTTATCAATTTACATTGGGGTGTGCAATTAATTAATTATTAATTTAATAATTTGTATTGTACTATTAAAATCCAAATGCATAGTATAAAGCATCAACGACGTTATTAAATAAAATACAAAGAAAATGAACACCCCTAGAACATTTTCAGTAGCGCAAAATGATGTATATAATTTATATGAAGAAGCATTCAGAAAAAGAAAAGTTAAAAGCTGGAAAATCTCACCATATCAACCATTTTTTATGTAATTCAAGAAAGTATACTTCTTAAAATTATTGCCATTTGTCTTCTTTTTGACACGGATGTTCTTATAAAATATAAAGTAGGATATATATATAAAATTGAGACATTTTCTTATTCCGACTCTGACATAAATTTATTGTGATCGATATAACGTTCACACAATTTGTAGTCCATTTATATCTTTTTTATCTTCAGTCACTTCTCTTTTGATATTAATTCTCTCCTAAATGTCAGTAATAATAAGAATACATTCCTTTAAGAAACGAAAAAAATAATATGTTCGAGTTAAAATAAAGAAAAGTATAATTGCCTCATTTTTATTTTTTTGGTTGCACGCATTAAATTTAAATATTTTTATTAATATTTATCTCAGCTAAATTAGTCCATGAACAGATCAATAGTCCTAAGATGGTCCTAACTTTCACTCAGATATTTCTTGAAGTTAAACCGGCAATATTCGTTCGTCAAAGCCTCGATAGTTTGAAATAGGCTACACCGCATGAATGAGAGGTTGATATTTGAGGCTATTTAAGACCTATTAGTAGCCCATAGTTATGCCGAGTTTACATTTGCTGTTACACTCGGACGATTAGCAACACAACACAATGATACTAGCGCTAGTACTTATCTCTCTACATTAAAATATGGCAAGCATGCTTTCTTGTTTGACGTTTCTCAATTGCTTTTATCTTCAGTTCAAAATGGAACTACTATGAGGTACTATAGACCAAACTGTTACAGATACGGGTATAAACACATCAGCTAATTTAATAAGCTGTAATAAGTAGCTAATTATTTTATTTTTAATATCATAAATGGTAAATCCACTTTCACAAATCTCTAATAATTTTTTATAGGCCGTAAATCTTGAACAAACTCATTTATTTTCATTCCACCTACTATTTTTTTAATTGTTATAATATAACATACAATAAGTATAATATAACATTGTTGACAGCATATGAATGTTCAGACATGCTATTTGCTCGCACCAGTATACCACTCGCAGGAAAAAGTAGATCTGAAGCCGAGTTGGAACGCATGCGAGCAGACTGGCACTTATTACGAGATGACGGGTGTTGACACTTTCGAGTACTCGGCTGAGTATCGTATCCGGCCGAGCAAAACAGCAAATGAAAACTCCCCATTAATGTATTATTTTCTATTATTTACAGAGCACCTTTTGGACTATATTACCATGCTGCTTGGTTCACTCAACCACACCATAAAGAAGGATTCATTAAATTCTTGGACACTATCAATTCTTTGCCTGATGTATACCTCGTAACCAACTGGCAAGCTCTCCAATGGGTCAGAGATCCAACTCCATTATCAAGATTACATAACTTCCAACCCTTCCAATGCGACTACCCCGTAAGTAAAAATCATAAATTCAATAATAAATAAATACATATAAATGTAATTTATATACGAAAAATAAAATATCTGCCAAGTAAATGAACACTGCTTCCTCATGCTAAATTCATCAAAGGTAGTTAATTATTGAGCAATTAAAAAAAAAACGATAAAGTATTTATATAAAATGCCTGCCATTAATTAATTTTCATACAATTTTATTAAAAAATATTAATTCGACATTTTTCATAATACGCCCTTGGTTATTTTGTCGTTAATTTTTATTTTTTTGACAATTTCAATCTAAATCTAAAATGCAAACGTCAAAATGACATTTAAAATGTCAAAGTAAATAGCATATAAAAAAACAAATGACGATTTTTTTAAGCAAATTGAGATATAAATTATAGGAAATTGAATGCTCTACAAAAAGATTCTACAAAATTTTCACGTTACACATGTCGTTTTTGAGATATCTTCAAAAAATAAATAATTTGGGATATCACTCCTCCCCCATACATACGATTTTAATGATTTTGAAATGGGACCGTTCTCAAGCCAGATCCAACCAACCAACTAAGTTTCATTAAAATCGGTTCAGTGGTTCATGAGTTATGCGTGTTACAAGGATACAGGGGACAGACAGACACACAGACAGACATGGAACGAAAAGTGTTTGTCTTAGCCTGAAACGGAAAGATGAAGTTAAAATTTTGAAATCGGATAACAATTTTTTTCTCCTTTTAAAACGATCACAAAGCTTCTCGTATCATCGATATTGCGAAAAAGCAATATGAATTCAAATTCTAAAAAGACAAAAAACACGAAATATTTTCATACTTTAATAAAATTATGATCAGTATTATAACCTAGCTAATAAAATTTGTTGGGTTGCAAACACTTTCAAACGGGGTATCAAACACACGACAGTTCTCTTTAAGTTTTTGACAGATAGTTTTAAATAATTTTAAATAATATTTACCCCCGAATCAATCAGGAATGGAATGTTAGGTACTGATAATTATTTGTATTTTATTTGATAGACAGTAATAGAAAATTACTAGACTCTTGGGTTAGGGGAAATTGCTTCCCAGAAAACTTCTTTAGAAGATTAAAATTAAAATATTACAACTTAATGGCTAACATTTTATAGCGTGTTGTTTACATCCTTACAAAATAATATGCAAATACTCAGACCGTATCAGACCTCGGTAAAGGGGTTGAATGAGTGCCAAAGAGAGACCAGACGCATAGAAGAAAATGTATGTACATAGGTATTTAAATATAGCAATAATAAATTTAAATAAAAACATATTTAAGGTTGCTATAGTGAAGCAAAATTAACTCACGAGGGAACTTATAAAATGCTCTTGTTTAGATGACAAATTGTATGTTTTTGTTTGCGTATTTGTTCAATGTTTATGTTTAAGTGGGGATAATAGAAATAAACTCCTACGTTTACCATATAATAACATTTGTACATACCGAGTGGATACAAAATAATATAATTCTGTTTGGCGACATAGTACCTACTTTGGAAACATACATAAATCACATAAACATTAAAATATACATACGATGTATACAGTCAAAAAATTTCGTCTACGATTTTATTAAGGTTCATATTTAATTGCATATATTAGATAGTATTCACTTTGTAAATCGAACATAATTTGCAATACTTTGCACTTTAAATTATATAGTATCCACTTTATACACGTAAACATAAATATTAATACTTTTTTTAATGCATAAGGCGAATATTTAACCGTTCTAAAATATAGAAAATCACAAAAAAACACAAAAAATATCAAATCGATTGGGGCGAAAGGAGGTTGGTTATGGATCTTGGTTTCTGGGTGTAAACCGCGTCGATTTGGTCGTGTTATCGGCCAACGTTTCGTCACACATTGTAGTGGACATCTTCAGGGCTCTTCTAAAACTTTTAGAGGAGCCCTGAAGATGTCCACTGCAATGTGTGACAAAACGTTGGCCGATAACACGACCTAATCGACGCGGTTTACACCCAGAAATCAAGATCCATATCAAGATCACCGCGGAAGCCTCAAGAGGAGGTTGGTTAGTTTTAACGTTAGTTTAAAATATAAAAAATCACAAAAATCATATTAAAAATATCAAATTTACCTAAGCCAAAGGAAGGAGATTTTAGTAGGTAGGTTAGGTTAAAATATAGAAAATCACAATAAATACATCATAAATATGTAATTTTTAAATCTGACAGGTCAAGTGTAGAGTATTATTTTTTTAGTTCAAAGTATTCGCATTTATTTTGAGTGGAAACTATTTATTTAAAGTGATATAATTTGCTTTAAGTTCTATATATGTATGTTTGTATTTGTTGAATAATTAATTTTTCATGCAGTATATTTGTTATAAGTGAAAACAATTAAATAAAGACTGTTTATTATTTAAAAAAATTGCATTTGAATACAAGTCGACAAAAATCATTTAAAAAGAATTTCAAAATTTTTATGATTTATAGGATTTTTTTTATCCACCCAGTACAAGATACTTTGAAGTAGGGATTATATAAATTGGTATGTTATTTTTTTATACAATTACATATTTATTTAAATTCCTTTTAAACGTCTAACAAGTCCTTGAATCATTTTCCAGTAACAGTCTGAAAAGCAAGGACCTATTTTACTTCGAAAAACTCTTTTTCGTCATTGCGACGAATAAATTATGATACGACATAATATGTGCGTCTTCTTCTGCCCAAAATGAGGCTGTCGGAATTTTTTCATTAAAGTCTCGACATAGAGTGTCTGATTAACGGTCACATAAAAACTGATCGATAATGCCGGGTATACACCGAAATAGCGAACACGAGCGAACATCAGCGAACAGCGAATTATCTTTTATTATCGAGTAATGAGAAAATTATGTAAATTTTTATTTATTTGTTAATTAAAATATGGAAAAGAAGCGGTGATGTACTAATTACAAAAATGACATTCGTAAACGATTGCTTGTACTGCTTCCTCGCCAATATCCGAAGGATAGGGGAAACTATGTGATCATTATTGAAAAAGAAAACAAATTTGTTCTCCGTTGTATCTGTCTGTCTGGCTGTGTGTGTGTGTGTGTGTGTCCCCTGAATCCTCGTCACACACATAACTTACGAACTACTGAACCGATATTAATGAAACTTGGTTTGTTGGTTGGGGCTGGCTAGTATATGATCCCATATAAAAATTATCATGAAAAGGGGAGGAGTGACAACTCAAAATAGTTATATTATTTAAAAAAAATAGCATTGGTAAACGATAGCTTGTATTGGTTCCTCGTCAATATCCGAAGGATAGGGGGCTCTATGTGATAATTTTTCAAACTCGTTCTTCATTGTATCTGTCTGTCTGTATGTCTGTCCTTTGAATCATTGTCACACGTATAACTTACAAACTACTGAACCGGTATTAATGAAACTTGATTTGTTGGTCGGGTCTGAAAGAGAGAGGAGTGGCATCTCAAAATTGTTATTTTTTTCAAGATTTCTCAAGAACGATGCATGTAACGTGAAAATTTTATAGAATATATATTGTAGTAAAGTATTTCCTTACAAAGATATCTTTATTTGCTTAAAGAAATTGTATTAATTTTTCAATCATTGCTTTTTATCTGGACACATTAAATATCATTTTGACGTTTATATACCATAAAAATTCAGATTAAGATTGAAATTGTAAAAAATTAAATAAAAATATACGAAATACTCTGCCTTGTAAATGCACGGTGCTTCCTCGTGTTAATTCATCAAAGGTAGTTAATTATTGAACAATTTAAATAAAAACCGATAAAGTATTCAGATGAACTGCCTGTCATTGGTTAACCATTTAATTTTCATACGATTTTAATAAAAAAATTTAATTAGACATTTTTCTTAATACGCGCCTGGTTATTATGTCGTATATTTTGAATTTTTTGACAATTTCAATCAAAATCATTATTTTTCTGCTATACGAATGTCAAAATGACATTTAAAACGTCAGAGTGACATTTAATATGTCAAAGTAAATAGCAGTTTTAAAAAAACAAATGACGATTTTCTTAAGTCAAATTGAGATAGATCTTTGTAAGGGAATATTTTACAACAAAAGTAGGTAATCTATAGTATAGAGAATTGAATGCTCTACAAAAAAGGTTCTATAAAATTTTCACGTAACATGTGTCTTTCTTGAGATATCTTCAAATCAAAAAATAAATATTTTGGGATGTCACCCCTCCCCCTTACACACGATTTTAATACTTTTGAAATGGGACCGTCCTCAAACCAGACCCAACCAATCAACCAAGTTTCATCAATATCGGTTCAGTGGTTCATGAGTTAAGCGTGTGACAAGGATTGGGGGACAGACACACACACAGACAGACAAACACGGAACAAAAAGTGTTTGTCTTGACCTGAAACGGGTAGATCCGGTAAAATTTTTAAAATCGGAGAACAAATTTTTTTAAAACGATAACGAAGCTTCTCGTATCTTCGATATTGCGAGGAAGCAAAAATAATTTAGGTATATTACATTTAAGAATAATTTCGAATTAATATTTTTGAATTTATATGAATACTTTATTGGTATTTATTAAAGTTTGAAAATTAGCAACCTTTGATGAATTTAGCACGAGAAAACACTGTGCATTCACTTCGTAGTTTTTTTTAAATATTATTTATCGATTTAATGTATGATTTTTTTATTTTGCAGGAACGTCCAAAGAAGTGCAACAACCCAAAAGTTTGCAACCTGTGGCACAAATCTGGAGTAAGATATATGAGAACCTGCCAACCATGCCCTGACATTTACCCTTGGACTGGCAAGACGGGAATCAAGAGCAGTAGAATCGATAACGACATTGAGAAATAGAGTTGAAAAAGTAGTGACGTTTGTAATTTATTTAAAATATTGGCTGTTATTTTGTCAATAACAATATAATAATACTACTATTCGTAAATAAGTCCTTTTTGATGATGTATAGATTGACGTACTTATACTTGTACTAATATGTATTGTATATGTACTTGGAGGTATTTATTATGCCTTAATACTCATTTTGTATAATTTATTTTTGTAAATTATATTATAATTATATAGTTTTTTCGTAATTCAGTATTGTACGCATGTGCGTAACATTAAAAACTTTTTAGTGGAAATTGTATTTTGATTTATTTAAAATTTGTAGAGCTGTATCTAGAGTTGGAGTTGATTATTTATTTAAATAAGTAAAATAAATAGGTCTTTTCTAGATACGGCTTTGTGAATTTGTCAATATTTTCCTATTCATTTTTTTCAGCTGAAAGTATAAAAATGGTAAATAGATAAATAAAAATATTTTCTTAAGTATACACAACAATATATTTGTCTTTATCATATATAGTATATTAATATAATTATGTTTACAACATTCATAACAACATAAGTTTCAGGATTTAACCCTAAATAAACAGTGGCTCAGTAATGCATGTTATTACACAATAGTATATAACAAAAATAGGTGCTCCGAAACTAGTGCTTAAATAATAAATATAATGTGAACAGTGATGGATCATTTTGTGTTAAGTTGAGGAATCGCAATAAATATTTCTGTCACAAGTGTAATTGTGCATATTAACACTTAGACTACCTTTGTATTAATTGTGTGTTTAATTAATGGTGCATAATAGGTGTAAATAAATATGGGTAAAAAATATACGTATGGTAATTGTGCTGGACAGATCGGTTTGTGGTGTGCGTTTTTTGGATAACTGGATAGAAAACTAAGGCATAAGAAAGACCGTAAAGGCAAAATATTTATATAGATCCCTACAATAAATTTCCATCACTGTTCTAATTTTTTGAAATTATTGTCTTTTACATTGAAAAGTTTAATAGGGTCAAATCTTTGACATATGATTAATTAACAAATAACATTCTCATATTACATCCCATAAAATATGGTGAAAAATTTCTTAACGGCTTAGGGTAAGACCATGATCGTTTATGCGAATTAGAATCTATCCCAAAACTTGCTTCTAAAATTCCAACATCATTCAACATTTAACAACAATAACGTAGAGTACGAATCAGTTAAGTATATTGTAGACTGAATTAACCCTTAACGAGGCTACATTAAATGGGTACATGTATCATATATATGTAGATTAATGTTTCACACTGCATAGACAATTAGACATCTATAATACGTTTAAAGCCCGTTAAGAGTTATAGGTTATAATCAAATTTGCCTCCAACATTAATTCAGTAAAACTTTAAGAGTATTACAAAATATACTTCTAATTCAACAAAGCTTTTCATTACTAGTTTAACAATAAGGTCGGTGAGACGCTACATGTATACACATTTAACAAAAATATATGTTATACATTTAAATATTTTAAATACTTTTACCTTATTAGTTCATATTATAACAAAATATGTAAACATCATATTATACCGAATTTAGAAATACTTTACACAAGATATCCGTAATATTTTTATTAAAAATATATACCTCAAATACTTAATTGATATTACGTTTATAATTAATTAATTCTTACATCAATTAAATTTAACATTATACTTAAATGTAACATGAATTAAAATTGGAGTGCGTTTGAGTCCCCTTGCAAAATTTAATACTAAGTTTTTTTAATAGTAAACGATTAAATAATATATGCCTCATAACGCGGTAATAAAAGGTTTGGTTATATCCCTTCATTTCCAAAAATATATAGAAATAATAAACAAATATACAGTTATTAATAGTATGATATTCAGTGCTGTTTTACTTTGCTGAAATTATCACGCAGAAATGTATGAATTTACATACCATTTTTCTTGTCGATCTCTTCCCCGAATCCCAAATCTGCCATGACTTTCTTCTTGTAACGGCTCATAGCAGATTCTTCATTATCTCCACCATGCTCATGACCTTGAGCAGAAGGGCTACGCTTCTTCTTCTTATCATCATTACGGCCATCACGTTTAGCAGCACGTTTCAAAGACTTCTTAATAACCGGAATGCTCTCGTTATCGGCCTCGTTATTCAAATAATCCAGCTTCTCATTATCCTTCAACTTGCGCATTTGCGGGCCAACATTCTTGCGGTAATCGTTAATAGCGTTACGGATCTTCTCAAGACTGTAAGCAGCAGCAAGACGACCGATCACTTTATCTTTAACTTCTTGGATCTCTTTCGGGTCTTCTTCATCTTCATGGGCTCCGGTGTAGAGCAGAGCTTCGTCAATAATCATGTCTTCGATTTTCTTCAACTTCAAATTGATATTCTCCAATTTAGATTCCTCCGGACTAGCAGAATACCGAACACGTTTTCTTTTATCATTGATAAATTCTCCATTTGGAGGAATTTCATTATCATCATCTTTATCGTCATCGTCGCAGTCCTCATCATCTTCCTTTCGATTCTTACGGTGTTGCCATTCGTGATCGACTCGATTAACACCACGCATATCTAAGAATTGACGTTTGACTGCCTTCTTTCTACGACGATCTAAGCCAACGTACTTAGACCAGTCAGTTTGTTTTTTATCTACTTGATAACGCGCCTGATCATCCCTGTCATACTCCTCCAAAGAATTCGGAGGTCTATCTGTTAGTTACATATTAAATATTCGCATTAGTTTCGCACACATTTTTCAGGTTAGGTATTTTTTAACTTACCATTTTCATCACGAGATTCGAATGGAATGAATTCGTATTCATCGTCGTCATCCGTTTCGGAAGGATACCAGTTTCTTAGAAGATATTTTGGGGGGCTCCATTGACGCCCGTAAACCGACTCCAGAGGTGAATCCAAAGTCTCCTCTTGACAGCTGATTGAACCCACGAGCACCACTAGAAGGCACCAAATAGAAGGGTGCCAGTTCATATTCCTGTAAAAAATTTATTAAATAAAATTACATCTAATCAAAATTTCACTTTTCACTTTTTGAAATAAAATGCAGTCAATACTAAATTTTATTTTATTGATCTGCAAGTTGTGTTTTCTTTTTTTTTTTTTAATAAATAATTAAATCTTAAAAGTAAAATAGTAATTAACAATTTTGTGCAAAAATAAAATAAAATCATTGTAAATGATTTTACTTTTTTTTTACTTTTTGCAAAATACTTACAAGTATTTTTGCAAAACTACTCTGCTGCCAATTATCAAATTACTTATTTTTTTTAGTACTATTGAAGTATATTTTACTAGTAGGTACTTCACCGGATGATTTCAGAGTTGAAATCATAGAATTTGCCTCCGGTGTTGCGCTTTTATAGCACTATTCAACGACCTGCGCAGTACAATAAAGTTTATAGTATCCCTTTATACACGTGAACATAATTTTTAATACTTTTTTTTATTTTTTAATGCATAAGGTGAATATTTAATCGTTTTAAAATATAGAAAGTCACAAAAATCTCATTAATGAGATTAATACGTTAATTTGTTGTTTTTAAAAACAACAAATCTATTGGGGCGAAAGGAAGTAGGTTAGTGTGGGCTAGGTAAAAATATAGAAAATCACAATAAATACATAAAAAATATGTAATTTTTAAATCTGACAGGTCCAAATTTAGGTCAAGTGCAAAGTATTATTTTTTTAGTATAGTGGAAACTATTTATTTAAAGTGATATAATTTGCCTTAAGTTCAATATATTTGTTTAATGTTGAATAATTATTTTTTCGTGCAGTATATTTGTTATAAGTGAATACGATTAAATAAAAAGCGTTTATTATTTAAAAAATTGTATTTAATACATGCATACAAAAATCACAATTTCAAAAGTTTTGTGACAATTTCAAAAGTTTTGTGATTTATTGGATTTCTTTTGATCCACCCAATATGAGATACTTTGAAGTAGGGATTATATAAATTGGTATGTTATTTTCTTATACACTTTTTACATATTTATTTAAATTCCTTTTGAACCTCTAATAAGTCCATGAATCATTTTCCAGTAACTGTCTGAAAAGTAAGGACCTATTTTAATTCGAAAAAATCTTTTTCGTCATTGCGACGAATAAATTATAATACGACATAATATGTCTTCTTCTGCACAAAATGAGGCTGTCGGATTTTTTTCATTAAAGTCTCGACATAGAGTGTCTGATTAACGATCACATAAAAACTGATCGATAATGCCAGGTATACACCAAAATAGCGAACACGAGCGAACATCAGCGAACACCGAATTATCTTTTATTATCGAGTAATGAGAAAATTATGTAATTTTTTATTTATTTGTTAATTAAAATATGGAAGAGAAGCGGTGATGTACTAATTACAAAAAATGACATTGGTAAACGATTGCTTGTACTGCTTCCTCGCCAATATCCGAAGGATATGGGAAACTATGTGATCATTATTTAAAGAGAAAACAAAATTGTTCTCCATTGTACCTGTCTGTCTATCTTACGAACTCCTGAACCGATATTAATGAAACTTGGTTTATTGGTTGGGTCTGGCTAGTATATGATACCTTATAAAAATTATCATGATATATTATGTAAAAAAATAAACGATTGCTTGTATTGCTTCCTCGCCAATATCCGAAGGATAGGGAGCACTATGTGATCATTTTTCAAACTCGTTCTCCGTTGATCTGTCTGTCTGTCCTCATTGTCACACGTATAACTTACGAACTACTGAACCGATATTAATGAAACTTGATTTGTTGGTCGGGTCTGAAAGGGGGAGGAGTGGTATCTCAAAATTGTTATTTTTTCAAGATTTCTCAAGAACGATGCACGTAACTTGAAAATTTTATAGAATCTATATTGTAGTAACGTATTCCCTTAGATATGTAGATATCCACACTAAACACATTAATTAAGGGGACATCTAAAAAATAGCCTGTTTTCAAATGTTTGTAACTTGGTCAAAAATTAACTTTTTTCAAAACTTTTTTATTCTTCAATGGAGCAAATTGACTCTACTTTATGACGGTCTAATTCGTTCCTGAACATCTTTTCATTTTTCAACTTTTTTATGCAATTATATAAATCTTGAAAAAAAAACTGCATATTTTGACACTTGACGTGGAGCGCATTTATGTAGGAAATGAAATATTAAAATAACCTTTTTGTAGAGAATTTTAATACCTTGAAATTAATGTTCGGGGGAAAAAAATGTGACAAAAAATTCGCAAAGGTATTACAGTTTTAGTGAAAATCAGGAAAAAATAATTCAAATGAATATAGCCGGAGTAATTTTGGTGGTACAGAAAATAAAAATAAATAAAAATGTAGCCTAACTGAACATACCTTAAAAATTACATTTCAGGTGGGTCGAGCTAAAGTTCATATTGAGAAGACATACTCTTTAAAATGCATTTTTATTTTTTCTAATCGAACCATATTACGCGAAGATATTCAACTTTGAAGTCTCAACATCAGAAAACTCGAAAAAAATAAATATGTGTGCATACTGTATACATGCATTTGTGCATGTAAAAATAAATAT
This sequence comes from Sialis lutaria, assembly GCA_949319165.1. Lineage (NCBI taxonomy): Eukaryota > Metazoa > Arthropoda > Insecta > Megaloptera > Sialidae > Sialis > Sialis lutaria. Next base: position 7,287,132 of record OX439245.1, on the reverse strand, counting down.
TTAGTATAAATAAATATTTAGTAAAAATAAGCATTTTTTGACTTCTTAAAATTTTTCATAAGCTGCTTTATTTCGAGAAAAATTTCAATAAATTTCAAATTGTAATTTTTTTGGGTTTTCTGATATTGAGACTTCAAAGTTGTATATCTTCGCGTAATATGGTACGATTACAAAAAATAAAAATGCATTTTAAAGAGTATGTCTTGTCAATATGAACTTTAGCTCGGGCCACCTGAAATGGAATTTTTAAGGTATGTTCTGTTTGGTATAGTCTTACTGTTTATTTACTTGACTTTTATACTCTGTTTAATGTTAGAATTTTTTTATGAAATTCATCAAAAGTCTTTTATTACAATAGATAATCTAAAAGATGTTAAATTAGGCTACATTTTTATTTTCTGTACCACCAAAATTACTCCGGCTATATTCATTTGAATTATTTTTTCCTGATTTTCACTAAAACTGTAATACCTATACGAATTTCTGTCACATTTTTTTCCCCCAAACATTAATTTCAAGGTATTAAAATTCTCTACAAAAAGGTTATTTTAATATTTCATTTTCTACATAAATGCACTCCACGTCAAGTGTCAAAATATGCAGTTTTTTTCAAGATTTATATAATTGCATAAAAAAGTTGAAAAATGAAAAGATGTTGAGGAACGAATTAGACCGTCATAAAGTAGTCAACTTGCTCCATTGAAGAATAAAAAAGTTAATTTTTGACCAAGTCACAAGCATTTGAAAACAGGCTATTTTTTAGGTGTCCCCTTAATTAATGTGTTGAGTGTATATTTGCTTTAAGAAATTGTATTAATTTTTCAATCATTGCTTTTTATCTTGACACATTAAATATCATTTTGACGTTTGTATACCATAAAAATCCAGATTTAGATTGAAATTGTTAAAAATTAAATTAAAATATACGAAAAAATAATCTGCCGTGTGCCACGGGACTTTCTTATACATAATAATGACAGTGAACAGTGTACAAGATTTTTATTTTATTGAAGGATATTTCTGACAAACTAATAAAAGATAGCAAAAAATGAATGGGACATAAACTATTGAAATATTATTATAAACATTACGTATAGAACGAATTTTGTTTAACATAATTACTAAGACGGAAACGGATGTTTACTCTTGTCATTTTTTTAAATTTTGGATATATTTTTGAAATAAGACAAAAATGTTTTAGATAAAAAATGTCGAGTATGTTATTATCTATAATTTATTCTCCATGCATTTTTTTCCAACAGTTATGATTTAGCCAGAAATAATTTTTAAAAAGAATTATTTAGAATAATCTATACTGGATACCGGGTGACTTGACCGTACAGATCACGACTCATACGGTCAAGTGACCCGGCAACCACTGCAAACTAAATGAAATAGAGTATACAGTGTTTACCATATTCTCAGTATTACCTACGTATAAGAAAGACCCATGGTTCATATGGCAAACACGTACACTGTTCATTTTCTGTAATACGTATAAGAGAGTCCCATGACACTCATGGCAGATATTTCTTCTCTGTTATGAACCATTTAAAATGTACTTAAAAACGAATACGAAAAAAAAATTAAATTTGTTTTTTCGAAAAAATTAATAGAACATAAATTATAGATACTAATATTACCTACAATTTTCAACATGGGCATTTTTCTCTAATTCGCACTGTTTCAATGTAATTCGAAAAATTCAAAAATCGATGTAGGTAAACATCCGTTTCCGGTTGAAAGATCGTTTTCAAAAATAGGAGGTTTTCATCCCAGGAAAAAAATAATCTTAAGTATAAAATTTTACCTTTCTACGATTTGTCGTATTTGAGTTACAGCGCCCACAGACAGACAGACAGACAGACCGACCGACAGATGTATGTGTATCATGACGAAAATAGTCAGAATGGATTCAGGGAAGATCAAAATTGACAATTCCATCAAAATCCGGATTTCGAAAAAAATCGCGTTCACTTTACCTACTTACTTATACTATATGTATATTTCATATACATAGCTATAAGAAAGTAATAATTTAAGCATAATACGTTTAAGAATAATTTCGAATTAATATTTTTGAAATCATATGAACACTTTATTGGTAGTCATTAAAGTTTCAATAATTAACTACCTTTGGTGAATTTAGCACGAGAAAGCACTGTGCATTCACTTCGTAGTTTTTTTAAATATTAATTATCGATTTAATGTATGATTTTTTTATTTTGCAGGAACGTCCAAAGAAGTGCAAGAACCCAAAAGTTTGCAACCTGTGGCACAAATCTGGAGTAAGATATATGAGAACCTGCCAACCATGCCCTGACATTTACCCTTGGACTGGCAAGACGGGAATCAAGAGCAGTAGAATCGATAACGACATTGAGAATTAGACTTGAAAAAGTAGCGACGTTGTAATTTATTTAAAATATTGGCTGTTATTTTGTCAATAACAATATAATAATATTACTATTCGTAAATAAGTCCTTTTTGATGATGTATAGATTGACGTGGGGTAGGGCGGGGCTTTTAGGTCCACGGGTAAAAAGCTCAACCATACATATCTAAAAAAACTAGTGACGTATTGTTCTTTCTAACTATACGAGCGGTGAGAAAAGAGTGCGGGGAGTGTAACGAGACATCACTGACATTCGAGTGACGACGCTAGCAGGAGATACACGACCACGTCTCAAAATTTTAACGGAAGTAAATTTTTTCATTGTTATTCTTTTTCGTTTTGAGCAGTGTTATTTCGATTACCATGCCTAAACATAGTTTATTAGTATACGTTATTTATTTGTTTTTCACTATGTATTATTAGTTTTAAGCTAGCTTAAACGGTATTTTTTTATAACCTGTAAAAACACTTACACGTAGTTGGGGTAAAAAGGTCCAATAGTGACATTATATAATCAATATATTGGTTATTAAAACTGAACTAAATCTGTAGAGTTGATGCAACGTGCAGCAGATTTAATTATCAATGAAAATAAATATTTTTTCAAAAAAATACTTGTTTTGTAATAAAGACTGTTTAAATATTATGAAACTGAGAATTAAGAAAAATATTTTCTTTTCTAATAATTATTAGAGTTTTTTTGACCTTTTGTTTTTTTGCAATAAAAATATACTTTTGAATTTCATGGGATCAAATATTGTTATTATTTCATAAAACCTTTTTTAAATTAAAATTAAATAATGGACCTTTTAGCCTCTTGGCTGTCCCTTTTTACCTCTACCATGGGGCAAAAAGAGACCGACGACAAGGTCTAGAAAAATTGTAAAATTATGTATTTCTATTATGATAAATGAAACAAAAATTTTGTTAAACATGGTACGATAACTGTTTGTTTGATTAGTGTTGTAGATTTTGATATAGTCGGCTTGGTTTTCACAGTATAATTCTTAATAGTCAAATTGGACCTTTAAGCCCCACCCTACCCTACTTATACTTGTACTAATATGTATTGTATATGTACTTGGAGGTATTTATTATACCTTAATACTCATTTTGTGTAATTTATTTTTGTAAATTATATTATAATTATATAGTTTTTTCGTAATTCAGTACCTATTGTACGCATGTGGACGCATTTTAGTGGACATTGTATTTTGATTTATTTAAAATTTATAGAGCTGTATCTAGAGTTGGAGTTGATTATTTATTTAAATAAGTAAAATAAAATAAAGAATAATTTCGAATTAATATTTTTGAATTTATATGAATACTTTATTGGTATTTATTAAAGTTTGAAAATTAGCTACCTTTGGTGAATTTAGCACGAAAAAACACTGTGCATTCACTTCGTAGTTTTTTTTTTAAATATTATTTATCGATTAAATGTATGATTTTTTATTTTGCATGAACATCCAACGAAGTGCAACAATCCAAAAGTTTGCAGCATGTGGCACAAATCTGGAGTAAGATATATGAGAACCTGCCAACCATGCCCCGACATTTACCCTTGGACTGGCAAGACGGGAATCAAGAGCAGTAGAATCGATAACGACATTGAGAAATAGAGTTGAAAAAGTAGTGACGTTTGTAATTTATTTAAAATATTGGCTGTTATTTTGTCAATAACAATATAATAATACTACTATTCGTAAACAAGGCCTTTTTGATGATGTATTAGATTGACGTACGTTTATTATGCCTTAATACTCATTTTGTATAATTTATTTTTGTAAATTATATTATAATTATATAGTTTTTTCGTAATTCAGTATTGTACGCATGTGCGTAACATTAAAAACTTTTTAGTGGAAATTGTATTTTGATTTATTTAAAATTTATAGAGCTGTATCTAGAGTTGGAGTTGATTATTTATTTTAATAAGTAAAATAAATAGGTCTTTTCTAGATACGGCTTTGTGAATTTGTCAATATTTTCCTATTCATTTTTTTCAGCTGAAAGTATAAAAATGGTAAATAGATAAATAAAAATATTTTCTTAAGTATACACAACAATATATTTGTCTTTATCATATATAGTATATTAATATAATTATGTTTACAACATTCATAACAACATAAGTTTCAGGATTTAACCCTAAATAAACAGTGGCTCAGTAATGCATGTTATTACACAATAGTATATAACAAAAATAGGTGCTCCGAAACTAGTGCTTAAATAATAAATGAGTGGCTTTATATCAAAGACGGACATTTGTCGTTTCCGTAAAGGTGAGAAAAATGCAATTTTTAGTGTAGAGCATACATTTAATTATGAAGCGAGTCTTCAACTTTGAAGCCGAAAATAACGCAATTACGTCCATTTTTGATAGAAACCAATTACACTATTGGAAAGAGCGCAAAAAATTCTATAAGAATTCACTGCTAACTCAATTTCGATGTTTGTGACAGATGTCCGTCTTTGATATGAAGCCACTCAAATATAATGTGAACAGTGATGGATCATTTTGTGTTAAGTTGAGGAATCGCAATAAATATTTCTGTCACAAGTGTAATTGTGCATATTAACACTTAGACTACCTTTGTATTAATTGTGTGTTTAATTAATGGTGCATAATAGGTGTAAATAAATATGGGTAAAAAATATACGTATGATAATTGTGCTGGACAGATCGGTTTGTGGTGTGCGTTTTTTGGATAACTGGATAGAAAACTAAGGCATAAGAAAGACCGTAAAGGCAAAATATTTATATAGATCCCTACAATAAATTTCCATCACTGTTCTAATTTTTTGAAATTATTGTCTTTTACATTGAAAAGTTTAATAGGGTCAAATCTTTGACATAAGATTAATTAACATAAAACATTCTCATGATGTTACTTCCCATAAAATATGGTGAATAACATCTTGACGGTCAGGGAAAGACCATGATCGTTTATGCGAATTAGAATCTATGTTATTAATTTCAGTCCCAACACTTCCTTTAAAATTCCAACATCATTCAACATTTAACAACAATAACGTAGAGTACGAATCAGTTAAGTATATTGTAGACTGAATTAACCCTTAACGAGGCTACATTAAATGGGTACATGTATCATATATATGTAGATTAATGTTTCACACTGAATAGACAATTAGACATCTATAATACGTTTAAAGCCCGTTAAGAGTTATAGGTTATAATCAAATTTGCCTCCAACATTAATTCAGTAAAACTTTAAGAGTATTACAAAATATACTTCTAATTCAACAAAGCTTTTCATTGCTAGTTTAACAATAAGGTCGGTGAGACGCTACATGTATACACATTTAACAAAAATATATGTTATACATTTAAATATTTTAAATACTTTTACCTTATTAGTTCATATTATAACAAAATATGTAAACATCATATTATACCGAATTTAGAAATACTTTACACAAGATATCCGTAATATTTTTATTAAAAATATATACCTCAAATACTTAATTGATATTACGTTTATAATTAATTAATTCTTACATCAATTAAATTTAACATTATACTTAAATGTAACATGAATTAAAATTGGAGTGCGTTTGAGTCCCCTTGCAAAATTTAATACTAAGTTTTTTTAATAGTAAACGATTAAATAATATATGCCTCATAACGCGGTAATAAAAGGTTTGGTTATATCCCTTCATTTCCAAAAATATATAGAAATAATAAACAAATATACAGTTATTAATAGTATGATATTCAGTGCTGTTTTACTTTGCTGAAATTATCACGCAGAAATGTATGAATTTACATACCATTTTTCTTGTCGATCTCTTCCCCGAATCCCAAATCTGCCATGACTTTCTTCTTGTAACGGCTCATAGCAGATTCTTCATTATCTCCACCATGCTCATGACCTTGAGCAGAAGGGCTACGCTTCTTCTTCTTATCATCATTACGGCCATCACGTTTAGCAGCACGTTTCAAAGACTTCTTAATAACCGGAATGCTCTCGCTATCGGCCTCGTTATTCAAATAATCCAGCTTCTCGTTATCCTTCAACTTGCGCATTTGCGGGCCAACATTCTTGCGGTAATCGTTAATAGCGTTACGGATCTTCTCAAGACTGTAAGCAGCAGCAAGACGACCGATCACTTTATCTTTAACTTCTTGGATCTCTTTCGGGTCTTCTTCATCTTCATGGGCTCCGGTGTAGAGCAGAGCTTCGTCAATAATCATGTCTTCGATTTTCTTCAACTTCAAATTGATATTCTCCAATTTAGATTCCTCCGGACTAGCAGAATACCGAACACGTTTTCTTTTATCATTGATAAATTCTCCATTTGGAGGAATATCATTATCATCATCTTTATCGTCATCGTCGCAGTCCTCATCATCTTCCTTTCGATTCTTACGGTGTTGCCATTCGTGATCGACTCGATTAACACCACGCATATCTAAGAATTGACGTTTGACTGCCTTCTTTCTACGACGATCTAAGCCAACGTACTTAGACCAGTCAGTTTGTTTTTTATCTACTTGATAACGCGCCTGATCATCCCTGTCATACTCCTCCAAAGAATTCGGAGGTCTATCTGTTAGTTACATATTAAATATTCGCATTAGTTTCGCACACATTTTTCAGGTTAGGTATTTTTTAACTTACCATTTTCATCACGAGATTCGAATGGAATGAATTCGTATTCATCGTCGTCATCCGTTTCGGAAGGATACCAGTTTCTTAGAAGATATTTTGGGGGGCTCCATTGGCGCCCGTAAACCGACTCCAGAGGTGAATCCAAAGTCTCCTCTTGACAGCTGATTGAACCCACGAGCACCACTAGAAGGCACCAAATAGAAGGGTGCCAGTTCATATTCCTGTAAAAAATTTATTAAATAAAATTACATCTAATCAAAATTTCACTTTTCACTTTTTGAAATAAAATGCAGTCAATACTAAATTTTATTTTATTGATCTGCAAGTTGTGTTTTCTTTTTTTTTTTAAATAAATAATTAAATCTTAAAAGTAAAATAGTAATTAACAATTTTGTGCAAAAATAAAATAAAATCATTGTAAATGATTTTACTTTTTTTTTACTTTTTGCAAAATACTTACAAGTATTTTTGCAAAACTACTCTGCTGCCAATTATCAAATTACTTATTTTTTTTAGTACTATTGAAGTATATTTTACTAGTAGGTACTTCACCGGATGATTTCAGAGTTGAAATCATAGAATTTGCCTCCGGTGTTGCGCTTTTATAGCACTATTCAACGACCTGCGCAGTACAATAAAGTTTATAGTATCCCTTTATACACGTGAACATAATTTTTAATACTTTTTTTTATTTTTTAATGCATAAGGTGAATATTTAATCGTTTTAAAATATAGAAAATCACAAAAATCTCATTAATGAGATTAATACGTTAATTTGTTGTTTTTAAAAACAACAAATCTATTGGGGCGAAAGGAAGTAGGTTAGTGTGGGCTAGGTAAAAATATAGAAAATCACAATAAATACATAAAAAATATGTAATTTTTAAATCTGACAGGTCCAAATTTAGGTCAAGTGCAAAGTATTATTTTTTTAGTATAGTGGAAACTATTTATTTAAAGTGATATAATTTGCCTTAAGTTCAATATATTTGTTTAATGTTGAATAATTATTTTTTCGTGCAGTATATTTGTTATAAGTGAATACGATTAAATAAAAAGCGTTTATTATTTAAAAAATTGTATTTAATACATGCATACAAAAATCACAATTTCAAAAGTTTTGTGACAATTTCAAAAGTTTTGTGATTTATTGGATTTCTTTTGATCCACCCAATATGAGATACTTTGAAGTAGGGATTATATAAATTGGTATGTTATTTTCTTATACACTTTTTACATATTTATTTAAATTCCTTTTGAACCTCTAATAAGTCCATGAATCATTTTCCAGTAACTGTCTGAAAAGTAAGGACCTATTTTAATTCGAAAAAATCTTTTTCGTCATTGCGACGAATAAATTATAGTACGACATAATATGTCTTCTTCTGCACAAAATGAGGCTGTCGGATTTTTTTCATTAAAGTCTCGACATAGAGTGTCTGATTAACGATCACATAAAAACTGATCGATAATGCCAGGTATACACCAAAATAGCGAACACGAGCGAACATCAGCGAACACCGAATTATCTTTTATTATCGAGTAATGAGAAAATTATGTAATTTTTTATTTATTTGTTAATTAAAATATGGAAGAGAAGCGGTGATGTACTAATTACAAAAAATGACATTGGTAAACGATTGCTTGTACTGCTTCCTCGCCAATATCCGAAGGATATGGGAAACTATGTGATCATTATTTAAAGAGAAAACAAAATTGTTCTCCATTGTACCTGTCTGTCTATCTTACGAACTCCTGAACCGATATTAATGAAACTTGGTTTGTTGGTTGGGTCTGGCTAGTATATGATACCTTATAAAAATTATCATGATATATTATGTAAAAAAATAAACGATTGCTTGTATTGCTTCCTCGCCAATATCCGAAGGATAGGGAGCACTATGTGATCATTTTTCAAACTCGTTCTCCGTTGATCTGTCTGTCTGTCCTCATTGTCACACGTATAACTTACGAACTACTGAACCGATATTAATGAAACTTGATTTGTTGGTCGGGTCTGAAAGGGGGAGGAGTGGTATCTCAAAATTGTTATTTTTTCAAGATTTCTCAAGAACGATGCACGTAACTTGAAAATTTTATAGAATCTATATTGTAGTAACGTATTCCCTTACGATATCTACACTAAACACATTAATTAAGGGGACATCTAAAAAATAGCCTGTTTTCAAATGTTTGTAACTTGGTCAAAAATTAACTTTTTTCAAAACTTTTTTATTCTTCAATGGAGCAAATTGACTCTACTTTATGACGGTCTAATTCGTTCCTGAACATCTTTTCATTTTTCAACTTTTTTATGCAATTATATAAATCTTGAAAAAAAAACTGCATATTTTGACACTTGACGTGGAGCGCATTTATGTAGGAAATGAAATATTAAAATAACCTTTTTGTAGAGAATTTTAATACCTTGAAATTAATGTTCGGGGGAAAAAAATGTGACAAAAAATTCGCAAAGGTATTACAGTTTTAGTGAAAATCAGGAAAAAATAATTCAAATGAATATAGCCGGAGTAATTTTGGTGGTACAGAAAATAAAAATAAATAAAAATGTAGCCTAACTGAACATACCTTAAAAATTACATTTCAGGTGGGTCGAGCTAATGTTCATATTGAGAAGACATACTCTTTAAAATGCATTTTTATTTTTTCTAATCGAACCATATTACGCGAAGATATTCAACTTTGAAGTCTCAACATCAGAAAACTCGAAAAAAATAAATATGTGTGCATACTGTATACATGCATTTGTGCATGTAAAAATAAATATTTAGTATAAATAAATATTTAGTAAAAATAAGCATTTTTTGACTTCTTAAAATTTTTCATAAGCTGCTTTATTTCGAGAAAAATTTCAATAAATTTCAAATTGTAATTTTTTTGGGTTTTCTGATATTGAGACTTCAAAGTTGTATATCTTCGCGTAATATGGTACGATTACAAAAAATAAAAATGCATTTTAAAGAGTATGTCTTGTCAATATGAACTTTAGCTCGGGCCACCTGAAATGGAATTTTTAAGGTATGTTCTGTTTGGTATAGTCTTACTGTTTATTTACTTGACTTTTATACTCTGTTTAATGTTAGAATTTTTTTATGAAATTCATCAAAAGTCTTTTATTACAATAGATAATCTAAAAGATGTTAAATTAGGCTACATTTTTATTTTCTGTACCACCAAAATTACTCCGGCTATATTCATTTGAATTATTTTTTCCTGATTTTCACTAAAACTGTAATACCTATACGAATTTCTGTCACATTTTTTTCCCCCAAACATTAATTTCAAGGTATTAAAATTCTCTACAAAAAGGTTATTTTAATATTTCATTTTCTACATAAATGCACTCCACGTCAAGTGTCAAAATATGCAGTTTTTTTCAAGATTTATATAATTGCATAAAAAAGTTGAAAAATGAAAAGATGTTGAGGAACGAATTAGACCGTCATAAAGTAGTCAATTTGCTCCATTGAAGAATAAAAAAGTTAATTTTTGACCAAGTTACAAGCATTTGAAAACAGGCTATTTTTTAGGTGTCCCCTTAATTAATGTGTTGAGTGTATATTTGCTTTAAGAAATTGTATTAATTTTTCAATCATTGCTTTTTATCTTGACACATTAAATATCATTTTGACGTTTGTATACCATAAAAATCCAGATTTAGATTGAAATTGTTAAAAATTAAATTAAAATATACGAAAAAATAATCTGCCGTGTGCCACGGGACTTTCTTATACATAATAATGACAGTGAACAGTGTACAAGATTTTTATTTTATTGAAGGATATTTCTGACAAACTAATAAAAGATAGCAAAAAATGAATGGGACATAAACTATTGAAATATTATTATAAACATTACGTATAGAACGAATTTTGTTTAACATAATTACTAAGACGGAAACGGATGTTTACTCTTGTCATTTTTTTAAATTTTGGATATATTTTTGAAATAAGACAAAAATGTTTTAGATAAAAAATGTCGAGTATGTTATTATCTATAATTTATTCTCCATACATTTTTTTCCAACAGTTATGATTTAGCCAGAAATAATTTTTAAAAAGAATTATTTAGAATAATCTATACTGGATACCGGGTGACTTGACCGTACAGATCACGACTCATACGGTCAAGTGACCCGGCAACCACTGCAAACTAAATGAAATAGAGTATACAGTGTTTACCATATTCTCAGTATTACCTACGTATAAGAAAGACCCATGGTTCATATGGCAAACACGTACACTGTTCATTTTCTGTAATACGTATAAGAGAGTCCCATGACACTCATGGCAGATATTTCTTCTCTGTTATGAACCATTTAAAATGTACTTAAAAACGAATACGAAAAAAAAATTAAATTTGTTTTTTCGAAAAAATTAATAGAACATAAATTATAGATACTAATATTACCTACAATTTTCAACATGGGCATTTTTCTCTAATTCGCACTGTTTCAATGTAATTCGAAAAATTCAAAAATCGATGTAGGTAAACATCCGTTTCCGGTTGAAAGATCGTTTTCAAAAAGGAAAGGAGGTTTTCATCCCAGGAAAAAAATAATCTTAATCTTAAGTATAAAATTTTACCTTTCTACGATTTGTCGTATTTGAGTTACAGCGCCCACAGACAGACAGACAGACAGACAGACCGACCGACAGATGTATGTGTATCATGACGAAAATAGTCAGAATGGATTCAGGGAAGATCAAAATTGACAATTCCATCAAAATCCGGATTTCGAAAAAAATCGCGTTCACTTTACCTACTTACTTATACTATATGTATATTTCATATACATAGCTATAAGAAAGTAATAATTTAAGCATAATACGTTTAAGAATAATTTCGAATTAATATTTTTGAAATCATATGAACACTTTATTGGTAGTCATTAAAGTTTCAATAATTAACTACCTTTGGTGAATTTAGCACGAGAAAGCACTGTGCATTCACTTCGTAGTTTTTTTAAATATTAATTATCGATTTAATGTATGATTTTTTTATTTTGCAGGAACGTCCAAAGAAGTGCAAGAACCCAAAAGTTTGCAACCTGTGGCACAAATCTGGAGTAAGATATATGAGAACCTGCCAACCATGCCCTGACATTTACCCTTGGACTGGCAAGACGGGAATCAAGAGCAGTAGAATCGATAACGACATTGAGAATTAGACTTGAAAAAGTAGCGACGTTGTAATTTATTTAAAATATTGGCTGTTATTTTGTCAATAACAATATAATAATATTACTATTCGTAAATAAGTCCTTTTTGATGATGTATAGATTGACGTGGGGTAGGGCGGGGCTTTTAGGTCCACGGGTAAAAAGCTCAACCATACATATCTAAAAAAACTAGTGACGTATTGTTCTTTCTAACTATACGAGCGGTGAGAAAAGAGTGCGGGGAGTGTAACGAGACATCACTGACATTCGAGTGACGACGCTAGCAGGAGATACACGACCACGTCTCAAAATTTTAACGGAAGTAAATTTTTTCATTGTTATTCTTTTTCGTTTTGAGCAGTGTTATTTCGATTACCATGCCTAAACATAGTTTATTAGTATACGTTATTTATTTGTTTTTCACTATGTATTATTAGTTTTAAGCTAGCTTAAACGGTATTTTTTTATAACCTGTAAAAACACTTACACGTAGTTGGGGTAAAAAGGTCCAATAGTGACATTATATAATCAATATATTGGTTATTAAAACTGAACTAAATCTGTAGAGTTGATGCAACGTGCAGCAGATTTAATTATCAATGAAAATAAATATTTTTTCAAAAAAATACTTGTTTTGTAATAAAGACTGTTTAAATATTATGAAACTGAGAATTAAGAAAAATATTTTCTTTTCTAATAATTATTAGAGTTTTTTTGACCTTTTGTTTTTTTGCAATAAAAATATACTTTTGAATTTCATGGGATCAAATATTGTTATTATTTCATAAAACCTTTTTTAAATTAAAATTAAATAATGGACCTTTTAGCCTCTTGGCTGTCCCTTTTTACCTCTACCATGGGGCAAAAAGAGACCGACGACAAGGTCTAGAAAAATTGTAAAATTATGTATTTCTATTATGATAAATGAAACAAAAATTTTGTTAAACATGGTACGATAACTGTTTGTTTGATTAGTGTTGTAGATTTTGATATAGTCGGCTTGGTTTTCACAGTATAATTCTTAATAGTCAAATTGGACCTTTAAGCCCCACCCTACCCTACTTATACTTGTACTAATATGTATTGTATATGTACTTGGAGGTATTTATTATACCTTAATACTCATTTTGTGTAATTTATTTTTGTAAATTATATTATAATTATATAGTTTTTTCGTAATTCAGTACCTATTGTACGCATGTGGACGCATTTTAGTGGACATTGTATTTTGATTTATTTAAAATTTATAGAGCTGTATCTAGAGTTGGAGTTGATTATTTATTTAAATAAGTAAAATAAAATAAAGAATAATTTCGAATTAATATTTTTGAATTTATATGAATACTTTATTGGTATTTATTAAAGTTTGAAAATTAGCTACCTTTGGTGAATTTAGCACGAAAAAACACTGTGCATTCACTTCGTAGTTTTTTTTTTAAATATTATTTATCGATTAAATGTATGATTTTTTATTTTGCAGGAACATCCAACGAAGTGCAACAATCCAAAAGTTTGCAGCATGTGGCACAAATCTGGAGTAAGATATATGAGAACCTGCCAACCATGCCCCGACATTTACCCTTGGACTGGCAAGACGGGAATCAAGAGCAGTAGAATCGATAACGACATTGAGAAATAGAGTTGAAAAAGTAGTGACGTTTGTAATTTATTTAAAATATTGGCTGTTATTTTGTCAATAACAATATAATAATACTACTATTCGTAAACAAGGCCTTTTTGATGATGTATTAGATTGACGTACGTTTATTATGCCTTAATACTCATTTTGTATAATTTATTTTTGTAAATTATATTATAATTATATAGTTTTTTCGTAATTCAGTATTGTACGCATGTGCGTAACATTAAAAACTTTTTAGTGGAAATTGTATTTTGATTTATTTAAAATTTATAGAGCTGTATCTAGAGTTGGAGTTGATTATTTATTTTAATAAGTAAAATAAATAGGTCTTTTCTAGATACGGCTTTGTGAATTTGTCAATATTTTCCTATTCATTTTTTTCAGCTGAAAGTATAAAAATGGTAAATAGATAAATAAAAATATTTTCTTAAGTATACACAACAATATATTTGTCTTTATCATATATAGTATATTAATATAATTATGTTTACAACATTCATAACAACATAAGTTTCAGGATTTAACCCTAAATAAACAGTGGCTCAGTAATGCATGTTATTACACAATAGTATATAACAAAAATAGGTGCTCCGAAACTAGTGCTTAAATAATAAATGAGTGGCTTTATATCAAAGACGGACATTTGTCGTTTCCGTAAAGGTGAGAAAAATGCAATTTTTAGTGTAGAGCATACATTTAATTATGAAGCGAGTCTTCAACTTTGAAGCCGAAAATAACGCAATTACGTCCATTTTTGATAGAAACCAATTACACTATTGGAAAGAGCGCAAAAAATTCTATAAGAATTCACTGCTAACTCAATTTCGATGTTTGTGACAGATGTCCGTCTTTGATATGAAGCCACTCAAATATAATGTGAACAGTGATGGATCATTTTGTGTTAAGTTGAGGAATCGCAATAAATATTTCTGTCACAAGTGTAATTGTGCATATTAACACTTAGACTACCTTTGTATTAATTGTGTGTTTAATTAATGGTGCATAATAGGTGTAAATAAATATGGGTAAAAAATATACGTATGATAATTGTGCTGGACAGATCGGTTTGTGGTGTGCGTTTTTTGGATAACTGGATAGAAAACTAAGGCATAAGAAAGACCGTAAAGGCAAAATATTTATATAGATCCCTACAATAAATTTCCATCACTGTTCTAATTTTTTGAAATTATTGTCTTTTACATTGAAAAGTTTAATAGGGTCAAATCTTTGACATATGATTAATTAACAAATAACATTCTCATATTACATCCCATAAAATATGGTGAAAAATTTCTTAACGGCTTAGGGTAAGACCATGATCGTTTATGCGAATTAGAATCTATCCCAAAACTTGCTTCTAAAATTCCAACATCATTCAACATTTAACAACAATAACGTAGAGTACGAATCAGTTAAGTATATTGTAGACTGAATTAACCCTTAACGAGGCTACATTAAATGGGTACATGTATCATATATATGTAGATTAATGTTTCACACTGAATAGACAATTAGACATCTATAATACGTTTAAAGCCCGTTAAGAGTTATAGGTTATAATCAAATTTGCCTCCAACATTAATTCAGTAAAACTTTAAGAGTATTACAAAATATACTTCTAATTCAACAAAGCTTTTCATTGCTAGTTTAACAATAAGGTCGGTGAGACGCTACATGTATACACATTTAACAAAAATATATGTTATACATTTAAATATTTTAAATACTTTTACCTTATTAGTTCATATTATAACAAAATATGTAAACATCATATTATACCGAATTTAGAAATACTTTACACAAGATATCCGTAATATTTTTATTAAAAATATATACCTCAAATACTTAATTGATATTACGTTTATAATTAATTAATTCTTACATCAATTAAATTTAACATTATACTTAAATGTAACATGAATTAAAATTGGAGTGCGTTTGAGTCCCCTTGCAAAATTTAATACTAAGTTTTTTTAATAGTAAACGATTAAATAATATATGCCTCATAACGCGGTAATAAAAGGTTTGGTTATATCCCTTCATTTCCAAAAATATATAGAAATAATAAACAAATATACAGTTATTAATAGTATGATATTCAGTGCTGTTTTACTTTGCTGAAATTATCACGCAGAAATGTATGAATTTACATACCATTTTTCTTGTCGATCTCTTCCCCGAATCCCAAATCTGCCATGACTTTCTTCTTGTAACGGCTCATAGCAGATTCTTCATTATCTCCACCATGCTCATGACCTTGAGCAGAAGGGCTACGCTTCTTCTTCTTATCATCATTACGGCCATCACGTTTAGCAGCACGTTTCAAAGACTTCTTAATAACCGGAATGCTCTCGCTATCGGCCTCGTTATTCAAATAATCCAGCTTCTCGTTATCCTTCAACTTGCGCATTTGCGGGCCAACATTCTTGCGGTAATCGTTAATAGCGTTACGGATCTTCTCAAGACTGTAAGCAGCAGCAAGACGACCGATCACTTTATCTTTAACTTCTTGGATCTCTTTCGGGTCTTCTTCATCTTCATGGGCTCCGGTGTAGAGCAGAGCTTCGTCAATAATCATGTCTTCGATTTTCTTCAACTTCAAATTGATATTCTCCAATTTAGATTCCTCCGGACTAGCAGAATACCGAACACGTTTTCTTTTATCATTGATAAATTCTCCATTTGGAGGAATATCATTATCATCATCTTTATCGTCATCGTCGCAGTCCTCATCATCTTCCTTTCGATTCTTACGGTGTTGCCATTCGTGATCGACTCGATTAACACCACGCATATCTAAGAATTGACGTTTGACTGCCTTCTTTCTACGACGATCTAAGCCAACGTACTTAGACCAGTCAGTTTGTTTTTTATCTACTTGATAACGCGCCTGATCATCCCTGTCATACTCCTCCAAAGAATTCGGAGGTCTATCTGTTAGTTACATATTAAATATTCGCATTAGTTTCGCACACATTTTTCAGGTTAGGTATTTTTTAACTTACCATTTTCATCACGAGATTCGAATGGAATGAATTCGTATTCATCGTCGTCATCCGTTTCGGAAGGATACCAGTTTCTTAGAAGATATTTTGGGGGGCTCCATTGGCGCCCGTAAACCGACTCCAGAGGTGAATCCAAAGTCTCCTCTTGACAGCTGATTGAACCCACGAGCACCACTAGAAGGCACCAAATAGAAGGGTGCCAGTTCATATTCCTGTAAAAAATTTATTAAATAAAATTACATCTAATCAAAATTTCACTTTTCACTTTTTGAAATAAAATGCAGTCAATACTAAATTTTATTTTATTGATCTGCAAGTTGTGTTTTCTTTTTTTTTTTAAATAAATAATTAAATCTTAAAAGTAAAATAGTAATTAACAATTTTGTGCAAAAATAAAATAAAATCATTGTAAATGATTTTACTTTTTTTTTACTTTTTGCAAAATACTTACAAGTATTTTTGCAAAACTACTCTGCTGCCAATTATCAAATTACTTATTTTTTTTAGTACTATTGAAGTATATTTTACTAGTAGGTACTTCACCGGATGATTTCAGAGTTGAAATCATAGAATTTGCCTCCGGTGTTGCGCTTTTATAGCACTATTCAACGACCTGCGCAGTACAATAAAGTTTATAGTATCCCTTTATACACGTGAACATAATTTTTAATACTTTTTTTTATTTTTTAATGCATAAGGTGAATATTTAATCGTTTTAAAATATAGAAAATCACAAAAATCTCATTAATGAGATTAATACGTTAATTTGTTGTTTTTAAAAACAACAAATCTATTGGGGCGAAAGGAAGTAGGTTAGTGTGGGCTAGGTAAAAATATAGAAAATCACAATAAATACATAAAAAATATGTAATTTTTAAATCTGACAGGTCCAAATTTAGGTCAAGTGCAAAGTATTATTTTTTTAGTATAGTGGAAACTATTTATTTAAAGTGATATAATTTGCCTTAAGTTCAATATATTTGTTTAATGTTGAATAATTATTTTTTCGTGCAGTATATTTGTTATAAGTGAATACGATTAAATAAAAAGCGTTTATTATTTAAAAAATTGTATTTAATACATGCATACAAAAATCACAATTTCAAAAGTTTTGTGACAATTTCAAAAGTTTTGTGATTTATTGGATTTCTTTTGATCCACCCAATATGAGATACTTTGAAGTAGGGATTATATAAATTGGTATGTTATTTTCTTATACACTTTTTACATATTTATTTAAATTCCTTTTGAACCTCTAATAAGTCCATGAATCATTTTCCAGTAACTGTCTGAAAAGTAAGGACCTATTTTAATTCGAAAAAATCTTTTTCGTCATTGCGACGAATAAATTATAGTACGACATAATATGTCTTCTTCTGCACAAAATGAGGCTGTCGGATTTTTTTCATTAAAGTCTCGACATAGAGTGTCTGATTAACGATCACATAAAAACTGATCGATAATGCCAGGTATACACCAAAATAGCGAACACGAGCGAACATCAGCGAACACCGAATTATCTTTTATTATCGAGTAATGAGAAAATTATGTAATTTTTTATTTATTTGTTAATTAAAATATGGAAGAGAAGCGGTGATGTACTAATTACAAAAAATGACATTGGTAAACGATTGCTTGTACTGCTTCCTCGCCAATATACGAAGGATATGGGAAACTATGTGATCATTATTTAAAGAGAAAACAAAATTGTTCTCCATTGTACCTGTCTGTCTATCTTACGAACTCCTGAACCGATATTAATGAAACTTGGTTTGTTGGTTGGGTCTGGCTAGTATATGATACCTTATAAAAATTATCATGATATATTATGTAAAAAAATAAACGATTGCTTGTATTGCTTCCTCGCCAATATCCGAAGGATAGGGAGCACTATGTGATCATTTTTCAAACTCGTTCTCCGTTGATCTGTCTGTCTGTCCTCATTGTCACACGTATAACTTACGAACTACTGAACCGATATTAATGAAACTTGATTTGTTGGTCGGGTCTGAAAGGGGGAGGAGTGGTATCTCAAAATTGTTATTTTTTCAAGATTTCTCAAGAACGATGCACGTAACTTGAAAATTTTATAGAATCTATATTGTAGTAACGTATTCCCTTACGATATCTACACTAAACACATTAATTAAGGGGACATCTAAAAAATAGCCTGTTTTCAAATGTTTGTAACTTGGTCAAAAATTAACTTTTTTCAAAACTTTTTTATTCTTCAATGGAGCAAATTGACTCTACTTTATGACGGTCTAATTCGTTCCTGAACATCTTTTCATTTTTCAACTTTTTTATGCAATTATATAAATCTTGAAAAAAAAACTGCATATTTTGACACTTGACGTGGAGCGCATTTATGTAGGAAATGAAATATTAAAATAACCTTTTTGTAGAGAATTTTAATACCTTGAAATTAATGTTCGGGGGAAAAAAATGTGACAAAAAATTCGCAAAGGTATTACAGTTTTAGTGAAAATCAGGAAAAAATAATTCAAATGAATATAGCCGGAGTAATTTTGGTGGTACAGAAAATAAAAATAAATAAAAATG
This sequence comes from Sialis lutaria, assembly GCA_949319165.1. Classification (NCBI taxonomy): domain Eukaryota; kingdom Metazoa; phylum Arthropoda; class Insecta; order Megaloptera; family Sialidae; genus Sialis; species Sialis lutaria. The sequence continues at coordinate 7,267,706 of OX439245.1, read as the reverse complement.
TAGCCTAACTGAACATACCTTAAAAATTACATTTCAGGTGGGTCGAGCTAAAGTTCATATTGAGAAGACATACTCTTTAAAATGCATTTTTATTTTTTCTAATCGAACCATATTACGCGAAGATATTCAACTTTGAAGTCTCAACATCAGAAAACTCGAAAAAAATAAATATGTGTGCATACTGTATACATGCATTTGTGCATGTAAAAATAAATATTTAGTATAAATAAATATTTAGTAAAAATAAGCATTTTTTGACTTCTTAAAATTTTTCATAAGCTGCTTTATTTCGAGAAAAATTTCAATAAATTTCAAATTGTAATTTTTTTGGGTTTTCTGATATTGAGACTTCAAAGTTGTATATCTTCGCGTAATATGGTACGATTACAAAAAATAAAAATGCATTTTAAAGAGTATGTCTTGTCAATATGAACTTTAGCTCGGGCCACCTGAAATGGAATTTTTAAGGTATGTTCTGTTTGGTATAGTCTTACTGTTTATTTACTTGACTTTTATACTCTGTTTAATGTTAGAATTTTTTTATGAAATTCATCAAAAGTCTTTTATTACAATAGATAATCTAAAAGATGTTAAATTAGGCTACATTTTTATTTTCTGTACCACCAAAATTACTCCGGCTATATTCATTTGAATTATTTTTTCCTGATTTTCACTAAAACTGTAATACCTATACGAATTTCTGTCACATTTTTTTCCCCCAAACATTAATTTCAAGGTATTAAAATTCTCTACAAAAAGGTTATTTTAATATTTCATTTTCTACATAAATGCACTCCACGTCAAGTGTCAAAATATGCAGTTTTTTTCAAGATTTATATAATTGCATAAAAAAGTTGAAAAATGAAAAGATGTTGAGGAACGAATTAGACCGTCATAAAGTAGTCAATTTGCTCCATTGAAGAATAAAAAAGTTAATTTTTGACCAAGTTACAAGCATTTGAAAACAGGCTATTTTTTAGGTGTCCCCTTAATTAATGTGTTGAGTGTATATTTGCTTTAAGAAATTGTATTAATTTTTCAATCATTGCTTTTTATCTTGACACATTAAATATCATTTTGACGTTTGTATACCATAAAAATCCAGATTTAGATTGAAATTGTTAAAAATTAAATTAAAATATACGAAAAAATAATCTGCCGTGTGCCACGGGACTTTCTTATACATAATAATGACAGTGAACAGTGTACAAGATTTTTATTTTATTGAAGGATATTTCTGACAAACTAATAAAAGATAGCAAAAAATGAATGGGACATAAACTATTGAAATATTATTATAAACATTACGTATAGAACGAATTTTGTTTAACATAATTACTAAGACGGAAACGGATGTTTACTCTTGTCATTTTTTTAAATTTTGGATATATTTTTGAAATAAGACAAAAATGTTTTAGATAAAAAATGTCGAGTATGTTATTATCTATAATTTATTCTCCATACATTTTTTTCCAACAGTTATGATTTAGCCAGAAATAATTTTTAAAAAGAATTATTTAGAATAATCTATACTGGATACCGGGTGACTTGACCGTACAGATCACGACTCATACGGTCAAGTGACCCGGCAACCACTGCAAACTAAATGAAATAGAGTATACAGTGTTTACCATATTCTCAGTATTACCTACGTATAAGAAAGACCCATGGTTCATATGGCAAACACGTACACTGTTCATTTTCTGTAATACGTATAAGAGAGTCCCATGACACTCATGGCAGATATTTCTTCTCTGTTATGAACCATTTAAAATGTACTTAAAAACGAATACGAAAAAAAAATTAAATTTGTTTTTTCGAAAAAATTAATAGAACATAAATTATAGATACTAATATTACCTACAATTTTCAACATGGGCATTTTTCTCTAATTCGCACTGTTTCAATGTAATTCGAAAAATTCAAAAATCGATGTAGGTAAACATCCGTTTCCGGTTGAAAGATCGTTTTCAAAAAGGAAAGGAGGTTTTCATCCCAGGAAAAAAATAATCTTAATCTTAAGTATAAAATTTTACCTTTCTACGATTTGTCGTATTTGAGTTACAGCGCCCACAGACAGACAGACAGACAGACAGACCGACCGACAGATGTATGTGTATCATGACGAAAATAGTCAGAATGGATTCAGGGAAGATCAAAATTGACAATTCCATCAAAATCCGGATTTCGAAAAAAATCGCGTTCACTTTACCTACTTACTTATACTATATGTATATTTCATATACATAGCTATAAGAAAGTAATAATTTAAGCATAATACGTTTAAGAATAATTTCGAATTAATATTTTTGAAATCATATGAACACTTTATTGGTAGTCATTAAAGTTTCAATAATTAACTACCTTTGGTGAATTTAGCACGAGAAAGCACTGTGCATTCACTTCGTAGTTTTTTTAAATATTAATTATCGATTTAATGTATGATTTTTTTATTTTGCAGGAACGTCCAAAGAAGTGCAAGAACCCAAAAGTTTGCAACCTGTGGCACAAATCTGGAGTAAGATATATGAGAACCTGCCAACCATGCCCTGACATTTACCCTTGGACTGGCAAGACGGGAATCAAGAGCAGTAGAATCGATAACGACATTGAGAATTAGACTTGAAAAAGTAGCGACGTTGTAATTTATTTAAAATATTGGCTGTTATTTTGTCAATAACAATATAATAATATTACTATTCGTAAATAAGTCCTTTTTGATGATGTATAGATTGACGTGGGGTAGGGCGGGGCTTTTAGGTCCACGGGTAAAAAGCTCAACCATACATATCTAAAAAAACTAGTGACGTATTGTTCTTTCTAACTATACGAGCGGTGAGAAAAGAGTGCGGGGAGTGTAACGAGACATCACTGACATTCGAGTGACGACGCTAGCAGGAGATACACGACCACGTCTCAAAATTTTAACGGAAGTAAATTTTTTCATTGTTATTCTTTTTCGTTTTGAGCAGTGTTATTTCGATTACCATGCCTAAACATAGTTTATTAGTATACGTTATTTATTTGTTTTTCACTATGTATTATTAGTTTTAAGCTAGCTTAAACGGTATTTTTTTATAACCTGTAAAAACACTTACACGTAGTTGGGGTAAAAAGGTCCAATAGTGACATTATATAATCAATATATTGGTTATTAAAACTGAACTAAATCTGTAGAGTTGATGCAACGTGCAGCAGATTTAATTATCAATGAAAATAAATATTTTTTCAAAAAAATACTTGTTTTGTAATAAAGACTGTTTAAATATTATGAAACTGAGAATTAAGAAAAATATTTTCTTTTCTAATAATTATTAGAGTTTTTTTGACCTTTTGTTTTTTTGCAATAAAAATATACTTTTGAATTTCATGGGATCAAATATTGTTATTATTTCATAAAACCTTTTTTAAATTAAAATTAAATAATGGACCTTTTAGCCTCTTGGCTGTCCCTTTTTACCTCTACCATGGGGCAAAAAGAGACCGACGACAAGGTCTAGAAAAATTGTAAAATTATGTATTTCTATTATGATAAATGAAACAAAAATTTTGTTAAACATGGTACGATAACTGTTTGTTTGATTAGTGTTGTAGATTTTGATATAGTCGGCTTGGTTTTCACAGTATAATTCTTAATAGTCAAATTGGACCTTTAAGCCCCACCCTACCCTACTTATACTTGTACTAATATGTATTGTATATGTACTTGGAGGTATTTATTATACCTTAATACTCATTTTGTGTAATTTATTTTTGTAAATTATATTATAATTATATAGTTTTTTCGTAATTCAGTACCTATTGTACGCATGTGGACGCATTTTAGTGGACATTGTATTTTGATTTATTTAAAATTTATAGAGCTGTATCTAGAGTTGGAGTTGATTATTTATTTAAATAAGTAAAATAAAATAAAGAATAATTTCGAATTAATATTTTTGAATTTATATGAATACTTTATTGGTATTTATTAAAGTTTGAAAATTAGCTACCTTTGGTGAATTTAGCACGAAAAAACACTGTGCATTCACTTCGTAGTTTTTTTTTTAAATATTATTTATCGATTAAATGTATGATTTTTTATTTTGCAGGAACATCCAACGAAGTGCAACAATCCAAAAGTTTGCAGCATGTGGCACAAATCTGGAGTAAGATATATGAGAACCTGCCAACCATGCCCCGACATTTACCCTTGGACTGGCAAGACGGGAATCAAGAGCAGTAGAATCGATAACGACATTGAGAAATAGAGTTGAAAAAGTAGTGACGTTTGTAATTTATTTAAAATATTGGCTGTTATTTTGTCAATAACAATATAATAATACTACTATTCGTAAACAAGGCCTTTTTGATGATGTATTAGATTGACGTACGTTTATTATGCCTTAATACTCATTTTGTATAATTTATTTTTGTAAATTATATTATAATTATATAGTTTTTTCGTAATTCAGTATTGTACGCATGTGCGTAACATTAAAAACTTTTTAGTGGAAATTGTATTTTGATTTATTTAAAATTTATAGAGCTGTATCTAGAGTTGGAGTTGATTATTTATTTTAATAAGTAAAATAAATAGGTCTTTTCTAGATACGGCTTTGTGAATTTGTCAATATTTTCCTATTCATTTTTTTCAGCTGAAAGTATAAAAATGGTAAATAGATAAATAAAAATATTTTCTTAAGTATACACAACAATATATTTGTCTTTATCATATATAGTATATTAATATAATTATGTTTACAACATTCATAACAACATAAGTTTCAGGATTTAACCCTAAATAAACAGTGGCTCAGTAATGCATGTTATTACACAATAGTATATAACAAAAATAGGTGCTCCGAAACTAGTGCTTAAATAATAAATGAGTGGCTTTATATCAAAGACGGACATTTGTCGTTTCCGTAAAGGTGAGAAAAATGCAATTTTTAGTGTAGAGCATACATTTAATTATGAAGCGAGTCTTCAACTTTGAAGCCGAAAATAACGCAATTACGTCCATTTTTGATAGAAACCAATTACACTATTGGAAAGAGCGCAAAAAATTCTATAAGAATTCACTGCTAACTCAATTTCGATGTTTGTGACAGATGTCCGTCTTTGATATGAAGCCACTCAAATATAATGTGAACAGTGATGGATCATTTTGTGTTAAGTTGAGGAATCGCAATAAATATTTCTGTCACAAGTGTAATTGTGCATATTAACACTTAGACTACCTTTGTATTAATTGTGTGTTTAATTAATGGTGCATAATAGGTGTAAATAAATATGGGTAAAAAATATACGTATGATAATTGTGCTGGACAGATCGGTTTGTGGTGTGCGTTTTTTGGATAACTGGATAGAAAACTAAGGCATAAGAAAGACCGTAAAGGCAAAATATTTATATAGATCCCTACAATAAATTTCCATCACTGTTCTAATTTTTTGAAATTATTGTCTTTTACATTGAAAAGTTTAATAGGGTCAAATCTTTGACATATGATTAATTAACAAATAACATTCTCATATTACATCCCATAAAATATGGTGAAAAATTTCTTAACGGCTTAGGGTAAGACCATGATCGTTTATGCGAATTAGAATCTATCCCAAAACTTGCTTCTAAAATTCCAACATCATTCAACATTTAACAACAATAACGTAGAGTACGAATCAGTTAAGTATATTGTAGACTGAATTAACCCTTAACGAGGCTACATTAAATGGGTACATGTATCATATATATGTAGATTAATGTTTCACACTGAATAGACAATTAGACATCTATAATACGTTTAAAGCCCGTTAAGAGTTATAGGTTATAATCAAATTTGCCTCCAACATTAATTCAGTAAAACTTTAAGAGTATTACAAAATATACTTCTAATTCAACAAAGCTTTTCATTGCTAGTTTAACAATAAGGTCGGTGAGACGCTACATGTATACACATTTAACAAAAATATATGTTATACATTTAAATATTTTAAATACTTTTACCTTATTAGTTCATATTATAACAAAATATGTAAACATCATATTATACCGAATTTAGAAATACTTTACACAAGATATCCGTAATATTTTTATTAAAAATATATACCTCAAATACTTAATTGATATTACGTTTATAATTAATTAATTCTTACATCAATTAAATTTAACATTATACTTAAATGTAACATGAATTAAAATTGGAGTGCGTTTGAGTCCCCTTGCAAAATTTAATACTAAGTTTTTTTAATAGTAAACGATTAAATAATATATGCCTCATAACGCGGTAATAAAAGGTTTGGTTATATCCCTTCATTTCCAAAAATATATAGAAATAATAAACAAATATACAGTTATTAATAGTATGATATTCAGTGCTGTTTTACTTTGCTGAAATTATCACGCAGAAATGTATGAATTTACATACCATTTTTCTTGTCGATCTCTTCCCCGAATCCCAAATCTGCCATGACTTTCTTCTTGTAACGGCTCATAGCAGATTCTTCATTATCTCCACCATGCTCATGACCTTGAGCAGAAGGGCTACGCTTCTTCTTCTTATCATCATTACGGCCATCACGTTTAGCAGCACGTTTCAAAGACTTCTTAATAACCGGAATGCTCTCGCTATCGGCCTCGTTATTCAAATAATCCAGCTTCTCGTTATCCTTCAACTTGCGCATTTGCGGGCCAACATTCTTGCGGTAATCGTTAATAGCGTTACGGATCTTCTCAAGACTGTAAGCAGCAGCAAGACGACCGATCACTTTATCTTTAACTTCTTGGATCTCTTTCGGGTCTTCTTCATCTTCATGGGCTCCGGTGTAGAGCAGAGCTTCGTCAATAATCATGTCTTCGATTTTCTTCAACTTCAAATTGATATTCTCCAATTTAGATTCCTCCGGACTAGCAGAATACCGAACACGTTTTCTTTTATCATTGATAAATTCTCCATTTGGAGGAATATCATTATCATCATCTTTATCGTCATCGTCGCAGTCCTCATCATCTTCCTTTCGATTCTTACGGTGTTGCCATTCGTGATCGACTCGATTAACACCACGCATATCTAAGAATTGACGTTTGACTGCCTTCTTTCTACGACGATCTAAGCCAACGTACTTAGACCAGTCAGTTTGTTTTTTATCTACTTGATAACGCGCCTGATCATCCCTGTCATACTCCTCCAAAGAATTCGGAGGTCTATCTGTTAGTTACATATTAAATATTCGCATTAGTTTCGCACACATTTTTCAGGTTAGGTATTTTTTAACTTACCATTTTCATCACGAGATTCGAATGGAATGAATTCGTATTCATCGTCGTCATCCGTTTCGGAAGGATACCAGTTTCTTAGAAGATATTTTGGGGGGCTCCATTGGCGCCCGTAAACCGACTCCAGAGGTGAATCCAAAGTCTCCTCTTGACAGCTGATTGAACCCACGAGCACCACTAGAAGGCACCAAATAGAAGGGTGCCAGTTCATATTCCTGTAAAAAATTTATTAAATAAAATTACATCTAATCAAAATTTCACTTTTCACTTTTTGAAATAAAATGCAGTCAATACTAAATTTTATTTTATTGATCTGCAAGTTGTGTTTTCTTTTTTTTTTTAAATAAATAATTAAATCTTAAAAGTAAAATAGTAATTAACAATTTTGTGCAAAAATAAAATAAAATCATTGTAAATGATTTTACTTTTTTTTTACTTTTTGCAAAATACTTACAAGTATTTTTGCAAAACTACTCTGCTGCCAATTATCAAATTACTTATTTTTTTTAGTACTATTGAAGTATATTTTACTAGTAGGTACTTCACCGGATGATTTCAGAGTTGAAATCATAGAATTTGCCTCCGGTGTTGCGCTTTTATAGCACTATTCAACGACCTGCGCAGTACAATAAAGTTTATAGTATCCCTTTATACACGTGAACATAATTTTTAATACTTTTTTTTATTTTTTAATGCATAAGGTGAATATTTAATCGTTTTAAAATATAGAAAATCACAAAAATCTCATTAATGAGATTAATACGTTAATTTGTTGTTTTTAAAAACAACAAATCTATTGGGGCGAAAGGAAGTAGGTTAGTGTGGGCTAGGTAAAAATATAGAAAATCACAATAAATACATAAAAAATATGTAATTTTTAAATCTGACAGGTCCAAATTTAGGTCAAGTGCAAAGTATTATTTTTTTAGTATAGTGGAAACTATTTATTTAAAGTGATATAATTTGCCTTAAGTTCAATATATTTGTTTAATGTTGAATAATTATTTTTTCGTGCAGTATATTTGTTATAAGTGAATACGATTAAATAAAAAGCGTTTATTATTTAAAAAATTGTATTTAATACATGCATACAAAAATCACAATTTCAAAAGTTTTGTGACAATTTCAAAAGTTTTGTGATTTATTGGATTTCTTTTGATCCACCCAATATGAGATACTTTGAAGTAGGGATTATATAAATTGGTATGTTATTTTCTTATACACTTTTTACATATTTATTTAAATTCCTTTTGAACCTCTAATAAGTCCATGAATCATTTTCCAGTAACTGTCTGAAAAGTAAGGACCTATTTTAATTCGAAAAAATCTTTTTCGTCATTGCGACGAATAAATTATAGTACGACATAATATGTCTTCTTCTGCACAAAATGAGGCTGTCGGATTTTTTTCATTAAAGTCTCGACATAGAGTGTCTGATTAACGATCACATAAAAACTGATCGATAATGCCAGGTATACACCAAAATAGCGAACACGAGCGAACATCAGCGAACACCGAATTATCTTTTATTATCGAGTAATGAGAAAATTATGTAATTTTTTATTTATTTGTTAATTAAAATATGGAAGAGAAGCGGTGATGTACTAATTACAAAAAATGACATTGGTAAACGATTGCTTGTACTGCTTCCTCGCCAATATCCGAAGGATATGGGAAACTATGTGATCATTATTTAAAGAGAAAACAAAATTGTTCTCCATTGTACCTGTCTGTCTATCTTACGAACTCCTGAACCGATATTAATGAAACTTGGTTTGTTGGTTGGGTCTGGCTAGTATATGATACCTTATAAAAATTATCATGATATATTATGTAAAAAAATAAACGATTGCTTGTATTGCTTCCTCGCCAATATCCGAAGGATAGGGAGCACTATGTGATCATTTTTCAAACTCGTTCTCCGTTGATCTGTCTGTCTGTCCTCATTGTCACACGTATAACTTACGAACTACTGAACCGATATTAATGAAACTTGATTTGTTGGTCGGGTCTGAAAGGGGGAGGAGTGGTATCTCAAAATTGTTATTTTTTCAAGATTTCTCAAGAACGATGCACGTAACTTGAAAATTTTATAGAATCTATATTGTAGTAACGTATTCCCTTACGATATCTACACTAAACACATTAATTAAGGGGACATCTAAAAAATAGCCTGTTTTCAAATGTTTGTAACTTGGTCAAAAATTAACTTTTTTCAAAACTTTTTTATTCTTCAATGGAGCAAATTGACTCTACTTTATGACGGTCTAATTCGTTCCTGAACATCTTTTCATTTTTCAACTTTTTTATGCAATTATATAAATCTTGAAAAAAAAACTGCATATTTTGACACTTGACGTGGAGCGCATTTATGTAGGAAATGAAATATTAAAATAACCTTTTTGTAGAGAATTTTAATACCTTGAAATTAATGTTCGGGGGAAAAAAATGTGACAAAAAATTCGCAAAGGTATTACAGTTTTAGTGAAAATCAGGAAAAAATAATTCAAATGAATATAGCCGGAGTAATTTTGGTGGTACAGAAAATAAAAATAAATAAAAATGTAGCCTAACTGAACATACCTTAAAAATTACATTTCAGGTGGGTCGAGCTAATGTTCATATTGAGAAGACATACTCTTTAAAATGCATTTTTATTTTTTCTAATCGAACCATATTACGCGAAGATATTCAACTTTGAAGTCTCAACATCAGAAAACTCGAAAAAAATAAATATGTGTGCATACTGTATACATGCATTTGTGCATGTAAAAATAAATATTTAGTATAAATAAATATTTAGTAAAAATAAGCATTTTTTGACTTCTTAAAATTTTTCATAAGCTGCTTTATTTCGAGAAAAATTTCAATAAATTTCAAATTGTAATTTTTTTGGGTTTTCTGATATTGAGACTTCAAAGTTGTATATCTTCGCGTAATATGGTACGATTACAAAAAATAAAAATGCATTTTAAAGAGTATGTCTTGTCAATATGAACTTTAGCTCGGGCCACCTGAAATGGAATTTTTAAGGTATGTTCTGTTTGGTATAGTCTTACTGTTTATTTACTTGACTTTTATACTCTGTTTAATGTTAGAATTTTTTTATGAAATTCATCAAAAGTCTTTTATTACAATAGATAATCTAAAAGATGTTAAATTAGGCTACATTTTTATTTTCTGTACCACCAAAATTACTCCGGCTATATTCATTTGAATTATTTTTTCCTGATTTTCACTAAAACTGTAATACCTATACGAATTTCTGTCACATTTTTTTCCCCCAAACATTAATTTCAAGGTATTAAAATTCTCTACAAAAAGGTTATTTTAATATTTCATTTTCTACATAAATGCACTCCACGTCAAGTGTCAAAATATGCAGTTTTTTTCAAGATTTATATAATTGCATAAAAAAGTTGAAAAATGAAAAGATGTTGAGGAACGAATTAGACCGTCATAAAGTAGTCAATTTGCTCCATTGAAGAATAAAAAAGTTAATTTTTGACCAAGTTACAAGCATTTGAAAACAGGCTATTTTTTAGGTGTCCCCTTAATTAATGTGTTGAGTGTATATTTGCTTTAAGAAATTGTATTAATTTTTCAATCATTGCTTTTTATCTTGACACATTAAATATCATTTTGACGTTTGTATACCATAAAAATCCAGATTTAGATTGAAATTGTTAAAAATTAAATTAAAATATACGAAAAAATAATCTGCCGTGTGCCACGGGACTTTCTTATACATAATAATGACAGTGAACAGTGTACAAGATTTTTATTTTATTGAAGGATATTTCTGACAAACTAATAAAAGATAGCAAAAAATGAATGGGACATAAACTATTGAAATATTATTATAAACATTACGTATAGAACGAATTTTGTTTAACATAATTACTAAGACGGAAACGGATGTTTACTCTTGTCATTTTTTTAAATTTTGGATATATTTTTGAAATAAGACAAAAATGTTTTAGATAAAAAATGTCGAGTATGTTATTATCTATAATTTATTCTCCATACATTTTTTTCCAACAGTTATGATTTAGCCAGAAATAATTTTTAAAAAGAATTATTTAGAATAATCTATACTGGATACCGGGTGACTTGACCGTACAGATCACGACTCATACGGTCAAGTGACCCGGCAACCACTGCAAACTAAATGAAATAGAGTATACAGTGTTTACCATATTCTCAGTATTACCTACGTATAAGAAAGACCCATGGTTCATATGGCAAACACGTACACTGTTCATTTTCTGTAATACGTATAAGAGAGTCCCATGACACTCATGGCAGATATTTCTTCTCTGTTATGAACCATTTAAAATGTACTTAAAAACGAATACGAAAAAAAAATTAAATTTGTTTTTTCGAAAAAATTAATAGAACATAAATTATAGATACTAATATTACCTACAATTTTCAACATGGGCATTTTTCTCTAATTCGCACTGTTTCAATGTAATTCGAAAAATTCAAAAATCGATGTAGGTAAACATCCGTTTCCGGTTGAAAGATCGTTTTCAAAAAGGAAAGGAGGTTTTCATCCCAGGAAAAAAATAATCTTAATCTTAAGTATAAAATTTTACCTTTCTACGATTTGTCGTATTTGAGTTACAGCGCCCACAGACAGACAGACAGACAGACAGACCGACCGACAGATGTATGTGTATCATGACGAAAATAGTCAGAATGGATTCAGGGAAGATCAAAATTGACAATTCCATCAAAATCCGGATTTCGAAAAAAATCGCGTTCACTTTACCTACTTACTTATACTATATGTATATTTCATATACATAGGTATAAGAAAGTAATAATTTAAGCATAATACGTTTAAGAATAATTTCGAATTAATATTTTTGAAATCATATGAACACTTTATTGGTAGTCATTAAAGTTTCAATAATTAACTACCTTTGGTGAATTTAGCACGAGAAAGCACTGTGCATTCACTTCGTAGTTTTTTTAAATATTAATTATCGATTTAATGTATGATTTTTTTATTTTGCAGGAACGTCCAAAGAAGTGCAAGAACCCAAAAGTTTGCAACCTGTGGCACAAATCTGGAGTAAGATATATGAGAACCTGCCAACCATGCCCTGACATTTACCCTTGGACTGGCAAGACGGGAATCAAGAGCAGTAGAATCGATAACGACATTGAGAATTAGACTTGAAAAAGTAGCGACGTTGTAATTTATTTAAAATATTGGCTGTTATTTTGTCAATAACAATATAATAATATTACTATTCGTAAATAAGTCCTTTTTGATGATGTATAGATTGACGTGGGGTAGGGCGGGGCTTTTAGGTCCACGGGTAAAAAGCTCAACCATACATATCTAAAAAAACTAGTGACGTATTGTTCTTTCTAACTATACGAGCGGTGAGAAAAGAGTGCGGGGAGTGTAACGAGACATCACTGACATTCGAGTGACGACGCTAGCAGGAGATACACGACCACGTCTCAAAATTTTAACGGAAGTAAATTTTTTCATTGTTATTCTTTTTCGTTTTGAGCAGTGTTATTTCGTTTACCATGCCTAAACATAGTTTATTAGTATACGTTATTTATTTGTTTTTCACTATGTATTATTAGTTTTATGCTAGTTTGAACGGTATTTTTTTATAACCTGTAAAAACACTTACACGTGGTTGGGGTAAAAAGGTCCAATAGTGACATTTTAGCCCACATTAATTCTTTTTACCCCATAATCAATATATTGGTTATTAAAACTGATCGTGGCACTAAATCTGTAGAGTTGATGCAACGTGCAGCAGATTTAATTATCAATGAAAATAAATATTTTTTCAAAAAAATACTTGTTTTGTAATAAAGACTGTTTAAATATTATGAAACTGAGAATTAAGAAAAATATTTTCTTTTCTAATAATTATTAGAGTTTTTTTGACCTTTTGTTTTTTTGCAATAAAAATATACTTTTGAATTTCATGGGATCAAATATTGTTATTATTTCATAAAACCTTTTTTAAATTAAAATTAAATAATGGACCTTTTAGCCTCTTGGCTGTCCCTTTTTACCTCTACCATGGGGCAAAAAGAGACCGACGACAAGGTCTAGAAAAATTGTAAAATTATGTATTTCTATTATGATAAATGAAACAAAAATTTTGTTAAACATGGTACGATAACTGTTTGTTTGATTAGTGTTGTAGATTTTGATATAGTCGGCTTGGTTTTCACAGTATAATTCTTAATAGTCAAATTGGACCTTTAAGCCCCACCCTACCCTACTTATACTTGTACTAATATGTATTGTATATGTACTTGGAGGTATTTATTATACCTTAATACTCATTTTGTGTAATTTATTTTTGTAAATTATATTATAATTATATAGTTTTTTCGTAATTCAGTACCTATTGTACGCATGTGCCGTAACATTAAAAACTTTTTAGTGGACATTGTATTTTGATTTATTTAAAATTTATAGAGCTGTATCTAGAGTTGGAGTTGATTATTTATTTAAATAAGTAAAATAAAATAAAGAATAATTTCGAATTAATATTTTTGAATTTATATGAATACTTTATTGGTATTTATTAAAGTTTGAAAATTAGCTACCTTTGGTGAATTTAGCACGAAAAAACACTGTGCATTCACTTCGTAGTTTTTTTTAAATATTATTTATCGATTAAATGTATGATTTTTTATTTTGCAGGAACATCCAACGAAGTGCAACAATCCAAAAGTTTGCAGCATGTGGCACAAATCTGGAGTAAGATATATGAGAAACCTGCCAACCATGCCCCGACATTTACCCTTGGACTGGCAAGACGGGAATCAAGAGCAGTAGAATCGATAACGACATTGAGAAATAGAGTTGAAAAAGTAGTGACGTTTGTAATTTATTTAAAATATTGGCTGTTATTTTGTCAATAACAATATAATAATACTACTATTCGTAAACAAGGCCTTTTTGATGATGTATTAGATTGACGTACGTTTATTATGCCTTAATACTCATTTTGTATAATTTATTTTTGTAAATTATATTATAATTATATAGTTTTTTCGTAATTCAGTATTGTACGCATGTGCGTAACATTAAAAACTTTTTAGTGGAAATTGTATTTTGATTTATTTAAAATTTATAGAGCTGTATCTAGAGTTGGAGTTGATTATTTATTTTAATAAGTAAAATAAATAGGTCTTTTCTAGATACGGCTTTGTGAATTTGTCAATATTTTCCTATTCATTTTTTTCAGCTGAAAGTATAAAAATGGTAAATAGATAAATAAAAATATTTTCTTAAGTATACACAACAATATATTTGTCTTTATCATATATAGTATATTAATATAATTATGTTTACAACATTCATAACAACATAAGTTTCAGGATTTAACCCTAAATAAACAGTGGCTCAGTAATGCATGTTATTACACAATAGTATATAACAAAAATAGGTGCTCCGAAACTAGTGCTTAAATAATAAATATAATGTGAACAGTGATGGATCATTTTGTGTTAAGTTGAGGAATCGCAATAAATATTTCTGTCACAAGTGTAATTGTGGATATTAACACTTAGACTACCTTTGTATTAATTGTGTGTTTAATTAATGGTGCATAATAGGTGTAAATAAATATGGGTAAAAAATATACGTATGATAATTGTGCTGGACAGATCGGTTTGTGGTGTGCGTTTTTTGGATAACTGGATAGAAAACTAAGGCATAAGAAAGACCGTAAAGGCAAAATATTTATATAGATCCCTACAATAAATTTCCATCACTGTTCTAATTTTTTGAAATTATTGTCTTTTACATTGAAAAGTTTAATAGGGTCAAATCTTTGACATAAGATTAATTAACATAAAACATTCTCATGATGTTACTTCCCATAAAATATGGTGAATAACATCTTGACGGTCAGGGAAAGACCATGATCGTTTATGCGAATTAGAATCTATGTTATTAATTTCAGTCCCAACACTTCCTTTAAAATTCCAACATCATTCAACATTTAACAACAATAACGTAGAGTACGAATCAGTTAAGTATATTGTAGACTGAATTAACCCTTAACGAGGCTACATTAAATGGGTACATGTATCATATATATGTAGATTAATGTTTCACACTGCATAGACAATTAGACATCTATAATACGTTTAAAGCCCGTTAAGAGTTATAGGTTATAATCAAATTTGCCTCCAACATTAATTCAGTAAAACTTTAAGAGTATTACAAAATATACTTCTAATTCAACAAAGCTTTTCATTACTAGTTTAACAATAAGGTCGGTGAGACGCTACATGTATACACATTTAACAAAAATATATGTTATACATTTAAATATTTTAAATACTTTTACCTTATTAGTTCATATTATAACAAAATATGTAAACATCATATTATACCGAATTTAGAAATACTTTACACAAGATATCCGTAATATTTTTATTAAAAATATATACCTCAAATACTTAATTGATATTACGTTCATAATTAATTAATTCTTACATCAATTAAATTTAACATTATACTTAAATGTAACATGAATTAAAATTGGAGTGCGTTTGAGTCCCCTTGCAAAATTTAATACTAAGTTTTTTTAATAGTAAACGATTAAATAATATATGCCTCATAACGCGGTAATAAAAGGTTTGGTTATATCCCTTCATTTCCAAAAATATGTAGAAATAATAAACAAATATACAGTTATTAATAGTATGATATTCAGTGCTGTTTTACTTTGCTGAAATTATCACGCAGAAATGTATGAATTTACATACCATTTTTCTTGTCGATCTCTTCCCCGAATCCCAAATCTGCCATGACTTTCTTCTTGTAACGGCTCATAGCAGATTCTTCATTATCTCCACCATGCTCATGACCTTGAGCAGAAGGGCTACGCTTCTTCTTCTTATCATCATTACGGCCATCACGTTTAGCAGCACGTTTCAAAGACTTCTTAATAACCGGAATGCTCTCGTTATCGGCCTCGTTATTCAAATAGTCCAGCTTCTCATTATCCTTCAACTTGCGCATTTGCGGGCCAACATTCTTGCGGTAATCGTTAATAGCGTTACGGATCTTCTCAAGACTGTAAGCAGCAGCAAGACGACCGATCACTTTATCTTTAACTTCTTGGATCTCTTTCGGGTCTTCTTCATCTTCATGGGCTCCGGTGTAGAGCAGAGCTTCGTCAATAATCATGTCTTCGATTTTCTTCAACTTCAAATTGATATTCTCCAATTTAGATTCCTCCGGACTAGCAGAATACCGAACACGTTTTCTTTTATCATTGATAAATTCTCCATTTGGAGGAATTTCATTATCATCATCTTTATCGTCATCGTCGCAGTCCTCATCATCTTCCTTTCGATTCTTACGGTGTTGCCATTCGTGATCGACTCGATTAACACCACGCATATCTAAGAATTGACGTTTGACTGCCTTCTTTCTACGACGATCTAAGCCAACGTACTTAGACCAGTCAGTTTGTTTTTTATCTACTTGATAACGCGCCTGATCATCCCTGTCATACTCCTCCAGAGAATTCGGAGGTCTATCTGTTAGTTACATATTAAATATTCGCATTAGTTTCGCACACATTTTTCAGGTTAGGTTTTTTTTAACTTACCATTTTCATCACGAGATTCGAATGGAATGAATTCGTATTCATCGTCGTCATCCGTTTCGGAAGGATACCAGTTTCTTAGAAGATATTTTGGGGGGCTCCATTGGCGCCCGTAAACCGACTCCAGAGGTGAATCCAAAGTCTCCTCTTGACAGCTGATTGAACCCACGAGCACCACTAGAAGGCACCAAATAGAAGGATGCCAGTTCATATTCCTGTAAAAAATGTATAAAATAAAATTACATCTAATCAAAATGCACACTTTTCACTTTTTGAAATAAAATGCAGTCAATACCAAATTTTATTTTATTGATCTGCAAATTGTGTTTTCTTTTTTTTTTTTTTTAATAAATAATTAAATCTTAAAAGTAAAATAGTAATTAACAATTTTGTGCAAAAATAAAATAAAATCATTGTAAATGATTTTACTTTTTTTTTACTTTTTGCAAAATACTTACAATTATTTTTGCAAAACTACTCTGATGTCAATTATCAAATCACTTATTTGTTTAGTACTATTGAAGTATATTTTACTAGTAGGTACTTCACCGGATGATTTCAGAGTTGAAATCATAGAATTTGCCTCCGGTGTTGCGCTTTTATAGCACTATTCACAGACCTGCGCAGAACAATATTCCTAAATCAATACTAAATGGATTGAAGAAAACAACCAAACTATAGTAGAACTTCGTAAATTTGTGTTATCAAATTACAATTAATTAATTATCAAATTATTATTTATTTTTACAATATTTTAAAAACTATTAAAACACTCTACAACTTCGATTAGTTGTGTATATGAATAAAAAAAATATATATATAATAAATTATAATAAAATAACTAATATAAATTAAATAATTATTTTTATTTATAATGATTTTTTTGTAATATTAATATTCGTTCATATAAAGTTTTAAATAAATATATAAAACTATTTTTTTATAAATAACAGATAGTATTTTTATCGAAGTTGGACTATATAATCATAATTAAATACTTGTTGCACGTGTACGATAAATTATTGTAGGTATATCTAATACGCAAAAATATTTTATTAAGGATTTTAGATATTAATTAGTTATTTATATTTATACAAAAGCTACAGGTGTATGTACTGCATGTATGTATGTTTAATAAAGTTATTTTTTGCCATGTCAATTTTATTGTTTTCAGAATTTTCAATGTTTGAAATATCATTAGCTTAAATTGTTGTGGAATTTCATATAAATTCCTATCTACTATATATTACTTTTTAATTGAGAATATACATATTTTTACTTGTTATTTTGTCTGCAAAAGGTGTGTGGTGAATGTATGGTAACATACATATATATATAGTATTTAAAATTATGTAAAGGTTTAAGTTATAAAGCATTTATAATTTCTTAGAAAATATTATATTTGAATTTTGGTGATAATTATAAAGCTATATTTTGTTTTCATCCTTCAATGGTGCAAAATATTGAAAAGCCGTTTGAGAAAGTTGTCTAAAGAAAGATTCTAGGAACTAATTAAATTTAATAAAAAAATTCGATACGTAGAGATTTATATTTCATTTTTGAACCTGTCATATTTGTTTAGTATATGAATGTTTTGATATCAATAAAAGAAAATAAATAAAAAATAAAGCAATTATTTTTATTTTTCTGTATTATTCCATACTATATAAGATATACTTTCCATAATGTCACTTCAAGTTCATTTTTACTTAAAAGCTTAAGTTGTTATGATACTATAAATAAATTGAATTTTTGTACCAATTCCCGTCTTTTGAAAAAAGGATTTATAACTAGAGTTTCAGCTGTAGACATGTTTGTACACTTATTACATATTAGAGAAAATAAATTTGTAAAAAAAAAATATAATTTTTAACGTTTATTTTTTTACTGAAACTTCAATCAAACTCAAATGGACAAAATTTTTGAGAAAAAAAACAACTTTAAAACAAACTTTCTTTAAACCAGTCAATGATTTTTAATTGAAATTTAAATAAAATAAATTAAATTAAGGAAGCTGATACTATAGAAAAATAACAGAGATTTCGATGAAACTTTGAAAATAACAAGACTTTTATATTTAAAAAAATCCTTGCAAATTTATCAGAAGATAATTTAAGAGATAATAAATAAACAAATTAACATGCATTTTTATGAGAACTACATAATTTCAGGACATTTCAAAGTTTTTTTTCGATGGAAATTTGAGCATAGGTATATTCTTTATTCATTTACAAATGAATATTCTTTATTATATTTATTCAATTTTTTATATTCTTTATTCATTTATTCAAAAATGATAAGTATGCGGAAAAAAGAGATTTTGCCTCATTTCACTCTATGCTTATTCACAGGTGCTTACCCGCACCGTTTCCCGTAAAACCAGCCCCGCATCCTATGTGTCAACCTTCTTAATACAAAATTAGAAGAGTGTTAATTTTTCTTATAAATACAATTTGCAATAATTTTTTTTCGAAATGTTATTAATTAAAAAAATATGTGTCGATACGTTGATAATAATTAATAAAATATTAATTTAGTTCTAAAGATTGTATTTTAAAAAATATACATTCGAGCTATTCCGGAAATGGAGCTTGAAGCTTCAAGCCAACGTGCAAACATCGACTCCAAAAGCCAAAGTTTTCGCATAAAAATTTATTTCATCGGGACACATCTAATATTATTAATTAAAATTGGCGAAAAAAAACAGAGATGATATCACTAAACTAGTTAATATTTAAGATCAATATATGTAACGTATAAATTTATTAAGACCGCACCTAGGTTTTCTCCATTAGGAAAAGGCTTGCCCAGAAGAAAATATTACAAATATATTCCACAATAAACGAAGATGGACATATACATTACCATATGTACTTCTTTGTTATTTGATTGTCTTTTTTATAACAGAAATTCATTACTACGTAAACTCTATTCGTTGTCGAATCAAAAACTTATTTTTTTCAAATATCATACTTTATTAATGAAATAATTAAGAATACTATCTAAATCTTAGAAGTAAGTAAAATATTTTTCTATGTTCAAATATAAATAATCATAGTTTTATAAAAGCAAAGTAATTTGTCTGATAAACCAGACAGAGCATAGTTGGATAGGGAGTTTAAGTATTTTCATCATAGTATTAATTGGTTCGGAATAAGATAGACGCTTTTATTCGTTTTTAATAAAAGTGCAATATGGGAAATAAAGTAGCTACATTCACCGAAGAGCAGTTGGAAAATTACCAGGTATTTCAAATTAATTGTTAACTTTTATCTTTATAATTTTTAGCTTATGTATATGAAAAAATTCATTATTTGTTTATTTTTAAAAGGACTGTACATTTTTTACTAGAAAGGAGATTTTAAGGTATGTAATATTTTTCAATTAATTATATTATTGTAGGAGGTCAGTTTTAATAAGATATTTTTCTGGAGTCTATACCGGGTGTCCCATTTTAATCTATCACTCCTCTATTTTTTTTATCTATCAATTAAATCAAAAAATGTTTCGAATAAAAGTTGTTTAGTTTTGAGGGGGGCACAAAATGGCGTTATTAATTTTTGATTTTTTGGACGTCTTCATGGTCAAATAGGATCAACATTTTTTTGTTCAAATGGAAACCTTTATTTTTTATTACGGTATATTATTGTTTGGAAAAAAACAAGCAGCTTTTGTTTAAAAAAAATTGTATTTTTTTTAATATTTAAAAAATTATTTTAGAATTTAGATATTTACTATTTTTTTACTCGAAACCCATTAACTTTAGTGGAAAAATGTAAAAAAAATGTTTATTTTAATCTGATATAACTAGAAAAATGATTTCAGATTTTTTTGAATTATTATATTTTTTTTTGCTTTAATATTTTTAAGAGCAAAAGTTAAAAAAAATCCTGATTTAACTTTCCTAGTTATATCAGATTAAAATAAACATTTTTTGTTTTTTCTACTTTTCCTCTAAAGTTAATGGGTTTCGAGTAATCTAAAATAATTTTGTTAAATATAAAAAAAAATGAAGTCATACAAAAATTTGTTTAAAACAAAAGCTGCTTGTTTTTTCCAAACAATAAGATACCGTAATAAAAAATAAAGGTTTCCATTTGAACAAAAAAATGTTGATCCTATTTGACCATGAAGACGTTTAAAAAATCAAAAATGAATAATACCATTTTGTGTCCCCCTCAAAACCAAACAACTTTTATTCGCAACATTTTTTGATTTAATTGATAGGTAAAAAAAAAATAGGTGGGTGATAGATTAAAATGGGATACATGTATATGGGAAAATTATTATAGAAATATACCAAAGAATGTGATAATACATATAGAGAGAATTTTTTATATAAAACTGAATCGGAAAATTTGTTTAAAGCTAAATATATCTAAATTCAACGCATTAAATTCGGTAGCTATGAATTGAATAACGATTTCATATGTCTAAAGAATTTTGACACAATAGAAGTTAAATTTTTATAGCTTTATATATAGACAAAAATATATATTTTCGTCTTATTTCACACACTTCTATGAAATAAGTATATAATTAATATTATAATACATACATATATAAGGTACTGGTACCAATCTTGCACACTTTAAGAGCAAGGTATACTTTTTTTAGGATTGATGGGCTTCATTTTTGTAATTTTTATGAACTCATGTTACTAATAAAACAAGTACCTCTTTATTGTTATAGTTGCCTAGAACAGGCTGGTCCAACCCGCGGCCCGCGGGCCGCATGCGGCCCCCGAGCACATTTCGTGCGGCCCGCATAAGATTTAATATAAAATATAAAGATTAAAAAAAAGTAAAATATGAAAATAATTAACGATATCAAGTAAAAAAAAAATCAGATTTTTTGTGTTATAAAGTAGTATAGATAGAGATATAAATAAATTAATCAAGTCAAAAAAAAGGTCTTTAAATTTTTTTGCGGCCCTTAACAAATTTGTTCGCTATTTTTTTTGCGCTCTGCGGCCCACGAGGGTCAAAAGGTTGGACACCTATGGCCTAGAACACTAAAAAAAGATTTGATTTCGAAAAATGTTGTTTTTAATTTATATTCAGAACACATGTACCTACATTTAATGGAATATTTTACTTTGTTAATTATTAAAAGAAAAAAAGTTTAATTTAATTTGAAAATTGAAATAGACAGAACGGTATATAATAGTAACATATACTTATTTGCTGTAATGGTAGAGCTAGTTTTTCATTATTTTGAATAATTTACACATGAATATATTTGCTTTATAATTATTATACATAGTATTTAAAAGGGTTGAAGTTTCGAATAATTAATTTTTAAAACGTCTCTATATAGCAAATTGTGTAGAATTTCAATAAATAGAGCACTTTTGGTAAGTTCTCTCATTTACATTGTGTTGAAAGCTCTATTTTTAATATCCAATTGCTCAAAAACCATACGTCCAATATTTTAAATAAAAATTAGTAAAATATATGAACTATCCATAAATATAATATTAAAATTTTAGACTTTTATCTATACATTGCTCTAATGATCGAATAACCTTAAATCAAGTTAATTACCAAAGTTCGCAAATATATATTTTGTTTTTTTAAATTAAAGCCTTTTATTTTGTTTATGTTTTTTCTCCAGCAATGGACATAGTAAAACCAGTGATGGACACTTGCCAATAGTTACAGAATGATTAGTACTGCTACACAAACGTTATAAAATAAAGAATCATAAAATTTGAAACAATGTAAAGCTGATGTTATGATAATATAATAATTAATAAATAGATTTTACTAATAATTAGTTTAAATGTCCACCATTTTGACACCCATTGACCGATTGTCATCAAATTAGGTTGTTTTACAGTTAAGTGTAATTATGATTCAGTAACAGCAACTTAATCAAACATCAACAAATATTTCTAATTTAGTGCAATTAATTTACTAAGTCTCCAACAGTCGTACCTTGACGACTGTTCAAAAGAAAGAAAGCATTACGAAATTTTATTTCTGAAAATTAAACAAAAATATTTGAAGGGGTCAAATCTCCATATTTTTATTTGTGAGTGTATTTTTTTAAATGAAAACTTATATTACTGTTTAAATGATATATGAATTTACGTGGAAAATAAGAAACTTTTATTTTTTAATTTTTCGAAATAAAATTTAGTAATGTATTATTTATAATAAATACCCCGTTTTGTATTTTTATGTTTTAAAGTTTTCCACACATTTTTAGAATCTACAAACGTTTTCGAAGTATTAATCCACAAATAATACCACAAAAAATGACGCAAAATGAACCTTCAACAATACATATTTCACTGGAAACTATGGAAAAACTACCAGAGCTTAGGGTATGAACAAATTGTCATTATTTAATAAAAATTGTTAAATATTACATTATTAGGTATCTTAGAAACCGGTTATAACAACATCGAAGAGGCCGGTCATTTTAGGTCGTTAAAACCGAATGTCGTAATAACCTATAATAAGATTTTTTAAAGGTATTTATCGGAAAAATTAAAAATTTCATGAGTATGCTGAAATTTTGTGAAATTCACCATCTGTGAGCGAAGATATCGTCAAAATAAAATCAAAATTTTTAGCACAGACTAATAAATATGTAAATTAATCTCTCCACCAATCACGTACCAGTATACGAATATTTGAAATCAACAACTGTTTTCTGTTTATTAGAATTAAACCTAACGTTTACAATCCATGACGTATTATTATAGTATGTCAAACAATTATTTTTTGTACAAAACAATATATTTAAAAAATAAAACGGGCAAGTGCGTGTTGGGCACCCACACGATAGGGTTCGTAGTCATTCTCACTACGAATTATAAAAAGAGTTTTTTCAAAATTTTCGTGACCGAAGGGTTAATATCAAAAAGTCATTTGGCTTTTATTATTGCATTTTAGGAGACCTATCAAAAGACACCCCACTCAATGGGGTAAATGAAAAAAATGTGAGTTAACTTTTCAATCTATGATAGGGGGGTCCAAAATATTTTTGACAATGTTCGTTATAATTTTCAGTGAAAGTACTAATTAAAAGCTACATTCTGATTTTTTCACATTTTTTGAATCGATAGTTTAGAAAATAGAGGGGGGGACGCTCTGACAGCGACATTAAAAAGCAAATATTTGGTGACTGAAGGGTTGAAATCAAAAAGTTATCTGACATTTTTTATTGCATTTTAGGAGACCTATTAAATGACACCCCACTCAATGGGGTAAATGGGGAAAAATGAGAGTTCACTTTTCAGTCTATAGAAAGGGGGTCCAAAATATTTTTGAGAATATTCGTTATAATTTTCAGTGAAAGTACTAATTAATAGCTACATTCTGGAATTTTTTTAGATTTTTTAAATTGATAGTTTAGAAAATAGAGGGAGGGGACGCTTTTTTAATGACTTTGGAGAGCAAATACATCGTGATTGAAGGGTTAAAATCAAAAGGTTCTATTACATTTTAGAAGACCTTTCTAATGACATCCCACTCAATGGGGTAGGTGAAATTTTTTTTAAAGCACTTTTCATTTTATGGAAAGTGGGCCTAAAAAATTTTTTTTTTCAAAAATCTTATCATTTCTGTTTTTGGGTCATTATTCTACGACCGTATACCAAATTTCATCTTATTATCTCAAAATTTTTCAAGACTATAAGAAACTATAAGGGTTCCTAGTTTTCTACGAAACCCTAAAAAATGGAAACGGTCCGTAGTTAAACCGATAAAATTCTTCGAAAATATTGTAAACAGAAAGTCGTTCAATTGCGATATTTCGTTGTAAGCCATATCTGTATATTATAAAAAGCAATTATATGGGATCCAGCCGGGACTTTTTTTTATTTTGAGTCGTTATAACCGGTTTCTACTGTATTTCTGAAATAATACAAAATCAATTTTACCTTTTAAGTAAAATTAGAAAAAAACAAATGCTTTAAATTATGTAGTTGACAGTTGTTACATTTCCACAAAATATGAAAGACTTTGTTAAAAAAGTATTCATGAGAAGGCTAATTATTAATAAAAGTATTAATTTTCAGGAAAATCCGTTTCGAACGCGTATATGTCAAGTATTTTCTAAAGACAGTAATGGTAACCTTACCTTTGAAGATTTTTTAGATTTACTATCAGCTTTAAGCGAGCAAGCTCCCAGAGATGTGAAAGTACATTACGCCTTTAAAATATACGGTTTGTAATTAAATTATTCAATATATACTCCGGTACAAAATCAATTATGCATCTTGCAATTTTACTTTAAATTGGAAGGATGTGTACAATATATTCAATATTTTTTGCTACAACACTTAACAATTTGTAAACAACTACTAATTATTCATAAATGCTTTATAATTAGTCCTACCTTTCATAAATTATTATACTCTCTAACTATACGTAAAATATAAATTAATACTATATTTCCAATAACCATAATTCATTTTATATTTTAATTGTTTTGGGGAATATCACGTAGGTACATACAAGTAATAGTTAATATTTTATAAATGAGTTGATAATTTTATTTTGTATTTGAATGTACCTATAGGTATTAAAGATTTCGTTATGTTTATAATGATGAGATATAATTTTCAAACATTACTTTGACATTCAATTAAATTTATTTGGAAATGATCTTTTCATGTTATTGAAAGGTTTATACTTACTATAGAATTAATGCCATGTTTATAATTTCAAAAATACACGATTTATACAAATATCAAAATAAATGGATATAATCATTTCTAAGACATTTTGAATTTCCATGACTCTCATATAGAAATTAAAAATGAAAATAAAAATATATAAAACACACTTTTTTTTAAATAATTTCCCTCTTTAAACCAACTAAAAAGCAGAAAATAAAATTTGGTTCGATTATATTTTTTATAAACAAAATATTTTTTTAAATGCAATATTTAGTACGAAAAGAGTCGAAACAAACTTTATTTTCTGCTTTTTAGTCGGTTTTAAAAGGGGACATTATTTTTATTTTTTTTATTTTCGAGTTTTTAGTTTTACAAAGAAAAATATTCAATAAAGTTATTGACCAGCAAATAACCATTTTTAATTTCGTTTTTATGTCAAGTTACTAATGATCATTACAAATATATTTTTTGCTGTAAATTAATTATCACTAAAACACATCACATAGGTACATATGTATTGATTTTTATTAATTTTAATAAATTGCGTTCTATTTATTTCATTATCTAAAATCAAGAATACAAAATATTTTCAATCGACAATAATGATAGGTGAGGTATTTATTAAAACATGTAGGTAGCCATAGCTCTACCTACATGTTTCCATAGAAACGGAAAATCTATCTTGTAACTCAACTATCACTGACACTATGTTTTCAAATGGAATTGGTATATATTATACAGTTGATTCGTTGCCACAAACAAACAAATATATATTTTTTAAATATCGCGGTTCAAAAAGGCAAATTTAATATGTTCTGTCAAATTTAACAAAAACAGTTTAGCTCAAAAAGAATATGACATTTAAAATATGTTTTATAGGCCCTTCTATGTCATATAGTCATATATAATTATTTGATAATTGCTTTATTTAAAAAAATCTTGAAGCTATGGTAAGTAATACATGCAATTTTAAAATTGTTAAATTCCAAATTTTGTCCCAAAATAAATGGGTGCTATAATGTTATTGTACAGGATGACCCAAAAGTCACAACACCATTTAAAATTCAAATAACTTTCTACAATAAATTATTTTTTTAAATTTGATTTCAAATTATTAAAGCGTTATCCTTGGAAATTAATTATGGAGACATTCGCGACTGAGCAATTTTGCTAACGTAAAGAACCTATACACAGGCCCGGATTTACCATGCAGGCAGTGTAGGCACGTGCCTATAGCGGCAAAAATTTAGGGGCGGCAGATTTGGAAAAAATAACCTAAAAAGATTTTTTTGACAACGAAAAAAAAAAAAAAAAAAGGTTATTCATATGAAAAATATCCACTTTTCTAATTTTTATTCCATGAAAAGGGCGGCAATTTTTGTAACTGCCTACGGGCGGCAAATTTGTAAATCCGGCCCTGCCTATACACTCGTAATTTTGAGGTCAGAAAACCACCACATAAACAAACTATACTTCGTGGGGGTATTTGAAAGATAAAGTATACTGTAACAATCCTCGAACCATTCAGCAATTGAAGGCCAACATCCGTCAAGAAATTGAAGGAATAAGCCAAGAAACATTACGACAGGTGATGATTCACGCCTTAGAAAGAGCGCGTCAGTGTGAAGTGCAAAATGGTGGTTATTTAAATCATGTAATTTTCAAAACTAAATAAAATGTATTTTCAAGAAGTGTGTTTTCTGTTTATGAAAGAATAAAAGTGAAATATTACGAAATGAAAAAGTTATTTCATTTTAAAATGGTATTGTGACTTTTGAGCCAATTTGTATATAGAAACAGTTGCGCATATACAGTAGGTAAATTAAACAAATGCCTTTGATCCCGAACTCAAAGGAGGCCCCTAGAAACAACATAGAGGCCCAAATTATTTAGTTATTGTATATATTTTCGTAAAAACTATTTGCTTCCCTATTCCGACCTCCTCCTATCAATACGAAAATTAGTTTAAATTTAATTTAACTATCATACATTTTTATTTGGGTTAATTTTAGATTTTGACGGAGACAATTTTATCGGACCTAATGATGTAGACCAAGGTTTGCGATTACTAACAAGGGATGGATTGACTCCAGAAGAAAGACAACAAATTGCGGAAAAAATTGTTGAAGAAAGCGATGTTGACGGAGATGGAAAATTATCTTTTATGGAATTTGAACATGTTGTGACAAGAGCTCCAGATTTTTTATCTACTTTTCATATTCGTATTTAAATTGTTAATGAAAATTCATTTAACCCTCGTTGATTTGATTTGACAAATCCTAATGTAAATACAAAAAAATAAAAGCCCTGTTTTCAAGTGAAACTTATTTTGTTTTCAACAACTATGTGAATTAAATAAATAAAGCTAAACGTATTAAATTTTGATCAGACGTATTATTTTGACGCAAAAAACATCTACAAAACATGACTTGAGAACGCATTCATTCATCATCATCTTATACATCTAATCATCGCTCTTTCATGCATAACCGATGTAAATTGATTTGTACGCATGCGCTATTCATCTTTCTCTTATACATCTACGCATCTCTCTTTCACGCATTACTGATGTAAATTGACCTGTACGCATGCGCTATTCATCTATCTTTCTCTTATACATCTACTCATCGCTCTTTCACGCATAACCGATGTAAATTGACTTGTACGCATGCGTTATTCATCTATCTTTCTCTTATACATCTACTCAATGCTCTTTCACGGATAACCGATGTAAATTGACTTGCACGCATGCGCTATTCATCTATCTTTCTCTTATACATCTACTCGTCGCTCTCTAACGCATACCCGATGTAAACTGACAACTTATATGAATATTTGTTTTTATCATAGTTCAATGGTGAGTGTATTCCTTGTTTTGTGGCAAAAATATCAATAAATACTTGAAAAAATATAAATATGTATAACATTCAATATTACGCGCTTATATCACAATATATGCATTGTTACTTTGTAACTGGTGTAATTTTGTTAATACATTTTGAAGATAAAAAAAACGTTTTATGAATTTAATTTTTTTTTCTAAAAAATTTTTCTAAAGAAAATATCTGCTATGAGAGTCACGAGACTTTCTTATACGTAATACAGACAGTAATACACTGTTTACTGATTCTTAATTTATTAAAACATATTTCTGACAAACTAATAAAAGATAGAATAAAATGAATGCGGCATAAACTATAGATAATTAATAGGTACATATTATTCTCTATAATCTACATGGTTTTTTTAACGTAATAACTTAGAATCGAAAATAACTTAATAACTTAATCGAAAACGAATGTTTACTCTTGTCAATTTTTGAATTTTCGAATTATTTTTGAAACAAAAAAAAATGTTTTAAATAAAAAATGTCAGGTTAATTATCTATAATTTATTCCCCATACATTTTTTCCAACATTTACGATTTAGTCGAAAGAAATTTTTTAAATAAATATTTAGAATCACCCACACTGTTCACACTCAGTATTACGTATAAGAAAATCCGGATTTCGAAAAAAATTAACTTCACTATGCTTACTTATACTTTTTATGTTAAGAAAATATAGTATAAAAATATGTTCATCTGTATCAAAAAGGAATCATGAATTCTTATGTAGAAATTTTAAAGAAGAAATAACTCAAAATCGAAAATTCCTCTGCCCGTATGCCAAAGAACTGTAAAGAACATCCAAATTAAAAAATGTACTGCTATAACTCTATTTTATTTTGTTCGAAAAAAAAATTTTTTTTTCACATTACACATTTTTATTTATAACACAATATGTACCTATGTACATTAAATCGTGTCACGAGCGTAACCCTACCGTGCGTGAACAAAAAATAAAATTCGTGAGTTTTTTCTGTAACTTTGATTTAATCACGCCCACTCACTCAAGGTAATTAAAGCAACGTATCACGACCACATCGACCTTGAAATTCTAAATCATGTAAATGAATGAGCCTGGCACTTAATTCAAGAATACGACGGTAGCTAGAGTACTATATAGTGCAAATTAAGTGGTATAGTGCAAGCTTCATTGTAAATTGGTTATTAATAGTGAATTCACTTAAATGGGAATATGAGCAAAAATAATACATCTAGGTATCGCTTCTTGTTTGTCTTATATATCCTTGATAAACAAATTCTAGTTTTTGCATAAATGAAATCTTCTTTTTTCCCTGTAGGGTAAGAATAGTCTAACAACTAGAGAGTATCCGTTTATGAGGTAAGGATTTTTTTTTTATTTTCGTCCTTCCCCACCACCTTCAGCTTGTTAGGGTTCAACAATTTTGGTGCCCACCCTTTTTCTTTCATAAAGTGTCTTATTTTTATTTTCTTATACACATGTATATGAAATATACATATAGTATAAGTAAGTATTATAAAGCCGATTTTTTCCTAATCTGGATTTCGATGGAATTATCCATTTTTACCTTCCCTTGATCCATTCTAACTATTTTCGCTATGATGTGTGTCTGTTTGTAGACGCTGTAACTCGAATACGACAAATCGTAAAAAGGTGAAATTTTATACTTAAGATTATTGTGATGTTTACGTACATCGATTTTTGAATTTTTCGAATACGAAAAATAATAACATTAAAATTTAATAACATTGAAACAGTGCGAATTAGAGATAATTAATTGGTCAAGTTAAAAATTGTAGGTAACATTATTATCTATGATTTATGTTCTATTCCTTTTTTTATTTTTTTTTTAATTAGGTAGGTACATTTCAAATGGTTCATAATATAACAAGAAAATCTCAGAGAATAAAAAATATCTGCCATGAGTGTCATGGGACTTATACGTATTACAGAGACTGAACAGTGTTTTGCCAGTGTTTGCGTAATACTGAGAGTGAACAGTGTGGGTTATTTAAAATAAGTATTTTGAAAAATTCCTTAAACCATAGGTGTTGGAAAAAATATATAGGGAATAAATAATAATAACATACTCGACATTTTTGTCTTATTTCAAAAATAAATCGAAAATTAAAAAAAATACAAGTGTAAGCATCCCGTTTCCTTCTTAGTGTTTACGTTAAACAAAATTCGATACATAATGTAGGTGTATAATAATATTTCTATAGTTTATGTCCCATCATTTTATTATATCTTTTATTAGTTTGTCAGAAATATATTTCAATAAAATAAGAATCACTGTCAGTATTACGTATAAGAAAGTTCCGTGACACCCATGGCAGCTTTTTTACTTAACGATCAACAAATTTTTTGCAACAGTAGGCATATTTCAAATTTCAAAATGATTTTTTTTTCATCTTTACATCTAGCTAGACTAAATAAAATTGTCATTTTGGCATTAAGAACTTGTAAATAGTTCAGAAATCATCATAAGCTTATATTATTATTTTTTTAATAAAAATTTAGTTCTACATTTTTCTATCTATTTTAAATTAACTAAAATTTCACAAAGGTATTTTTACCTTAAATAAATTAGTAACGATGAGAAATTGAATTATTCTTGAATTATTATTTTTTGTCTGAATAACTAGTCGCTTCTCTATGCATTGGAATTTTATAAAAATGAAAAAACGCCGCTGTTACGCATTCTATAATATTTAAAAAAAGAACTGATTAAATTATTTCTCAACAAAGTTTTTAATTAACACAAGATGTATGCACAGTAAAACTCTTTTTTTTAAAATTAATTAGCAAATACTTTAATGAACATCTTACTACCTACTTACTACTAGTAACTACCACTATAAAAAAAACAAATGATTACAAATCGTAGTCACTGGTTCAGTAAAATAATAATTAGAAACTTTTAATTGAATTTTATGAATTAAATTAAAGTAAAAATACGTCTTGTAAAAATGATCTAATTTCAAATAGAAAAATTTATAGAAAAAAAAATCAATAACTAATTTTTTTTAATGCTGATTGTCATACGATGTTATGTTTGCTGCCTACTTGCCTATAGAACTCAACTGATTTAATGCAGAAATAACGATTTTTGGTGAAAGTAAATCAGAAGTAGGTATTGCTAAAGAAAAGGATTTTGATAATACGATACATGAATATGCACATGAATCAATAAAATAATGTTTCATGTTGTTTAAATAAAAACTAAAAAAGTTATCATGGGAGCAACAAGACTTTCTTATACGTAATACTGACAGTGAGCAGTGAACGTGAATTTTAATTTATTAAAACATATTTCTGACAAACGAATAAAATAAATGGGACATAAACTATAGATAATATTATTCTCTACATTATGTATCAAATGAATTTTTCGAAAGTAATTACTAAACCGGAAACGGATGTCATTTTTTGAATTTTCAAATTATTTTTGAAATAAGAAAAAAATGTCGAGTATGTTATTGTCTATTATTTATTCCCCATACATTTTTTTAACTCATATGATTTAGCCAGAAAGAATTTTTTTAAATAATTATTTAAAATCACCTACACTGTTCACTCTCAGTATTACGTATAAGAAAGTCCCATGGTACTTATAGCAAACACGTACACTGTTAAATCTCTGTAATACGAATACGTATAAGAAAGCCCGATGACACTCATGGAAGATATTTCTCCTATGTTATGAACGATTTTAAATATTATTTCAAATATTTTTTTTTTCAAAATTTGTTTTTTTTCCAAAAAAATGAATAGAACATAAATTATAGGCTATAATATGTATAATATTATGTACAGTTTTTGATCTTATAATTTTTCTCTAATATATGCACCGTTTCAAAAATGATTAAAATAATTCGAAAAATTAAAAAATTATATCCAGTTTCCGGTTGAAAGATCGTTTTCAAATATCGAATGCCCTTATATCAACAGATGAGTTTAATAAATATAGGTATCTGTAACATGAACGGGCAAACAAATATGTAGGGATCTGAAATAACAGAGCTCTGTATAAAATGATAATAGAAGTAAAATGTAATATCGATAATATCGGTTTCGATAATACAATTTTGTAAAAAATTGAATTTAAATGCTAAAACGCATATTAATGAAAAAATATTTTACTCGTTTAACTTCGGGTCCTAATTCCGGGGGCGAAGCTGGCTCAATCTCCACCGCATCGATCTGTTTGTAGGTACATAATATTTTATCAAATGTAATAAACGTGCAGCGTGAGAGGTTCTTTCTTAAAAAAAAAACATTCCGAGAAATACAGTCTCCGAAATCAGTGTAGACCTATGGTCCCTAAGTCAGAATCTCTGCCGCTGGTTAATTGCTCTTTCCTTTTAGTTCCTTATTAAAAAAAATATATTGCTACAGTAGGCGTTCAATACCGCAAACTACAAATTAAATTTAAAATAAATATACCTGGTAACAGTGGTGTTTGGTGTAGTTAGGGGGTGGGGTTAAGGGGATCACCCCCCCCCCCATAAGTCTACGAAAATTATATAATATTCGAGAATGTGAATTTATACCAATTTTTGTACTTAGCACCACATAAAAGATGATTTTTATAATAAAAAATATAACTTTATGAGATTTAATACTGTCATATCCCCCCCCCCCCCCTTCAATCGAAAAAAGGTATCTACGTCGTTGCCTGGTAATTCAATAAATTTATTTCTATTGTTTATACTTTTACAAAATTACTATAATACATAAAAGGTATAAAAAATGATCAACAGTTCAAATATCTGCATGTCCACTTTCTTATAAGCAAACAGGGCTTTATATTTTAAAAATTCTATAGCTTTTTATTAAAAAATATATATTAAAAAAAGCTGCTTTACCTATACTACGAAAAAAAAGCCCTGTAACTAATATTTTAAGTATACGTAACAAAAATCAAAAAAAGAAACAGTCAATACTATTGTACATATATTGGCCACAGTATACCTATGATTAAAGTCGGTCTGTGGTGGATTTATTTAAGGTGATAATAATAATAATACATACATACATACATACATAATATATTTTTATTTGACACCATCTCTCAAAGGAGATACAAAAATAGACATTGAAAAATATAAAAACAAACAAATATAATGTAAGCTTGATGTAGATTTGGTATTTACCAAAAAAATACTGAAATTACAGTTTTACTGTAATCGATGTAATAAAACACATTACATCTGATCAGGTTATGCTACGGGCATAGCATAACTAAACTGTTATAAAATATAAGTATCTAATAGCGAATAAAAATAGACAATAAAAATATTAAAAAAACAAATATAGTATAAACTATAAAAAAATACTGAAATTACAGTTTTACTGTAACCGATGTAATAAAACATCTGACATAACATTTACATGTATCCAGTGATTTAGTGGTGTAGTGAAGTAAAAAGTACCCAACTAAATCGTTAAGTTTTTCTACTTGCTTTGTTGTTTACACATATAAAATTACTTGTCACTTGACTTAACCACTAAATCACTGGATACATGTAAACAGGTCATTAGTTATGCTACTGGCATAGCATAACTAAACCGTTATAAAAAATAGAAGTACCCAATAGGGAATAAAAATAGATTAAAAATAGACAATAAAAATATAAAAAACAAATATAAAATTTGGTATTTTCCAAAAAAAATACTGAAATTAAAGAGTTTTACTGTAACCGATGTAATAAAACACATTACACCTTACATAACTGATCAGGTTTAGGTTTAGTTATGCTATTCCTTAGTTTTGTTATTTGCATAGCATAACTAAAACATTATAAAAAACATAAGTATCTAATTGGGATTGCATCGTAATGCACTTCGTATTAACATTAGAAAATTGTTAAGGTAGTAGACCGGTGTGATGGGTCAAAAAAATCGATTTTTTTTTTACATTTTTCTGAAGAACCACATTTTAAAAATATGCTCTTAAATTTTCAGACCAAAATTTAGAATATTTCCAAAGTTACAGGCATTTATCGTTTGACGAGTGCACATTGCTATAAGATGGGAAACAAACGTTTTAGCGTTTTTCTCGAAACCATGTTTTTGAAATTTCGGGGAAGCACTGACTCAAAACTATTCAACCGATTTGGCTCAAAATTTAACTAGTTATTCTACATACACATATCTAAATACCTAACCTTTAAAACATTTAATTTTTTAATAATAAATTAATTTTTTTAAACATTTTATCAACAAAAAAAATTACATTTTGAGAACTTTTTTTTCACAAGTCCGCCATTTTTTTTTTTTTTTATTATGTATATTATTGGTTAGTTCATTAAAATAAGGTCTACACAATAATAATATTTTTGATTTTTTCATTTCAAATGACTATGGAAGGCTGTGTGCTTCCCCGAAACAGCTCATCATTCTTTAGAGGACTCCACTTTGACATTACATATTGTAAATAAATAAATAGAAAATTAATAAAAAAAAATTTTTTTTGTATCATTTAAAGTACTAAAATAAATATGTAAAAGTTACAAAACGATCGTATATTATTTACTTGTTAAAAAAAGGTCACGAAAAAAAGTCGAAATTTCGGCCGTCACACCGGACTACTACCTTAATGTGAACTGTAAACAGGATTGTTTAAAATGATTTAACTACATCGGTTACAGTAAAACTGGAACAGCAGCGCTGTGTAAACTTACTATATGACTTAGATCTAAACCATTTAAAGCTATGATTGGTATATAACACAGATTTTTTAATATTTTATATATTCATTTATCTCTCACTCAATGATAATAATAGACAAAGAATCATCTTTTTTAATAAGATCATATTCCCTTTCAAGGATAGGTATCTGATTCGGATCAAGACAGGTTAAAGCTTTTTCATAAATAGCTTTGACATTTTTATTGTGTTTTTCCTCAAATTTCATGAGTTTAATCCATACGCTACAGTTATTTTCTCCAAACTGATCGCAGCAATGTTGTAAAATTGCCCTCAATATGTCTGCAGATGGTTCAGCACTCATTGATTCCAATTCAAACATTCGATCATGTAATTCGATACAATTGTTTGTGTAGTTTTGTGTCAACTCAAGATAAACAATTGTAGCAGCTTTCTGACCTGATCGTACCGCATTCCATTCAAGATAATTTATTTTTAATGGATTTGCAACACAATCTGGCTGAGTGCGGAATGCTTCATTATAAATAGATTTTATTTTACACTCGATGCGTGTTCCAGTATCTTCTGCGGACTTTGGATCCATGTAATAATCAATTTTTACTCTCCATAACTCAAAACAATTTTCCTTCAAAGCCTCTATACCTTCCTTAAATATCTGTTCCAACATATCTTCATTTTGTGAATTCATATAGAAGCACATTCTTTTTAGCCATAAATTAATAGAATGTGGTATATTTTTTGTTGCATCAGCTAATATATTTTCATCTTCGGCTGGTGCAAAATCTGTTAACATTACGTAATGCTCTTCACCCATGAATGATTCAGTACAGTTCTTACTAGCGTCATAAGCTCTTTTTAACACTCCGTACTTGACCTTATTACTTACAGAATTTAAATTCATTACCGTTTTTAAATAATACAACCACATTTCACCAGTCGGTTTCCTTTCCACCGCTTGGTCATAAGATTTTAAGCAGTTTATTATTTTCTCCTTTTCATTAGTTACAATTATAATAGTATCCGGAGTATGATGTTTGCCGTTTAATTCACGTCGACTTATTAGATCGAAGAATTCCTCACGTTGGCTATATATAGCTAATTTACAAACAACATTTCGCTCAAATTGAATAATATTTTTATACGTGTCACAAATATTTAAAATATTTATCATAAAATCTTTTTTTGAAGTATCAGAAAGGTATTTTAAAGTACCTTCAAAGAATATATTTGCATTATATAAAAATGAGTTATTTTGTGGAATAGACATAGACATAGACATAGATTTATCTGCATGTATCAACTCAATTTCAAGTGCTTTAATATAAAGTAATTCATTGCCGGGAAGCTGTTTTAAAGCTTCTAAAATCAAAATTTTTGCTTCGGTTGTATTACTGTTTTGTTTGTAATGCAAAGAGGCAGCTAATGTCCACGGGTTCTTCTTGTATATTTGAATCATATCAGTAATTATACTTACAGAATAATCTACATAGTCTTTAAAATATTTAATTGCTTCTTGCAATAAACCAACTATTCGATTAGCTACAGAATTTTGAGTTTTTTCTTTCATCGAGTTCCATTTTGAATCTATAGGTCGTAATCGTAACAACTCCAAGAGACTATTTTCAAATCCAATATAATTTTCAAAATTCTTATGACTTTTGTTGGTCTGAAGTTCGTCGTAAAACATTTTTTGAACTTCAATGATTTTACTAAAATTAAAAAATATTTTGTTTTAATATACGTCATATACGCATTAAGAATATCGGTTTAATATATTGAAAAAACTCACAAAAGTTCTTTGGCCATCAATATATTCTCGAAAAATTTTAAATCACTGTTGAAACCAATGTTCAACTCTTTAAAGAATTCGTTCATTTTTATATTGAACGAGAGCAGTAAATTGTTTAAAATTTAATTATTGTTAAAGATTATACCGTACAAAATGAACGATGTTGTATCGTCGAGTAACATTTACTCAATGGCAGTATGTATTTATTTTTCTGACAAATATATACAAATCATAGAATATGCATAGAATCACAGAATAAAGATAGACAACAAACGTGAAGTGTTACCGGCGAGTTTTGATTGGCTGATTAATGCACACCTCTTCGACCAATAAACGTTGGCGCGGGAATTGACGTCACTACGAAAATTCAAATGTTATAAATGTATAATTTTAGAATATAACAATTACAAAAAATCCCTTTATTTATTCTTGTTTTCGTATTTTTGACATTTTAACAACACTATCAAAGAAGTACAAATTCGAAAATTAAAACCTTATTGAAAAGTCTTAGGGGGCTCGTGATAGGATGTGAGTCTCATGATCGAACATAAAGCTTCCTCTCATTCATTCGTTTTAACTTGAGAATATATTTACATTATTTTAAAAAAGTGCATTTAAATACAAGCCTATTTCATTACTTTTAAAAACATTTAAATATAGCTACATAATATGTACATACCAAGTTTCATTATAGTATAGAAATTAACAAAGTTTCTTTCACATTATGTTGTATCGTGTGAAAATACTATTAAATAATTCAATCCCGACAATTTAAAAATGCATTAAAAAACACATTATACGTATGTAATATATTTATTATATCACTTACCTCTTTTTAATTATTTAATCTTTATATTAAATATCACATATCTTAAATAATTTTTTTCACATTTCTAGTAAAGCAGAAAACGTATTTTGACTAAAATAAATTATAAAGTTATAAGTTTTTTTGAGTATTGTTTATGATAAAAATATTTTTAAGTAATTTTACCTGAATTTATTACATGTTACAATATAAATGCAGTTACATTAATTTACTGCCGATACATAATTACTACAAGTTTGTCAAATTAACGACGGCGGAACGTTTTTTGTTTCGTATTGTACATTTTGAAATTTGATTGTGTACAAAATAGAGGGACATTGTCCCTTGTGTCCCATCCTTAAGGTATAATTTGAAATATTAGGATTCTGGAAGTAATAAATAAAATAAATACTTTACTTAATAGTTTATTTTATATTAACATGATACCATACGGAATCATCGAAAATAAAAAACTATTAAATCAAAACAAAATACTCCCTGCACAAACAAAAACATACTTTACGAACATTTAATATTTATAAATCAATTCTCAATACTGTCCTCATATCAAATGAACACTTACCGTACTCACATTAACAAAGTCTCATTAAAGTCGTAAAGCGGAAATCAATCACTACAAACTCACTGTATTCCAGATATCTCAACTTTATTATATCTAGCAGTCGCAACAGAACCTAAATAAATAACAGAACGGGATCAAGGCGCATGGAGAAAGAACAAAAACATGTTACTACTTCTTTTACATTAAAACATAAATTTCATAATTAGGTATAATACAATGAAATCAAACGATTGCCATCATTACAAATAACATGTATGTTTTAAATCTGATAGATAGGGCTGCTCTTTTGCTTTATGGCTAAATTTACAAAATGATACATAGCTATTTATAGCTCAAAGTATGGTTACTAATATAGATATAGAATTCATCAGTTATCTATAGTATAGGGGAGCGTCCGTACCGCACTTTACCGTCACTACGAAGTGTCCGGGTGCTCCGGGGGGACGCGAGACACCTGGAACAGCACGCGGGATATAACCGACGCGACCTGCTGATCCAGGATCTGGCTCATGACGAGCGCAAGTAGTCGTTGCTCCTGTTGCAGGAACAGCGGCCGATTGTCCGGATGACGCGACAGATGCAACAGTGTATGTGCCGCTCGCCGTAACATGTCCAGACTGGTGCCCATTGCATCTGGGTTCTCGCGTAATGCACCGATACCGTGTTGATTAGCGATACTGAGCGCGCTCTGTTCGGCTTGCTCGATGAAGGCGACCAGTAACGAGACGCACGGGCTCTGAAGCGCAATCGAGCGCGCGACACCAGAGTCTGCCGCGGCTAAATAGTGTAGCAGGTTCACGGCGAACTCGCGCAACACTTGCTCTTCGCTGCGACACAGTAGCTTCGTCAGAATCCCGCACAACCGCTCCAGTCGCGAGTACGGCGGCGTTGCTATCACCAAATCTACGTTGCTGTCCGTCACACACAGCTTACACAATGCCTCAAGGGCCAGTCTCTGTGGTGATAGCGACGACGTCGGCCCCAACGACTGGAACGGGTCCTGTCCATGTGCCGACGGACACACGGCCCAATGCAAGAGACCGTCCAGCACTGGCCGTGATACTTCCTCCTCGAAAGGCGCAAGGTCCACGTGCCCGGCGATGTTGGCCACCGCCACTAGCACATTCTCCCGCACTTGCGTCAGATAGTCCCACCACCACTCTGTCTCCGCTTGCAAACTGCTGCACGTATCTCCAAAGTCTGCATCCTCCTCTCTATCGTAATTGCGCGTTTTCTGAGCTCGCGCTGGGTGCTCGTGATGCAACAGCAGAAGTTTACCGACCAGGCCGAGGAAACACTGGCTCTTGGCAAACTCCAGCTCGTTGCCCGGCACGAACGTCAGATTGCGCAGTATGTTCGATATGCACGCACACCGCTTGCCGACACAGTCCTGCGTCTCTGTTACTAGGTGCAGGCTCGCCTCATCACGTGAGTACGCCTCGTCCTCGTAGTCCGAGATCCGTCTCCGCTTCAGCGTTCCGGCCGGGTCACGCACGTCTAGTTTTGTTTCTTCCGTCTCTTCAGTCTTTCTGTTCTCCTCCTTGATTGTGTCGACCACTACCTCACTTAATGTTTTTGTCCGTTTTTTGTCATCCTCACTATCACCGTCGACGTGCGTCTGCTCTTCAATTTTGACCACAACTTCGTCTCGGAGTTTCGTCGGCAACAGCCTCGCAAAAGGAATGTTGCCGAATTCGGCCTGGAAGCACGTGACGATGTGCTTCGTCGAGGCCGCGATCTCCGATGAGCTGACGAGGTGCCACGGCCCGGGAGTTACTTCCGCCGTCACTGACTGTTCTCCGTCAACGTCCCAGTCCTTTTGATTATCTAGAATAAATATGTCTTCGTCTTTGGGAATCACTCTGACGGGTCGGCCCTTCCGCGACGTCATGCTGTAGCTCGGAGTGTTGTGCAGCAAAACCGTGCGGTCATTGGGATCCGGCGTCTTCGTTACCGCGCCCAAGTCTACATCTCCGTTCGTCTCGGGTCGAGATTCTATTTCTGCAGTCGGGCCGTCAAACATGTCACTCAGACTGCGCTCGAAGTGTTCAAGCAAGATGTCCAGCATGCCCGGTAAGTGGGACAGGCCGAAATATGCGATCGACGAGTCGTCATACAAAAGCACATTCAGTACGTCTAAAGCCCACGTTGATTCGGCCAATAGACCCGAGCGTAGACACATCATTATTCGCCAAGCGTCCAACGGAGCCACGTCCGCCCGACAAAGTCTCTTTCTCCGGTACAGGACCGGCACCGTCGCCTCTACACTGTCCGGAGGAAACGTTATTTCACGCTTAGGTAACGGTTGTTGAGTATATGAAGAATTGGTCAGCCCCGGTGCCGTCTAAAAACATACAAACAATGCAACATTACAGATAAACATTAATAATTTGTCTTTTCAAACTACCTACATTATACATAATACAAAAAATTTTGTTTTTAAATTGATCTTATTTTACAAACACAAAAGTATGTAATTTAACCAGAGCCGTACGAACAAAATTTACATATTTTAATTTAATATTACATATTACAAACAAGGCTTGTTGAGATATTTCAGTCCTGCTGAATCCAAAAATTATTCTTAGTAAGCCGAAACTTTGACCGAAAGTCCAAGATGGTGTCCAAACAATACTTTTATTCTTAGTAGACTTTTGAATAAAACTGACATATTCAGGGGCCCATTGTACATATATGCTGCCCTTATATTAAATTTAAAACTTACATCTCCCACCCTTCTCTTCCCAAAATACTATTTAAACACGTTATGTAGTATACTAAAACCATATTGTTCTTCATTGACTTTAAATTAATAAATTAGTTGGAATAATGTTAAACAGTAACAAATTATTTGTTTTCATGTCCTTAAACATCCCCTAAACCTAATCTTTTTTAGACATTTTATAAAATATTATGAAAAAAAAATGTGTAAATTACCTCAATTTAAAAGGCTACATATAGTCACCTGAATATCTGTTTGTTACAAGTCCACAAAACTAGTTTTGTGGAAAAAGAACTTTGAAAGTTTAAACCACAAATATTTCTAAAATATGAAAGAAATGATTATTATTTATACTGTATGTATACTGTATATTAACATTATGATAACAAAGGTTTATTTCATAATATTTACTACAATCATAAAGTTTAATAGTAACTACATTTTTGAAAACTACTATGAATTAATATCGACCCCTCAAAATTTTGAATCTTTCTAAATTTAACGAAACGATTGTAATCATCCCAGGAGTAGTTT
The DNA here is from genome assembly GCA_949319165.1 of Sialis lutaria. Classification (NCBI taxonomy): domain Eukaryota; kingdom Metazoa; phylum Arthropoda; class Insecta; order Megaloptera; family Sialidae; genus Sialis; species Sialis lutaria. Next base: position 7,226,218 of record OX439245.1, on the reverse strand, counting down.
GTCAAAATATTGCTCCATTGTCTATAAATATGAGTTTACTTTTTAAAGCAAATCCGTAGTAAACGTTACTTTAAAAATTTTATGTATGTTATGTATTTTTTTAATGCTTTTCCTGATATTGTAATCAAATAGTTTAAATGCGTCTCAAATGAAAACTTGTTTAATGTCCTTTAAAATGATATCAATTTCAAGATATAGTATACATCACAGATATTTTGGTATTTATTAGTATTAAAATTATGTATAAGTAACTCTTAAAAAGTCGATTTTTACACTAAAAAATCTGATTCTTAATGAAACAATTTTTTAATTTGTTATTATTGTGTCCAATTATGATATGTGATAAATTTTCTAAGTAAACATTATATCTTAATAAAAATGGCAAGTTTTAAAAGGCAGATGATGACAAAGGTTAGTAAATTAAAAATTAATAATAATTTTTATAAATTGATCTTCTTTGGAGGAACCTTCAATAACATTAGTCATTACTTACTCAAAATTATAATTAAAAATGTATATGTATGTCTACTTCTAATAATAGATGACTGATGTTCGGTATCATAAAGGACCTAGCAAATTTGCAAGTTAGCTTGCACTCTCAAATGAGAAATCAAACTTATATGACAATTCTCTTGGAGTATCATGAAGACTTTGACAACTTTCACGCTGTATGTACACACCAACGGTATTAAAACAGTGGTGATATTATGAAAATTATTTTGTACGGTCAGAGTCGCCAACTGTGTTACAATACGTTGAAGTATCACTGCTCTAAAATCCATAGCAAATCCATAGATACTATCACAAAATTAATAACCTCATTTGTGAGTGCTAGCTAGCTTGCAAATTGGCTAGTCCCTTTATAATACTGGACATAACTGTCCCTATGGTAAAAAATTAATTCAAATATAAAACAATCAGTGAGAAACAAAATTTATGTTTAAAAAATCAGTATATGAATATTTATGTAAAATATTAATCAAGTGTGGAATAAGAAAGAACTGTAAGTAACTAATAAAGTATGGAAGAATGTACATATTTACAATAATTTGTTATCATGTCAATAATGGAAGCTCAAATAGTTGGTTTTCTGAGGGCTTATTTGAATAAGAAAATAAATAAAATATAAATATTTAAAGAAAATATTATTTAATACGCTCGCCAACTGTGTTATAATACGTTGCTTTAAATTTCATAACTTATCCATAGATACTAACACAGAATTAATACCTCATTTGAAAGTAGTTGCAAATTTGTTAGCTCCTTTTTAATATCGGAGCAAATAATTTTAATAATATTTAAATTCAATTGTATCATATCATATAATTTTGCTTTTCATTATTATTATTATTGTTAATTCTGTTAATTTAAAAATACAAACCGATGAAATAGTAAATATAAATTTGAACTTTACTGAAAGAAAAAAAGTATGGGAAATCCCAGTTTTAAACTTTAAAAATACCAGATTTTGATCCAGTATTGTACATACTATTTATTATTATAAGTTACCATGCTAGATTGAACACATACGAATTTTGACGTGTCTTCCGAGATAGTAGTTTTCTACCGTACCATCTATATTGAATATGTCTGATCTTAACCTGAACCGGACTTAATATAAACAAATACTAAACAAAGCTAGATTAACGGATATGATACAAACAATTATCGGTAATATGAAGCCTAATATTACATTCAATTGCATTTGACTGGTGTAAATTTTCAATATTCTTCACAAGTGGACTTGTAACAAACAAATATTTAGGTGATACAATGTGTAAATATCTGCTAAAACCTAAAGAAAAAATGTATATGCAACATTTGTATGTCTCACCTTTAAGCCTTGCGGGGGTGGCATATTGAACGGTTTGCCTTCCGGCCTGAAGGTGGGTCTCACAGCAGGCCTGATGTTTGGGCTCTGAGACACAGGGGGCCACTGCTGACCCGGTACTGGCTGGTGCCCAGGTCCAGGCTGGTATCCTGGTCCAGGGGCTGCACCTGGCCCGGCTCCGGTCTGTGCCGTCAGAGGATATCTGTGTTCTGGACCTCCCCACGCAGGCCCCCCTGGTCCGCTGGCAGGAGGAGTGCCTCCAGTTGTGGGCACTGCACCTCGAGCCACTCCGCTTTGGTTCCACTGCTGGCCTGCGGGCGGCACCGTGTTCTGTCCTGAATATTGACCACGGTACTGGTTGTTTGGCCAACCTGTTTTAAAAATTAAAATATGTTTTTAAATCATAAAACCACTAGATATTTTTTATTACGGATACATACCATACATCTGAGATTTCTGTTGTGAATATGGAGGATATTGTTGCTGATCTTTTGCAAAATCAGGATGTCTACGAGGCTGAGGAGCTGGTGGAGGCATTGTTTTACTGTGAGGTCCGTTTCCGTAAACTTGATTTGAAGCTCCTCCACTTACAGGAGATGTCTGACCTCCCCCGCTTGGGTAATTCTAAAATAAAACACATAACATCATGTATCTGAAAAATTGTAATATATTTTCTTTTTAGAAATGTAAACGAAATTAGTTTGAAATTAAACTTTTTCGTTTTTATAGAGATTTTCCAGATTTTTTTCTTTAGTCTATCTTTGACCCAAAAAATACTTAGTAACTTTTTTAAATCAAGAATACAAGAATAAACATGAATAAACATAAATACATAAATACATTTGAGTGAAAAATCCACCTGTAGATAACATGTATTACAAAAAAACCGCAAACAATGGAGGAACTGAAAAATAACCTCCAGTAGATTCTATAAGATAAACTATCATTCGTAATTTAATTAAATCATTTTTATTTACAAAAAATTTAAGAAAATCTTCAGTCATAGTTGAATATTTAATGTGAATCATTTCACGAAATCATTTGATAGTTTTAGATTTGTAAATCAGACAAATTAGACATATTAATTGAAGTTTAATTTCAAGTTGCCACCAATAGAAGATTAATTTTCTGTTATAGATGTAAGAATTAAATACATATAATTTGATTTTGTTCAAACTCACCGAGTCATTTCTATAATATTCCGATTGGGCAGGGTATGGAGCCGGAGGTTGTTGAGGCCCTGGCTGGTTAGCAGCAGGGCTAGGGCCAGGACCAGGGCCGGGCCCACCAGGCCCAGATCCGGGAGCTGGCGCACTGTATCCAGGTCTCGGAGGTGGTGGAGGATACCCTCCGGATTGTCCTCCTGTGCTCATGCCGTATCTTCCATAAGGATCGTGGCCAGGGCTTGCCGTCGAAGCAGACGGACTGCTACCACTCATGTTTGATGCCATACTGGTTGTCATACTGTTCGAACTCGACTGGTTGAATGCGGCAGGTCTGGTAAATAATCGAAAAAAAAAAAAAAAAAAAAAAAAAACGATTGAGTTCAGAAATAGAATTTATTTGGCCATGTTAAAACAGTTTATATTAGTTTTGTGTATTTTGACTCACCTGTCACCATCAGGACTGTAGGATGGATAACCCATCGGTCTTGTCGTCGATGGATAAGCCGAATTATTGGAATAGCTTTGATAAGGATCGGGGCTGTTACCAGGCGGTGGGTACTGGTTATATCCCGCCGCATAGCCCTGAGAGCGTGGAGGCATGCCTGGGCCGGTGTAAGGTCCTCCTGGCCCCTGGGCTCCCACAGGTCCACCTGGGTAGCGTTGTTGGCCGGAAGCGACATCGTCAAATGGATTCGACACGCTGATGTTGTCCCCTTGCTGGTGGTTTCCAGGATGGGGACTTGGAGCATTCGCCTGGGATGACGGTCTTGGCATAGGCGGAGAGTTGTAGTCCGGTGTCGAGCCCGGGGGGTAATAAGCATTGTAGCCGTCCATCGAAGCACCTCCTGATCCAGGCGTTGGGAATGAATCTTGGGAATTAGATGAGCCTGTTAAATAATGTATTGTTAATACCCGATCCACATAATACACTGTACTATACCATTAAGTTGTTACAATATAAACAACGTTAGTTAAAATTTAGGACTGACGATTTATTTGTATCAAATAAATGGGAAATTTAATTTATTAATATTTAGTTGTTTCTTCTTATTGACTTCATAAAACCTTTCATTTTTTCCCTTTACTGTGACATAAAAATTAGATAGTTGTTTAATCAATAAAATTGAATCAATCAGTTCTCGATTATTTAACAAATAAGTAATAGGCTGAAAAATTAAATTTTAACACAAGAGAACTTTATACGTATTTAAAACTCACAAAAATATCTCATTTTTCCTTTGTTTACACAGGAAAAATAAAAGTAAAACTCAGAATGGACTTGCCAGCAGTATTGAAAAATACATACAAAATTATTTAAATATTTATAAGTAGTGTTGCTTCTTTTTTAACAAACATATTAATATCTTCTTTCGCTTCACTTTATTATTTAATTTAAATAGTTTTAGATATTTGGCTATGTCGATACAATCTAAGCAATGAAAAAAATGTATTTTCAATGATACCAATTATGACCATTTAAAAAAAAGTTTAACTATGAGAAGAAAGTTACAAAAATAAATCACTTGGTTTTCACATTCGAATAATCTTTAAGTTAAGATTGTGGTTGTTAAAATTACCTGGTGATGGAACGCTGGCTGCTTTAGCACCTTTCTTTTTAGAGGTAGATTCTACTTGATTGATTATAGGTTGAGGATCGATTCCTCCTCTGTCAAATTTACATTCGTACGCTAATAAGTTTTTAGTGTAGTGTTTGCGTAGCGTGTAGGCCGCGCTCGATGAAGCACCAATACCGAGCATTCCTGCGATATCTTTCCACGTTTTGTTCTTTGTCACCTAGCCGAAACAGAGAAAACACATTCAACAAGAGTCCTGCATGTCGAGTATCTCAAAAGCATAGCATTCTACTTGGATAGGTTTATATTATGTAAATCGTATTCACTGATTTCACAAAGGGAACAAAAAATGGATCAACAAAAACAAACAAAAAAACTTTCATTTTCAAATATCTTATGGGACAGTTACATATATGTTTGAAATCAGTAAATAGTAACTAATCTAAAGGAGTGGAACTACACTGCACCTTGCATACCTCCATGAATCCCCCTCTATCCTTGACATATATGTACAGTCGAAAGAGATCAAGGGGATTCTTGGAGATGGTCGGACAGGTGGTGATGGGGGTACGCCTCTCCTCCATGAACGCCAGAAGTTTGTCCAGCCACGCCCTCCGTTCTGGGCTGTCATCCATCTCGTACAGTTTGCTTAGACTGTCCGTCTTCTGCATCACAGAACACATTACAAATATACCATATACCTCCACCTCGTGACCACGGTCTCGCACAATACAACGTTAGTCCGGTACAAACTACTAGTACTAATCTTTTACTTCTCACAAACAACGGCTTACGTTGTACTGTACAAATCTTATCTCTCATCAACTTGGCCAAATTCCCATTATTTATATATTTAACAGATTGTCTCATGCTAGTATTTCAACTTTCAGCATATCCACGTAACAAAATATATACTTCATATTTATTACTATCTTGTTGTTATCAAATTTTATGTAAATACATTCAAATATATATAAATACATATATATTGACTCCATCAAAATTATTTAAGCTTCAAAATTATCGTTAGAAAAAAATTTGTTCTCATGGATTGTGAAGAATTATTTATACCATTTTCAAACATGTCTATTGACATAAAACAATGGCAAAATATTGTATACGTATATAAAATTTCTATATATTCAAATAATTTTAATATTTTTTATATTGCATTAATAGAGATACAACATTTACTGAATTGGCAAATACTTTAATATTTACTTACCATTCTCCTCACATATTTTCTTTTCAGGTTTGGCTTTGCAAAATAATGAAACACAGTGTAAACAAAAACTCAAAAAATGGAAATTTCAAGCATTATTGGCAACAGCAAACTGACTTTTGTAGAGGGATGATTTCATTTTCATTTCTAAACATTGTGCTAGGGGACAACTTACATAAACATTAAATATTTATTAATATTATTTAAGCAGGAAAATAAATTAATACAATCAATATCACCCCTGCACAAATGTTAGTTCATTATTTAGACAGTGCTATGCTTTACACTCATTACGAGTGCTGATTAACATTCATATTATATAATATATAATATACATGTACAAATACATATGTATAAATACATATATATGTATGCAGGAATATTTACGAACCTGAAGTCAGTATATTAGGAAATTTTTAAAACGAATATTTAAACAAAATAAAGTGCATTTTGCAATTGTTCAAAACGGTGTACTCAAAATTTTAACTATAGAAAACACGTTGATATATATATCATTACAAATACACAGTAAATAAAATAAGAAATTGTTTATGATTGAAAATGGTACTTTTCAAAATTAAAAACTAAAATTCATCACATGCATAATAATAAAATAGTGGGAAACCCAAATCATGCCAAATCTTATCAAATAGTAAATAAAAACAAAACAATATTAATCAAACTATAAAATATATAAACAAGTATTGTAATGTGAGATAGACCTAAACCGATACATGCTTAAAACAAGTGTTAGTGTTGTTCATCAATAATCCTGCAGAAATTGCAAACGTACTCTTTACTTTAAGAATACCAATGGACGATTTAAAAAAAACAGTGACATCACATCATCCAATATTCAATTCTTAAAATAAAATAATAATTTACTAGTTTTATTGCAGGCGAAGGTTAGAAAAAAGCATGCACTATAATCAAATTACAAGCCACATTTATAAAATAACTGCAAGTCATAATAAAAACCTTTGATCTGTATGTTTCTGGAGGGGGTGCATGGCTGTTAAATACCTGCAAAATATACCAATAGTCAACAATACAATCCAAAATACATTTTACTTTTATATTTTTTTACAAAAACAACACAATTAACTGTTATCGTATTAAACAAGGTTCCAAACTTTAAACTATAAAAGTTAGAAGAAATAAGACCTTATCAACAATATTTACTAACTTACTTTTAATTATCAACACAAAAGATTTAATAGATTTTTAACAAGAAAAACAATTCTTAAAGAATATTAACGTTGGAACCTCATTCAACAAAAAAAAAACAGGATTTATCTTAATTATTTTTATTTTTCCGCTAACTACATTCAACTGAAATTTATTATAAAAATTCTCTGTGGTATAATAAAATCAGTTAATTCTTTTAATAAAACGAATTAAAGTCTGACAAAGATACAAACAAATTAAACAAATAAAGAAAATAAAACTCACAGGACTTGCTGGAGTTCTGGGCCATCCAGGACTACTAATATCATATTCATCTGCGTGTACAGAGTTCATACTGGCAGCTCCAGGCGAAGGCGCAGTGCTCTGAGGCGTAGCTGGATGACTGTAATGTCCGGCTCCACTCCCACCGCTGCCTAACTCGTTTTTACGAGATTTACTGCTGCTGCATTGTGGGTCTTCTCCAGAAGCTAAAAAAATACAATTCATAAACTCTTTTACAAAATACAAACAACAAAGTAATTTTTGACAGTTGAAAAAAGGGCAATATTCAAAACTCTTCAATTACGATAAAAAATAATCGTTCTGTAGACAGTGTTGAATCTATGTATAAGCATTCATTTCTTCTGAATTCAGTAAAGAACAAAAATTGATTTTAATAGCCAAAATAGTTAAGATGAAGTCTAGAAAAACATTTGAAAAATGTAAAAACTATAACTTCAAAATGTTTTTCTTCGGGACTGCATTTAAATCATAGCCTCACAAAATTGACCACTCTCTTTAAAGAAACAAAGCGATAAAGTAGCCAATACCTATCTCTTTTCTGTAGGTCTGTAATGACTGCACACCTGTGACGTGACCAATTAGAATTCTAGAAAGAGACAGATATTGGCTACTTTATCGCTTTCTCTTTGTTAGAATTTACTTCACAATTGGATAGGGAAGGCTCAGTCCATTCTATAAGTCTATGATTTAAATCACTTCTTTATATAAATGTAATTTTTATTGAAGTTACAAGAAATAAATATTTAATCTCGTTTTTTATTGCTAAGAAAATATTTGTTTTATTTTTATTAAAAACAATCAATTTTTTTTAATTTTCATAATAGAAACTACTATATTATTTAAGGTTATAAGTCTAGCACACAATAAAAAAGATTTGGTTTTGAAAAATTTTGTTTTTAACCTTCATCTCATCCTTGCGTAGAAAACTACGCAAATGCCGCTCTTTTTTTAATTTTTTTCAAAAACCGTTAATTTAAAGCTAATGGGGTTTTGTGACTTTGTGGTGGTGGTGGGGGGCTGTAAAGCTTCCTATGGGAAAAGGGGGGGGTTCGCCCCCCCCCCCTTTTAAAATAGAGTTCCCACTTTTTTACGGTGACAGTGGTGGGGGACTGTAAAGCCTCCTTTGGGAAATGGGGGGGGGGGGGCTTTGCAGTAGTAAACGAATTCAATATTCATAGTTAAGACAGGACAACGTCTGTCGGGTCAGCTAGTAATTATTATATTTTAAAAGGGTTGTAGTTTCGGATAATTAATTTTTAAAACGTCTATTTAGCCAATTGTGTAGAATTTCAATAGAGCACTTTCGGCAAGTTCTCTCATTTATCGTGTGTTAAAAACTCTATTTTTAATAACCAATTACTCAAAAACCATATGTCTAATATTTTAAATAAAAATTAGTAAAATATATGAGTTATTCATAAATAACACATTAAAAATTTAGACTTTTATCTATACATTGCTCTAATGATCGAATAACCTTAACATATTTCAAATAATTTAATTTAAGAAATAAATAAAATACTGTAGGGATTAGATTTTTATATAAATCAAATTTTAATGAAACCTTGTTCTTTCTAAGATTTGAATTTCGATTTATTCTAAAGGTGAATAAAAATTAAGCTACTGAAAAGTAATTTTAATTTTTAAAACATTTTTTATACAATATATAATAATCATATAAAGCTTTGAATATTAACCATTTTTTTCGTTCATCATAGATAAAAAATGATTTATTTGCAGTATGGATATAGCATATTGAATTTTTTTGCGATCTTACCGACTGAAGCATTAGAAAGTGTAGATTGCTGCGAGCCTTCATCCAGAGGGGTACCATCAGGCCCTGTCGTTACAACAGAAGTGACCGATGGTGTAATGTGAGTCCCTGCACCGCCTGCCGTTGTTGTAATACCGTTATCGTGAGCCGAGTCTGAATCTGGCCCATGTTGAGGATTAGGGGTAGAACATGGCGGAGGCATTGGGGCTCCGTCGTGGCTATTAGTGCTTACTGGCGGGGCCATGTGCGGCGGGCCCATGTTCATGTGTCCGCTACCAATAGGCGGAGGTCCCATCGGCTAGAATAACACATTGTAATCAATAATATATCTGAATTATTACAATATATCAATAGACTTACCATAGGTCCTGGATGGTGCATACCCCCAGGAGGCCCCATTCCAACTGGCCCCGGCCCTGGTCCCGGATAGTTCTGAGGTGGGCTGTGGCTTGGAACGATACCACCGCCATACCCCATTTTGTGCTGTAAATGTGTTTTCAGATAATGCGGAGGTCTTGGCGACTGCGCATTCGCAGGAGACGAGGGCTGACTTACTGTCGGGCTAGGTTTAGATGCTGGGGTTGCCGCTCCACCCCATGTTTGAGAATAACTTGAAAACTACATGGAAAAACATTCCTTATTAATGCACTACTCAAGAAAACTTCAAATTAGAAATAACCTATTTTTACGGTTCTAAATTTACTCATATCTATATAAAATAGAATTCAAATATCAAATACATTTTCAACACCTTGTACTTAGGTTAAATTATTCATTTTATTTATTTATGATACTAAAAACGAAAAGGAGTGGTTAAAACTTTATATCATTTTTTTAAATCTAAAAATGATTGTAAGTTTGAAGAAGGATTAACTAAAACAAGTTATAGGCATAGACTTATAACAAAATTGACCACTCTCTTTAAAGAGACAAAGTGAATATGTAGCCAATACCTGTCTCTTTTCTGTGGGTCTGTAATGACTGCAAACCTGTGACGTGACCAATTAGTATTATAAAAAGAGACAGGTATTGGCTACTTTATCACTTTGTATCTTCGCCAGTATTTACCTCACAGTAGGATAGGGAATGCTCAGTCCATTCTATAAGTCTATGGTTATAGGTTACTAAATATGATCATTTTTAAGGTAGTTATATTTTTTATATCTTATTATCTTTAGGCAAAAATTAGTACCATAGTTTTAAATAAAATTATAAATTGAAAAATAATCGGGAAGAAAGTAACACTGAACATTAAAAGAAAAGATTTTCACAATGTATTAAAATATCTGCGTCCGGTATTTTAATAATTTTTTTCTGTTCTAGATATTGAAACTGATAGTGTTTTTCTTAAGAAATTCTTATATTTTAGAATAATCATCTTCAAAATCAATTCTTTATGCATATACCAACGTGATTGTTACAGATCTTATTTTCATTACTTTTCTATGTTTTTCCATGCTTTAAGGAAATTTTCCATGATTTTTAATAATAGATTAATAATTTTATAATTCAAATATTGCATACACAGTATGTAAATTAACTAAGGTCTGTACCAACCCTGAACAAGTAAAAAAAAACAGCTCACAATATTGAAAAGAATTTGATAATTAAGGTAAAAAAAAGTTGACAAACAATAAGGATAATTAACGTACATGGTTAGGCATAGATCTACCGGGGTACTGTGAAGGACCCATCCCAGGTCCTGTATTTGGTGGTCCCGTGTTTGGTAGACCTCCATAAACTTGATTTGAACCATACTGCATATTTCCTTGAGGTCTCACTGCATAATTGCCTACAATCAAAAACAATTAGTATAATTATACAAAAATGGTAATTTCAACAAGCCCTACTGACCTTGAGGTGAAGGAGAAAACTGACCATGTGGCGGAGGCTGTTGCTGTGAACTATAGGGCGGCAGAGGTTGGCTAGGACCAGGTGCGGGTCCGCTTGACAACTTGTAGCCCGACAAGTGGGGCGGAGCCGGGGGACCTTGATACCCGGGCCCCACGCCCATTGGGGAATGGCTCATTCGGCCGCCCGTCCCGCCACCGTCTGATTGCCCACTAGACGGTCGGGGAGGCATCTGAATATTCTGTTGGCCTGTACAAAAATTCATGTATTACATTATTACTTATCGTAACACTAATTAAAATAAGAAAAACTTATATAAAAGCAGCATCTTCAAAAATTACTGTTGTTACTGCAAAACCATTTGAAGATTATACATATATACATGGCAGAGAGAAGTGAAAAGTTAATTTATAGGGACACATTGAAGCACTAACAAGTCATCTACATGCATTTATTGTCCCTATAGTACAATCAGTGTCGGCATGTACAATGTATCTCTATCCTGTTACTTTTAAAGTGTTAGCGCATATGTTTTTCTTTTTCTTTTCTTTCACGACATTAATCAAATTGACCGTTAAGTTATCAGAAATTATAAATAAAATAAAAATAATATGTAACTACACTTCACTGAAATTTTGAGTTAAAAATTGTTAAATTAAAACAAAAATTACCTTAAATTTGACATAGTTTTTGGTCATAACTTTTAAAATTTAGTTGATAGAATAAAAAACATACAGAAAAGAAAACCTTTATAATAATATATATCTGAGAAAATGCTGTTGCTTAATAATTCAGGCTGTTATTTTAAAGCTTTTAATATAATCAAAGAACATTTTGTTAAAGAATAAATAAATTTTCTTACGTCTTAAATGACTAAGTTGCCAATATTTTGATGCACGATACATTATTAATTAATCTACCAAATACTTACGTCGAACTAAAGAACTAAACACAAAGTTTAAAATAATATATTCACCACACAGCTATGCGAAAGCATAATAATAAACATCGTAATCTTAAAATAATATATCAACTATCAGATAAGACTTCTGTGAATGCAATGCATTCAGCTAATGTTATAACAGAGCATGGAGCTATCAGAACTAATAAATAATGTGTGCTGTGTGGTTTAAAAATATTAATTGTAATATTATATTGGTTAATTAATAATTAAACCAGTAGTTATTAAACAAATTTTTATAGAAATTTACATAGTGTGCTGAAATAAGAGGTTGGGAAAAAAATGTTTTAATAATTCTTTGTGCAATAAATCATATTTACAAAGAATGTACTTTTTATTGGTAGGTTTTTTACTTTGGACTTACCGACAGCTGGCGACATAGAGCGGGAGCCTGTGGATCCGGTTGGAGATGGCGTGGGCCTCATTCCCTGTTGTGAATTAGGCGTCCCCGGGCCAGCACCTCCACCTGCGCCCCCACTACAGCTATCATTGCTGTTTTGTCCAGCCAGCTCCTGTATAGATCAAACCGTCAATTACACTGGTATGTGTGCTAAATATCAATAATATGTACTTGTTACTGCCAACGTACAGGGATATTTAATTTTAATTCGATTATCATAATTATTTATCAATTAATGGGACCAATGTTGGCATTGGACAGTTGGAATGCATTGTATTTTCTTAATAACATTTAATTAATTAAGGAATCAAAATGTGATATTGTATCAAAGGGATACTGTTGTTTGATAAATTATACAAATATTTTGTTTAAAAAGTCTAAATACTGATATTGTTTATAATTAATTAGTTTGGGTCATATAATTAGAGGGTATGCATTTAAAGATTGGGCACAAATGCTATCTAATAAATAACAGTGAATATAAGAAATATATTAAATGAAGTAAGGTGTTCTAGATGCAAATAAATTACATTCCCATATTAAAGGTTTAGTATTATTAATAAAATCTTACGTAAATTAATGTAAAAGCATGTTTCAGCATAAAAATAATGTATTTATTTTATGCGTGTCAAATAGAATGATGTAAACACTTTCAAGTTTGTTGGCATGACACTTTTCAATAGGCACAAGACAATATTTAGATGTAAATTAACGATAGAAAATCCCAATAACCCAGAGCAATAAATAACATTTAAAGTAACGATAAACAAGTCAGAATTACTGTATTTTACATTCGTGTAGATGGTTTTGTAAATACGTACCCTGATTGTAAACTGCTATGTAAAACACATTTATTGTATCATCGTGAAACACTATGAAAATTACATTTTAGAACTGTCGAACGCATTTAAATACAAGAATCTACACAATAACGGATAGCGTTAAATGTTTTTCAGCAAGCCCGCACCACCACTTAAAAAACCACAGCTTTTTCCATCAAGCAAATGATCATGTTGAACGGTAAACCGACTAATAGTACACAATTCCGACAAGACAATTAAGTTAAATATTCCTCGCACAGACTTTTCACGGATGTAAAACTTGCAAATAACAGCTCGGACAATTTTTCACTAATTTTTGTGTCGAGTTTGCTGACAAAATATAGTATTTTTGAAGACGTTTCAGAATAAGTAACGTTGCAGTTAGTCGGATACTAGAGCCGCCATTTAACGCTGTCCGTGGCTTAGATCGGCCATATGCAAGAGAGAGAAAGCAGACAGAGATAGAGAGTAAACGAAAGAGCAAGGGCGCAAATATTTGGTGCTCTAGAGGCCTGCCGCTTCGTTCCCGGTCGATCGACCAGTATTGAGTATTGTCTGTCCATTGCAACGTACACTAGACTTTACACTATGTAGGCTTTCATTATAAATCCCATCTTTGCATTGTTGCTCCCTATCAATATCATATTTACTTACCCGATCGTAAAAAAAAATTACATGCTTTCGTATCGATTAAAAATCAAGCACTTTTTAGCGATAATTCAATGTAGATTTGGTATAGGGCAAAAAATAAAAAATAACCGACGTTTATTCGAAACGAGTTTTGGAAAACTTCCGCAAACGCCTATAAATATAATGATAATCCTCCTAAGTAACCCGCTGTTCGGGTATTTCCGCATAAACCCGTTTTAGCTCAGCAATAAATACAGATCATTCTACTTGTCCAGGCATAAAAACAAAAACAATTGTAAATATTATTGTATTCTTACCCCTGCTTCAGGTGCATTTGCAGTTGGTGTAGATGATTGAGCAGGTCGAAAAGGCTGAAAATATTAACCGATTGTAAAATTGGAACACGCGTTGACAAGACCGGTGTATTTAATTTATCAATGGCTAATGCTACAATATATTATTTTTCTAGCACACTCACCGGAGAAGGGTTGCGATACGCCTGAGGGCCAGGGTTGGGCGCACCCTGTACGTACATGGGGTGTGTAAGCCAGCCTTGCTGCGGGCCGTACACTCCTGTGGGTTCACCGGGACCATAACTATTCTGCATCCTCTGTATAGCGTTGGAGGTCTGCAGTAACTGGTTCAAAGTCGGGGTAGGACCCGTCGGCTGTGAAATACTTTGTCCGGACATGAACCGTTGCTGAGAAAACATGCTTCCGGGAGATCTCGGGGGGTTCATGGACAGTTTGCCCCCGAACGGATGCCGGATACCTTGTGGCCCGTATTGAGACGGACTGTCGTGCATCAGCTGCTCTCCGTGCATCGTCCTGCCACCGTAAGGCCCTTGAGGCATCCCTTCTACGGGCACAGAGTCCATCGGACCGCCCGGCTTGCTGCCGGCGCCTTCGCCTGGAGTTTTGGGACCTTCGGCTTGAACGTATTGGTTCATGCTGAAAGGAACGCTGTGTTTGTTCACACCACTCGACACATTCACATCACTGTCAACATCTGTTGACCCGTTTTGTATAGAGCTTTTAGACTCTGAACCTGGTGTACATTCACTATTATTTACAATATTACTTCGTTGTTTATCCGAAACGGCTGTCGCCATATTACGCAAAATCGTAAACAAGAATTATTCAAGCTAAAACACAAGTATACAATAGACGCCGTTTTTTCAGTTTCACGACACTGGTCCGCCTTAAAAGTCATGGGAGACACAAAATAAACAATTCTACACGACCGAATACACGTTGCGTTGTCACATTTTTCACAAATAACACTTGTTCTGAGAAAAAAATATTTCTTAGACATTTCATTTTAGCTTCGTTTCCACTTTCCTGAACCAATAATGCGAATCGAGGTTATGGGGAAAAGGTTATATATTACTCCGCCACCATACTTCCAGTTGTTCTCATCCATATTTTGAAAACGATCACTTTATAAACATTCAAAATACTTTAAAAACGAACTTCGATACATAACTGTTTTTGAACATTTTGTCAAATTCTCTAAAACAGGCAAAATGCCGGGTGACATATTTTATGGCGGAACATTGGCAGACGACAAAACTGTCAAACTGGAAACAGAATATCACAATTTTAAGCATTACCTAAATCTTACAAACGCAAATCCAGAACATCTTTGGATTCCTGAGTATTATAAATATTACATAATTGTTAGTTTTACGTCCGAATATTAAAAATAAATAATCCAAAATTCATACACACATAACAAAGCCTACTGTAGTAGCTGGCCAATACAATCAGCTCTTAGCCATCTATTGTCAATTGCTGGCAAGAAAAAACGCGCGTTATTCGAAACATTACCATTTACATATTTTATTAACTATTTCTATAAATAATTATAATCACAAATGACGTATGGTTCTTTGCAATATAATTATATTTTTTCCACAGCCAAATTGAATATTACATTTTCTGTTTGCTATAAATTGTTTGTCATAAGCTTAAATAATTTAAAATTAAATCTTAAAGATTGCATTATTTTTCATTTAAAAATTTATAGGTAATATAATTTTAAAAAGTAGTTTTTAATAAACAACTTTTCAAAATGTTGTGTTAATAATATTATTTAAACAATCCATATTTAAATAATCATCTTGAATAAATTTTCTCTGGACTTATTGACGCGTTGATACTCGGAATATATCTTAAAAGTATTTTTAATAAATGCCGTCATATAAGCTTTTTTATTAAATTTTATTATTCATTAGCAGGAATTATTATAGCGCAAGCGTACCTATCCAATGTATAAAACACGATGGACAGGAAATTAAGAAAAAGAAAGATATATGCCACATCTACAGACTTACACTCTACTCACTTTCATGTAAGTACTAGAATACCCAACATAAAATATATCAATAATTCAAACAATGGCGGTAAAGATATTGCAATTAGTTATTACTGATTGTGAGTTGCATAAAAATACGATTTAGTTGAAAAAATTTAAATCATTAGAATTTTTTTATTTAAATCAAATTCTTTAATTTTGATAGAACTTTTTCAAAATACGTTAAATGAATTAGTGGTATAAAAAATCTTTAAAGTAACAAAAAATAATCTAAATAAAAAAGAACAAAACAAATAAAGCACTTTAATATATGTATTAGAAAACTAATAGAAATATTTATTATAATTTTTAATAAAGACTGCCAAATATTGAATTTGTTATTAACAAAGGGTTACAATATAAAATGAAATTTTATTTGCACATTATATATTTATAATAAAATTATTATAGTACAAATTATATTAATGTTAGTTGCAACATTAATAAAATATAAATGATAATGAACATTACATATATCGCACAATTATACTAAATATGCATGTTTTTGTAATTTATTATTAACCATTTCACTTACATTAAATTTATTTCTTTTGCAACTATTCAATTATTTAAATAAATAGTTTCAATTATATTATTGTTTTAATTTAGTAAGTACCTAACATTTATTACCTGCAATGAAAGGGTTAATATATATTACCGCCAGTGTAGACAACAATCATAGGTAGTGTAATCTGACATTAACATTTATGTAATTGTTAAAAAAAATTACCATGAGATTTGAGCGAAATTTTTTAATTACAGTTAACATTTTTCTCGACATATAATTACAATTAAACAGAAATCGACTCATTTCTATACGTACATAAATAAATATACAATTTTTTAGATATATCTATTTATATTTAAACATTATTAGCCAGAATATGTTTATGGTTAACTCTGTTAATAATTTATTTATTCTGGACTAAAATGAAGGCAAGTGGGTTAAGGGAAAATTAAAAAAAAATAGAGAGATATGTAAAGTAAATATAAGATTTTATCCAAACACTTAACATTGATAATATATACACATACGTATATATATATATTTATAAGGAAACAGTACAATTTATTAGTAAAATACAAAATGTATACATATATGCATAATTTAAGTATTTTTTAATTTTTTTCTAAATATTTGTACTTTCCTCATTTTGATTTTAAAGTTTTAGAACAATCATTATTTTTATTTATTAAAGTATGCATATACGTATACCGATACAAAGAAAACTGTTTTTTTAAATATTTTAATTACAAAGTTTAATTATAAAGCGTTTTATGGCATAACTTAACTTTATATTAATTAATAAATATACACAATATACAAAAATACTTATTCTTACTAATTTCAAACATAAAAAATTTAAACTACTGGTATTATTTATAACAAATAATTTTTTTATCTAAAATATCAATTGACAAAATTAAGAGACACTTGTGTAATTTTTTTTTTATATATAATTCTTACGATGATTTTATTTACACGTATGTAAAAATATTTTAAGTTAAAATTTAATTCATAAAATACTATTAAATATTTCATTTAAAATATCTTATTAAAATATTATAACATATTATTCTCAATTCCAAACAATTATCAACACATTATTTAACATAAATACATATTGTTTAGGTCAACAACAATGCGATCTCCAAGAACAAACAAATACCTATACAATTCATATATTATACAATTGTTAATAAATTCATTAACATTTGGGGAACCACATAGACAATTTTCTCATTTTACATCGAAGACCGTACATTTTGTTATTTTCGATTTTCAAATTCAGATTATGATATTCTGTCACCGTTGTCGTAGTAAACGTTAAAAACATATCATCGAAACGGTAAATTAAAAACAGACGATTCTACTAAGAATCAGCTGTCTTCTCGATGATATCAATAGACAAACATTTATTGCGGCCAAGGGACGGAGTATCATTAAATCTGAAAACCCAAAACAAAAAAACTTACTTTGATCGCTATTCAAACAATTACATTTTTGTAATCACAGATCCCACAAAAGTCTTATCTTTATCTAATATCACCATATAACAGATTAACATAGGCTTTTCTTAGCACCAAAAAGTTTGAAATTAATCATAAACGGACACATTGGTTAAAAGTATCAGCCAAATCTATACATACGTCGCAAAAACAGGTGGCATCGGTCGGAAGAGAAATTTACATTCAATCAGTCTCATCGTTCAATTCAATCCTCTTTGAGCAACTTGCAATCCAGCTGTCTGTGTGTTACGTAGGGGTTCCTGCTTTTAGATGAGTCTGCAGACTCCCCTGGGGCTCGTTGAGGCTGTCCACTAGGCGACTGAACTGCCCCGGTGTCCACCAGCCCAACTTTCAAGTAGCTGGTAGGAGGAGACGGTAACTTGGCCAGGTAAGATACGGGCGCTTTCACATACGGCGTTTCATCTTCCTTCACGACTCTCGGACCCTCGCCTCCTCCTAGTTTTATGTACGGAGACGACCGCTTCGGGATCACTTGAACCGCTTCCAAAGGCTTATCTTTCATGTCTATCAGATCCAGGGACAGATACTTAGGCCCTGAACTGTCCGAATCTGGTGTCAGAAGATTATCAGGGATTGACTCTGATTTTTTGGTATCTGTTTCATACGGCATCAGATTCAATGTTGGCAAGTTTGATTCAGAAGACGGCTTGTTCATTATCAAAGGAACCGGTACGTAGCCCGGGGAAGTGAGAGATTGAGCTGATGTTCCAGATATCACGTTGTCTTTGCCGACTTGGCAGTAACCACTCGCAGGCAGAGGTGGCTTGTTTCGGCCAACTGTACAATACATTCCATTAAATAACACTTGCATTTCTACCATATCATAGTAAACAAAAATATATACCTGAAATCAGTTCAGCTTTTTCTTGTTGGTTAGGCATCGTTATGTATCCTTTAGTCCATGGTTTTTGACCAGACGTTAAGTGTCCGGTATCAGCAGTATACATCTTTCCTCCCACATTTCTTAAACGTAAAGAACCACTTTCAACACTTGCGTTATCAGTATTCAAAGCGTGCTGAAACCATAAAAACAGTTAATAAACTTAATTACAGTTATACATCAACAACTCACCTCAGTTCCTGAATCCGAAACATTGCAAGCTACATTTGAAATTGGGACAGAAGCTAAAGACGAAGAAATCGATTCGTTTCCAGAACTACAGCCACTGGATTCTCCATTATTAATGTTCTGATCTAATCCTGTATCTTCTTTCTTTTCCAATAATAGCTAAAACATTTTTAATCATTTCATTGATTAACCTGTTTAATGAATATGTAACACTAACCTTGGGTTGCATAAAGCAAAATTAACCACGATTAGTTAATCAGTTGTTTTCAATCCATGATTAATGTTTATTCTAAACTTATTTTCAAATTTTAAATGAAAAATTCACTAAATATGACAATTTTGTAACCATAATTGTTTTTTAGAATTGACGTAATAATGCTTTGAAAACAACTGATTAATCGTAAATTATTTTGCTTTGTGCAACCTGAGGTAAAAGTATTTACACTAACTTGCTCGTCAGAAGCAATGTGATGCAGTCCATCTGTGCGACTTGAATCCTTCAGAGGGTTAGTAGAAAGGCCTGAAAGTGGTGGTTGATAGTGACTTAAGTCCATATTAATATTGTTATCATCTCCCATTGACGTTAAACCAGGTGGTAATTTTACTTCAACGTCACTCATAGCTTTACAGCGTTGCCAACAGCTGAAATAAATAATAAAATTTAAACAATAACAACGCAGAGTTATTTTTTTAAAGTGACATACCTCTTAACTCCAAATGATAAAACCACTGAGATTACTATGAACAGAATTATAAAATAAATATAAAAATGTGACTGGTTTGCTTCATCACAAGGCACTTTCTTTATTGGACTCCAATTTCCCTGAAGTAACTGTCCTTTTTCATCTACATTGATTGCTCTTACACGAAAAGAATGCTCCATTTCACAATTTAGAGTAATATCCACTTCTTCTCCTAAAAAACAAACATACAAATAACATCTAATAATAAGTCTTGAGGCTTCCGCGGTGATCTTGATATGGATCTTGGTTTCTGGGTGTAAACCGCGTAGATTTGGTCGTGTTATCTTCAGGGTTCTTCTAAAAGTGCAACAGAGGCTAGCGTGTGCATCCATTAAATACTGGTTGGCAGCGGTCAGTGGAGGTTCGGACGCACCTGATTGGTGCGCGCTCGAGCCTGTGCCCTCGCACTGTACACTGGGAGGGGGGCGCCGGGCGAACAGATGTTGCCAAGCGCTGCTGAGCTGAAAAACTAGCCCCTGTTGCACTTTTAGAAGAACCCTAAAGATGTCCATTGCAATGTGTGACGAAACGACCAAATCGACGCGGTTTACACCCAGAAACCAAGATTCATACAACATGTAATAATAAAATAAATAAAAATATAGTTTTTGTACATACTGGTGGTATTAGAGAATTCTGTATCAACGACACCATCTTTTTTACGATCTATTTGCAGTTCATAAAAACTAATCGGACCTCTGGGGTCTTTTGGACTTGGCCAGTACAAAGATACCCGAGACTTGTTTAAAAAGTTGATCATTGGCGTTTCTACTACATCAGGATCTGTTAAAAAAATTACGCATTTTATTAAACACATTAATATTATTTATAATTACATTTCTTACATCCAGGTAATGTACGTTCTCTTATTACATCAGCGTAAGAACATTTTAAAGTGCAAGCTCCTATTTTTATATCGTAGTTTACGTAACTTTTTAAGTTTTTTAATGTAGTCTGTAAAATAAAAGAATATAAATATGCACATCCTCGAATTTTCTAAGAACTTAAATATTTACGTTAGTGTTATTAACTCCTTCTACTTTTTCTTCTTCATTGTTATATTTGATTACATAATTACGAAACATTCCATTCAAATCTTTAGGCGGGTCCCATGTCAGTGAAATCGAAGAATTTGTTACTTTAGCAATTTTGACATTAGTCGGTACAGCGGGTGCTGAAATAAAATAAAACAAAATTGATTTCAAAGTTCAATTTTCTGAAATTTTTATTTAAAAAATACCTGTTTCAAGCGTAGTGTTAAATTTGAAATCGCTCATTAGACTTTCTTCTGTGTCAGTAAGAACACTGATCGCCAATTTGTACGTGGTATACGGTTTTAAATTTGTCACGTTTCCATTCATTGTATTCAAATCTCCTCGCACGGTGATATTTTGAAACACTGAATCTATAATAATAAAATATGTTAGTTTTTAGAATTAAGAAACCGTAAATATGTTTACAAACCAATGCAAGTTAAATTCTGTGGCGATTTTATCGGACAGTAGTATATTTTATAGCCAGTTACGACTCCGATGCGATCTGAACAATCTAATTTCCATCCCATTTCGATATGTGTCGCTCCGACTACTTTAACCCATACATTTTTCATTTTACCGACATCTGAAATAAAAATTATTGTTACAGATTGAATAAAATTTATGAAAGAAAAATGTTATATTGTTAACTAGCTGACTCCTGCAGCTTCGCTCCCGTGGATTTCGAAAATAATTACAATCCTCCATACGTGACAGGGTGAAATATTAAATTTGTCTATTGTTTTGCTTTTTATTCATTATGCAAAATTGTAAATATCTCAGCTCCTATGCGAGATAGGGGTTGTTTTTCCCCCAAAAACCCCTCACTCTCGTAGTATTTTTCATGCGGTGTTTACACCGAAAAAACAAAACAGAAACACAGTGTTTTTTTGACAAAAAAGCAATAAACCCTATACATTTTTAAATACGAAGTATTTTAAAGACACGATGTTTCTATTTTGTTTTTTCGGTGTAAACACCGCATTACACCGGATCAAATTAAAACTAATTAAAACCCTCCATACGTGACAGGGATCACCCCCTACAATTTTTTATATTGATTTTTATTCATAACCTATACTTTTACCAAGTTTCTTCAAGTGAATACAACCAAAAATATTTTTTTCCATAAAAACTTTTCCATCTCCTTGCAACCCTTTTACGGTTAAAAAATGCTTAAATAAGTGATTCATTATTTATATTGTAGAGTATTTATACTAAGTTTAAAATAAATCTGACCAAAAAAAATATTTTTCCCATACAAATTTTTACACCCCCGTTATCCCTTTAGGGGTTAAATTTCAGGAAATCCCTTCTTAGTGGGTGCTTACATCATAAAAGGAAGACACCTACGATATTTCACGTTTCTAGATCCAGGGATTTGGGCTCTACGTTGATGAATCAGTGAGTGAGTGGTTAAGGACAAACTCTTATATATATATATATATATATATATAGAATAAATGTTAATTTACTTACATTTATTAAAGATAATTGTGCACGAAGCCCAAACCATTCCACTGCTTGCCTTTTCTGTGTTTGCGGAAATAGCAAACTGGTATGTTCCCTCGGTGACTGTTTTATTTAATATTGTAATGTTGGCTGCTACGTGTTCCCATTGTAAGTAACCCTAAATACAAAAATTAAATTTAATACTTAATAATATATTAATATAATTATTTATTCTTACTTCGCATTGGTATGGACGATCTTTCTCGTTTTTACACCAAAACAATGTGTAGCTTGTTATTTTGTACGGATGAGGATGAGATGGAGGTTTCCATGAAAGTTCATAATCATTATTATTATATGCAATTTTAGAAAACGAAAGTGGTTCGGGAACATCTGTAAACAAAATTAAATAACGAGTAAGTAATGTTACAAAAACCAATTAATTCATGTACGTACTTTCTCTTAAGCTTGGAAGATATATCTGCGAACTTGTACTTGAATTACCTTCTGAATTCGACGAATAAATATCAAAAGTATAGCTATGATAATTTAAGTTTGTGAACTTTGCGTAAGAATTTGTTGTTTCGTTAGGCCTGATTTGTCTGTAAAAATAAAAATATTATGATGAGATATTCGTGGTTTAATGTTTGTTTAATGTTGATATTTACTTTACAAATCCATCTTGATGAACTTGTACTTTGTAACTGAAGTTCACACCGTTTTGTAAATATTCAGGTATCTGTTGCCAATAAACATATACATTTCTGTAATCTATGTTACCATCCACTTCAAAACTACCGATGTCAGTTTTTGGCGGGATACTTGGTTCTAAAAAAAAAATAATACATACGTAATACATACAAAAGTTTTGAAAGTGAAATAATCGACACTTACTTTTACTTTGTGTCCGAGCTACGAGAGAAGCATTATTAGACCACATGTTTTCAGAAAATGAAAGATTAGAGCGCAACTGAACTCTGATATCATAAATTGCGTGTGCGTATTTCAAATCAGTAATATTATATGTATATGACTGGTTCTGTGGCAGTAGGGTACTTAGATTTAAAACTTTCCAATCTTGGTCAAAAGGTGATCGATAAGATAGACGTGTTGTTACACCTGGTGGAAAGTTGTCCATCAGACCTGATAGCTTCCATTCGACCATTATTGATTCTGTGGTCTTATTTAATACTTTTAGTTGAGTGGGTGGATTGGGAATCACTAAAATTAAAAATTAAACATGTTAATATTTGAGTAAGAAATATATCTATCGTAACTGACCTCTTTCATAATGTTTAAACTCATAATGCTTTTCCTCTTTGCCTAATTTATTTACGCCTTTTAATGTAAAGTTATAGATTGCGTGAGTTTGTCGGTAATGGGGGTCCGTACTCAAATTCCAGAAGCATCTATATGTTTGTTCTTTGATTAACACTGGCTGCCCAGCAGGACAGTTATGGAGATGACTGGAATTAAAAAATTATTACATTTTATTATTAGACGAATTTTCAAAAAATAAAAATAAATGACTGAAAGTTGAAGTTAATTAAAATAATCATACCCTTTACTAGCTCTTCCTTTTAGTTTATAAAATAGCTCGTATTTTGTTTTTACATGGTTAATTGGAACAGTCCATGTACAAGTTAGGTTGTCCCAGTTTTGAGACGTACATTCAAAACTTGTAGCAGGTTGAGGTGGTACTAAAATATTTAAATATATATAGCAATAACATTAAAATGCTTTTCATAATAATGCAAGAAACTTACGCCCAACTGCAACCTTATTAAGACAAATGCCTTTATCAGAGTTTTTAAGTTTACAATAATAAATAACATTGGAACTTTCCATGTTTTCTATATGCAGTTGGATGGTTGTTGAATTTACGATATCAATCATACTGTCCGGGAGTCGTTCATTGTTACGAAAAAACACTAAATCTCTAGAACTTATGTTAGTGGAGTCGTCATCGTTCAATATACACAAAATATTTAGTGGATAGCCTTCATGAACAATTATATCCCCCACCGGATATGTATCTGAAATATTTGATAGGAAAACTTTAGAAAAACGATCTGATATAAATCGAGTTTAAATACTTACATCCGCCTGTATATACACCACTTCCGCATGTTCTGTTGATCGCGGAAGATAAACTGCACACAATAAAACATATGTTTATAATCACAAGAATCCAAGCGAGCTTTTCCATTTTACGGCCTATCATTTATAAGATTTATAAACAGGTCATTGTATTATTTGCCTCGCTATCGTTACAAACTAGAAATGTTTATATTTTTATGGACACAAATTAAATATCTTCAATCACTGTAGTCTGATGTTCAATGTAGATGTTTCGTCTACAAATACATTTTAAATAGTGTAAATTTAATGCATAACTATAGATTCTTTGAATATAAACAATGAGTATGATTATATCAATAACCAAACTATTGTTATTTAAAATGAATGTAATTCTTGGTTTTCGACTGACATTTAACATATCGCGATAAACTATAAATAAATAAATATAGAACTGCACTGATAACACTTTCGTTGCGCAATTTAATTTTCAGAAGGTAAGAATACCATTCATTATTCAATTTCAGTATTTCAGATACAAATAACATACGTACTGTTATGGTATATGTGACTATGTGTATATAAATACACACACATTGTTTTTAACACGATAAGAGATACCGAGAACGAATATTGTACTTTATTAAATACACCAAATAAAAAATAGCGTCCATCAATGATAAATACTGTATTGAATTGAAAATGACCCGTGCCAGGGAAGTTGTCAGCAATTGTCAGAGAACAAGGTCACAGTAAATAAGTTCGAATCAGAACAATTCTAGGAACTTAAAACTTAGTCGAATGTTTAAGACTGGGTATATTTCACACTCTCTAATGAGTACGTCATTTCCTTAACAACGTTGAGATTCGGCGAAGATTCACTCTACTATAGAATTCTATCTGCACAAAACATAGATTAAGTATTCATACTTACCATATGTTCTGTAAGCGGGAAATTTAAATAAATAAACAATATTTAAAAAACACTTGAAATGTATTCACATTAAATTGTACTCTTATAAAAAATTATATATACAATATCACTTTTAAAATAACCATAAAATTAAACGCAATAAAAATTTCTGAAATTATGAAAATTAAAATTAAAATTATGAAAATTATTCCCAGACGTTAATCCTGCAAACAGGGCATGATGAACTTCGTCTTAACCATTCTTGTAGACATGGAGGGTGGAATATATGTAAGCAACGTGGTCTTCTCAACACTTCAGTTTCCTCGAATTGAGAAAGACATATAGTGCAATGTTTCTGATCCATCGTTTGTCTAAATATTGTCTCGAAAGTGACCGATTCAAAGTCACTTTGTGAAACAACTCTAATAGTATCAAATGCGCTAAAAGAGTGTACCATGTCGTCCTAGAAATCAGTAATAGATTTAACATTAACTCCAAAAGAAAAAAAAGAAAAATGATATTTACTACAAAAGATTCACGCATTTGCCTAATCCTTGTCAATTCTACTCGTAACTGTTGGCGTAACCAACGGAAATTGGGTGATTGCATTGGCATTCCGCTAGATATTGTTTGCAACGCCCTGTAAACCAAATATATTTCAATAAATTATCATTGATAATTCAATTAACTTTGTTTATGTCAGTACGGGTTAATCATTTTAAAATGCAGTAGAAACGGTTGCTAAGTATGTTAGTTTTTTTTTTATTAAATAGTA
The DNA here is from genome assembly GCA_949319165.1 of Sialis lutaria. Lineage (NCBI taxonomy): Eukaryota > Metazoa > Arthropoda > Insecta > Megaloptera > Sialidae > Sialis > Sialis lutaria. The sequence goes on along the minus strand of OX439245.1, from coordinate 7,200,067 downwards.
ATGTCATTTTTTTACCTATGTACAAATTGGGAAATTTCAACGATATCCTCATACCTAAAAAATTAAGATAAACATAATAAATATAATTTTTGGTTTTTTGATTTCTTTAACATTATCTGAAATTGTTACAATAATATTAAGGTTTTTATGTTCCAGACGTTGATGTTGAATATCAAAATACAACTAACGTCGGGTTAAAAAACAAAGCAAATCATATTACCTAGGCCTCGGCATTTCGTAGACTTCAACATCCTCATCATCAGAAATAACTATTACTTCTGGTTCATTTGGCTCACTTAAATAAATATAACAAAATATTAATTATTTCATTAAAAATTTTGGGCAAGACTTGAAAATTAAATAGCTAAATATGACACTGATAATAATAAATTATATTCTCACGGTTGATCACTTCTTGAGGGGGAACTACTAGTGGTAGACGAAGAAGGTTCAATCGAAGTGCTAGAAAATATATAATTATGTGTGAATACTTTAAATTGTTGTTCAAATGAAATAAAATACCTTGTTGATGTAAGTTCTTCTATCTCTTCTGGAGGAGTCAGAACACTATCATTACTGAAATATAATAAAAAAATCATTGTTTTTGGTTTCACACAAATACACACTAGACGTAGTTATTACAATCTCACATTTTCTTTGAACAATTAACATTAAAAATTGAATATATTGATGTTTTAATTTTTCCTGTGAGAGAAGTTTGTGTCCCCCAAAAATATGTGTGAAAACCTAAGGTTAAAATATTTAATAACTTACCTGTTTTCAGTTTTTCGCCGTTTCGAAGGTACATCGTCATTATCCTGCAAGTTTCTGTTGGGTCTATTTCTTCTACTCATTTTGATCTGGAAAATAGAAATTTTCTCTCTTGATTTTAATTCAGACAACGGCAATAATTAGACAATATACATTGTACAACATTCGAATACTACCATTGAAATAATTTTATATGAAAACTTATAGTTTTAATTACTTTTGATGACATATAAATTAAAATAACAATAATTTGATTGTTTAAATATATTTTTTTATTATGACAATTAAACACCAAATGAATTCATAACCTTAAAAAATTAAATACATCATAGACATAGACGAAATAGCTATGCGACATAGAGCTCTATATCTATGAAATATATCATAGACATAAATACATACATAGATACAAAAATTATCAAACCAGCAGAACTAATAACGCGGCTTTTTTGAATATTATATTTACATATATGTATTTATATTATTAAGATTTATTATAAAGGATAATAATTAGGAAATGAGTGTAATGCTATTTATTTTTATTATTTATTATAATGTAATCTATACACGTTTATTTATTTATAGTTTCCACTTTATGCATTTCTTTTAATAATAAAGCCGTTTTACATCTGAGATCATGGAATTTATGAATGTCACAACTAAATACAAAATTTTCGCCATTTCGCAAAGGAATACTCATTAATATTCTCGGAGTAACTTGACTTTTCCTGTAATATGACATACATTTTTACCTATTTATTAAAGTATACACTTTAGAATGTTTAAATTTAACTTACTTATTTTTTAAACTAATATCAATTTTCCAATGTATATTATCAGTAATAATATTTTTTTCTGGATTAACGCTTATCGATGAATTAGATGTTTTCCATAATGAAGCATCCATAATAACAGATGTAAATGTTCACAAATGTTTTGTTATATTTAAACTATAGAAAGTAGTTATAAATTTAATTCAATAAAATGATAATACTTTTTTAGATATATTGTCAAACTGACAGTTGTATATTATACATCTATGGCACGGACTTCACTTTACACTATAGAAAAATTAAAGCCTGATACACAGTAGAATACGAACTATTATAACATTTATTTTCAAAAGAATAATTAAAATTTAAATAAAAATGAATAAACAAATTTAAATTAAAAAAACATTCACGAATGACACACTCATAATAAAAATACGATGAAACAATCAGACAAGATAAATATCACAACATCTGCATATATTTAAGGCTTAAGTTAAGAGATAAAATAATGACCTCTGGACAAATATCGAATATTGGGTCAATATTTAGAGATAACATTTAACCGACTAAAGGTCATCCATATCTTGTTTTGTACAACACTAATAACTTAAATCTTAAAATAGTATGGTTCCTTTTACACCATACTTTAGTGCAGTATAATATCATTTCTTGTGGCATATGTATTAAAATTAGTCAGTGCAATTGTTATAATGTAGATATATAATAAGGATTTAACAAAAATATATTTAAGTGCATAGATGTATTGAGTGATGTAAAATGTACTTACAAATATTTAAAATGAAATATTGTGTAGTTTTTGTTTTATTTATTTATTCTATTCAATTTTCTCATCAACAATTTAGTAAGTTTAAAAATATTCTATTAATTCAGTTGTAATTTAATAATTTGTGCTTTTTTGAATTACCAAATGTGAAATTATTTTTTTGTAAATGTGGAGATGGAAGTGAAAATCGCTTCCCTTAAAAATAAGCAAAAAATACATAAACTTTTTAAAAACTAAAAGAATAACTTAATTTTTTTATTGTATAGATTTTATTTAGCAAGATGTATTAGTTGCACATAATTAAGATGTGAATATAAAAGATACATACAAATTAATCGCAACTGATAATAATTATGTAAAATAGGTCATAAATATTAAAAGAAATTCAAAATATTATACGTCATTATGATTTATCTTTTTTCTTAGTATTGATCGTTAATTTATTATCACTTCCATAAAAAATATTTTGATAACAATAATAAAATAATTCACTTTTTAGGCCCTTTAAGGGACCCTTTTGTATGTGGAAAACCAACCTGTCAACGTAAGTATATTTTATCTTAAATTAATTAGGCTATAATTTAAAACATATATATGATACGAATTTATATTTATTATAGATGCATCTAAGTTTAATTATAGTTTAGAAACAAATTATCAATATGAGTACACAACCGAAATCAATACTATGTTCCTGGGCTCAAGCAAAAACAAATCTAGTGTATATATCAATGTACATGCGTCAGTTGAATATCTAACGGAATGTGAAGCAGTGTTGGTCTTAAGTAATGCCCGGCTTAGCGACAAACCAGATCAATATGATCATGAAAATGATGAAGATCTTGAAACACCCCTACATCCAAAATCGGAAAATTTTGCTGAGGCTCTTTCTCAAAATCAGTTAAGGTGAATGAGAAAATGTTTAATATTTAATTACTACAACAAATGTGAGACCCTGTATGCCAGTAAAAAAATATTTAAACTAAAAATAAAATGTATTCCAAAAAAATCTGCCACATATTGGCAAAATATCATTTTTTAATTTTCTTGAACTCATGTTACTAATAAAACAAGTTTTATTAAATCAATTTTATTATTAAAGTCTGCAAATATACTTTTTTTTAATTATAGCTTTTTATTTTGTTTATGTTTTTCTCCAGTAATGGACATAATGCTAATGATTAAAATGATCAGTACTACAACAGAAAAGTTATAAAATAAGAGTCATAAAAAAAATTAAAGCATTTACATAAAAAAATATACTTTTCTTGATTGTATGCCGAACCGTGATAGTTATTTGTCCACTATTTTTAAACAAAACGATTAAATATCATCAAATCACGCTGTAAGATAGTTAAATGTATGTATATAGATTAATAACGAGTAATTGCAGTAATCAAATATCAACAAATATTTCTAATTCAGTACATTTAATTAAAAATTGCCGAAAACTGGGGTACACAGAAAAAAAACTGTATTGGACCAAGCAAACCTTGTTTTGTATATAACGAAAACAATATTTTCTTAATATAAGAAATATACTCTTAATCCAACTATGTTATTGCTTCACTTAAACTAAAAATACACCTTAACCACAAAATTTATGTCACTCGACACGTGTTTCGACTTCACAAGAAGTCCTCATCAGGAGCCTAACGATTCCAGACTGATACAGTCTTGGTCAGAACCTATATATATTATTATATATACTAAAAGGACTTATCACGCTTCAATGATTCAGACCAATCAACGGCAAGGTTTAGAAGGATTGAAGCTGGGATAGGTCCAGTACCTCCATTAAAAATACTATTCTTGTCCCTCAAGATTTCTAAGCTTCTAAGATGAGGACTTCTTGTGAAGTCGAAACACGTGTCGAGTGACATAAATTTTGTGGTTAAGGTGTATTTTTAGTTTAAGTGACTAAGAAACCACTGTTTCTCCGTTTTTCAAGTAAAAAAAAATGTTATTCCTTTTTTCAAGAATACTATAGTTGGTTTAAGTGATTATTGCTTATCTTAAGAAAATGTTGTTTTCGTTATATGTATACAAAACAAGGTTTACTTGGTTTGAAAAATCCTTTCTACCTGTGTAGTGCCCAAGACTGTTGGCCAGTCTTAATAATTTCTTAATAATTTGCACCAATACCAGTATCTTAGTTATGGAGAAAAAACGGCCGTGATCCCGGTATTATTTATACAATTTGTAAACATTTTCAGATTTTCATTCGAAGATGGGAAAATAAATGAAATCTGCCCGGACGAAGGGGAACCAAACTGGGTCTTGAATTTTAAGCGAGGTTTATTATCGATGTTCCAAAACTCGATGCGACGTTTCGACATGGACCACTATGCCGTGGAGACAGATGTTAACGGCGTGTGTGCAGTGCAATACACCCTGAAAGGCGCTGAAGGGGCTACACTCGTTATTACAAAGACGCGCGATATAGAATCATGTGATTACAGATATAAACATCATTCGGTGCTTCAAACAACACCCTATAGTTTCAGATCTGTTAGTAAAATGTATTTTTCTGTTTATATTGAAAGGGGGGGGGGGGGGTAGGTTAGAATTATTTCAAAAACTATCATGAAAAATGACCGGAACGTTAAGGATAAGAAATCCATTTGCGTAGTCAAATACAAATACATTTATAGAATATATGAATGTTAGATTATCATTAAAAATTAAGAATAAAAATTAAAAAAGAATTATTGAAGTATCTGTCACTGCCTTGATTCAGTGGGCTCGTCCTGTTCATTATTCAATAGAACGCCGCACATCTAACACTACAACATAAGTGGTCGACTATAGCATTTAGTATAAGGAGAGCGGCACACAGATATACTCTATATTTTAATAAACTATGTAACATTTCGAGTAAGAAGCTTCATATGCATAGTGACATGTGATTACACTCCTAAACCCGGTCTTTTTTCACGAAAACTTTTAAAATACAAGTTATCTAGACTTTATAACTCTATTTGAAGATAATTTCTAGTAGTTCTTAGAGACGTAGCTAGGGGGTAGTCGAGGGCAGAAAATTATCTTATAGGGGGCATCGACCTCTGTAGTAATAGCAGGTAAAAAAGGTCCGCGATAATGATTGCCAGGGACGCAGCGAACCCTAGCTACAGAGTTCTATATTACTATGCCCTTTCAGGGTAGATTTAGAAAATTAATAAAAAAAATCAGTGCACGGAGAAAAATGTTGAGTTGATTTTTTAATTAAAATTATAGTTACCGATTAAAAATTTCTATTTTGTATCAAAAAATACTATCAGTTTTAACATGTACTGTCAACTGAGTATTTCTACAATCTCGTTTGTAATTTTTATAGTACGCAATTTTTACTATATTCGTAAATATCATTTACATGTTTTATTCAATTAATTATTCTTATTCATTTTCATTTCAATTGAAAGACAAATTAAATTATACCAATAATATAGATCAGAGTTTCTTAAACTTTTTGACGTTGCGGTTCCTTTGCAGCTCATATTGATAACTCACGGCTCCCCTATTTTTTTAAAAATCCAGATGAATTATAAATATTTTTATAATTTAAGCGAGTGCATAATTTAATATTTAAACTTATTTAACGATAGTAAATTTATTTGTTATATTCGCAATTCTTCGCGGCTCTCTTGTGGAAAGGTAATGGTCCGCTAGGGGGCCGCGGCCCACCACTTTTTGAAAAGTCCTGATATAGATTACAATCCTGCACGCAAAAATTACTCATTTATAATATTTTGGATCGTTTTAAGATTACTACGTCAAATACGGTAACCGGCAAGTTTTTCGAAAGACATTATTTCGAAAACAATTTTTCGAAACACAATTTTTCGAAACGCAATTTTTCAAAACACAATTCTTCGAATGAACAATTTTTTCGGAAAAATGAAGTTTTGGATTTAAGTTTTTTAAATTAAGTTTTACACAAAATTTGATATAATGGTAGAAATGAAAAAGAATTAAGAGTTTAGGTTAGGTCAACTTAGGTCAGAATAGATTAGGTTAGTCCCGGCTAGGGTCAGGGCCGTCTTTAACCTATTGGAGGCCCTGGGCACATTAGGACAATGGGGCCCCTATGACTTTGACAGAGCTAAAGAAGTTTTCACTTCAAAAATTAAGAATATGAAAAACTAGTTCACTGATGATTTTTTTTAAACAATGTAGGTAATTAGCACACCATTAAATTCAGGGTGACCAGTATTTCTCTGGAACAAATTTCCCTGACTTTTCCCGGTTTTCCAGGTGAATTTTTACGTTTTTTATTAAAATAATTTTTTTAAGCATATTTTACACGATATATTAAAGTTTACGGAATTTTAAAAACGAACTTTAATACCATTGCGAATTTTGTTGCAATTTTTTCCAAAATACTGATTTTAAGGTATCAAAATTCTCTACAAAATGGTTATTTTAAAATAAAATTTTCTACATAAATGCACTTCCTGAACAAATTGCATGAAGTGTGGTACTTATACACTTCTGATTGATTATAAAGTACTAAAAATAGATCACGTGATAAAACAGAATTATTTGTTGACAATAGAACTTTTTTGAAAATTCTGCATGTTTTTTTTTAAATTTTTATAGATAATTGTTTAAAAATATTTGCGGAAAATTTCTTGATGTGGTGTGGTTTTTGCATTTTTACAGAAAATTTCCTGTCTAGCAAAAATCCCTGACTTTTCCCAGTTTTCCAGAAACTGGCCACCCAATGCATTTTTATATATTTAAATTTATCCTAAACATACTGAAACCGGAAAGCCTGATTTTCGGGCGAGAGTAGAAGGGCTTCGCGCTCGCAAAAGCTAATAAGCAAGTATATAGGTATTGTAGTGTCATTAATGTCATTATCGTTTGATTTTTTTCGAAATAAATATCGTATGTTTTTCGGTAATAAATATCGGTTATTGTTTGGTGATATGGGGCCCCTATCAATCGCGGGGCCCTGGGCACGTGCCCAGAGTGCCCAGTGGGAAAGAGGGGCCTGGCTAGGGTAGGTTACTTTTAGTTAGGTTTGGTTAGTTTAAGTCAGGTTTGCTTAGAGTAGATTAGGTTAGTGCCCGGTTAGGTTAGGATATATAAAGGTAATATCAAATTACAGGTATCCAGCATAATTTTCAATAATCACAAAAAACATATTATTTTCAATAAAAATTAATAAAAAATGTTTTTTAACTAGTTTTTATTAAAAATGCACTGAAAAGTAAAAAATAAATATTCAGTTGTCACTTAATTTTCAAGTTTGTATGACTAAGATCATATGTAAAGGCACATGTATAGCTTTTAATGAATTTAAAAAAAATTCTACCCTTATATCTTTTATCAATTCATACACAAGATATTTTTGCAATCATTTGCCTTTATAGCGCCCCGCGCTTTAAAAATTTGTCGAAAAATTGTTCATTCGAAAAATTGTGTTTCGAAAAATGTTGTTAGAAAAATTGTGTTTTGAACAATTGTGTTTAGAAAAATTGTGATTCGAAAAATTGTGTTTCGAAAAATTTACACCAAACCGTCAAATACAGTCGAAACCGGTTAAAACGACATCGGCTAATACATATGTACAACATATTTTACCGGTTTTAATGACAATCGGCTTTTATGACCTAATATGAGTGGTGCCCTCGATGTCGTTATAACCGATTTCGACTGTAGTAATATTTCTTTAAAAATTGAGTGATTGTTATGAATTATTTTTCTCCGTGTGGTTATTTACATATTAACATTGATTTTTCGTCCATTTTGCAATAAAAATATAATTTTTATTCGTTTATAACACTATTAAGTCTCTTCATCTATTGTAGAATAAAAACGATATTCCAATCATGAGCAGTACAAGTGAATGCCAGTTATCTATAGATCACAAAATTTACAGTAGCATTGTCTGCACTGAGAAACATTTATTTAAACCATTTTCAAACCGGGATGCTGGCGCTACAACTATAACCAAACAGAAATTAACACTGGTATCGGAATCCCCCATATCGCCTGAAGAGAAGACAGCAATAAGAAAACGTAAAACGTTACTTTACGATCATGTACCTACCCCTAAACAGACATCTAACGAATTAAAACATGCCAGGGAATTGGTTAAGAAAATGTGCGTGTTCAGCAAAGAAGATTCACAAATGGAATTCAGCCATGCTTTCTCAAAGTTCATTCAAGTTGCGGGGTCCCTTTCTTATGCGACTATATCTACAGTTTATCATAGAGCTAATAGTTTCTGTGAAACTGGAAAGTAAGTAACATTTAAAATAAAAATCTTATTATACAGTAGAAACTGGTTATAACGACATCGGTTAATACGACGTATCGGTTTTAACGACTCAAAATAAAAGTACAACTGAATCCCATATAATCGCATTTTTACCGGTTATTACGACTATCCGCTTTTTACGACCAATATCGGTCATATTGGTCGTCTCTTCGACGTCGTTATAACCGGTTTCTACTGTATGTATATAGTCACGTATAAATACATTTGAAACCGATTATAACGACATCAGTTAATACAACATATTGGTTTTACCGACTCAAAATAAAAGTCTGACTGAAGCCCATATATTTGCAGTTTTACCGGTTATTACGACTATCCATTTTTTACGACCAATATGACCGGTCCCTTCGACGTCGTTATAACTGGTTTCGACTGTAATAGCCTTCGTGAGTGTAATAACGCATGATGTTTGCTGCAAATGAGTTTTGAATTTCAATAATTTTTTGTCTTATTTTTTAACTGACAAGTGAATGGATTTAATCAATTAAAATTTTTGAACTACTAAAAAAAAATTGGAAATAGTATACAAAAATAATAAATAGGTCAGGTTCGTATTAATCAAATCTAGAATTCATATTTTCGAATTAAAATTAATTTATTAATTATTATTGGTATTTGTTATACAGGGTGTCCCATTTTAATCTATCAACCACCTAATTTTTTTTATCTATCAATTAAATCAAAAAATGCTTCAAATAAAAGTTGTTTGGTTTTGAGGGGGACCCAAAATGGCGTTATTAATTTTTTATTTTTTGGACGTCTTCATGGTCAAATAGGCCCAACATTTTTTTTAAATGGAAACCTATATTTTTTATTACAATATCTTATTGTTTGGAAAAAAACAAGTAGCTTTTGTTTCAAAAAAATTTTTGTATGACTTCATTTTTTTTTAATATTAAACAAAATAATTTTAGATTTTAGTTTTTTAATAATTTTTTACTCGAAACCCATTAACTTTAGAGGAAAAATGTAAAAAACAAAAAATGTTTATTTTAATCTGATATAACTAGGAAAATTATATCAGGATTTTTTTGTTAATTTTTGCTCTTCAAAATATTAAAGCAAATAAAAAATAAAATAAAAAATTCTGAAATAATTTTCCTAGTTAAATCAGATTAAAATAAACATTTTTTGTTTTTTACATTTTTCCTCTAAAGTTAATGGGTTTCGAGTAAAAAATTATTAAAAAACTAAAATCTAAAATTATTTTGTTTAATATTAAAAAAATGAAGTCATACAAAAAATTTTTTGAAACAAAAGCTACTTGTTTTTTCCAAACAATAAGATATTGTAATAAAAAATATAGGTTTCCATTTGAAAAAAAAAGTTGGCCTATTTGACCATGAAGACGTCCAAAAAATAAAAAATTAATAACGCCATTTTGGGTCCCCCTCAAAACCAAACAACTTTTATTTTAAGCATTTTTTGATTTAATTGATAGATAAAAAAAATTAGGGGGGTGATAGATTAAAATGGGACACCCTGTATATTGCAAAGTAATGAATCCGTAAATTGTCATTATTTACTAAAATGAACAGTTTCTAATAAAATTGTATAAACATAATATATAAATTGTTAAAGTCTTAGAATTTTCAGAAATATACGAAAATAATTAATAATAAAAAAAAATACAGTTACTGTTTTCTAATAAAATTTTATATAATTAACTGTAACCTATGTACAATGTACATATAATATAGAAAATCTTTATAAAAAATAATATTGATAATGCTTTTTTGAATACGTTGAATGCTAAAATATGAAAACAAATGTTTACAATGATTTTTTGTCCTTTTTGTAAAACATTAAAAATAATGGTGGGGGTATAAGGGCTGAGACCCGAGTAAATTTCAGTATCTAAATATGGTGTGACTGGGAGTTGCAGCGCGAAGCACCCAAAGGCACTTAGTTTAAATTTTTATATTCTAAACTTTCTACGAGGAACATTTAAAATAACCCAATTCATATTTTGTAATAAATCTTTTTTTTATAGAAAACATGTAGCAGATGCTTTACCATTTTTGGGGAGTGATGCAGCAGTAATATTAATGAAAGATATTATTGAGAAAAAAGAAATACCAGATGAAATCGCCAAGGAATGGGTGCTTTCTTTCGCTTTTATTCCAAGGTAAATAGATAATCACACATTCTAAGGATCTAAAAAAAATAAATACAAACAGGGTCGGATACGACCAGTGGGCAATCGGGCAAATCCCGGTGGGTCAACCAATTTTACATTAACTGTAAATTTTTTTTCACCTATACATCCTAAATAGATAATTACACGTGAATTTCTCAGTATTATAAAGAATATGCTTGAGTGCAAAAGCAAATTAGCTTCCAGTTAACGCTATCTTCTAGGTATTAAATATAAATGACAACCACTCACAGATGTAGCGAATGAAATCGTATATATGATAACCTTGACGCATGCGCGATAAGTAGAAATGCATATCATTTACATTACTATATTCATTTATTACCGCTGCTTTAAAATATCGATCAATTTCATAACAATTTGACACCTAGTAGATAGCGTTAGCTGGAAGCTAATTCGCTTTTACACGCAAGCAAATTCTTTATAATACCGGGCATAAATAAGTAAAGTAATAATTTTTATTTTAAGGCCTTCAACAACTATGCTCTCGGCGCTTAAATCTTTGTTAGAAATACCAAATACCGATGCAACATATTCACTGAGTGTAGCGAGCGTAATCAAAAGTTTTTGTCGCTGGACTCCTGACTGCAACAATGTCTTAGAAGTTCAACGAATAATCACACACATTGAAAAAGAAGCCATTAAAGCTCACTTAAGCAAATTTAATAACAGAATCACCCACGAAAAAGTAAACTATTTTAATATTTATGTAACGTGTATAAAAAAATAAATTCGAAATATTTTTTTCCAGCTGCTTGTAAGTTTAAAATCGTTAGGAAATATAGGAATTGTATCAGAACCTTTTAAAAAAACTATGCAAGAAATAATAGAAGATGAAGAAATCGATATAGAAATACGTATAGCGGCTGTAGAAGCGTATAGAAGAATGCCTTGTGAAGAAACTAGGTCCTATTTTACAGGAATTTATAGGAAATATAATGCTGATACCCAACTGAGAATTGCATCTTATTTGCAAGCAATGAGGTGCCCGGATTATGGGTTTATACAAGTGATTAAAAATACTTTAGCTGAAGAAGAAGTAAACCAAGGTGATTTAATAATTAAGTATTGAAGGTGGTTATTTGCACATACAGTATGTGCAAGCAATTGCACATACTGTATATGTACCAAATTAAGTTAGGGTAGGCTAGTGTACGTTAGGTTAGTGGTAAGTCTAAATAGCCAATTGCATGCACAAACGGCATGTGCAAAAAGCAAATAGTCAATTAAATGTATATATGGTTGCTTGCACATACTGCATGTGCAAATAGTTTTATCGTTTTGAAATTTTATAGATTGCATAAAAAATAATTAAAGAATAAATATTTTCATTTTACAATTATAACTTATTAATTACAATTATTATTTAATTTTGCTACAGTACTTTTTATATCCGGTATATTGTTATCTTTTTTATAGTAATTTGTTGACAATCGGGCATAGCCCCTAAGCCCCTCTTATATTTTACTTTTTAACCTTTCAACTTCTATAATTTATCTTTTATTTTTCTTTTCTTTTATTTATTTATTTGTTTTTATCTATTAATATTATTTTTTGTGTATGTAAATATTGTTATCTTAAATAAATTAAAATAATTTAATTTCTTTTAGTTGGAAGCTTTGTTTGGACTCATTTAAATAATTTACTGAAATCTTCAGTACCAACTAGAATTGAAATTCAAGGTTTATTATCTGATAACGATCTAGGAAGAAAATTTAGCAATGATGTACGAAAATTTTCAAACAATTACGAGGGTTCTATATTTTTTGAAAAATACAACGCAGGTATGTCACGATTATTAATTTCCGTAAAATATAAATGGGCATTTCTTTACTATCAAGTGTCCTTTTTACGGGTACGATGCAATTTAGTGCTTTAGATTGAAGATAAAAATTAGACAAATACAGTCCATCATGGGACTCAAAGCAATTTGCAGTATTAAACAATATAATGCAGATTAAAAAAAAAACGACACAGGGGACTGTGCTCTAAATTTCACGTCACGAGTGTAACTCATTTTTAGGGTTCCGTAGAAAACTAGGAACCCTTATAGTTTCTCCATGTCCGTCCGTCCGTCCGTCCGTCCGTCTTCAAAAATTTTGAGATAATAACATGAAATTTAATATACGGTCGTAGATTGATGACCCAAAAACAGAAATGATAAGATTTTTGAAAATAAAATTTTTTTAGACCCCCCTTTCATAAAATGAAAAGTGTTTTCAAAAAAAAAAATTTCACCTACACCATTGAGTGTAGTGTCGTTAGAAAGGTCTCCTAAAATGCAATAAAAAATGTATCAGAACTTTTCGATTTTAACCCTTTAATCACGATGTATTTGCTCTCCAAAGTCGTTAAAAAAGCGTCCCCCCCCTCTATATTCTAAACTATCAATTTAAAAAATCTGAAAAAATTCCAGAATGTAGCTTTTAATTAGTACTTTCACTGAAAATTATAACGCACATTGTCAAAAATATTTTGGACCCCCCTTTCATAGACTGAAAATTGAACTTACATTTTTTTCCCCACTTACCCTATTGAGTGGGGTGTCATTTAATAGGTCTCGTAAAATGCAATAAAAAACGTCAAATAACTTTTTGATTTTAACCCTTCAGTCGCGATATATTTGCTTTTTAATGTCGCTGTCAGAGCGTCCCCCCCCTCTATTTTCTAAACTATCGATTCAAAAAATCTGAAAAAAAATCAGAATGTAGCTTTTAATTAGTACTTTCACTGAAAATTATAACGAACATTGTCAAAAATATTTTGGACCCCCTTTTCATAGATTGAAAAGTGAACTCACATTTTTTTCATTTACCCCATTGAGTGGGGTGTCATTTGATAGGTCTCCTAAAATGCAATAATAAAAGTCAAATGGCTTTTTGATTTTAACCCTTCGGTCACGAAAATTTTGAAAAAAACTCTTTTTTATAAATCGTAGTGAGAATGACTACGGAACCCTATCATGTGCGTGCCCAACACGCACTTGCCCATTTTATTAAATTAATAAACCATCAATTTCATAAAAGGAAAGTATGGTATTTCCATATGATAATTACTAATCTCTGAAAATATGATAGTGAATTTATATTTCTAATTACGTGTTTCTGAAATTAAGTATTTTGACAGTTATTCTGGGTTGATGATCGACCAGAGAACTGTGTTTTACGATTTCAAAATATTATTAAATAAGTTACAGTATTTTTAATGTAATTTTTTATATTACGCACAAGTTAAATTAATTCATTATTAATTTTCATTTTTCATAATACAGTAAAAACCGGTTATAACGACATCGGTTTATGCGACGTAATGGCTTTAACGACTCAAAATAAAAGTCCAACTGAATCCTATATAATTGCATTTTTATCGGTTATTACGACTATCCGCTTTTTACGACCAATACAACCGGTCCCTTCGATGTCGTTATAAACGGTTTCTACTGTAGTTACAGCAAAATGACAATAAAATAATAAAATTCAATAAAATTAGAGTGGGACACCAAGTTGCCCAATTAGTGGAGAAATACCCAAATATAGTTAGAGTTCTGCAATTTTTGAAAAATCGTGTAAGTTATAATTTATTATTTTCTTTCAGGTGCTAGTTATGAAAGTAATGTAATATTTTCACCTGAATCATATTTTCCAAGGTCTGCCTCTCTTAATTTTACTGTAGATTTGTTTGGGGAGTCCATTAACTTCTTTGAAGTAAGTTGGTTATACTTATATACATTATTCATGCCTATTTACCAATAAGTAACATTATTTATATGTATATTTGATATTGTTTAACGTAGATAAATGGACGAGTCGAAGGTATTGAGAGTTATCTCGAGGATGCTTTTGGACCTAACAGGACGTTCAATGCTAAAAATGTAAAGGATAAACTATCAAATATACGCATTTTTAGAGAAGCTAACGAAAATTCCATTTTAAAATCAGCTATTGAAGAAATACCGAATGTACTCAAGAAGAATTTCAAAAGCCCTAAAGTAATATTTATATCTGATTTTATTATTTGAACTTTATTATTTACAATAAAATATTGTTTCAGGCATCTTTAGGTCTTAAAGTATTCGGAAATGAAGTATTATATAGTACATTCGTTGGTGATAAAGAAATAAAAGACGCTGTTAATACAGTTAATCCTATAACATATTTGAAGAAAATTTTATCAGGGAAGGTAAGAAAAATATTACATTAGTTTTTTGATCTCATAAATTATTCCTAGTTTCTTATACCGTTATCTGTAATACTGAGGATCGTGAACAGTGTACGTGTTACTAATTATATTAATACAATTTTTCTGGCTAACTAATGAAAGATATGATAAAATATACAGGGTGATTCAGCACTGCCGTGCCAAACTTTAACAGTAGATTGAGAAAAATATTTTAAGTAAAAAACTTCTAATAAACATGTGTCCGGAAATTTTTCGTGAGGGAACTACAGCCCTCCAAAGATTTGGCTCAAAATGAGTTTTTATTTAATATCTAGAGAACCCTATACTAACTTGACTAAAAACACGAAACTAAAAATGACTATTTGTTGATAAGGATGCATTTTTTGAGGTATACTTATGTTAACTTTTTGTCTTAATTTTTATCATAGAACAGGAATATAAATTCATTATTTGTAATTTGAAGCATCCGTATTTAAGTTAAATTCTGCATACTTTCATTTCCATCGATATTTATCGGTTTATCCTATCACAAATAAGCAAAGTATGTTTTTGTGTATTTTGTGTCATATAACCATAAATAAGTGCCCAACTTTATAAAAAATTAAAGAACAGATAAAAATCGATGGACCCACTGGCCCGATACATCCCTAGTCTAAATTATTACTAGTTAATATGGGAAATCGCTAATAGTTATTATTACTTAACCGAATTCTCTAGATATTAAATAAAAACTCATTTTGAGCCAAATCTTTGGAGGGCTGTAGTTCCCTCACGAAAAATTTCCGGACACATGTTTACTTAAAATATTTTTCTTAATCTACTGAATAAGTTTGGCACAACAGTAATGAATCACCGTGTAGTGTGAACTTTATTTTGAATGATGACTAAATTGATCAAAACCCACATGTGGGTGTTGCCGCGCAACCCACTTGGCCACAACTCAAAAAACACACTTGTCAATCGATTCGTGAATCAATCTCGAGTCCAACGAGGTACATGAAGCCATATATGAAAAATTTTGTATGAAAAATGGACATTATGCTTGTCCGTGGCCGGATGGAAGGTCATGACCGAAAAAAATTCTAAAATGGGTTAAACTAGAACCACAGACCTACCATTTAGCCAAAAACCGAAGTCTCTAGGTGGCCAGGGGGTCGAGATCTCGTGGTGGAAGACAGACGGACGGACGGAAAATATGGTGTAGAGCAGCGGTTCTTAAACTAGGGTCCGCGGACCCACGAGGGCACGCCAAACTTTTACGAGGGTCCGTGAAACATTTTTGGCAAAAATTAATTTACATAAAGTACTTTTATATTTCTATTTATCAGTGATTAATTAGTATCTAACGACCTTTTTTGTTTTTCTATCAGGGATAGGGGTCCCTGAAAAATAATTGTTCAAAAAAGGGGTCCCTAGACCACATAAATTTAAGAACCGCTGGTATAGAGTATATAAGCGCTACCACTTCGTGGGTTGCGCTAAAAATGATATTTTTTTGGATTGATACATCGTCATATAAAAATATATTTTCTTATTAGGAAATTAAAAACATATAATTGAATAAACAATGTCCATTTGATTTTTATAGGAAATTTCGTACGAAAAAGCTGCCGTTTTTCTCGATACGAGTTACATTGTTCCTACAGGAGCAGGGTTGCCCATTATTTTAAACGCTGCAGGCACTGCTGCCGTAAATTTGAAAATGTCTGGCGCTTTACTTGCATCAGGATTTTTAGTTACTGGCGAATTTGATTTATCAGGATATTTAAAACCGAGGTAATATAAAACTAAAAAAAAATGAGATCACTCTATTTTATTTATGAGTCATCAGGTGAAAAAAACATGAACAGTTGATCGAGAAAAATATTTCAAGCAAAAAAGTTCGTATTAATATACCTCAAAAATGCATCCTTATCAACAAAAAGCAATTTTTGAAGAGTTTTCGGGCATATGTTTATATGAACTTTTTTGCTTGAACTATTTTTCTCGATCAAGTTGATATGTCTCATCCTGTATATGATTGAGTTTTTTTGGGAGATTATAGATAACATAATAATTTAGTTAAATATTTTTTAGCATAGCAGTGGATATAGTTGGATCAATGTTAGTCGATGTTTACTATACAAGTACAGGAGTAAAGTTAAAAACGAATCTTCATTCATCTACAGCAATCGAAGGGCATGTAAAATTAAGTGGACCCCGTGTGGCATCGGTTCATTTCAAACTACCCAAAAATAAGACAGATGTATTCGGTGTAGAGTAAGTTAAATTGTTATAAAATAAATATAATTTTACCAATCTTTAGAAAATATTTTTTCAATTTAAAATTTGGGAGTTTTAACACTAATAATAGACTAGTGTTATTGTAAAAAAACATTTACATTAATTCATATGTGAAAAAAATGGCTGGTTCAGGTTTATTCATTGGGCCATAAAGAACATTCGTGCATACATAAACATTGCGCAATTGTTTAAACAATTTATAAACAACTGTCAAAGTTTCAAAAGAACTAAGCTATATATGAAAAAATGCCTCAGAACCTTTCTTGTGGATCTTAAAATTTCCTATCAAAAAGTCAGCGAAAGCATATGTCTAACTTTTTTAGTTTAGGCGTGAGAGATGCTCGAGTTTCCGCATCAAAATGACGCGTTTTTCGCGCGACTCGAGAAATAGACAGAGCGCGGACTTCATAAATAATTGAAATGAACAATTTAAATAAATAATTCTAAAAAAAATCATTTATCAAAAACGAATATTGATTTTTTCTAACGTTAATTATATATAAACTTTTTTATGCTTTTTTCGATTTGTTATAAATGAAAATGTAAAAATGTTATGTTAATTTTTTTTTATAAATTTCCACGTGTTGTCCTATATGCATTATTAAAATTAAAATTTTGTTGATTTTTTCACTAACAAACTTTTGTCTGTGAAATGACGTTATTTATAAGAAAAAATCAAAATTTAAAATCGAAAATTCGAAAGTTTGTCATTTTCACCCTAGTTTCAAAGTGAAAATTTAGTAAAATAAGTATAAACAAGTAAAAACCGATACACTGCTTGTCACAATTAGTGGGACACTTTTTCAATGTAACACAGTTTTGTTAAAAAATGTCATATTAATATGAAAATTCAGAGAAATCATTAATGTGGTGTTGTTTCAAAGCCCAAATAGTTACAGCTTTGTCTCTTCATCAACAGGGGGTGTGCAACCCTTACAGTGGTGAAAATTGGATAATGGCATTTTCAAGTATTGAAAAAAAAGTTTAAAAAGTGATTATTCCAAAATAAAACTAAAATTCAGAATAATTATTATCTGTATAACTTCTTTGCACCCTTAAGATACTATCTTATTAATTTTAATAACATAATATTTTATTTACTTTTTGGTATCACCCCCTAAGTTTAGGTCAACAAAAATATAGGAAGATATGAAGCAAATTTAAAAATGTTTCATAATTCGTTTAAAAAAATCACAGTTAATATAAATTTACAATTTCAATAAAATCCAATTATTTTTAATATTTTTTCTACCCTTAATTATTTCAACCCCATTACATTATAATTAATTCAAACGACATAGGTTAAGATACAATTGTGAAATTAACAAAATGGTTAATAAACTTTGTATACAATGGTATCGTGTATTAAAAAACACAAATAAGTTATTAGGGTAGGCATTAACACTTAAATACTAAACCACCCCCAATAATAAGTTAAAAGATTGAATTCAAGTATTATTTTATAAAAAATCAACGAAAGCGGTTATTCAACGATCTTTGTGAAAATTTTGTGCATTAAAACTCACCCCTACAGATTTAGCTACCCTTAATTGAAAAAATATATACTTTTTTTAAATCATCATATCTAAAAATTCACCGTAATTTTTTTTCTATCCTTTTGTGAAATAAAAGACCCGTATTTGGTCTTTCATCACCGGTAAAATTAAAACAATACAATATCTGGAACAACTCTAAAAAAAACATTTGTCTTAAAATTAAAATAGATCTTATGCCAATTTATATTAAAAAAAATAGGTAACTATGGATATTTATGGACATTTTACTAGTTATTTTCATGTTTGGATAAAATTAATTTAATCGTTCGGAGACGTTCCTGAAAGAAGATTGTTTTAATTTTACCGGTGATGAAAGACCAAATATGGGTCTTTCATTTCACAAAAGGATAGAAAAAAAATTACGGTGAATTTTTAGATATGATGATTTAAAAAAAGTATATATTTTTTCAATTAAGGGTAGCTAAATCTGTAGGGGTGAGTTTTGGTGCACAAAATTTTCATAAAGATCGTTGAATAACCGCTTTCATTGATTTTTTATAAAATAATACTTGAATTCAATCTTTTACCTTATTATTGGGGGTGGTTTAGTAGTTAAGGGTTAGTGCCTACCCTAATAACTTATTTGTGTTTTTTAATACACGATACCATTCTATACAAAGTTTACTAACCATAATGTTAATTTCACAACTGTATCTTTACATATGTCGTTTGAATTAATTATAATGTAATGGGGTTGCAATAATTAAGGGTAGAAAAAATATTAAAAATAATTGGATTTTATTGAAATTGTAAATTTATATTAACTGTGATTTTTTTAAACAAATTATGAAACATTTTTTAAATTTGCTTCATATCTTCCTATATTTTTGTTAACCTAAACTTAGGGGGTGATACCAAAAAATAAATAGAATATAATGTTATTAAAATTAGTAAGATAGTACCTTAAGGGTGCAAAGAAGTGATACAGATAATAATTATTCTGAATTTTAGTTTTATTTTGGAATAATAACTTTTTAAACTTTTTTTTCAATACTTGAAAATGCCATTTTCCAATTTTCACCACTGTAAGGGTTGCACACCCACTGTTGATGAAGAGACAAAGCTGTAACTTATTGGGCTTTGAAACCACACCACATTAATGATTTCTATGAATTTTCGTATTAATATGACAATTTTTAACAAAACTGTGTTACATTGAAAAAGTGTCCCACTAATTGTGACAATCAGTGTATTCTATCATGTAGGGCAGATGAAAATTTACTATAAGAATAAAATTCCGAAAAATTTAAATATCAATAGTACACATAGTACAACACATGAAAATTCATGAAAAATTATAACATACAATTTTAAAATTTTTGGTTATAACAAATCGAAAAATGCATAAATAAATTTTTGGTTAATAATTAAATTGTTCATTTCAATTATTTATTAAGCCAACGCGCTTCGCCTATTTCTTGAATCGCGCAAAAAGCGTATCGGTACTTTTGTTATTAAAAACATTTTTTTGCAGGTCAGAAATAATAGTTGTTCAAAACGACCACGACGAATACCAAATCGATATAACTGACGATCCAGTATCTGACACTCAGTGTTCTTGGCCATTCCTCGACGAAACAGTAGGCCTAAAATTATGCTCCTATTATAAATTCCCTAACCTAACAACAGTTAAAAACTTATCATCAAATGTCCTATTCCATGGCCCGTCTAAGTTCAAAATTTATTTAGAAAAAGCCGACCCAACTGCAGACCTTTATATAGTCGAATACAGATGGATAACTACTCCACAAATTGAAACGGTGGGTTTAGTTTTTGATACTCCTGGTTCAGCTTATAGTCGTATGATGAGTGCTAATTTAACTGTTGACATTGGTAACCAAAATGTTACGTTGTTACTGAAATCTCGAAAAGGTAACTATCTTATAAATGGAAAATACAAGAACACAAATGATGAGAAATCGGCGGATTTAATACTTGATGCAAATGGAAAAAAACATTTCAATGGGCATATAGGTTATAAAAGGAGAACCCTTAAATATGGACATATTTACTATCCTAAATTTTATTTGGCTGTCAATGGACAGAGGACTGCTGAATTATCAGGTAAAAATAACTAATGAAAATACCAATGGTTTAAAAAATTTATAAAATGTATTTATCTACAGGAAATTTTACATGGATTACAAAAAGAAATGTATCACAATCGGATTTGTACATAACATTCAACACTAAAAAGTTTTCAACAATTCTTCAAGGAGCAATTTTAGTGCCTCAATCTTCCATTCAAAGTAATTTGAAACTCACGTATAAATTTGAAAATGCCACACAAGAATTCATACACGTGATTGGGGGCATTAATTATAGATCGAATATTTATAAATTAATAAACGGGACATTTGAATTAGTTTCTACCGCATATCCTAAGTATAACTTTGTCACCCAATTCAAATATATAGTAAGTATATTATATACATTATTCAAAGTTATTTAATTATTGGAAGAATTATCTTATATAGATAAATGAAAATATATTTTCAAGATTTATGTCCGGTTACATAAAGGGGCTAGAAAAATTTGCTAGATAGCAAGCACTCACAAATGAAATATTAATTTTGTGATAGTATCTATGGATTTGCTATGGAATTTAAAACACAGTTGGTGCAGACTTATACCGTACAAAATAATTTTCATAATACCATCACTGTCATGTAAGTTTGATACCTCAATTGAGAGTGCTTGCTAGCTAGCAAATTTGCCAGCTCCTTTATGATAATTATATTTTCTACGTTTTTTTCACAGATTGAAAATTAATAGTTAAAGGACTATAAAAAAAATTAAAGTACATAAGGCGAAAAAATATTTTAAAAATTCACAAAATTATATGATATTAAAAAATAAATATCGGTTTTATAAATTTTTTGGGGGTCTTTTTTAAACTGCTATTAAACGTTTATGTTGATTTTTTTTGACATTCTCCGCGCTCTACCACGAAAATGGGTATTTAAAAAAAAATGATATAACCTTTTTTATTGAGAATTTAATAATATACAATTTATATAATAATCGCCATTGACCCCCGAGCCATAGCAAGCTTGATATTCGCGAAAATCCGTTCAATATCTCGTAACGCCGATACGATATCGTTAGGAACTTTTTACACGTTATTTAAAACAGCTAACTGCTAAATTTTTTTCGTAGATTGGTTGAATTTATATCTAAAATAGCTGGACTATAACTGAAAGTTAAGAAAATGAATGAATTTTCAATGTGTTAAAAGCAGTAGATTTCAATCTTTAAAATATCTTTACTTTTTTAGTTTATACCAACATTTTTACCAATATTAATAATAAAAATTATAGAAAAAATATAAATTATTTAATATTTTTTTCAGAAAGGATCCGGTCGATTAGAAGCATTAGTAAACTACAACAATGGACCTCACCTTGCAGACAAAAATCACACCTTAACATTGCAATTTGTATTTTCTGCAACAAAAGCTCCCGATGGTTCACGACTGAACACGTATCTCCTTATAACAAAACCTGCCAAAGATTTAAATATGAAATTTCAAATTCAACACACTTCTACAGGGCCTACTTCGCACTCCAGAATGTTAATTCGATACGCTAAAAACAAAGATATAGATATAACGTTATTTTTAATGATACCCCATAAAACGTTTATGTACTTCGAGGGAAAACTCAACGTTTCGATTCCAACGTTCCATCCAATGGTTCTACAAGTAAAAGTCGAAGAAAGGGCACTTCGTTTATATGCTGTAAATATAACTAAAACCTAGCTAAAATCTATTAGATATTTTAATGTTTGTGTTTTTGACAGATAGATGTTTTTGCGTCTTGGTTTAGTGGACACAATCTTACAATAGAAGGGAAATATAATGATTATAGTACAATGAAAGCAAGTGATCATCTGTTGAAGCTGAATATAAACTCCCCAAGTTTTGAAAATGTCTATGCTGATTGTAGATACTACCAAAATGATACCCAACTGATGGTTACTGTTGTAGTATGTATTGGTATTTATTTATAAATTAAGGAACAATAGTAATTCTATAGTTTAAATATGTACAGATGAAATCGGTTATAACGACATTGATGCGACCAGTCATATAAGGTCATATAAGCCAATAGTCGTAAAAACCGGTAAAAAGGTAATAGACATGATGCTAGTAACAAAGTATCATTGAAATTATGATTTTAAATAATAAAATGCAGTGCCGGATTTACCAATAAGCAAAAGAAGAAACTGCTTAGGGCATCCGATCCCTGAGGGCACCATAAAAGTGATTTCTGGGGGCATCAGCGTAATATTGCAGTTTATAGGGAAAAATGGTAATGAAAATTTTGGTGATGACTAAAAAAAAAGGTCTTCTGAATTAAAAATGAGGGCCTTCAGATGGTTAGTGCTTAGGGCATCACATTGGGTAAATCCGGCACTGATGAAATGGGTTAAAAAGATTCTAGAAAATGTATTTATTTTTATATTAAAAGTAAGATTAATATAATTTTTGTTAAAATAAAAATGCAAAATACAGCAATCCGCCATGTTAAATGGAACACCAATCAGAGCGAATGACGTCACGCATGTCAAAAGTGATTGACTTTTATTTTAGACAAATATCAATTCCTCTTATAAGATTATTAGGTACATACCTTATTTAAGACATTACATACTTTGGAATTCATTTTTAACACACAAAATAATTAAACTATTGTCTAACTCTGAATGTTTGATTATTGTTGTCACCTGCGAGCGTTTTGGCGTCAAATTCAAAATTAGTTTTAAAAGTCAATTATTACGATTAAACCTTTATTTTCTGCAGAAATAAGTATTTTTTTGGAAATAGGAGACACGTAAGATCATCATAGAATAGTTTTTTTTTTTTAAATTAGTCATCATGCCTATTATATTGAATTCAGTCGGTCTTTTATTTTGAGTCGTTAAAACCAATATGTTGTTTTAAACGATGTCGTTATAACCGGTTTCGACTGTATCAACTTTATGAAATGTTTTTTTTTATATTTAAGAGATATGACGTTTTTTTATAACACACTGTATTTTTTCTATTAAACCATTAGGTTGTACTTTATACTATTTAGTGCCAGGCGCGTATACAGCCTGATTTCTCGAAGGGGGTTATATAGATTTTTTTTAGAAATTTAACTTTAAGGAAAAAACATTCTAATAGCAGCTTGATTTTGAAAAATAAAATAGATACGCCCCTCAAAAGGGAAAAATATAAAAAAACTTAACAATAAAGTGACTTTATAAAAAAAATCGGCGCCAAGCCATAAAAAAAAAACATTTTAAGAAAGAAAAAAAAGAAAACCGACATGAAAAACTGTTTTTAAATATTATATACTTTTCAGTCTTTTAAAGGTTTTTATGAAATCGGTTTTATTTTTTTAAAGTTTTGGGGGTGAGAGAGGGGTCGAACTTTTTGAAAATAAGTTAGGCTGTAGAATAAATGACTTTTTAATGAGCCAGTTTATTTATTTTTATTTTTTGTTTATATGTTATACGACTTTTTTTTAGGCAAAACATTTAGAAGACGAATATTCTATACAATTTAAACATTCTGCTGAAACAGAAGAAATAACAATCACTGAAGCTGAAATCAAGTATAAAAATAAACGTTATTATGGGAAAAATATAATCGATTTTAAGGATAAAAAACAAATATCATTGGAATTGCATATCGACAGGTATTTTGTTTGAAAATCATAATAATTTTTAACTCTTACAAAACATATTTTATGTTTTAGATTGAGAGATATATTTTTTTCATTGAAAAGTATCAATCAGCCAGCACACAAATTTATCGGAGGTGAATTTCGGTGGGACTCAAATAGAGATCCTACTCAAAAGATTGTCCTTTCTTTAGAATATTTTCAACATGGAATATATAATACAAGCGGAAATTTCATATTTACATATCCTGAAAGAACCGTATATGCTCACTACGATTTTGCAATCAAAGGTAACTGAAAATGTTAATTTTTGACACACAGAGAAAAATATTTCATAACAGTCACTAAATTTTTAAAGAAATATTACTATTTGACGTAGTAATCTTGAAACGGTCCAAAATATTGTAATTCTTGCTAGGCCACGTGTTACTAAAGTTACCATACGAATTAGTAATTTTTGCGTGCAGGATCGAAAACTATATTATTGGTATAATTTAATTCGTTAATAAGTATATAAAATATACCATTATTAAATTAGATGGTACTTGGGGTCAGATCTGCCCCAGCCTTTAATCAAAATAGTAACTTATCCTCGTTTTTTAAATTTTCCATATTTTCTAATGGATTAATATTGGATATTTCTTAAATTTCTTTTTTTATCTATCAAAAACAGCACTGTAAGAGTATCGTAATTTTTTTTCAAATGAAAATAATCAATAGCTGGCTCGCAGAAAACATTTTCGTGGCTGGAGGCCACACGGACTCCACAGCGCCAGGGTTAATATAATTAATTTTACACAATCGTAATATTAAGTGTATTGTCTTTTAATTTAAATGAAATAATTTGTATAGAACTTAACAAATAATTCAACTCAAGAATAATTAGTTGAATAATGTCCGGTATTATAAAGGACCTAGCAAATTTTCAAGCTAGCAAGCACTCTCAAATGAAATATCAAACATATATGACAGTTCTTTGAGTTTTTAACAGATAGTTGCAGGCGCAGTAAGTTGGTTTTTTACCATTTTTACGCAAGGTTAGTAAATACACTTTAGTAAATATACTTTACATACCTTTTTTTACTTCCTATGTATGAAACTATCTGTCAAAAACTTCAAGAGAACTGTCATATAAGTTTGATACCCCATTTGAGAGTGCTTGCAAATTTGCTAGGTCCTTTATAATACCGGACATAAATCATGCAAATTATATTTACAAATAAAGTAAAAATTACGTATTATAAAAATTACAACGTAGAAGTTACTCAACTGACAGCCCGGGAAAAAATTGTAGATCTGCAGAGATCTATTCAGATTTCGACAGATCTCTATTTTGAGATAACATCATATTTTTCACTTGTATTTGATCTGTGGGGACTTGCAAAGATCTGCAATAACCTACAAAGATCTAAAAGGATCTACAAAGATCTCTAAAGATCGTTGTAGAACGTGATAGAGATTAAAACGTTGAAAATTAATGATTTTTCAACGTTACAATGATCTTCAGAGATCTTTGTAGTTCTGTGTAGATCGTTTTAGATCTTTGTAGACCGTTGTAGATCTTTGCAAGTCTCCACAGATCAAAAACTAATGGAAAATATGATGTCTCAAAATGGAGATCTGTCGAGATCTGAGTAGAAATCTCTACAGATCTAAAAAAAATCCCGGAAGTAGATGTTAAAACTGATAGTATTTTTTGATACAAAATTGAAATTTTTAATCGGTAATTTTTATATTTTATATTTCTATTACCTACAATATACTTTCCTACAGAGTCCAAACTACAAAGTGAAGCAAGACTAATATGGAGTCCAACAGACGTAATTGATTTAACTATAAATGCTGATTACAAGCACGGCTCAAACAACAAATTATTAATAATAAAAACCGAATTGTTAACACCTTTTAAAGATTGGTATAAGACTTCTATTAACGGAGGGTAAGTAAAGTAAAAAAAAATGCGTGACTTCAAATAAATAAATTGATACTTTTATGCAGATTTGAAAAAAGAAACAATATGTTAAGATTGAATGGTAGTGTTTTTTGGCGTCAAGACGCATACATAGCTGGAAACTTATACACAAATTTCAAATTTGAAGACGCAATTGTCGAATGTGAATTAAATAGTTCTATTATTAGTACGATTGCTGAAGTACCATCAGTTACTTTTAATGTTAAACATAATCATGGAGCATTCTATACTGACGATGATATTTATATTATGGTAAGATATTTTAATTAAAAAGAATCCATATGAAAATATATAGTCGATGTCACCTGTCATATTTATTTTCGAAAATAAGTTGAAACATTAAATACTATAGTCTATTTTATTTAAGTTTGCAGTGGTTGCTTGGGAAATTGACCGTATGATTCATGATTCGTACCGTCAAATCCCCAGTAACCACTGTAAACTTAAATGAATCAGACTATAGTGAGATTTATAAAATATTTTATTACAAACATTTAAGTAGGCCATGAAAAACAAAAAAATGTTAAACAAAACAACAATCAAAATAACAAATGAATATTTGAAAACAATAAACAATTACAAAAAAATGTTTTTACATTTTTCGATAATAAATATGACATGTTATGCGATGTTTACACCGAGAAAACAAAACAGAAACACGGTGTTTTTTTGACAAAAAAAGCAATAAACTCTATACATTTTTTAAATACGAAGTATTTTAAAGACACGTTGTTTCGGCTATGTGAACTTGGCAACTGACTTTGGAAATTTAAATATTTTTTATATGCATTCGTTTGTACCTCGTTTGTACCCGTTTGTACCACAAAAATTTTCGTTTGTACCTCAAAGGGCTAAGAGATAAAAAAATTAAAAAAGGGTAGCAACCCACATTATGATATTAAAAATCGGTGAACGTCATCGGTTTTGCAATCGTTTGTACCCGTTTGTACCGAAAATATTATTGTTTTTATAACAAAGGACTAAATATTATAAACAAAAAAAGGGCGACATACAGTTAAATTAAAATTCTAAAGTAGGTAATTCTAATTTGGATTCTTTAAAAAATTGTTTATCGTAACAATTCTTTGTACCTTTTGTGTGTTCGTTTGACCCGCCAAAAGTAATTTTTTAGCTCTAAGGGCTCGAAGGGAAAATCGAAAATAACATCAGAAATCATGCAGTTTTCAAAATATTTGAATCTGTAAACGGCATTGGATTCAGCGTCGTTTGTACTCGTTTGTACCACAAATATTTTTGTTTGTACCTCAAAGGGCCAAAAGGTACAAACGATTGGACATTTGAAAATCTTATTTCAACGTTATTTCAATGATGATAAATTAAATAAATTAATTTACATATCCAGTCGTTTGTACCTTTTGTGTGTTCGTTTGTACCACCAATAGTTATTTTTTAACTCTAAGGGCTCGAAGGGAAAATCGAAAATAACACCAAAGATCATGCAGTTTTCAAAATATTTTAAATCTGTAAAAGGCATTGGATTCAGCGTCGTTTGTACTCGTTTGTACCACAAATATTTTTGTTTGTAATTCAAAGGGCCAAAAGGTACAAACGATTGGACATTTGAAAATCTTATTTCAACGTTATTTCAATGTTGGTATATTAAATAAATTTAATTACATATCCATTTTTATTTATTTATTTATTATTATATTGTGTCGCCCTATATAATAGGGATACAATTTGTCTATACGTAATGGAACAAGATAGATAATAACTAAACAATCAAGATACAATAACCCAACAATCAAATCATCGTTTGTATTTTTTATGTGTTCATTTGTACCACCAATAGTTATTTTTTAACTCTAAGGGCTCGAAGGGAAAATCGAAAATAACATCAGAAATCATGCAGTTTTCAAAATATTTTAAATCTGTAAACGGCAATGGATTCAGCGTCGTTTGTACTCATTTGTACTGAAAATATTTTTGTTTGTACCTGAAAGGGCCAAAAGGTACAAACGATTGGACTTTTGAAAATCTTATTTCAACGTTATTTCAATGTTGGTATATTAAATAAATTTAATTACATATCCATTCGTTTGTACCTTTTATGTGTTCGTTTGTACCGCCAAAAGTTATTTTTTAACTCTAAGGGCTCGAAGGGAAAATCGAAAATAACATCATAGATCATGCAGTTTTCAAAATATTTTAAATTTGTAAACGGCATTGGATTCAGCGTCGTTTGTACTCGTTTGTACCATAAATATTTTTGTTTGTACCTCAAAGGGCCAAAAGGTACAAACGATTGGACATTTGAAAATTTTATTTCAGCGTTATTTCAATGATGATAAATTAAATAAATTAATTTACATATCCAGTCGTTTGTACCTTTTGTGTGTTCGTTTGTACCATCAATAGTTATTTTTTAACTCTAAGGGCTCGAAGGGAAAATCGAAAATAACATCAAAGATCATGTAGTTTTCAAAATATTTTAAATCTGTAAACGGCATTGGATTCAGCGTCGTTTGTACTCGTTTGTACCACAAATATTTTTGTTTGTACTTCAAAGGGCCAAAAGGTACAAACGATTGGACTTTTGAAAATCTTATTTCAACGTTATTTCAATGATGGTATATTAAATAAATTTAATTACATATCCAGTCGTTTGTATCTTTTGTGTTCGTTTGTACCACCAATAATTATTTTTTAACTCTAAGGGCTCGAAGGGAAAATCGAAAATAACATCATAGATCATATAAAAGGTACAAACGACTGGATGTATTAAACAATTTATTTAATATACCAACATTGATATAACACTGAAATCAGATTTTCAATCGTTTGTACCTTTTGGCCCTTTCGGGTACAAACAAAAATATTTTCAGTACAAATGAGTACAAACGACGCTGAATCCAATGCCGTTTACAGATTTAAAATATTTTGAAAACTGCATGATCTTTGATGTTATTTTCGATTTTCCCTTCGAGCCCTTAGAGTTAAAAAATAACTATTGGTGGTACAAACGAACACACAAAAGGTACAAACGACTGGATATGTAAATTATTTTATTTAATTTACCATCATTGAAATAACGTTGAAATAATATTTTCAAATGTCCAATCGTTTGTACCTTTTGGCCCTTGGAAGTACAAACAAAAATATTTGTGGTACAAACGAGTACAAACGACGCTGTAGCCAATACCGTTTACAGATTTAAAATATTTTGAAAACTGCATGATCTATGATGTTATTTTCGATTTTCCCTTCGAGCCCTTAGAGTTAAAAAATAACTTTTGACAGTACAAACGAACACATAAAAGGTACAAACGAATGGATATGTAAATTAATTTATTTAATATACCAACATTGAAATAACGTTGAAATAAGATTTTTAAAAGTCCAATCGTTTGTACCTTTTGGCCTATTGAGGTACAAACAAAAATATTTTCAGTACAAATGAGTACAAACGACGCTGAATCCAATGCCGTTTACAGATTTAAAATATTTTGAAAACTGCATGATCTTTGATGTTATTTTCGATTTTCCCTTCGAGCCCTTAGAGTTAAAAAATAACTATTGGTGGCACAAACGAACACACAAAAGGTTCAAACGACCGGATATGTAAATTATTTTATTTAATTTATCATCATTGAAATAACGTTGAAATAAGATTTTCAAATGTCCAATCGTTTGTACCTTTTGGCCCTTTGAGGTACAAACAAAAATATTTGTGGTACAAACGAGTACAAACGACGCTGTAGCCAATACCGTTTACAGATTTAAAATATTTTGAAAACTGCATGATCTATGATGTTATTTTCGATTTTCCCTTCGAGCCCTTAGAGTTAAAAAATAATTATTGGTGGTACAAACGAACACACAAAAGGTACAAACGACCGGATATGTAAATTAATTTATTTAATTTATCATCATTGAAATAACGTTGAAATAAGATTTTCAAATGTCCAATCGTTTGTACCTTTTGGCCCTTTGAGGTACAAACAAAAATATTTGTGGTACAAACGAGTACAAACGACGCTGAATCCAATGCCGTTAACAGATTTTAAATATTTTGAAAACTGCATGATCTATGATGTTATTTTCGATTTTCCCTTGGAGCCCTTAGAGTTAAAAAATTACTTTTGGCGGGTCAAACGAACACACAAAAGATACAAACAATTGCTTACGATAAACAATTTTTTAAAGAATCCAAATTAGAATTACCTACTTTAGAATTTTAATTTAACTGTATGTCGCCCTTTTTTTGTTTATATTATTTAGCCCTTTGTTATAAAAACAATAATATTTTCGGTACAAACGGGTACAAACGATTGCAAAACCGATGACGTTCACCGATTTTTAATATCATAATGTGGGTTGCTACCCTTTTTTAATTTTTTTTTTATCTCTTAGCCCTTTGAGGTACAAACGAAAATTTTTGTGGTACAAACGGGTACAAACGAGGTACAAACGAATGCATATAAAAAATATTTAAATTTCCAAAGTCAGTTGCCAAGTTCACATAGCCCGTTGTTTCTGTTTTGTTTTTCCGGTGTAGACATCGCATTACATATCGTTATAAAGTAGAGTAAAAAACACGTTCAAATATGCTATAGCCAACTTAGTGGTCCAAATCAAAGTTAGGGCTTGTAACTCGGAAACTAAATGTGGTTCTAAATACACAAATCAATTCTACACAAAATTATATTTTATTATTTTAAATAAAGTCAACTGCATTCTTTGGGTATTTGACACCAGTATCATAAAGGATCAACATTTAAAAAAAATGCAACGAATAAAATGTTTTTAAAATCAACCAAATAATGGGGTGTCCATTAATTACGTGAGATGTTTTTCTTAGAATTTGGACCCCCCCCCCCTTGATGAGATTTGGTAAGATTTGGTGGGACCCTCCCCTTCCTCAAGTGAGATTCTTAAAAAATACTCTAAACGTCTTTTTTATTTGTACCCATGAAAAATGAGAATGGGACACTCCAAAAAGTAGAAAAAAAATATTTTTTCATTATCTGTAATAATAAATGTATATTCTTTGAATTAAAAATGTGACGTGAGATTTTCTCTTTAAATGAGATTTGATGAGATTTTACTTGACATATCCCCCCCCACATTTTGACCTCACGTAAATAATGGATGTGCCCTAAAAGTTATTTATTTGTATTATTTTATTATGTATTTTTTTAGTACAACGAAAAACAAATAATTTCTTTGAGAAGTTCTTGGAATTTGGATAAACACGAAACTAGCAAAGATTTAACAGGATCCATGATATTGATAACGCCGATTCAAGGATACAAAAAAGGAATATTAATAACTAAACTTTCATACTCTGATGATAAAAAAATTAAAGGCTTTTCCGAGCTTGATTTTGACAGTAGAAAATTTACAGCTACATGTAAAGGTATTTATTTATATTAACAATAATTACAGCAAAATATACTTAAAAATTTAACTGTATATTATTTTTAGGACATTTCAAGAGACTTTTAGATAGCAAATTTGATTTCAATGTAACCACGCCGTTTGAAAAACATAAGACTATTGTTGGTCGTTTTGGGTTAAGTGAAGAAAATAAACATGTAGTGTCAGAAATTAGAACTACAAGTAGTGCCATTGGTTTTGAAGTGAAATTTCAAGTTAATAATATCATTGATTTTGATATATTGCTAAGTGCTGCATCGCCATTCGAATTTTTGAAAGTTATACAACTATTTGCTAAGCTTAAAAAAGAAGCGGTATGTACCTATATATACAGAATGATTCATTTAACCTGGAATTTTGTAATGTCGAGAACTAAGTAAAATAATGAAAAATGGTTCAGATAAAAGTTATAAGGTATCGAAAGGGTCAAATATTGGTGACCTTGAATTTCACTTTGATACTTATTTTCATGGTCAAATGAAGGTCAACTTTGATTTTTTAAATAAGAACCTATATTATTTATTACATATCCGTATTATACGGGAAAAACATGTAGCTTTTGTACAAGTTTTTTTAAATGTAATTTTTTGTTTCTAACGAAATTTCTATGCACTTGCTATTTGCATCGTAAATTGAAAATTACTAAATAATTTTACTTTTTATAAGGTCGATTAATTCCAGAATTACGCCAAAAGTAATTTATTAATCGACTGTATAAAAAGAAAAATTATTTAGTAAATTACAAGCGCATGGAAATTTCGTTGGAAACAAAAAATTTACATTAAAAAAAAAACTTTTCATACAAAAGTTATATATTTTTTTCTGTATAATACGAATATGCAATAAAAAATATAGATTCTCATTTAAAAAATCAAAGTTGACCTTCATTTGACCATTAAAATAAATATCAAGGTGAAATTCAACGTCACCAATATTTGACCCTCTCGATACCTTATAACTTTTGTCTGAACCATTTTTCATTATTTTGCTTAGTTCTCGAGATATACAAAATTTCAGGTTAAATGAATCATCCTGTATATAGGATATTCCAAAAAAATGTATACACACTTTACGTCTGAACTGTCTTTGCACTTCCACTGTGTTTTCACATTTCAGAATAAATTTATGTTTTTCAAAGTTTAGTCCTATATCAGAGACTATCTACCGCATTGGACCCGGTGTTACCCGGGTTAATATGCACAAATTATTTACCAAAACATTCCCTATGAAACACATTAGTGAAAACCGGAATAAAATCCGTTCAGTTGAGTCTATGAAAATGGTTTATTTATTTTCAATTTTCAATCAATACACAGTAGAAACCGATTATCACGACATCGAAGGGACCGGTCATATTGGTCGTAAAAAATGTAATTATATGGGATTCAGTCGGACTTTTATTTTGAGTCGTTAAAACCGATACGTCGTATTAAACGATGTCGTTATAACCGGTTTCTACTGTATTTCAAAATATTAAATTGTTAACATGTGTCAAAAACTGTTCGGCAAAATATTTGAAAGAGACGTGATCATAGTGACCTACATTAACAAAATATTGAAACCGTAAATTACAGAATTTAAAGGCTACTATGTTTTTATATAAATGACATTTATTTTGTGTACTGTAACATTATGGAAACAAAACACAACTTGATAAAAGATTTTTTTTTTAGTTTTTTGATGTTAAATCCTTAGTATTAATAAAATTTTAATAGCTAAGATTCCCTTCTGAAAAAATCTATTGGTGAAAACTGCATTAAAATCGGTTTAGTAGTTTTCAAGTTTACTTGGAACATGTAGAAAAATATTTTTTTAAAACAGTTTTACCGAGAAAATAAAAAATAATTTTTAAAATATGAGGAATTTAAGTGTGTATACTTTTTTTGGGGGCATTCTGTATATATCAATATTTATATGAGTTTTTATTAAGACACAGGTTTAACCCTCGGACCGACACCCGGGTCCAGCCAGACCTTTTTCGTTTTCAATCGTAAATTAAATATATTTCTAATTAAGTTAGCGACTTGTACTTCCAGGTAGCTTCCTAAAATTTTATTGGCTATCGATTTATAAAACAATTATCACGAAAAGTCAAGGACGTCTAAAAAGTACACCTTCGGACCGACACATGGTGTCTGGCTGGACCCCTATGCATTTTGCATGGAAAACGCATAGAATGTGATATATTTTTGTCATTCTACCTGGTTTTTTCTACTTTTTTCTAGTTTTTCATAGAAATTATTTATCCAAACTATTTATGCTCACTTTACACATACGCACGCATATATTCATGTACACATTTGATTATTTATGTACAATCTTATTATTATGTCACATATGAAAGGTTGTAATTGATCTCATTCGATCCGGTGGGAAAAATACTTCGGGATTTTAGGGGTGTGGGGAGCACAACAACCCTCAATCTCGCACAAGAGTCGAGATATTTACGATTTTCTGTAATGGATAAGTAGCGAAACAGAGAAAAATTCAATATTTACAATAAATCTATGTTTTGTAAACACCCCCCCCCCCCCTTTTGTTCTAAAAAAAACCTAATGTTTTGAGAAAACATCAATTTATAATAAATTTCAAAATTTAAGACATATGTATGCAATGTATACGTATATGTATGAAAAGTACTACCCCCCCCCTAATTTTTCTAACTACGCCACTGCGTATCATAATTCATCATAAAACTCATTGTTATCCTTTTTTTAAATAACTTAAAATAAAATACAAAAAAAAACGAAAAAGAAAAACAGTTTTTTTTTCATAATCCAAAAACGTTTCAAATTTTTTTTTCGTTCACATGTAGAAAAACATATGCCGAAACCTCTGAGAAAGGTAAGAAATTAAAAATATTTGCCTACTTGTGATATAAATGAGTTTAAAGGTATGTTAAATTACCATATAAATGCATGTAAATGCATAAGGATCCAGCCAGACACCATGTGTCGGTCCGAAGGTTATTGAATAGGTGTCGGTCTGAGGGTTAATTTTAATTGTGTTAATAAAAAAAATCAGCTTCACTCTACTTTTATATATTTCATATACATGGGTATAAGAAAATAAAAATTATAATTCATACATTAAATGAAAAATTGGTACAATATTTTTAGGTAGACTTCCGAATTGGGTGGAACTATCTCCTAGTGGGTTTTGTAGGCGTTTGGAGATATCACCATATAAAAGATTTTGAGTACGCTTATAAACTGTACACCCCTATCGAAGGAATAGAAGAAAACGGGGTAGTAGCGAGATTCATTTTTGAAGACGGAATTGATTTAGAAGGTTCTGTGAGTCTTGGCACATCAAGGGTAAGAATACCACATACACAGATGACCTAAAAGTCATTTAACATTTTAGTTACGTACATTCTTATTTTAGTTTGGGGTGGTTGTAATGGGTAAACCTAAACCCCGTTTAATGGAAGAGTTAGGGTTGGTCAAAGTGCGACCAATACTGTTCGAACTGGACATAGAGAACGATGGCGAGGAATCGTGGAAC
This sequence comes from Sialis lutaria, assembly GCA_949319165.1. NCBI lineage: Eukaryota > Metazoa > Arthropoda > Insecta > Megaloptera > Sialidae > Sialis > Sialis lutaria. The sequence continues at coordinate 7,164,723 of OX439245.1, read as the reverse complement.
AGTTGGGAAATTATTGTTGAATTGGATCTGGCCATGTATCCATCGATTAGAGCAAATATCGATTATGATCAAATTGATACATTTTATGTTATTGTTGCATCTGTTGTTTTGCCTGATGGTGTCGTTAATATCAGAGATGAATTTTATCTTGAGGTAAATCTTACTTTAATTATCAATTAATTCTAAATACAATAAACGAGTAGATTAAGGTTCAAAATATTTCGATTAAAATAACTACCATTCAAAAGTTTGGAAGCAGATATTACGTTCAAAATTGAATTAATTGATGGCCATCTGTCTGTTTGTCCGTCCGTCAAAGCCCTTTTTGGAGCTATCAGCAAAGGGGAAAATCCATTTGACATTAAACCCATCAAGAAGAAGAAGAAGGAAGCAAGAAGACCTTTTTTTAAGAACGGCTAATTAATATTATTATCAAATACTAAATCTACAGCCTGTAAAAATTTTAGTTTCTAACTCAATACAATAAAAAGATACGGCCTTTCAAAGCCTATTTCGATACTGACAGATTAAAACACAGGTTAATCATAAAAACTTGTAGGCCCTGGAAAAAATTGTAGATCTGCAGAGGTCTACTCAGATCTCAACAGATCTCCATTTTGAGACATCATATTTTTCACTGGTTTTTGATCTGTAGAGACTTGCAAAGATCTACAATGATCTACAATGACCTAAAAAGATCTATAAAGATCTCTAAAGATCGTTATAGATCGTGATAAAGATTAAAACGTTGACAAATCATGAATTTTCGACGTTGTCAGATATCTTTGTAGATCGTTGTAGATCTTTGTAAATCTTTTCAGATCTTTGTAGACCATTGTAGATCTTTGCAAGTCTCTACAGATCAAAAACGAGTAAAAAATATTATGTTGTCTCAAAATGGAGATCTGTCGAGATCTGAGTAGATCTCTGCACATCTACAATTTTTTCCCGGACTGTCAGTTGAGTAACTTCTACAATCTCTATGGTAATTTTTATAATACACAGTTTTTACTTTTCGTTGACTTAAAATTTCGAAATTTATTATTTGATATAAATTTCAACTTGATACCTCTAGTCGTTCCTGAGAAAAAAGGTCTTTATGATCAAACAGACAGACAGACAGACCCTCAAAGCGGCCTTTTCGAACGCACTGATAATAAAGTTTTGATACACAGAAAAATTCAACTGCTTCCAAACTTTTGACCTGTTGTGTAAAAAATATTTTAAGACCATCCTGTGTTTCAAAGTTTCTAAACACTATATCATCTTTTTATTAATTTTATTGATTTCATTTTATTATAGGACTATTACACTATGAAAAATGGTTTAGCTGTAACAACGCCTTATATAACTGTAAAAGAGTTAACGTCCAATTGGAATCTAGAAATCGTATATGCTTCGATGTATCATACTGCTTTTGATATAAAATTTAAGAACGATACTAAATGGGTTGAGGTTTGTATACATATATATACAGATGATCAATAAATCTATAATATGTAGTTATTTTTTTATTTTTTTAGACGGCCTTTAAAGTAAATTACACATATGAAGTAGGAGAAGAAGAAGATGTTGAATTAGACATCGTCCATATTTACATAAGAACGCCATTTTCAAAATTACCACGTATAGATTTTAACGGATTGTTAGAAGTTGAAGAAAATCAAAATAAACTTAATGTTTCTTTACAAACTAATACAACATCTATTGAAGCTAGTAGTAATTTTGAGGTAACTAACACATAATAATTTAATTTTTAAGAAAAATGACACTTTGAAAATAACAAGACATTTATATTTAAAAAAATCTTTAAAAAATTGCATGGTTATTAGGAGAATAGTTTAAGAGATATTAAATAAACAAATTAACATGCATTCTTATGAGAACTGCATAATTTCGAGGCATGACAGGACTTTTCAAACAATTTGATGAAAATTTTAGCAAACTTTCTTTATTCATTTACAAAGATATCTGTAAATTTTCAGAATGATTACGAACCGCGTTTTTTAATTAAAAAATAATAAGTGTGTGAAAAAACGAGAGAGACGCATCTATGTAATTTTGTATACTCCAGAGAGAGACATACTTTGCCTTCACTCTATGCTTATCAACATGCGCTTTACTTATAGTGTCAACCTCCTTAATTGTGTTTATTTGTAAAAAAGTATATTGTTTTTAGTACGAAGAGGGTTTCCTAGATGGGCAAATATATTTTAAAGCTGATTCCCCATATTTAACAGTGAAACCAATGTTTGTTAATTTCAAAAAAGACTTCTCCGAAGTTTCAAATGGTTTAGAATTTAGTTACAACGTAGTAGATTTTGAAAATGAAACTGTAAGTATTATGTACAATATATTTATAATTATAACTTAGGTTCATACCTTATTTATATTTATATTTTCCAGTACAAATTCGAAATTGAATGGGGTTTGGTGAGCGCCGAAAGTAAAAAAGTCAAGATAAAAGTTCTTACACCAATACCTGATATAAGATGGGCGGAAATATCAATGATTCATGGCAGAACCGAGAACAATTCAACTGATACGGCCCTGCGTTTAGTGTATAACGAATATATGATAGATCTAAACAGTACGATAGCTCAAAATCGCATATTAGTAGAAATGGTTACTTTCATTGAACCTTATAGGAAAATTACGATTGATTTAACGCAAAATTATAACGAAAAGGACGCTAATATGCATTTTCAGGGAATGCTGAAAACTGAAGCCGGATCTTTTCCCATAAGTGGTTATTATGTTGTTCAAGATGGAAGCTTGGTGAAGATCAAGTTAAATCCAAATACGAATGGGATAGAGTTTCTATATACAGGGGAGTATCAGTATGGGATATATACGTATCATATGAAACTAAGAGATGTTAGGCAACTAGCATTTGTTATTATTAATGGAAATTATCAATACCAACATAAATTAGATTGGAAATTTGTTTTTGGTGTAAGTAAAAACTAATAACATACTCAGAAATAATTAATAGTTAACATATTATTATATGTACACTGCCGTGCAAGAGTCTTTGGACACTTGCGTATTGTAAATATAAAACTGTAAAAATGGTTGATAAAAAATCTTAAATGTTGATAAGATATAAGCATATCTAAAATACAGCATTTACAATTTCCATGTTAAGAAATTTTTTTGAATTATATGCCTGAAAGGTCAGGTTTACTCAGTTTTGTCAAGTATTGACACACAGTGTCTTTCAAGCTAATGAGAAATTGTTTTTTTTTACTATTTTGACTGCGAGTTAACATATTCCTTTCGCTATTTTGGGGATTTTTATTGACTGAAATATGTATATTTACATTCAAAATCCAAAGACTTTTGCACGATAGTGTATAGTGTAAAAAAATAGATTGAAGATATTATTTTAAGCAAACAAATTTATGTGAACATGTCTCCGGAAATTATTTGTGAGCGAAAAATATGTAGATATACCTACACTCCTCAAAAAATTAAAGGATAAATTTAAATAAGCAAAATTTTTACAAATTTTCAAACAGTTATATTTCCGCGAAAGATTATTGGATTCGCATATTACAAAACTCATTCGTAAGCTTGTACTTTTTAGTTTTATAATCAAGAGTTCAATAATTTTTATCATCTCTTTGCCGTTCTGTACTAAGGGTTAAACGAGTTTGAAAAATTATCCTTTAATTTTCGATAAGCTTTTAAGGCGTGTATGGAACTGCAAAAAAAAATAATGAAAAATTCAATATACATAAGCATTTGAGAGCTTGTTCTTTTCTCTTGAAAATTCTGTTTTTTTTTCATCCCCGTACGATTTTTTTACCGTTTTTTAACTGTCAAAGTAAAATTAACACTGCTTATTCCTTATTTTACCTAACGTAGCAAAATATATACTAAAATCTAACAAGATAATATATCTATTAATAAAAAAAACACGTTAATCGGTTAAGTGGTTCTCGAGTTATAAGCGCACTAACGGACAAACAGACAGACAGAAAGACGTTGCGTTTCTGGTTAAAATGGATTTAATAACAATTTTATAATTTTATAGATGACTACGTCACATCCGAAATTAAATAAATTACAAATTGAGTTAGAAACAAAAACTCCGTCAAATAATGTGATAGATTTTGAGTTAAAAACTACATCTTCACTCAAATCTATGGAAAAAGCTATGGTTAAATCAAACATTGTGTAAGTATTTTGAAAAAAAAAAATCAATAACTTTTCGGCCTTCTAATTTTTAATTTAATTTTAGTTTACTTCCGGATAAAGCAGGTACCGGAAAATTGAATTATGAATTAGTAAATCAAAAAGGAAATTTGGAAGCAAAATGGAAATGGATAATGTTTGAAAACATGTATTTAAACTTTATAAGTCATAGGGAAAGTAACGAAAATGTTAACCATATGGAAAGTAAATTCTTTTATATTAATCCAGGCTCAAATTTATCTGACTTCACTGCTGGAGTTAGGTTAACTGTCGATAAAAATAACTGGGCGTAAGTAATTATAATATCTGAAATACAGTAGAAACCGGTTATAACGACATCGGTTAATTCGACGTATCGTTTTTAACGACTCAAAATTAAAGTCCAACTGAATCCTATACAATTGGATTTTGACCGGTTATTACAACCAATATGACCTGTCCCTTCGATGTCGTTATAACCGGATTCTACTGTAAATAATTAAACACGTATAGGAGCTAATTGTAAGTACAATATTTTTGTTTTAGAATTGGTACAAACACAAGTTTAAAATACACATCGCCAAATGAAATTGAAGGATCTTTGAATTTGGAATTACCAAAACCAAATATTGACATACATACCGGATTATTTAAATATCACTTAACTAAAGGAACACCAAATGCATTATCAGGGAAAGCCAGCTATACTACTGTCAATTCTAAAGTGAAATATGCTGTGGAAGGACTTGTATGTTAATTTATATATGTACTTATAACGGGGTCCAAGTGGACCCCTTGGGGGTCTATGGAAATTTAAAAAGAGTCTACGATAAATTTTCCTGTTTTAAAATTTTGAATTTCAATGTCCTTTTTTGTGCTTACTACTTGTACTTTTTCAAGAAGATTGTAATATATTTATGTTTTCTAGTATCTAAAAATGTACAGGGGTCTATAAAGAAGATCATTCTTTGTAGGAAAAAAGTTCGGAACCCCTGTTTTATACTATAATATGTGATATTATTAATATCATTTTAATTACAGTCGAAACCGGTTATAATGACATCGGTAAATACAACATATCGGTTTTAACGACTCAAAATAAATGTCCGACTCATGAAAAATAGAAACAGGAGAGTAAACTCTGTATCTCTGTAATACATTTTTTTGAGACAAAATATGACCCCGAAGTGTGTGGTCACTCGTGCTCGAACCTCTGCGCAGTAGTTGACTGCGCAACCGTATAGTTGTGTGTGTACCGCAAGGTTAATAAATGTACAGAAGTGGTGACTGCGCACAAAGTAAATTTTACTCCTTTCATTCGAGTTAACTCTCCTAGTTCTAGTTTTCATGGTCCGACTAAATCTCATATAATTGCCTTTTTACCGTTTTTTACGACTATCAGCTTTTACGACCTAATATGACTAGTCCCTTCGATGTCGTTATAACCGATTTCGACTGTATTTAATTTATGTGTACACATTTTAATACTTCGTTAGATATTTTTTCATTTGAGTTAAATAAGCGTTACTTGAGATATAATGACGTTGCCCAATACTATTTTATTACATTATATTTGTTATTTTTTAGGTGGACTTTATCGATAACGCCAATATTGGTGGCAATGTGAAGTTTATTTGGGATCCAGATAAATATAAATTTATTGATAATAAAATACAGTTATCAAGAAAAAATGATAATATTATGTTAAAGTACAAATTACAATCACCGAAATTTTTAACTGAAGATACTTTTGCTACTGATATTACATACAATTCTGACGAAATGGATTATCATAATATAATGTAACGCATTTTATTATTTATTACACGGAAAAAAATCTTAAGAATTACAGTTTTTCCCTGTATAGTAAACAACGAAACCTATTTTTATAAAATATTGTTTACTCTCTGAACCCGTTATAATATTTTAGGATGTAATGTTTGCAGTTTATCCATCAATTTATATTGAGTATCTGCAAACATGATTTCAGTTTCATACTGTAAATAATAAATTTATAATGATAGGTTGTCGCTAACTATCCGGGATGTACAGGAAAACTGTAATTCTTCAGGTTTCTTTTTTTTGTGTATATTGTATATATATTAACAATATACTGCAATTTGCAATGTATGTATGGATACTGTTATGCACTAATGTATAGTCTCGACATACAAACATACAATATACTAATGTTTTTGATGCGCGCGAAGAAAATTATATTTCTGATTTTGTTATATTTATTTTAATCGGAAAAAGTTATTTTACGTTTACTTGGATAGTTAGATACACCTTCTTATTATATCTGACAAATATTATATGTTTTTTTTTTAATTTATAATCAGTATCTCTTCAACGGGGGCTGGATACGAGCTCTAACACCAGCACGGGTAGAAAGTTATTACCTTTAAGATAAGAAAATAAGAATTAAAACCATAAACAACTAGCTAACTAACTAATTTTCAGGATACAAAATAGCCAACGCCCTTCCTCAGAATACAAGCTATATCCCTGCCTAACTTTATCAAGATGGGTTCAGCAGTTTAGCCGTGAAAATGTCACAAACGCTTTCGCATTTATAATATTTGTATGGATAATGTTATTTTTTTATTGAACTTTTTATTTATTTATTAAACTGATAATTTCGTTGATAGAATGGTTGTTTTAATGCATAACAGTGTCCGTATATCTTTTGTTAATTTTTCTAAAGACGCCATATTAGTGAATAATATATAAAAAATATATTTTTTCTAGGACTAAATTGTACTACCCAGAAAGTAAAAGAGTTTTCGACGCAAAAATAAATTTCCAATCACTTAACAATATGAACGGAACAATTAATATGACAGCACCTTTTATTGCTCATATAGGAGGTGATTTCGTAACTATTACCGAAACGTAAGGATCATTATTTAAACCTTGAATTTACGAAATAAATTATTAATTAACACAACATTTTTAGGGCATCTACAAAGCGGTATTTACATGTATTTTGGCCAAATAATACTGCACTTTTAGATTCAACTTATGTGTTTAATAGTCACCATAATGATAGGTCCGGAAATGGAAAAATCTTACTGGAAATTCCGTTGACATCCCGACATACTACTGTAGTCAATTATGGATATAATGTAAGTCATTAAAAATTAAAATATTATATACAGTATGTTTCAGAATAAAGAACTAAGATTTTCGATTATATTTGATAAGTTCTGTTAAAAAACAAAATTGCAAAAAAACAATTTTTTTTAGTCAATTGCAGTATGGTCTTAAAAATCGAACTGAATTCGAAATATACATAAATTTTCACTTTCAACAAGTTTTAAAATGATAATAAGGTACTGGTACTGGTCTTTTTAAGAGTAAAGTATACCTATTATTTCTTTTTTTGAGATTGGTGGGTTACTTTTTTCTAATTTTTTATTAATAAAACAACCACCTTTTTATTAAATAAATTTTATTATCAAAGTCTGTAAATATTTTGTATTTTTTTGTCTCCAGTAATGAACAACGTAAAACTAGTCATGAACACCCAGTAATGAAATATTACAAAAATATTAGTACTACTACACAAACGTTTTAAAATGAAAAATAAACAAAATTTACATAAGAAAATACACTTTTCTTGATAGTGTACCAAACCACGATAATTATTTGTCCATTGTTTTCAAACAAAATGATCAATTATCATCAAATCACGCTGTAAGATAGTTAAATGTATATAGATTTATATCCAGTAATGGCAGTAATTAAATATGAACAATTATTTATAATTCAGTATATTTAATTTAAAAATATTCAACACTGGGATGTTGTTCAAGATTGGTGTCAGTACCTTATTTGACCCGATACCACAATTTCGAAATAAATGTTCTAATTAAAAAAATAATTTAAATTTTTCTTTGAGTGTAAATTAGTAGTTGGATATGAAATATATATATATTTTTTTAGGAAAAGAAGCTCCATAAAACAGGGTTCGCTAAGGTACAATATAATGACAATAAACTTTTAGACGGTACTTATAATTGTGACTCAGAACAAAGAGCGGGTTTTGAAAAAGATATTACTACTGTTGAAATACAAAACAATTTCACACCGTTAGGGATTTTGTACATTCACCAAATCGAAACTGATGCTGCCGAACAGGGATTTATTCCTACAGTGGTAATTTTTATTATTTATTTAATTTTTTATAAAAATTACTTAATTCAACAAATAATTATTTTTCAGGATAGTAAACGGTTTGAAATGTATAAGTTAAAAAATCGCACAAGTTTTAATATAACCGGTGAAATAAAAGTAAAATCTACATTTACCGGACAACAAATTAAGCTATCAGCTCATCATATCAACAAAAGTATAACTCTAGATACAGAGTATGAAGTTTTGGATCAAAAATTCTTTAATAAAGCAAAATTACAACTAGCTAAGGACATATGGTTGGCTTATAATTTGGACTTACACAATATGACAGTTGTAAGTGTCAAATATTATTTTATTTCAGGGCCCCTATTCTCGAGCTCACTCCAGAATATGTCGATTCGAGTTTCTCGTTCGAGATTTAAAATCTCGCATGCCCAGGAGTAGTCGAGATTTTTCATTCGACATTTCTAGAAAAAAGTCGCATCGAGATTCGAGAATACGGTATAATTTACAAAATCGAGATTCTAGTAAATAATTTAGTGAGTTTTAGTTTTAGTTTAGTAATCTCGAATGAGGAAAAAGTCGAATGAACTCGAGAATAGGGGCCCAGACTTACATAAAAATTTGCAGTCAAATAGTATGCACTTTGTACACTCAAACATACATTTTAATACTTTAAGCCACTCTTTTAAACACTGTATTTGATTAGTTATAACTCACGATATCACACTAAAACACTTCAACTAATTAACTAAGAATATACAAGGAAGTGTTTTTAACAGCTACTCAATTGCTTTTAACATTTTTTAAAAGAGTAGTTTACGCGCCTATCGGAGGGTTAATAATACTATATATTTTTTATTCGGTATGTACATATTTTGATACGATTTTGAATTTATTTAGGATGAAAACAGTGAAATGCAACACCTGGAGTTAAAAATATCACATCCAATTCGAGAAGTAACAATTCTAGGCTCTTATAATATATCTGATTCTGCATTAGCATCTGATTTAAGTTTAAGATGGCATAATCAATCAAAAATAAAGAATATCGAAGCCGCATTTAATTGGGAACAATTTTCGTCATTTCCAAATCATCAGCAAGTTATTTTTGAGCTCAGACACCCCACTTTTGAAAAGGTAAACTAATGTGACCCTAAAAATCGCTCATTTATTAATATTTATATGATCATTTTCAGAATGTCACATTTGTCGGAGAATATTATAAAGATAGAAACAAGTTATCTGATGTAAAATTATCTGTAGAATATTCGAATGATATAGATAGGCGTGTGGAGCTTGCAGGTACCTTACAGGATTATTCAACACCCGATAAAAAGAATTACACGTTTGAAATGCACGGTAAACATCCTGCCACTTCTTTTGAACTGGCTTTAAAAAGTGAACTAAATTTCCATTCCCGATATTATCATACGCATCACCATGGCAAATATAACAGTAGGTTATCTTCACTAGAACACGGAGACATTAATGCAACGTTGGATATAAATCGGAACGAAGTACAAATCGTAAGTAGAAATTAGAAATACAAGCCTTAATTTTATTTACATCAGAACGTTTATACTACCTTCAAAATATAAAGAAAAGTTGTTTTCCGCATAGAGGTTGTGTGTGTCTGTGTGGATGTAAAATTTTCTTTCGTTCATGATAATTATTTTTGTGGAAAATGTTTGTCTCAGTGAGTACTCCAGACATATTGATTTTGATGCTAATAGGATAAGGAATTTCGGAAATATTCGAAATTTTGTATCTATTATCGTCTAACAAGGGAACTTATGTTAGTGAGGTGTATCTCGCCAATTTTGAACTCATAGTTCGATCGAACCTAAATGATACTTATTTATGTATACATGCCAAAGTAGCCATTGCAAGGAGTGAAAAACACCCTCAAAATTAAACTAATATATTGTACCCGGTGTTATCCGGATTAGAGCTGGGCGCGTGAGTAATTTTTGCTCACGATCACGAACGCTCACGAGCCCCGGATTTACCATGCAAGCAGTGTAGGCACGTGCTTGGAGCAGCAAAAATTTAGGGGCGGCAAATTTTAGCGAAAAAAGGGGTCTTTTCACACTTTCTTTTTAATAATTGATAAAATTGTTACATGAAAACCTAAAAAAAAAGGTCACGCCGGGTCACGACGTGACCCGAAGAATTCACGGCCCACGCCCAGCTCTAATCCGGATTAATATCCACAAAATCATAGTTATCTAAATTAATAAAATATGCAAACCCATGATTCAAACCATAATTATAGAATTCTGTATTCCATGGCTACTATGTTTATTTTTATATAAATTGCATTTCTTTGTTGTAATCATGGAAACAAAACAAGACTTGATTTTTTTAAGTTTTTTGATTTTAAATCTTAGGTTTTTATAAAATATTAATACCCACGAACATACAAAAAAATTATCTAACTATAAAAATGCGCATTGAAATCGGTTCAGTAATTCCCGAGCCTATAAGTCTCATATTTACGTTGCTTTGGAAACAAAGGCAAGTAAATTCAAATTGTCAAATTCTTACTGTACAAATTTGTTTTATGTTATTGAGAATATTACAAAACTAATATTAAAAAAAATACAGTCGAAACCGCGGTTATAACGACATCGGTTTATATAACATGTCGGTTTTAACGACTCAAAATAAAAGTCTGAATGAATCCCGTATATTGCCAGTTTTTACCAGTTTTTACGACCTAGTATAACTTGTCCTTTCGATGTCCATATAACCGAATTCGACTGTATAAGAAAAATATTATGTAACATAGAAGTTCTTCATACTGTTAATAATTAATATAAACTTATTTAGATGAAAAAATCGAGAACTGATGAGACCTATTTCCGGAGCAAATATAACGGAGTTTATCCTATCTACGGAATCAATATGTCTGCAATATATGGAACAGATATCAACGCTACAGGGGTGTACTATTTAAATATCGACGAAAAACTAATCAAACTTGAAGTGAATGTTACTCCAGGTTAGTAATTTTATTTTAAAATTCACAAAAAAATAAAGCGATTTTTGTTTTAAATAATCTGTTTTTAGATGCCATACAAACGATAAATATGTATGGGACAATTCCCGATACTAGAAGTGCTTATTTTGATTTCTGGAGGGTCTACGATGACATTAAGATGTGGGATATTTCCTATTACTTAAAACTAAATCATTCAAGTCTCGTTACTTCAAAATTACTATGGAGGCCAGAGTTATCTGCAGATATTAAAGTACAATATTGAAAATGTAAACATATATTTATTTATTAATGGATGCATTTGGTTATTTCAGGAAGGTTTAGTTGAAATAGCTAGTACAATATATAACACAACAAATGATAATGTGGAGTATTGGAAAAAAATGGTACCATCTAAAACAGAAGAGGCACTTGTGGGAATTTGGGGAGATGCAGAACCTTTTGTAGAAGGTTTTCTTAACGATGCTAGGTATTTCAATTGTTTATTGTTTATTCTTTATCAATTTACAAAGATATCTGTAAATTTTCAAAATGATTAGGAACCGCATTTTTTAATTAAAAATTTATCAAAACTTACACGTGGGTGTTGCCGCGCCACCCACTTGACATAACTTATAAAATAAGATTCCAACGAGGTACATGAAGCCATATATGAAACATTTTAGGGGGGGGGGGGTATGACCGGAAAAAATCCTAAAATGGGCTAAACTAGAACCACATACCTAACATTTAGAGAAAACTCGAGGTCTCCAGGTGGTCAGGGAACCTAGATTTCGCGGTTGAAGACAGACAGACGGACGGACGGAAAATGTGAATTTACATGCTCTATACTTATCTACAGGCGTTTACCCGCACAGTTCCTCACAAAGTCAGCCCCGCACCCTATAGTGTCAACTTCCTTGATAATGTTTTATTTAAATAACAGTCATTATTTGATTACAGAGATTTAAATGTATTAGAACAAGATATTGACAAGTTCAAAATATTCTTAAACGAAACATACAACAATAACGAATTTTATATTCAGAATATAACATTTATTTTAAAATTCATCATTGAAGAATTATCAGTAAAAGAACATGTTGAATCTGTACCAGGGAAAATAAATGAATTATGGGAAGTTATGGGCGAATCCGGGAAAACCATGAGGAAATCTTTAGAAAAGCTAATAGCGACAGTAAGTTAACCTAACCTATCCGTTTCAGAATACTCAATCCAAAAGTTTATACGATTTTTAATACTGCACTTTTTATGCATATAAAAGATTTTTACCATTTAGAAAATAATAAATAATTGTCTATATTTTTATAGTTGCAAGACGGATATAAGAAAACCATGGAAGTTTTTAATAACCTGATAAAAGGAGAGGGAATGAACCAATTATCTACATTAATGAAGTCATTTATAGAAAAATATGATAAATTTATAAAAGATCTCCACATTTCGTTTATAAAACATGCAGAGAAGTTATGGAGCGATACTCATATCATGCTAACTATCCAGTGGAATAAAATGTTACAAGCTATAGAACCAACGTTTTTGAAGTTCGTTCATTATTTAGAAACGATCATTTGGGAAGCTAGTAGGGAATTTTTAGGTATACAAATATGATAATTTTTATTTTTCGAATGAAAAAGGATATTTTGAATATGAATCTAGACATGAAAATTATAATAAAGAAAATACATATACCCACAAAAAACGATTGGTCTGCGTCATTGATGAGACAATCCTATGGCTCCGATCTGAACTCTGTTTAATCCTTACATGTTTGATTTTTTTACTAAGCTCTTATTAACTTGACCTGTAACTAACATTGTAAGAGAATCTTACAACTCACTTTTCACCCACTTCTATTCGGCGTATCACTTTGAGATTTTGTACACATATACAAATCCAGTGATAATGCAATATAGTATTTCTAATATCACATAATTTATCGTATTCTACTCGTCAAACCCTTGCATTTGATACCCATATCAAGGGGGTTGTGACGAAAAAGGTAATCCACCATTTTGGGGCGTCCGCCATATTGGATATATTAGATATACTAAGATTTGTTTATGTGTACATAATTTCAAAGAGTAGTGAGTTGTAAAATTTTCTTAAGTATATTGAATAACTTTTGTAAATGTATTTTTTAGATTTCCTTTATAAACGCAAGACAGAAATTGTCGACTCTCCATATTTTATTGAATTTTCAAGCCTTACCCACGATATAGACCATTTCTATAAAGATATGATGCACAATAGTATAATAACAAATATACGCAAATATTCTAATACGGTTTGGACTTTTATCAGAGAAAAATATTTTAAAGTGATTCCATTTGGGAAAGAGTTGAACGACGTATTTACAGAAATTATCGAAGAGTTAAAACAGTTACAGAATTTGCCTTCTATACAATTTTTTATTCAAAAATACGACGAGGTATCAATGAAAGTGACATGGTTCTATGACTATTTTGAAATTGGTGATAGACTGCAATCGATTTTTTCTATTTTGCACATGAAGCTTACAGAAATAACCCAGACTGCTTTGGAAGCAGAAAATAAGTAAGTTTTATTTTTTATACAATTTTTGGATAATTTAATTATATTAATTGATGTATTTTATTTTAGATATCGATCAGCAAAAACTAAATTTATTTTTGATCCGGATAGTGGACTAATGCAATTTGAACAAAAATTATCGATGTCGTGGCATTCATTTAATGATACAATGAAATTTGGGGTGAGTAAAAAATATTGTTTAATGTCCGGTATAAAGGAGCTAGTAAGCACTCTGAAATGAGGTATCAAACTTATATGACAGTTCTCTTGGAGTTTTATGAAGAATTTGTAAGGTTTCGCGCACGCGTTGTATGTAAACACTAACAACAGTATTAAAACAATGGCAATATTATAAAAATTATTTTGTACGGTCAGAGTCGCCAACTGTGTTACAATAAGTTGAAGTATTACTGCTCTAAATTATATAGCAAATCCAATAATACCTCATTTGAGAGTGCTTGCTAGCTAGCAAAATTTGTTAGCTGTAATGAATTTAATTGAAAAAATGATTTCTTTACAGGAAATACCAGAGATAAAAATGATAAATAATTTACAAAACTATTTAATTACATCCAACGTTAGTTTTTGGCAGTTCTACTATGAATATAAACCTTATACTGAACCCACAACATGGTTACCACCTTTTGATGGTAAAATAATATTTATTATTATTACATATGCAACTCAAATTTAATAAATTAATTTTTATTACAGCCTACGCTTTGATAGCTGGCCCTCAACATTTTGTCACTTTTGACGGAAGACATTATAAATTCTCTGGTGAATGCAGTTATTTACTAGCTCACGATTTTAAAGATCAGAATTTTTCAGTTGCAGTTACGTATAATGTTAAAGGGAAACAAATAAGCCATAAAATATTACTGTTCGTCAAAGAAATTGGTTTAGAAATCGATTTTGCTACAAATGTAAGTAAATAAGCATGCCAAGTGGAGAAAAAAAATTATTTGCTAAAATCTTAGATTAGGAAAGACTATGGATACATAACAAAACAACCATATGTAATGAAAGTGTAACTAAATTTTATAGCAGCCATTTTTAATTTAATGTCACTTTCGTCATTTCTATGGATATATCTCAGAGACGTCAGTTGAAAATTTATATTATACAAATATATTTTAAATTACAATTGAATTTAGTATGTATGAAATGATAGTTCCAAATAGGCGTTTCTCTGTTAATCAATTATCACTTAAATACTTTTAAAGACAATATACAATATTTATTATTAATTAATTTTATAATTTAGAACAAATGATATTTATTTTAAAACCCGAATGATACGCCAATGACTCGTGGAGCAATATGGTAACAACGCTAGTTAATGTGTTATTAGTCCTATATCTTTCCTTGTCTAACGCTGAAATGGCCTTAAAAATATTTGGTATATAGTGTAGTTATAGCCTTACCCACGATATAGACCATTTCTATAAAGATATGATGCACAATCTATATATAGTATAATAACAAATATACGTAAATATTCTAATACGGTTTTATCAGAGAAAAATATAAGTGATTCCAAGCTGAAATGGTCTTAAAAATATTTGGTATATAGTGATTAGTTGCAGCCCTTTAAGCAAAGCACATCAAAAATGTTTATTTTTATAATTTAAAAAAAAAGTTTAAAAATGTAGTCTTTATACCTGAAAATCAAGACGAATCCAATGAGACTCCATTTGGGTCAGTCCGCGGTAATCGATACCAGTCAAAAAAATATTTTACGAACATGAATACTAAAATATAAAATTAACAAGCTATTTAACATCAATTTTTATAAATTAGAAAAATTTTGGTTAATTTTCAAAATATTTCCAAAAATTTACAAAAAATTTCCAAAAAGACAACAAATAAGGTGAAATCACAATAACTTACTTAAGAATAAGTGATGCTCGTGGCAAACTATTAAAAGTCTTTGGCAATTACATATCAAACGTGACGTTTGACGAAATTAACAAAAAATTACCTTCACTAACAATAATGACTAAGGGTGACCGCATTTATTATAAATTTAATGAGTTTATTGATGTATTTGATAAATAATTGTTATAAGTATTAGTTAATAATATCAAAAAGCAAATAAACACACAAAAAGTACTCTTATTGTATCCTTTTATTCAACGTGTCACGACCGTCACAATGTTTGTTGAGTAATAACCAGTTAAATACATTACGTATTTACCTGATGCTAGTGTGGTACTAAAAAATAATTTATTCGTAACATATTAAAGTATGATTATTATAAAGTAACTTCAATATTTTCGCTAATATTTTGAGATTTTGAATAAAGGTTGCAAGACTTGCAATAGTTGACGTCACGACCGTCACAGGGCTTTAAACGCTGATATTTTTTTGTAAAATAACCGTAGACCTTTTATTCTTTCAATATACATGTATTGCATTAAGATCTACAGAAAAAGGTAAAACCATGTTATTTACTAGTATTATTTAGAAATTATGAACTCCAATTCGAGTTCAAATGCCACGACCGTCACCGCGGACTGACCCATTTGTTAAAATCGGTTAAATAGTTTAGCCTCTGCGAAAGAACAGATCAACTTACATACGTATATGCCAAAATCATAACCCATTTTCTGGTTTCGCATAGTTTGGTAAAAATTATATGTAGTTATAAAGAGTTAGTTAGAATAACAAATAGTTCAGTCACTAGTAGATATGAACTAGAAAAAAATAATCTCCCCCTTTTGAAGTGGTGCATAACTCTCTAGGGACTAAAATCAGTTATTTGGGAATAACACCGGTTGTCCGTATTAGTAAAATTAATGTTTTTTTTCAGTCTGTAAAAGTATCCGGCCGTGGAGTAAGTTCTAGACTTCCTTTAAACGTAGAAAGTACTTACGTTTATCAAGAAAACGAAATTATTACTGTAGATAGCAAGCTTGGATTTATGTTAAAATGCAATATGAAGTACGCCATTTGTAAATTTAAACTGTCAGGTAAAATTCATTAATAAACAAATAGATTAATATATTTAACAATAATTTAACATTTTCTTTAGGTTGGTATTTCGGTAAAACGGCAGGCCTTTGGGGAACGATGGACAATGAGCCCGGAAATGACATGATGACATCTACAGGACGAATCGGTACAGATCCCGGACGGTTTGCCCAAAGTTGGTCCCTGAAAAGCGGTATCTGCAGCGGAGTCCGATCCCCGCCTCTTGTCGAAACTAACACTAACAAAACTTGCGAGGCGTTCTTTCAGAGTAAAGTGTCTTCACTAGCAGCTTGCTTCTCTGTGGTTTCGCCGACGCCGTTTTATGAAATGTGCCATTACAGTCATTATTGTGTAGCTGTTGCGGCATATATGGAGGCTTGTGAGGTCGAACACACGCCTCTTAGAATACCCGATGCATGTGTCAGGTAAATAATCCGTCAAATAAAAAAAATCGATTCGACTTTCTAGTTTTAATTAATAAAATAGTAACGCATTTGTTGATTTTCAAAAATCAGTTTTTTTCGTAAGTTATTTATTTTAAGAAACAACGTGATTTTTGGTTTATATTTGAAAATTTGTACTGAAATATTCTCCAAACTTTTAAGAAGAAAAATAAAGATCCTACATTATGTAACAATGTTTTATCTATTTCTCGAATGAGGGAGCAAAATATTTGTATATGTTTTTAAAGGCAATTTATATAACATGCGGTTAGTTTTCTAATAAAACAGAACTATTTTAAGCCAATGCTATCTGTGGAGTATAAATTATAATAAATGACATTCCGCTAACAGTTCTAATCAATGGTTTGTGGCAATTGTACCTCATAAAATGCTTAATATTAACATTATTTTAAATTTATTACCACTGCTCTAAAATTCCGAGCAAATTAATGTTGATTTGACACCTTGCAGATAGCGTAAACTTAGTTTTTCTCTACAGCTATTTCTTTATAAAAATCGGACATGAAAGAACCGAAGCATTAAAACATTTTTTGCTAGCTAGCAAGAATTCTTAAATGAGGTATTAATATTGTGATAGTATCTATGGATTTGCTATAGAATTTAGAGCAGTGATACTTCAACGTATTGTAACACAGTTGGCAACTCTGACCGTACAAAATCATTTTTATAATATCCTATTGTTTTTATACCGTTGTTAGTGTTTATGGCACATACAACGCCTGCGTGAAACTTGTCAAAATCTTCATGAAACTCCAAGAGAACTGTTATATAAGTTTGATACCTCATTTGAGAGTGCTTACTAACTCCTTTATGATACCTGACATAACTTTATGTATTTGTAAATTATATTTCAGTTGTACTTTGACAAATGGAACTCAACTAGAAGAAGGTGATTTTGTAGTTCTTCAAGATGAACATGTGCCACAATCTTCAGATATTGTCTTTATAATTGAAGCAAAGAAGTGTAATACAGACTTATCAATTAATAAACATATGTCTACATTAACATCACTATTACATAAAGAATTATTAAATGTTAATTTAACAAATAATAGGTAAGTCAAATTATTGTTGTGTTTATAGTATGACAAAGTCGAGTGGTAATTTGTTTGTTATTTTATAGGTACGCTGTTGTAATTTTCGGAGGTTCTGACGTTTTTAATGAACCAAGAAGCATTGTTTTCAACAATGATGTTTTTACTAACCATCAACAAATTCCGCAGTACTTTGAAAATATCCCAGTTGGTATGTGAATGACATTCTTACAACATAGTATTGTTTTCTAAATACGTTTTATTTTAGGAAATGGTACTTCAGATATTTTCCAAGCACTAAGTTACGCGTCTAAGTTAATTTTCAGGCCCGGAGTATCGAAAACTTTCATAGCATTCCCTTGTACTGAATGCGACCCTGATAATATGAAAGTATGTAATATATTTTTATATCTATATTTGGGTGTGTCAAAAAAATTACTTTGCTCTTGTTACGAAATACGTGAGTTTTTGACTTAAAATAAATCCCCACCGAAGGATTACCTTTTAGTTCAATTTTAAGAAGTCCCGCAAGGGGTGGGGGTCCCATTTCTCATTTAAATAACATGGGGAAATGATTCTTCAGTACTAAAGCTGGTATTACTGATTCATGATAACTGATGAAAAAAATTAAGAGCATCATTTTGTAGTCGCTCAATTCAACGTATCAAAAATTACAGGCATTCAAAGTGATGTATTTGTTAAATTGTACGTCTAAAAGACTCTCATGGCTAAACTATTGTTTCTATAAAAGTAAGTTAAACGTTAATTCTGTAGAAAATTTTATTCTCTATAAAAATAGTTCAGAGAGCTATAAGTGGAAATGCAATGAGTTAAAACTTATAAGCGTTTTAAATATTTATTTTTTAACAAAAATCAATATTTTAACTTTAACATCAATTTTCTATAAATATCAATTAATTAGCAATGTATTACCCTACTACTGAGCTATCAGAAAAGGAATGATCAAACCGATAACTAGCACTATTAGAACATAATTTAATTCTCTACAAATTCATCAGTTATCATGAATCAGTAATACTAACTTTAGTATTCAATAATCATTTCACCATGTTATTTAAATAGAAAACGCCCCCCCCCCACTGCGGTACCTCTTAAAATTACAGGGTAATCCTTCGGATAGGATTTTTTGTGTCAAGAAACATATTTCGTAACGAGAGCAAACAATTTTTTGACACACCCTAAATTCTACTTGTAATAAAAAAAATTTAAGTAATAACGAAATTCTAATTTTTAGTTGGATTACAATGTTATGCATCAATTGTTAAGAGAAAATGATATAACTCTTCATATTCTGATGAATAATGAATTTGTTCTTCCAAAAACAAGAGACATTAAGAAATTCTATGGTAAAATAAAATGTTTTTTTTATAAATATAAAAAATATATTAATTTTATTATATATTCTAGGTATTGATAGCAATACATCTTACACAAATAAAGATGTGAAAGAGTTAAAGGGTGATCTTAATTTAAGAAAGCAAGTGAAGTTACCTAAATCATTTTTAGGGTATTGTATTCCATTGGCAATAGAAACCAACGGTAAGAACACAAACTCTATTTTGCAACCCCGCAAAAAAGTGTTACAACTCAAAAAATGTAGTTTTGAGGAAATAGGAATAAATGAAATTATAACTATTTGGGTAAATCAAAATTGTAAAGGTAGTATAGGAAATGGACTAATACACAGTATTTAATTTAAATATTTCAGTATTCCTGCGATATTTGAAAAATAGTAACTATTAAAACGTTTAGTGATTAAGTATTTAAAAAATACCTAAAAAATGTGATTTTTTTTAGAATTTGCTAGTTTCGACGGTAGATATACGAAGTACATTAATGACAATTTTTAGTGGGTACATAGAAATATATAGTAATTTGGAATCATTCTACATATTTATCTCAAATATGACATTTTTTGAGTTGTGACACTTTTTTTGCGGGGGTGCGATTTATTTTCCAACCAATTAAAGCTTATTTTGCAATGTTGGCAATCAATGTTGCATTTTTTTTTAAATTAGTGTCAACAAGAATTTTAACAATTGCAACAAAAAAAGTGAATTTCAAGATTGTATTTGGATTTTATCCAAATATTTCATAAAAAAAATTGTTTACAAATAAATAAAATGTTATAGGATCTGTGTTCAGTGCGAAGAAACTGGATCTAGAAAAGAAAAAACCAGGAGTAATCAAGAAGTTTTTAACGGTGTTCGCGAAACGTGTCAGTGCGTCTGCAGTACCAAACAAATGCCAAATGTGTGAGTGTACAGCTGTTAATTCTGGGACGTCATTTATGGAATGTTTCCCATGCGATTACCCTAATACGGTGTACATAGACTATGTAAGTACATACATAACTAATTATTTGTTTAGAACTGCTGATAAAGGATATAATTTTTTGCAGGGATTTAACGATGATGACAGTTTTTCGAACTACCTTCATTCGACATTCGAAGAGGATTGAGTTTTGCTGTAGTTATAATTAATAAAAATTCTTATGTATGAGTGAAAATACTTGTATTCAAATTTTAAGAAACTAGTTTTAACTTTATTAATTTATTTGTAATATTTTGTTATGTTAGTAATTGTAAATTAAGAAATATTTTTAACCACTGGGTTAATAAGATTTGATTTAATAAATTTTGCAATTTTATTATCCACTGGTACTGATTTTTTTCTCCTAATCGAATCAATTTGTCAAAAATAAAAAATAATTAGGGAAGACCGATATTTTTGAAAACGAAAACGATCTTAAGTACAACTGTACTTTTGGAACGGTGCGAATTAGAAAAAAAAAATGCATACTGCTTCCTCGTGCTAAATTCTTTAAAGGTAGGTAATTATCGAACAATTTAAATAAAAATAAAAACCCATAGTATTCAGATGAACTGCCTGTCATTGGTTAACCATTTAATTGTTTTATAATTTTACTAGCGGAATCCCGCGGCTTCGCTCGCATAAACTTCGAAACTAATTAGAACCCTCCATACATGATAGGGGATGACATATTAATTTTTTTATTTTGATTTTTATTCATTACCTATAAAAAAAACGTAAATATCCCAGATCTTAGTCTACCCTCGCCATTATGGGTTGAATATTGAATTTTTTTATTGCAAATTATTTTGCCCGACTTTACCATTATAACGTAAGCAGCTATGCACATAAACATATCAGAAACACAAACCCTGTCTACCCCCGCCATTATGGGTTGAATGTCGAAATTTTTATTTTAATAGATGACTATTTTGCCGAAATAAAAAATATTTTTTATACAAACTTTGACACCCTGTTTTAACCCCGTAGGGGTTGAATTTCGAAAAATCCTTTCTTAGTGGATGCTTACATCATAAAAGGAAGGCACTTACGAAATTTCACGTTTCTAGGTCTAGGGGTTTGGGCTGTACGTTGATATGTATATGAGTGAGTGAGTGAGTGAATGAGTAAGTGGTTAAGGACAAACTCTTTTATAGATATAGATTAAAAAATATGAATTCGAAATTTTTCTTAAAACGCTCCTGATTATTGTTTCATATATTTTTAATTTTTTGACAATTTTACTCTAAATCTATTCTTTTTCTGCTATGAAAATGTCAAAATGACATTTAGTAAGTCTAAGCAAATTGCGATTGTAAAAAAAACGATTTATTTAATTAAATTAAATTGAGATAAATCTTTGTAAGGTAATATTATACTATAAAAGTTGTAGTGACCTATGTTGTAGAAAATTGAATTCTCTACAAAAAAGATTTTATAAAATGTTCACATAAGATGTGTTGTTCTTGAGATATATTAAAAAAAATATTTCGGGATGTTACCCCTCCTTCTTACACAAGATTTTGAAATGGGACCGTCCTCAAGCTAAACCCAACCAAATAACTAAGTTTCATTAAAATCGGTTCAGTGGTTCATAAATTATGCGTGTGACAAGGATTCAGAGGACAGCCACGCGAACATACATTTACGCCCCATTAATTTTTTCTACCTTTTATCAGTTAGAAAGATTTATTTAACATAATTAGACAAACAGTCTGCGTATAAGAAAGTATCGTGACACCCATAGCAGATGTTTTTTTTTATATACAGGATGAGTCATATCAGGTGGAACAAACTTTGAACGAGAAAAATATCTTAAGCAAAAAAAAAGTCATATGAACATGTGTTCGGAAACACAATGGGTATCTAGATATGAAATAAATACTAATTTTAGACAAAATCTTTGCAGGTCTCTAGTTCCCTCAAGAAGAATATTCCAGACATATTTTCATATGCACTTTCTTGGTGTTTGTTCCATCTGATATGACTCACCCTGTACATCAACATTGATTTTTTTCTTAGTTAGAATGGTACAGTAATAATGAATTTTATTTGTTTGTTCCATTTACAATTTCAGCGCATATCGTCATTTAAAAGTTAAGCGTTTCGTCTTGCTCCATCACCCTATAACTTAACTGCTTCATTTTTCACACGCCTTTGCCAAAATGCTAAAAGATACGATAGTTACTGCTCAATTTTATAATGCAAACAAATCTGCAGTCTCTTGGCAAACCAATTAAAAATACAGTCACGAAAAATTACTTTATTCTATTTTAGAATATTCCATTAACAAAAAATTATTTTTAGTTGTCTACATTAAAATATAGAATATAGTTAGTACATGTATAAGTACATTGAGACAATGATTTTTAATATGAGTTTATTTTAAAACTATTTTGGCAAATATTGACCCGGTTAAAAATACATTAAAATGCGGTCCTGATATCACATACAAATAAATTATTGGCGACAGTATACATTTTATTCAGAGGCAATTTCTAAAGCGTGGGATTTACTGTAATTTGTTAACTTCTTTTTGAATACGGAAATTATTAAAATATTATTTACAACTAAATCTTTTCTAATATTTTTTTGTGTTTTGGGCTTTTGAGTCAACGTTTTTCAATAGGGTATTTGATTAAATTTTAAAATATATTGTAAATTGTGCGTATGTATATAATACACTTCTTTAGTATTTTTTGCAAAATAATGCCGAAAAAACACTGAAAATAATCTTTTTCTATCTAAATGGAAAAATTTTCACCAAAACGCGCATTCATTCAGTCACGTGGTATGCGTGACGTAACTGTTTACTCAATAAACTGAAATCAGCCAATAGGGATCGAGTATTCTGACGTTTTTAGTAAGTAACTACGTCATACTAGTGGTAGTTCTGCTAGACGCGTTTGCGATCACATGACAAATAAGTGAAATATTGCATTTTAAAATTAGGTTTATTATTAAAATACTGACTTATTTTACGTAAAAAACTATTTAGAACATTTCCACCTATGTAGAAGCTTCATTTTTGGAGCAGCTTAATTTTTCAAAAAATTAGAATTTTGCGATGATTCAAGTTTTTAAATGAAAAATAGTATATCGATAATAATTATAAATGTGAAAGTAACTGTCCATTTGTTATTTTTTCACGACTAAACCGCTGAACCGATCTTGATGAAATTTGACAGGGAGATAGCTTGCAACTTGAAGAAGGACCTAACGCTACTTTGTGTCAAGAAAATTGATTAGATAAAAAATACAAGTCGTGGACAATATCCAGTGTTTTTATATAATTAGCTTTGATTCTATTTCTTATTTTTTTATGTTTGGGTTGATATTTATATGATAAAATAAAATACATAGTTAAAAATGCTAAACCGTTAGTTTTATTATGGAAATTGTATTCAAATAGATTTGTACATATATCTTTACATTTCTAAGGAAAAAAATCGATCTAAGTGGATCAAATAAGAGATTTAAAAAAAATGTATTTATTAAAATAAATTTTAAAAAATAGCTCTACGCAGATCTATTTTTTTATTCGGTCATCTTTTTTACGGTTTAAAAATATTAGATGTAATTTTGAATAATCCTGTAGATCAGCGGTTCTTAAACTTATGTGGGCTAGGGACCCCTTTTTTGAACAATTATTTTTCGGGGACCCCCATCCCTGATAGAAAAACAAAAAAGGTCGTTATAAACTAATTATTCACTGATAAATAGAAATATAAAAGTACTTTATGTAAATTAAATTTTGCCAAAAATGTTTCACGGCCCCCCGGGGGTCCGCGGACCCCAGGTTAAGAACCGCTGCTGTAGATGGTTATTATATTTATATTATTATATTATATAATATATAATTTATTAAAATACATATATGTAGA
Organism: Sialis lutaria; assembly: GCA_949319165.1. Lineage (NCBI taxonomy): Eukaryota > Metazoa > Arthropoda > Insecta > Megaloptera > Sialidae > Sialis > Sialis lutaria. The sequence continues at coordinate 7,140,155 of OX439245.1, read as the reverse complement.
TAATATTACATATGCGTACTTTAAACGGTAAAAGGTAGGAAATTGGATGTTTTTGAATTATTTGGTAACAAAATAAACTTACTTTGTTTTGAATTTTAGTTGTAAATATTTGTTTTGTTGATCAGAAAATCAATGAATTTATGGTATTCAAAATGTAAATAACTTGACTTAAAGTAAACAGATTTGAAAAAAAATAAAAAGCACCGTATTCAGAATGAAAAAACTTTTCAAATAAGGTATCACTTGCCCTATCATGCTATTTAAAATTTTAAGGGTTGCGCTCATAGCGCTGAGGGTTGAAAAGATTCTTGCAAAAATTTTATAGCAAAAGATGTCCCCCTTGATAGCAAAATCGACGTGTTCGAGCTTTTTCTCAAAATATTATTTTAAATGACCAAAAGCGCGCCCGATTCGTTTTACAATGGCCACCCTGTATATTATATGTATTACACAATCTTAGTATTTATTGCATTGTCTTTTAATTGTAATGCAATAATTTGTATAGCACTTAACAAATAATTCAACGTAAGAATAATTAGTTGAATAAATCATGTATGTATAAATGATATTTACGAACATAGTAAAAATAGCGTATTATAAAATCGTATAAGTTACTCAATATTAAAACTGATATTATTTTTTGATACAAAATAGAAAATTTTTATCGGCAACTGTAATTTTTATTAAAAAATCGACTCTATTTTTCACCGGGTATATTGTATTATATTGTAAAATATTTGAAAATTGAAATAAATCAGTTTTGAAACTGGCAAAAGCTATCGTCACAGTAATACTTTGTTTAAATAATTAATGTCATTAGCAGATCGGCATTTGGCAATGGGTACTACTCATTGTTCATTATAGACCTCTAAGAAACCTCTTGGGAGTTAATAGTATGTGTCAAATTAAAGTGATTCGAACTATTCGAACGTATTAGACAAATACGAATTCCTTAAATTGTAAATTTCAAAATTATTTAACCTTTTTAATCCTTGTAAAACAATTATTAGTACAGATTAGAAGGATTCTTACATTCACAATTCGAAAAAAAAACGATGTAAATATATACAGTAGAAACCGGTTATAACGACATCGAAGGGACCGGTCATATTGGTCGTAAAAAGCGGATAGTTGTAATAACTGGTAAAAATACAATTATATGGGATTCAGTTGGACTTTTATTTTGTGTCGTTAAAACCGATACGTTGTATTAATCGATGTCGTTATAACCGGTTTCTACTGTAATTTATTTTCCAAAAATTGTTTTTTCCTATACAAAAATTCAAATAACAAATTTGGTAAATTTATAATTGCAGTTTTGTGGAATGTATGATATATTTAGTACTAAAAATTTAACAAAGTGTTAATTTGAAATATGATTAATAGAAAAAACAAAATATGTAAGATAGTATGTTTATATAGGTCACTCTAAAAACAAAACATATCTTTAGCAAGTTTATTTAAGAAACTGTGAATCCTAAACCCACTAATTTTGCGTCATAGCCGCTCTAAGTATTTTTTTATCGTTAAATGTTAAAACTAATATCTATAGAATACTTTGATAAATGTAATTTTATATAAAATTTATTTCAGTTGCATTAAGAAATGAGTTTTGGTATGTAGATAATTTTTTTTAATTTTAAGATTACATTAAAATATAAATTATAAATACCAAAAAAATTTGGAACTGTCTATAAAATGTTGTTTTGATGAGAATTTTGAAATAGAATGTTATTTATATAGTGTAACTTTTTTATCGAAACAAAAAAATAAAAAATTCACATACATTATAAAGATATCCAAAATGAAATTTTGATTATGGATAAACATACTCAATAATGTTTTCTCAATCAAATCAGTCAAATATAAATAAGACATTTTCGATAATTGAGTTATTGAAAAGAAATACCATCAAAATAAAAAAACGCATTTATGTTATTTAAAAAGAGGTGTTGATATTCTTATGTTACCTACTTGAAATAAATATATTAATAATTCTGATAAGTAAAAGATCGCCCACTAATTCGACAGAAATAAATCCAATACAATAGAGCTTCGATAATTCGATAATAATATATATTTTTATTGTTTTATTTCTAAATATTTCATTATTAAAAGGCATAATAATAATACGCCTGTATTTAAAAAATCTTGTTCACAAAGTTCTACAGTATTATAATTTTTTCTTCTGTAATTTCTCATTGTATAAAAATAATAAAGTTGTGAAAATACGGAGAGTTAGTTGTTGTTGTCAGCATATCAAAATTGAACTGTGTTAGTTCCAAAGCCCACCGTTTGGTAGCGGTACAGTCGCGCTATTATACGCATGCTCCGCTCCGCTCTTTTTAACTGGCCGACTTATATGGACCGATGGAATACTGACATGTGTATAAAATTACATAGCTTACTTTTCTCCTCTTCTAAAAATAAGGTCGCATATGGCTATTTTTAGACTAAGTATAAACTCTTACATATTAGATAACTTATTTTTGTTTTATAAGTTTTGCTCGCCAACAAAGGTAGATCCCACGCTTTTGGACGGACCATGGGAATTCTCATGGTTCTAACAGAGATAAAGGGCCGCACTAGCTATTCCTCACTTTAACATATTATATACATTTTATAATGTTTCTTATACATAACTAACCCTTGCATAAAAAATTAAAAATATAGCATTTTTTTTAATAAAAAACTTTACAGTATTTTTTTTATATGAAAAACATTATAAATAAAGCAGGTATTCAAATGTAAATAAATTAAAAACTAATACACCTCTGCAAAATATTTCAGATGATACACAATGTTTCGCTACACGGTTGATCCAAAAAAGAACTAATGTTATTGTTTGGTATATAAATAAAAATGACCAATTGTTTATTATATTCGCGAGTGAATCATCAATGGCAGTAAAACAGCAGTTGCAATAGGTATGTTGACTCTAAAATATTTATTATGAAAGAAGAAAAAGAAATGATTTCACTATACCTTCTTTAATACATTTGTACTTATGATTACAATAATACATTTTATACAATTAAGCTTTTTGTGATTGAAATAAGATAAGACCAAAATTGTACTTAAGTATAAATACACTTATTTACAAATACAGTAGAAACCGGTTATAACGACATCGAGGGAACCGGCCATATTATGTCGTTAAAGTCGGTAATTAGATTTTTTAAAGGTATTTCTCGAAAAAACTAAAAGATTCATGAGTACGCACAAATTTTGTAAAAAAAAAATCGAAAATTCTAAAATGATTCACCGTTTGTGAACGAAGATATCGTCGAAATAAAATCAAAAATTAAACATTGCGAGTATAGGTATTAGGTACGACATTTTAAGTGGATTTTCAACGAAAAGGTAAATAATTTTATGCGAAAGAAAATTAAGAAATACATGAAAATTTAAGGGAAACTAATTGAATAAATTTCGAGTTAATATAAAAGATCACCGTCCCATTTATAAGCTATAAGTAAAATAAAAACTTATTTTCTGATAAAAATATCACGGCATATAAAAAAAATATTGTAAACAGAATATCGTTCAATGCGGTATTTCGTTGTAAGCAATATCGTTATAAAATGCATATTAGAAAAGGCAATTATATAAGATTCAACCGGGTCTTTTATTTTGAATCGTTAATACAACGTATCGTTTTTAATGACTCAAAATAAAAGTCCGACTGAATTCCATATAATTGCCTTTTTACCGATTTTTGTGATTACAGGGATGAAAGTCTCTTTCTTTTTCAAAAAAGATAAAAAGAGGAATTTTTTTCTTGAAAAAGAGACCAAAAAGAGGAATTTTCTAGCTCTTGAATAGGTTATCTATAGATATATTTTTTAGCGTTTAATCTTGAAATATATTTTTTTACGTTTTTGCGCTATTATTTCTTACTATTTAATCGAGTCAATGAAGGTTCTTACTTCGGAACCCTCAGAAACAGCACCGATTTTGATGAAATTTTTTTTTAAATGTTCGTTATACCATACTATTTGAAATCAGAAACATTCCAGCCGTCGGACTCAAAAAATTATTTTTTTTGCTCAAAAAAAATGTATATAAATAAAAACTTTTGGAAAATTTCGGGAAAATTCCCGGAAAATTCTTATTTTGACAACGTATTCTTATTCAGCGACCCTCAAAACCCCAACAGGTTAAAAAAAATTCGTCGAAAATCGGACTTAATATATGAAACCAGTAAATTATACAAATTTTCAAAATTTGGGGGGAGGGGTTAAGTCCGACGACTGGAATGTTTCTGATTTCAAATAGTATGGTATAACGACCATTTAAAAAAAAATTCTATCAAAATCGGTACTGTTTCTGAAGGTTCCGAAGTTTTGGCCATTTTCGAGCTTCATTGACTCGACTAATTAAGGACAAAAAACATTCCAGAAAATATTAAGGATCTAAAAGACAACAAGTTCTGGGTATTTTATAAGAAAAAAAATCATTTAATAAAACTACAAACTATATTTTACCATAAGAAATACATAATATTATCAAAATTGAACTCGTTTTTTACGTTTCTTTCTTCGCCTCTTTTAAATCGAACAATTTTATTTTTTAAATAAAATTATAAGTTAATTATAAGCTAACAAATAACAAGTTCAACTTGAAATCAGTCAAAAAAGAGGAAAAAGAGAAGTTTTTTTGAAAAAAGGGTACTTTAGGGCCGACTTCCCAAAAAAAGAGGAAAAGAGGAAAAAAGAGGACCGCTAGCATCCCTGTGATTATCGGCTTTTACGACCTAATATTATTGGTCCTCTCTATGGCGTTATAACCGATTTATACTGTATATAAAAACAATATATTATTGTAAAAAAAAATAACAAGTATTTTAGTTTTGCAATTGTACTTAATTTTATGGAAAGGTACTTGTACAAAGTACAATTAGTGTATTTTAGTTTACATATAAAATAAATATAAGTACTACAAAATATTTCTTTAAGTATTTAAGTGCTAATACTTGTTTTGGTAAAGTACTTAAGTATTTGTGCTGAAGTGTATGCACGGCTTTGTAAATATAAAAAACGTCTTTAATATTTATTTATTTAAAATGACATTGATTTTTATAAACAACTAGACTTAAGACGAGACTGTCGGTTATAGTATCCGTGACTAGACCGAGTTTACTCGTAACAAATAAAAATAATAAATTGGTTAAGTGGGACTTGGATAAGTGGGAAACTTCTATAACTAGAATTCATACTGAAGTCCCGTCACATCTGGAAAACTGAGTAAATGGGACACCTCTTTAAGTGGGATAAAATAACTGCTCTCTTAAGATTCCAGGTATTCAGGTTTCACTGTAGTAAAAAAATAAGTACGGTTTTAAGCCAGTTTCGTGTGAAACCCTGATTTTCGAATTATTAATTACCAAGTTAAATATTTAAATAGTTTTTTTGTTAATTTAACAGTAAAATAGTTAATTTTTGTTAAATATGTATATAAATATATAGAACTAAAAATGAATTCTCTTTTCACAATTTGTATATGCCAATTTAATTATATTTCGTAAAACGTGTAGAGTATTACATTGTAATAGAACTGTTTTAAAAATAATTATGTCTCAATTTTAATTATGATCTTGTGAAAAATAGTTTGCGTTTTATAATTTTGTTTATTAGCTAAGGACAAACTAAATTACTGTCATGTTCGCGAACATAAATATTATTTATGATAATATTACGAAAAAAATAATAATATCTAAATTTAACACAGATTTACGTATGTTAAATGTAGATATTGTAGAAAATATTATTCTCTAATCAACTCTTATTATTTTTCTTTATAAGTGCAACTAGAATAAAAAGAATATTTTATTTTCATGATTCGATATTTTTTGATCGATTTAATTACTTACTATCATATACAGAGTGCCCCAAAATTTGTTTCTAATATGTAATTTTCTAAAATTTGTGTAATATGTAAAATAATACATATTATTATTATTATTATTATAATTACATAATAATTTTATCTTAAGGCCCATGAATGAACTAAAATAGCTACGCTTTATAACTCTTATATTTTAAATTAGGTCGCTGTATTTCACATTTAGCTCATATTTATTAATAATTGAGTTTATGAAATGTTTCTTTATCTATGGTACACTTATTACGCGTTTAATAATGAACTCAAATAAAAAATGATTATTTAAAAATCAAAAATTGAGGATTGCTTTACAAAATCCAATGTTAAATAAAAACATAAACTTTCATTTTCAAATTCTTTCGCGTCAGCTCGACAAATTCGTAATGGGGTCAGTTAAAATAATAAAGTAACATTCTATTATTAACTTTTAATATGTCCTGTAGTATCCCTACATTTGCCATATGTTACATTTCATGAAGTACGTGTTACGTTTTTTTACATGTAAGCGAACACATTTTTAGTTCAAATGCGCACCTTAAGTAAATATATTGTAGAGGAAAGTCGAACTAATTAAAGATTATAGAAAATACTATTAAATCTTTAAATACAGCGATTTCTTTCTGCGTTCAAATTAATTTATATCAAATTATAATTAATGGAAAATAAAAGCACATTTTTAAGTAGATATTGCTACAATCTGTGCTATATCGAAACCTTTTTCTAACAAGAAATATAGGTCATATCATGGGAAAGGTTTATTTTTTTTCTTTACTGACATAAAAATAACATAGTCGAGTATTTAAAAAGCTGTCATGTATGCCGCGAGACTTTCTTATACGCAGCAATGAGTGATCAATGTGTTTGATTATATAAAATAAAACTTTCTGGTTAACCGATAGAAGATAGAAAAAATCAATGGGGTAAAAATTATAGAAAATAACTGTCTCTACAAATTTTTTTTTCTGTTAAGAACCTTTTGAAATATAATTTAAAAAATCGATTTGATTGAAACCGAAAAATGATTTCCTTAATTTTTTTAACGAATAGAAAAGAAATTATAGATAGGTTATAATTTATTTAATTTAATAATTTAGGTAAAATATTATCTACAATTTTTTTTTATTTACACCGTTTCAAAAGTATCGAATAATTAAAAAAAATACAAGAGTTTTCAAAAAAAAAAAAACCGACTAAAAAAATTAAACTTATATCATAATAATTAAATTTAACAATTTTTGAAGTCAATTTTTCTTAAGGTTTTTTATTGGTTTGACACCTAACATCAAAAACTGTTGAATTTAGTTATTATTTTATATTTTTCAGTGTTTTTATTAGAGATGCCACGAATAGTGATTTTGCCGAATACCGAATACCGAATATTCAGCTAGGCTCTCGGCCGAAGCACCGAATATTCGGCGACACTTAGTACATTACGCGGGTGACAGGTTATATTAATATTTTTTAAGATATAGGTACAGTTAGGGTGGGTCAATTTTTTCACTCCATGGGCAATGGGCAACTCGCGATACTGGTACTATGGGCCATAACAAGTATTTTTGCCAATGGAACCATACCTCTAAAATCATTTTCGAGCTTGCCGAAATTTGTCTGAAGATATTTCAAAAATGCACGAAAACGCCCCCTGGCGGCAGTCAAAAATAAAAATAAATGTGAAAAATGGATTTCCCGACCCAAAAAAACTCCGTAACACATTTTCAATAATTTTTTTTTTAATGCACTAAATAGATCGATTTTTGAGTGTTTTGGAAAATATCTTCAGACAAATTTCGGCAAGCTCGAAAATGATTTTAGAGGTATGCTTCCATTGGGAAAAATACTTGTTATGGCCCATAGTACAAGAATCGCGAGTTGCCCATAGATATTTTTTCGGGCCCATACAATTTGACCCACCCTAAGGTACACTGTATATCTTAAAAAATATCACTGTTCACGAAAAGCGTTACGAAATGGCACCATTTAATAAAAAAAATCACCTATTTGGGAATATAATGAAATTTGTAGTGAAGACAATAAACTGGCAGTTTGTTTGCTGTGTAACAGCAAGATCTGTGTAACAACAAATGCTGAAAAATTTGTTTTCATTCATCATAACTTATCACTGATAGATTTTAGTATTAAATTATTAAATATGCTGATTTTTTGTTAAAATAAAAAAAATTGTAAGTAATATTTATTATACGTTTTTTTCATGATTTGGTATTCGGTATTCGGCAGAATGGTTCGCAATAATCGGCCGAATACCGAATAGTAAAAAAAAGTAGTCGAATAGGCCGAATACCGAACAGTAGCTGAATATTCGTGGCATATCTAGTTTTTATTTATTAAGTTTTCATTTTTTCTCTCTTGAGTGGCGTATCTAAGAAGTCCATAGTTAGATTCTGATGAAATTTATATGTGACCACCTCAGGAGTAAACTCTTAAAAAAACAAAAATATGTTTCACCGAATAGGGGCATATTTTTTGGAGTTATGTCCGGAAATACATAAAAAAAATATATACAGTAAAAGTAAAAACCCCTACTTTTTTTAAGTCCGTGGCCAGATTTGTTTCACCGAATAGGGACATCTTTTATGTCCGGAAATATATAAAATATATGTATGTACATAAAAATAGAAAACTCCCTACTTTTTTAAAGTCTGTGGTCAGATTTAGAAAAAAAATATATGGAAGTTAAATCGGGAGTATACACTTTCTTACAAAAAAAATTGTACAAATCTGTGTGCATATTTGTCGTAGTTATGCCAAAACATACATAAAAAATACATACAGATAAATTGAAAACCTTCCAACTTTTTTGAAATGTTAAAAAAGGTTTCCTTCCCAGATAAAAATTAAGCTTGAATATAAAATTTCACTTGTTGTTTTTGAGTTACAGCATCTACGAACAGACACACAGACATCATGGCGAAAATCAACTTTTTTTTAGTGTATTTCAATTTAATACATTAATTTTAATTTTGGATGCAAATAATTCTCATCAAAATCATTTTGAAGCGGAAACTAGACGTTTTTCAACTATATTTTAGCCCCGTGCATATTAAAAAAATTTACGAAAAAGCTATTTTTTATTTACTTTAAGAGTATAATCCCATAATTTGGCAAAAAATGAATACAAGATAAATTTACAAAAATAAATAAAAATTAGATATTTCAATCTTCTAAATCAAGGGGTTCCCAACCTTTTAACCTTAATGTCGGAAAAATACAAGTAAAAAGCAAAAAAGCTCATTGCAATTATATTTAGATAAATATACGCAATTGAAAAAGGGATATTTCAATTCAAAATTTTAAAACAGAAAAATTTATAATCAACCCCCAATAGACCCTTAGAATACTATAGACCCTTTTTAAACTTCTATAGATCCCAAAGGGTCCGCTTGGATCCCGTTGAGAGTCCTTGTTCTAAATGTTTTTTTTTACTTATTGAAATATTGATGTACGATCATTTTTACCGTAAGCTTAGAATATTGCCTATATTTTCTTTCATAACTATTTGACCCCTATACATATAAAGGGCCATCTGCAAAATTCACGCAATTTTACCCCCCCCCCCTTCCTGTTTGTAATTTTTTTTTACCTAATAATACGCCACAAAACTTGGCCCCCCTCCATATGAGTAATTATTTTTATAATTATTAGTAACATACGAACATTATGTCTAAAAAATGTTAATTTCTGCATAGATTTTTTTGTAAATACAAAATTATTGTACAACTTTGACGATTTATTATATTAATTTTTGATAGTTATCATAAAGAGTTGTAGCTTTTGTAACCACAGAAATATTTGCTTATTATCGATTAAACATTATATATAAAGACAAGAAAATTGTTAAAGTTGATCATAAAAAAATTAGAAAAAAAAACTTTTTTAAAAAACAAGCTTTTACATATAATAAACCTACATATGCACTAAAAAGTAAAAAATAAGTTTTTTTTTCACAAAGTCTTCCAGAATTCGTATGACTAAAAAAGCTTGTGGCGTTCATTTAATATTTAATGTAATATTTAGAAATATAAAAAATGTCGAAAATATCAATATAGGAAAAACTACATTTTCTACTATAAATTAATATTTTCAAATCTTCCATTAAATTGCATTAATATTATGTTAAAATGCATATATGTATAATATTGTATAATGTATATACATTATACATATATGTATACATTAATATTTGGAAATCTAGATTCAAATAGGACAAAGAACCTTTTACTAGTTTAATTTAGTATTTTAAATTCCTGGTTAATTTATCGCACATGAAAGAAATATTTAGTAATCTAGATTCAACATAGGAAAAAAGTCTTAACAGTATTTTATCTACCTTAAATTATTATTTCAAAATATTACATGAAATATTTGGAATTCTAGATTCAAAATAGAATTAAGGGCTAAGAGTTTCTCAATGGAAAAACTACATTAGCTACTTTCAATGAATATTTCGAAATATTCCATAAAATTCCATATATGTACATAATTTATATCAAATATAATATAAAATATTATATCCTGTGAATATTTTGAAATTATATTCAACCTAAATGAATATTTTCAATTAATATTATTTAATTGTACATTAAATTCCTGGATAATTTTATATAAACTACAGGAATATTTTAGCTTCAAGATTTATCATATGAAAAAGGGCTAAGAAATACCGAAAAGAAATACTACCTTATCTATTTTATAAATTCATATTTCAAAACATTAACATACATTGAGTTTCAGGTTTATTTAGTATCAACATTACATTAATATTTGATCTACTATAGATTTTTCCAATATTGATATTTTCGACATTTTTTATATTTCTAAATATTATATTAAATATTAAATGAACGCCACAAGCTTTTTCAGTCATACGAATTCTGGAAGACTTTGTGAAAAAAAAACTTATTTTTTACTTTTTAGTGCATATGTAGGTTTATTATATGTAAAAGCTTGTTTTTTAAAAAAGTTTTTTTTTCTAATTTTATTTTATCCATTTTTAGTCAAAAGTTATTTATTTTTTTATTATATTATATTATATTCATTGCATCATAAGACCAGGCCCAGATAGAGGGGGGGGTGGGGGGGCTAGGAGGGCCATATGGCCCGGGTCCTGGTATCAGGGGCCTCGGCGTCCTGAAAATTATTTATATTTTACATTTTTACATTTTTTGATACTAATACTATTTTTAATAGAGATTATTTAAAAAACATAAATATACTACAAAAAAAACACACCTTGTAGAAAAAGTACTTAAAAAACCTCACGGTTTTTAATACTAAATAATATCAGGAAGACATAAGAATTTTACTAGTACGAAAGTTGTTTGGAATGTCCTTACGCTCGGGCGAAGGGGGGGAGGGGTCCCTCAAAATGTGGGCTGGCCCAAACCCCGTTGAAGCTCTCTCAGGGTCTGCATAAGACTAAAAACCCTTTTTACTTCCATGTTCGAAGAAATGGAAGTATTTTAATACCGTCAAAAAATTATGTCCGAGATAAGAGCAGATTCTGATTGTACTAACTTCAAAACGCAACTATTGATTTTGGTGCTAATCGAATTAGGGGTTTCCGAAATATTCGAAATTTTGTACCAATTATCGTCTGAAAAGTGATTAGTATCTCACCAATTTTGATGAGACTTGGTACACTTGTAGTTCAATACAATCTAAGGAGCCCTTAATTCATAATCGTATCGAAAAAGCCACTAAAGGGGTGAAAATCACCCTCAAAATTTTAATTTTAAATACTATTAAATTCATGTTGCCATGGAAACAAACGCAGTTAAATTCAAATGTCACATAATTATTATTCTACAAAAATGTGTATTATACAACTGACATTAGAATATTAGAAAACTAATATCTATAATACAAAGGTGAGTTTTATATTAAAAATTATTGTAAAATATATTACAGAACATGGAAGACATGTATGGTTCTCCATACCGATATTTTTTAAATCTGATCGAAATATATTGATTGAAATACCTACATAGAATGAACATTACACTTTTATGAAAATTAATATACGAAACTTTCTCTGAATGTTTTAATTAGTCTCGTATATGAAGGAAGAAGGCATTTATAACATCAAACGTGACTCGCAGTTTAGTTGGTCATTTATTTATAATAATCAAACGTCTTACTTCAATCTTTAGTTTTTATTTTAAAATAAACACTAACGTTTTGATTGTATTTAGCTTCTTTAGAAATGAGGCGCATATCCAGGGGAGGAGGCATGGTGAAATGACACCCCACACAAACCTAAAAAGTAAAGCAAATTAAATAGAAAGATGCTTGTAAATATACTAAAGTAACTTTTTTTGTCTATTTCACAGACCATGACCCCCTCCCCCGTTTTAAATTTAGACTCGCGTCTCTTAGAAAAACAATACCTAATTAGATCTACAAAATTACACTAACATAAATTAATTTATATTTAATATTTTTCAATAATGCCATAACAATATAATACATATACATACATGTATGCATATAGGATGATATAATAATAATAATAAAATGAGATACTATAATACATATTTATATATACATACATTTAACTTTTCTATATGTCAATATAATCACTACAAATAAAATTTATAATACATACCTGATATTTATATAAAATTCGATAATTTTTCAATAATTTTCTTCAATTTATAATTTATAATCTATACTCAGCAGTTTACATTTGTATTATTATAAATTATTTGTATTCGAATATTATATTGAAAAATATTTTGACAAGACATAATAAATGTTATTGTCGAAGCAAACCATGGTTACGAAATAATTTGAATTATGAAATAATACTTGATCACGAAGGCAAGTTATTTTATTATATTAGATACATCAAAAAAGACCTTATAATAAAATAACGTAGCTATAAAAATGATAAAAAAGTGCATTGTCACGGAGAATACACCATATTTGAAAATTTGACGAAAATCGTACGACGGGAAGTTTGTTAAAAATCGGTCGTAAGATTTGTGTTCCGGCTCATACATAGTTACATAGCATTTGAGTTAAGTAAAAGCTTGTAAAAATAACGTTCTTTATATCGCGATTGAAAAATAAAATCTATAGTTAAAAAAAAGGAAAAAATTGATGTAAGTATTTAAAATTTCGTGTCATTTGTTTTTACCCCCTCCCCCTGTTTGTCATATATCATCGCGCTAGGCAATAGCCCCCTTTTTTCTTTTTACGTACATATTTTATGGAATGAAAAATTTTCAACAAAAGTACCACTGAACCGATTTGAATGAGGTTTTTAAAAATAATATTCGACTGTGGACCACTAAGATACGTCTTCATGATGCTAAGCAGTTACGTTAAATATATAGTGAAAAAATGTTTTCGTTTATTAAAATGAAAATTAAATTATTGTTTAGGATTTTTGAAGAATATAGTTTAAAAAAATTGATCTTTTTATTCTACACAATTCATTACTACAAGTATTGCAAAAAGCGCGTTGGCGGCAATCTTTTTTCTGACATGATCTACTATTATCGTCACTACTAATTACTTATGTTATCTAACGTAACAGAATATATACTTAAACCTGACCAAAGAACATATCTATTAATAAAAATAAAAAAATAAAAAACACGTAAATCGGATAAGTGGTTCTTGAGTGATAAGCTCACTAACGGACAGACAGAGAGACGTTGCGTTTCAGGATAAAATAAAATACTGGTCATGAGTGAATAATTCATATTTTTAAAGTCCGGGTAACACCAAGTCCTATCAGCCAGTGTTTAATAAATAAAACGGTGGTTTAATGTATATTTCTATAATAAAAGGTTATACAGTAAAACCCCGCTTTACGCGGGGGATACGTTCCTGGAAATACCAGTGCTAAATGAAACAGCGATAAAAGGGGTTATCTTTACATGTAAATAATGGGGATAAGTTACGATTAAAAAAAATAATTTGTAACAATACAAGTTGTAAATATTCAAATGCTAACAATGTAAATATGATATCATATTTTTTTTAAATATTTTGGTATTATGAAAACGAAAAATATTTGAGTGATTATGTTGACGTGGAAGGTTCTTCGTCTTTTGATACTTTAGTTTTTTTTTGTAAAGAAAAAAATGTGCTTGAGCGATGAAATTAATGTAATGAAAAATTAATAAAAAAAGTTATCGAAAAAAAAACGCGTTAAACCGAAATAGCGTTAAAGGGGGTCTTACAGTAATTGGCAAAATAATATTAATTTGATTACAAGATTATAAAACGTTTAATTTAATGGAATGTAAACTGAAAATGTTAAAGTAACATTTTGTATGTACCCTATTATCACCTATGAGATAGGAATCTTAAATTTATGCAATGTTTATGAGTATCAGCGAAGCAGATGGAGCTCCGTATATTTGTCTGTTCTATTTCTATAACTTTGATAGGTTTCAGTTGCCAAAATATCTGTGAATCTTGATTAGTAAGTAGCTGCAGAAATATGAAAAACGCTATAGGAATTCAACGTTATTAGTTATTATTTCATTTGTTCTTAAATAAATTCAAACGGTCAAAGGTATTTTATACAAGCGCCAAACTAAGTACCAGATATTTATTTATCTTGCTTATTTGAAAAAAATATGTTAAATAGATATTTTTCATGTTTTTTTTCAGGGTTCTGAATCTATAAGGTACTGGCACCAGGACCCCTATTCTCGAGCTCACTCGATAATATGTCGATTCGAGTTTATCGTTCGAGATTTTAAATCTCGCATGCCCAGGAGCGGTCGAGATTTTTCATTCGACATTTCTATAGAAAAAAGTTGCATCGAGATTCGAGAATACGGTATAATTTATACAATCGAGATTCTAGTAAATAACTTACAAGGGAACCTTTTCAAGTCGAAAATTCGTATCGAGTTTAAATTTTGTATATAGTTAGAGGAGGTCAAGATAAGTAAGAAAAAATTATCTTAGCTGCGGTAAAACGGTTTAAGGGGGTGAAACACCCCTATGAAAATGTGCAAAATAATAATATTTTTTCAAATAACTCTGAAACTAATGAAAATATTAAAAAATCTACAATACAAAATTTCCATGACTTTTTATGCTCTTTCGAATGGCGATAGTTATAACTCAAAAAAATTAAACCGCTAACCCCCACCTTCCACCCACATTTCATAGGTTTAATTTTTTCGAATTTTGACTATCGTCATTCGAAAGAGCATACAAAATCATGAAAATTTTGTATTATAGATTTTTTTAAATTTTCATTAGTTTCAGAGTTATTTGAAAAAATATGATTATTTTGCACATTTTCATAGGGGTGTTTCACCCCCTTAAACCGTTTTACCGCAGCTAAGATAATTTTTTTCTTACTTATCTTGACCTCCTCTAACTATATACAAAGTTTAAACTCGATACGAATTTTCGACTTGAAAAGGTTTCCTTGTTAGTGACTTTTAGTTTTAGTATAGTAATCTCGAATGAGAAAAAGTGAATGAGTTAAGCGTAAAATACATATGTTTTATTTTTTTGTACTGGTGGGCTACTTCTTTATTAAATCAATTTAATTACCAAAATACGCAAATATACTTAATTTTTTTAAATTATAGACTTTTATTTTGTGTACGTTTTTTTCTCCAGTAATGGACAAAGTAAAAGCAGTGATGAACACTTGCTATTGACTATAAAATGACTAGTACTACTACATAAACGTTATAAAATAAAGAGTCGTAAAATTTAAACCAATGTAAAGCATTAACATTAGAAAATAAATGTTTCTTGAACTGCGATAATTATTTGCTAATTTTTTTAAAACAAAATGATCAATTACCTCAAATCACGCTGTAAGTAGTGAATACAATACCGGTATCCCGAAATACCGAAAACCGGGATACCGGTCAATTTTCTCCGGTATTACGATACCGGTATTGGGTCGAATTATACCGGTATTTCGGTATATTTTCGGTATTAAAAAAAAAAAACATACAAATTAAGAATTTTAAAACGAGTACATCTGATAACTGCCAACAATCTGTTAAATATAACCAAACTTTTTTTTGATAATATATTTATATTATTAATATTATACATGCACCTAGATCATATTTCGGAAAAATATGTTATACATCATTGCAGTCAACGGTCTCGCTCAGAATTAAATGTAAAACTTTTTAGATTTTAGAGCTAATTATTTTATATGCCTTCTAAAATTAGTTTGCAACAAACAATTGCGCGCCTATTTTAAAAATTATAGTTCATTTTAATTAATTTTAAATTATTTAAATCTTTGATAACTATTTATCCAGGTACATAAGTATGTTTGGGGTTAAAGCACTGATTTGGTATTATTGTATGGTTTTATTTGTATATTTAACGAAAAAAATTGATAAATTTGAATTTTGAACGTCCGTTGACGCATGCGCACAACCTGTTTCGGTTGTTAGGAAATATTCAATTTTAGCCATCATGTTTGATAAATATATGAAATATTTATTATTTTTAATTTTTGCCTTAAATAATTCACGATACGTGTAGTAACGGATTTAAGGGGCTTTAGCTCTCCACTCAAAAATTATGGTTCCCCCCAGTTCTACTTACGATTCCTGGATTAATCCATGAATAGGTGTAATAACAAAACAAAATTGAATGTTCTATGTATACTTGTATGTATAACAAAACTTTATCGAAAAAAATAATATTCTTCAGTATTTTAAAAATATACCAATGGCAAGTTACAACAATATCGAAATTATTTTTTTAATGAAGGTATAAGAAAAATATTAAAATTCAATATTAATTAAATTAATTATTTTTTTATCAAAGTCGTTGTGAACTGTTTAAATTCAATATTGTATAGGTACATAAAGATTTTATAATATCATACATATGAAGGTACTTAAAAAAATCAATTTCTACAAAGTTGTCTGATATTTATGAAATTTTCTACACATGTATAATTTCTTCTTAATGACTTTCACTTTAAAATAAACTACAATATTTTTTTATTTATAAAATTTTATAATATTTACATTTATTTTCAACAGAATTAAACTTTATTATTATACTTATTTAATTGTTTTTATTTTTTTATTAATAAAAAATGCAAATGTAACTTTATATATTTATTTTTTACATTTATTATAATTGTATATATGTAGATATATTATCTTTAATTTTTTTTAAATACCGGTATTAATACCGGTATCCCGGTTTTGACATAAAAAAATACCGTAATACCGGTATTACGATTTTGGTCCGGTATTGTATTCACTAGCTGTAAGACAGTTAAATGTATATAGATTAATATTCAGTAATGGCAGTAATCAAACTATCAACAAATGTTTCTAATTCAGTACATTTAAGTTAAAAATGTTCAACACTGAAGTGTCGTTCAAGACTGGTACCACAAAAAAATCATGTGTGTATGTTGCCGTTAAGGCAGGTAAAATATTGGGCGAATTTCGACCATAGGTGATACTAGTTAATTTTAATGAGTCACTAAAAGATCTTAGTTTCTATTTTTATTTTATTCAGTTGAATAGACTTGAATACATAAATATTTTAGATTTTATATATTCCAAAGTAAAATGTTATTAATCAAAAATAAAAATAATAATAATAACATAATACCGACTCGCATTATTTAAATTTGTAAGTTTATTTACTTAACATTTCTTTACTTATTTAATGATACTTATATAACATTTGCTTTGATCTGCTAAAATTAACGTAGAGTAAGAATTTGTATATCTTATTTTTTTTTTTATTTCCTTGATTGATTTGCTTAACGCGCTTGATTAACAATTTATTTTAAATGCTATGATCGTAATTCTACAGTAAATATACAAGATTTAAAATTAACATCGTATCTGTGAGAATGAGTCAATTTTTAAAAGACAATATTTGTGAATTATAAAAAAAAACCTGTGTAACAATATAGTAAAGTTGGCACTGACTTAACTGAAAAAGTAACACACACACATACATATAAAATATTATAGTCCTGCATACTGAATTCTGTCGTATTCTCATAAACGCTATAAATAGGTACGCTAATATTGAGAATACTGATTAAAAATAACTGTGGATTCCAAAAAGGTCACATAATCTAATACTGAAATATAGAAATAGACTTGTATCTTTCTATATGTAAATATCCCATCAATTATGACTGGTTTCTGATCAATGATCAATACTAATTGCGAATAGTTGTTTGATCATTTTACATTAGAAAGAAACGAATGCTTTGCAATTGAGTAGACACGGTTTATATTAGAATTAGAATGAATTCTTTTTAAGTAATGCAATTGCGAAGTCACAACAAGGAATTGTATAAAAATAAATCTATGTCATAATTATATGTAATACAACTGTCTAAAAATAAAAGTGTACTTGTTAAATATCTATTAAATAGCTATACCGTATACACTATAGCTATGTCAGTGAGTCATCTAATGAGATTACAGATCTAAATTTAAAAACAAACTATACAAATAATCTTATTTTGGTCAACATTTATGATGAATTTGTTTACAGTTTTATTTTTACTTGTTGCAATAATTTCGCTATCGTGTGACAGTTTTTTTTAAACGTGCAATTATTTCGTAACATATTTTAAAAATGGGATTAATTAATATAAATACCAAAATGAAATCAGATCAAGGAACCCTTTTCCAATTTTCTAAAAATAACCATAACGATGATATTACTTAATATATTTCAAGTTGGGAAATATTTTCAAATGAAAGTCTTGTTAAGAAGGAAAATTAATAAGACATCAACTTTTGTCAGAGTTAAGATCCCACGTTTATTTATAATTAAATACTGGGTTGTATGGAAAAGAAATAAAACATGTTTCTTTATAAATATTTGAAAATATATTATTTTTAAAATAGCGTTCCACTTATTTATACTTTTGACGACAGCAAATTTTTTATCCAATATAATATAAATAAATCTACGTATTTATTTTGGAACTAGAACTTTAAAATACTTTCAAATCCCTCTACAAGATGTCATCTTTATTATATGTAATTATCCACTGCAACGTTACACGAAACGTTGCAAATAATTTGTAAGTACATATGTTTGGGAAATAGCGAGTGTTAGAAAATGGCGTCATAGATCAGGTATAAATGAATATCGGTCAAAGACAAACAAGTTCAAGCAGCTAGCTTTGTACCTGCTCAAGTTATTTCAATTCCTGTCTGTTACAATTAAGATACTTCGGATCAAAGGCGTTTCAAGAAGATGTTTCGCAAACGCGAGTTTTAAGTACGAGTATATATATACATATTTATAACAATATTATTTTATATGACAAAATTCATATTTCGCACGTGCTAATTATAATATATATATATAAATATTGGTCAAGAATTTTATTTATCTGACCTTAGACTGAAAAAGATCATCCCATATGTTATCTAAATATTAGTTTTGTTTACCTTGATGTATTATATTAAACACCTATTTTTTGAATAGAGGCCCTTTAAAACTATTTTTTTATCCTTGTAAACAGGAAATTCTGATTGGTTAACATAAACAATACAAATAAATGGGTTGCATACAAATCTGACATATTAAAAAAATGCATTTCTTTAATTGGATTTTTATATATTTAATTTTTTTTATTTCATTAGACATTTTTGCTAAATTCTTCAAGATACGTATAATAATAAATTGTCAATTGTCAGTATAAAATACGAGTTAAATAAAAAGTTAATATTACGAAATATTAACATCAACAAGAAACTTAAAGAATTAATACTTAATAAAAAAGACGTAAGATCTAAATTTGTATTGAATATAATTAAGAAATCAATGCAATTCTGAATTTTTCTGTTTTCCTAGAAATAAGAAATAAAGTGGTTTGAATTGCCCACATTATTGAATGAAATATTGCATTAATATAAATATTGTTGGATAATCTGTTAAAGATAAGTCCGGAACAGGTAGAGTCATGGACATTACGGATTAACGATCTTTTCTTGTGTAAAAATCAGACGTCAAATAAAAAAAGCTTGCGCACGTATGACTTTGGATGTGTGGGAGATAAATACACTCACGCACACAGACACACACACACACACACACGCAAAGTATCTGACACAGGTGTATAACGCGAGCGTGTAAGTTTCGTAAATCCGTAGAGGTGTTTGAGTGTTGCAACTGTAGCGGGGAAGACAGGCGGACAGGGACAGACACGTAGTGGTCAGACGTCGGTGGTGGCAATCTCAGCAGTGGTAGGGGATCTTCGGCGTCGGCAAGTAAACGCGTCCGCTCCACGTCGAGTTAGTTATAAACATTCGGCGCTTTGGTTAACCGGCAACTCGGCCGAAGGGCCAATCGACACGACACGCGCACCGCGACCTGCAACTGCTAAATCTCCAAAAGTACCGCTCCACAACTCGGGAAGTGTGAACAGTGGGGAATTAACAGCGTCTGTAAGTCTATCTACATAGCGATATTTAACAACGGCAACTTTTTAACACATATACATATATATTGCTTGCTGCTTCTTCACTGCTTTGAAGTGTCAGTGCCGGAAACAGTGTTGTGGTTTATATATTATACATATATTATTGTCTTTGCATACATATAAGTCACACAAGTGAACAGTGGAATCGACTAGTGAGATCTATCAATCACAATGCATCTTTCATTCATAACTATCGATAATTAACAAGTTCATCTTTTCAATTCAAGTGGTAGATATATAGTATATAGTATATCATTAAATGTTTAAATACATTTGTGGAATTGGGTATAACATTATAAAAATGACCCGTTTTCACAATTCGAAACATGTGCGACCCTCACGGAATCTATCTTTATTTTAATCTAAACAATTTGACCCGTTTCCGTTCGCACCTGGGTCGAATTTTAACATTCATTTAAGAATTAACCTTCATTAATGAAATTTGTGTTTAAAAAAATGAAAAAAATAAAATATTGCAGCCTTAATCGACCTTATTATAAATAATAGGAGTTAAAATATGACATTAAAATCAAAGTGAATTTTTAACAAGAAAAAGAAGAAGTGGGGATGAATAAAAATAGTACCAATACATATATATTTGTGTTCTGAATATATACTAATTAGATACAACAGCCATATCTTATTTCTTTAACAAATTTATTTATAACCTATAGCTTATATTGCAAACGGTCCAAACCATTTACGAATGACAAATTGTTTTCAATTTCAATATACCTTAGTATTTTAAATACTTTGTATTTAATTAAACTTCATAATAATTATAGATAAAATAGATTAAATAATTTATTTTAATATCACAGGCATACTTGTGCTTCTATGTATGATATAAATACTATGAGCTCCCAAAAATATAGAAAAAACAAATTTTTCAAATAAGTATTCGCATATTGTACTAGTGACTCATACTAAATATATTTGGAACAAAATACACATATCTTTTAAAATTGGATGACCTCAATAGCAACTATGTTATAACATACGAATGAAATATATTTTATAAAAAAACTTACATTTTTTAGACGACTGATTGAATATGAATTGATCTGTAAAAAATAAAATAAATATTATAAACATATTAAAAATATTATTTTTTAACATAATTTATATTATAAAAACATTTGTGACCCAATTCGCTAAAATACCTAAAAAATCCTATTTTAGAAATTACATTAAAAGGCAGAAATATATTTCGTGGTAATTTTTTTTAACTGGGCCTTATTTCTCAACCAGTTTTGTACACCCCTGTATGTAATAGTTGTTGACAAAAAGTCATCTCATGACACTTGCCAAAATAAAGGTATGCTGTAACAAATTTTGTTAATTTATACATGCCTGACTAAAATTAAAACTTTGAGAACATTTATTCAATGTTCAATATTGGATAAGAAACATTTTATGTTATTTATTGCATTAAAAACAAAACATTTGAAAATAAGATATTTTTTTTAAAAGTAGCGAAATATAAATCTGTCGACACGAAGCAATGTTATTAGATCTATTAATTATTAAATAAAAGCATACGTATATCAAATAAAATATATTGAAATATTAAAATATATAACAGAAAAACATTTTGGCACTTTACCAAAAATTACTGACATACTTTTTCTATATTCTAATGTGATCAAAGATAAAAAATCTCTTAACTAACATAAAATAAGTACGCGAATAAAACATAAATAATAATAAAAATTTGTGATATAAATATTTAAACCAAATAATATCGTTTTCTGGGAATAAGTCACGTCTTTATTTTTAAATACTGAAGATTATGAGGATGAGGCTTATTACCTAGAATACAATAATCATTGTGTTAATAATACAAGTATTTTTAATCAAATGGGTGGAAAAATCGAACGAATAAATTTGTTTTTCTTTGGTTCTATTTACTCCGCTAGAAACCAGAGCCGATAACTAAACCCTATCTACTTTTGGTTGAATAGCACGTAGATTTTAAACAGCACCTCCACCAGGTTGATAGTTTAAATAGAGGGTTGCATGTAGACTGTAAACAGCACCTCCACCAAGGTTGAAAATTTAAAGTTAAAAACCTAAGAAAATCAAGTTTATTGGTGTTTTTGCGTTTGGGGTAGTAGTTTTTGGTAACATAAAGCGATTGTGTGCACTTTAGAACGAGTTCATGCATCAGAGGCGGGGCTGAACTCGCGGAAGATGGGGGTGGCGGACGATTTCGCGCCCAGCTTCACGCAGAAGCCGGCGTTACGGCAAGAGGATGATGGAAATCGGTTGGTGTTCGAGTGCCAGCTGTTATCTGCGCCCAAGCCCGACATACAATGGTTCAGGAGCGACACGCTTCTAGCCGAAGACAGCCGTACCGTATTTAAGATCCAGTCGGTCGGAACGAACAAGTACCTTGTAGTGCTAGAACTTGACGATGTCATCGAGTCCGATGCCGGTCTTTACAAAGTCAAGGCCAAAAACAAGATGGGGGAGGTGGCCGCATCGATAAATCTCAATTTTAGTCGTAAGTACATCTAATTACACCAACTAAATGCAATGTAATCATGCCATGTTTATTTACAGCTATGGACGAACCCAGAGAAAAGTAAGTATTATAAATTTATGTTTTTTTGTACATTAGTTTCTTATTTATTTGATATTTCGTTAGACAAATCGACGGTCTCGCGCCGACATTCGCGAAAAAACCGGCCATCAGACAAGAGGAAGACGGTAAACGTTTATTGTTCGAATGCCGAATTCAAGCGGACCCAAAACCCGTCGTTTCTTGGTGGCACAATGGTAACCAGGTCAAGGAGACCTCCAGACACAAGGTCAGAAAACTGAGCAAAAGTCTTAACTCATCATACATATACCCAACATTTATTAAATTGTATTGATTCAAAAAAATGGCCACTAAAAATTTACTTGGCAGTGGCCATTATTTATATTATATGTTTATACGTACAGAGTTATTCGAAGGAAAATGTTACATTTTTATTATGTATAATTAAAATACATTTATTGATATGAATTGAATCATTTCCTGGCAATCGAAGAATACGATATGTATACACATTCAATCTAAATTTAAAACATTTATGACTAAACATACTTTTTATACAACTGGACTAAAAATAATATCAAAATTCCCAATGATGAATTGTTCGTTAAGTTAAGACACATTATACATATCTGACCGACGAATCTTCTTGGCATTTGCAGTTACTGATAGATAAGGATGGACATTCCTACTTTGCCACACTGGAAATAAAGAATGTGACAGTAGAAGACGCTGGCAAATACAAGGTGACAGCTAAAAATGAACTGGGTGAAAGCAATGCGACAATCAGTTTGAACTTTGACAGTAAGTCCGAACAAAAATACTATATTAGAGTTTTGCTCATGATGTTATGGCAAATGACCAACACGTCCTAGAAATCAATTAAATTAACAATGAACCTATATATGAGTTTTATACGAGTATGTATACAAAATGTTATGGACACGGTTTTGGACATTTGCTGATCACCTAGTAGCAATCAGTGCAGTTCATTTCAGGTGCTTATTGTGTGAATATTAATCATTTTTATGTTTAATAACAGCAAAATGTTTCATAAGTGTTTAAAATATAAAAAAACCGTATATAAATGCGATATTTCTGTTATACCAAGAAAAAAATTATATTATTATTATTTTTAATTTATGAAAGAAGAAAGGCTATAGTTTATCTTGATATAACAGAAATTTTAATTATGTGTGTAAATATATAATGCTATATCTGTTTTCTTATATGTCAGAAATATGTATTTAATTCCCTGAATAATTGTTTTTTGACAAACTACTATAAAATTATAAAACACACAAACTTCGAAACAGTCTTAAAATGTTCATTAGATACATACATATGTGTGATTCCGGACTGGCGTGCCAAACTTTTAACAGTGGGTAGAGAAAATTATTTTAAGCAAAAAAGTTTATATGAATATGTATCCGGAAATTCTTCGTGAGGGAGCTACACCGTCCCTCCTCCCAAAATTTTTCCCTAGTACTAAAACACCCATTCTGATAGAGCTATGGAATTTTATAAATTTGGTAATCGATTTTTAGTACCAACCAATAATTATTTAGACTTAGGGTGTATGGGGTCAGTGGGTCCCTCGATTTTTATCTAATTTTTTTTTTATTTTATTTTTTAAATAATTTGTCATAGGATTAACCATTTAAGTTAATAATGCACTGCAGAATTTAACTTAATACGGATGCTTTATTTTTATTATACGAAATGAACTTATAATATAATTATATTCGTGTTCTATGGTTAAAAATAAGAAAAACAGTTAAGTTGATGCACCTCCTAATATATCTCCTCAATGACCTATAGCCACTTATATTATTGTAACATGTAATTTACTAAAAAACGAATGGCGGTTAACGATTTCAAACAGAAAATAATTTTGGGCCCAATTTAACAGAAAATTTATTCTTGTTTCGAGATTGTTAAGATTTTTTTTCTTAAAATCATTTTTTAATAAATAAAACAACATCTGTTTGTTCCCCCCCCCCACTTTGCTCAACCTCCCCGCTGGCTCGGGGCCCTAAATAAATGTCTAATTTGCGTAAGGTGTAACACGATACTGTCTTTAATGTAATTTAATTTGATAATTTTTATCCGTCAAATCCAAATAAAGTATAAATCTCAACGTCTCTCTGTCTGCCCGTTAGTGTCGTGTTTTTTTTGTTCTCTGGCCAGTTTTAATATATTTTGTTATGTTGGGTAACATAAGGAGTAAACAGTGACGATCATAGACATAGAGAAATGGACAGCGCATTCGTATTTAACATAATGGTGTAACATTTGTTCTGTAAGTGAAAGAGAGATGCAAGTTGTTTGGAACATATATGTAATACAGTATTACATATATGATATTTCCAAACAATTTCTGTCTCTTTCATTTGACACGGCTCTTTTTTCGAGTCAGATGTACTGTCCATTTCTTTATGTCTATGGTGACGATAATAGTAAATCAAGTCAGAAAAAATCGGCTCCTATGCGAGATAGGGGGTTCTTTTTCCCCTTAAAACCCCCACACCGTGATATTTTCTCGCCGGATCTAATGAAACTAATTACAACCCTCTATATGTAGGGAGTGAAATATTAACTGCTGTTCGATTATAAAATAAACATTTTAACAGTATTTCGAAACATGTGTGATTCCAAATTTCTATATCACCCAAAAGGAGACTAGTGTCAAGTGTGTACCTATATATAAAATATGTTGATGTTAAGAAAACAGATTGAATTTTAAATTAAAAATTAATACCACAGTAAGCACTTTAAAATAGCTAACAAGATACCCTTGTTAATAAATAAACCCACATTCACCTTTTTGACATTTTAGCTTCTAGATCACAATGTTTATTTGTGTGATTTTAAAGAAGTTTTCATTTCGACAATATTTTCAAATACTAGCGATATGAAAACTTTTTTCCTGCATTTATCTAAACGACTTTGCTTTGATGATGTATAATTTTCCTTGGGTTATAAAAAAATATTTAT
Source organism: Sialis lutaria (assembly GCA_949319165.1). Taxonomy (NCBI): domain Eukaryota; kingdom Metazoa; phylum Arthropoda; class Insecta; order Megaloptera; family Sialidae; genus Sialis; species Sialis lutaria. The sequence continues at coordinate 7,114,275 of OX439245.1, read as the reverse complement.
AATGCTGATTACAAAATAAAACACTTTTTAAAAGATACAATGAAGCATAAAGACTTGTAAAGCTACACCATTTATTTATAGCCATTAATAAAAGTCTGTGCCATTTTTAGAATCGAGTTCGACAACCTTTTAAAATTAAAGATAATATTACTATTACAAATTAAAATTGACCTAGATGATTTTCGGCTACTGAATAAAAACCATGATATCAATGTAAATACATATAGATTTAGTCAAAAATAAGGACTTCTAAGCGATTTAGATATTTGCGTTATCATTTTTATCAAAAAAGTTAAATGGGAAATTCATTTGTTTTTTCCTCTGTTACTAATAGCTAAATGGCAATATAGGTGTCATATTTGGTATCATAGAAAAGGCATGTTTTATATACAAATTAATTAAGTTAATTTATTCTTAATTATTCAAAAATAATTAATAAAGTAAGCACTGGAATTGCTATATATTTGTCTAAAAAATTCAGGGGGTACAAAGAGAAAATGTTTTCCAATGATACCAAAATACGCAATTTTGAAAAAAAATGTTTTTCATCATAGACATAGAGCATGGACCGAGCATTTGACTTGAAAATAGAGTCGTGTCAAAAGAAAGAGATAGAAAATGGTTTGGGATATTTGTCCTCTTTATTCTTCTTAGAAAAAGAGATAGATATATCCCAAACGTTATTACATCATTATGTTAATACATAATGCGCGATCCATGCTTTATGTCTATGGTTTTTTTGATGTCATAAGTATGAAAAAAAAACTTTTTTGATGAAATTGAGTTACGTAAATAAGTGTTTACATTTGACTAAACATGTTAAGACGTGGTTTCTGCCCTGAAATTTATAAGTGGGTTATCAGTAAGAATTAGGGGAATTGTACATATCATCATAGCAAAGAGGGGGAAGGTGTTTCTAGAACAGAAGCGATCGCGCATGTCAGCTGCTAATACACGAATATTCATGGCGAATTCATATTGAACCATATTATTTAAATGTTTTCATTAGTAATACATTGCAAAAAACAACATTATATACTTACCCATTACACACAAACTTATTGTTTTATTATTTTAGTAGGCAAATATATTTTTGTTTTCATTTAGTAGATTCTTATTTTAAAACACTGGCGCTTATTATATATATTACAAATTTTATATTATACCAGTAATGTAATGCAACAAAATATGAAATTCTGTAAAAAAATAATATGATTGAAATAGTATCAAACGGCGCCATTTTTAATTTTAAATGTTGGATTGATTTAAAATATTTATGCACAATTATTAAAACTAATTATTTGAAAATTGGCTTTCTTTCTATTTTAACAATAACTTTTTATTCCAACATTATTTTCAATTATATTAATGCATATAAGCTTGCTAATTTTTTTTCTGTATACAGGTTGATCTTTTATTATCTTTATACCAGTATCATAAATATTAAAATCAATTATGTAAAATAATTTTGAAGTATTATTTATTTGTAAATAAATTAATTACTTTCCAAATAATATTTTGTTGTCAGTACTGGAATTACACAAACACATACAAGGAACTAACGCAGATGCTTTATTCATTATGAGTTTTTTTTATGCTTTTGATTATTTTTTTTTAATTAATATGTCGCTTGTACATAGCTACATTTTTTTCTACCTATAACTACAGCATAACTTTTTTTGATAATATTATTTTTAATTTATTTGCATAATATTTTATTTTCTTTTATTTACTATTACCAACAAATACATATTATATTATTCCAAAAACAAGATAAAAACCCCAATTCCATTTATATTTGTTTTGTTTTATATGAAATAAAACAATTTTTAGCATCGGATCAGCTGAACTCCGGAATATTTTTTCTGATTTTATATGTTTATCCACTATATCTGTAATTTAGGTATTCTTCATTGAAGTGTTTATATTTCGTTAAACAACATTTTATTCTAGCGATAGTTTATATTTTATTGCTTACCTTCCACACGTAACAATTTATTAAATATTTTCCCAATTATTGTGAATTTTCCTTAATAAGTGCTACGAGTTGCCAAGACAGTGAATGATTATATTATAGTTTATTTACGTTTGGAAGGTAAACAATATTCGATATAGTTCAGAATTCGGTATCCTGGTGTGTAATGCGAATGCGACTCACTCTGTTCTTTTAACACGTGGGGATTTGGGGGAGGATTTTGGGTGGGTTTGGCGTTGATTGTCGGGTTCAGGAGAGTTTCTGAATGTAGGCGACGAGGCTCCCGTACCAGATGAGGGCTTCAAGCCGACTTTTACTGAACGACCCGTCATTCGACAGCTAGACGAAGGCGGGAAGATCACGTTCGAGTGCAGATGTATCGGTGATCCCAAACCGGTGGTCACGTGGTGAGTTTATATTTTATATTCTGCGTGTCTCTAATTTAACTACGGCGTATTTAAGACATTTATTTGCAAATTAAAAAAAATGATCTCGAGTTAATTTGTAAATACTTCAAAATATATTGCAAAATAATTAATAAATTTCGTTTTGATATTAATATTACTGTCAAATAGGTCATAGTTAAGTGAAAGTATATACAATAATATATACATATACACTACGGTGCAAAAGTCTTTGGACACTCATTTTTTGCGTATTGTAAATATAAAACTGCAAAAATGGTTGACAAAAAATCTTAAATGTTGATAAGAGTACTTAATTACAACTTTTGTAATAATCCTAGAATATCTAAAATAAAGCATTTATAATTTGCCATGTTAAGGAAAATTTTTGAATTATATGCCTGAAAGGTAGGGTTTACTCAAGTTGAAAGTATTGACGCACAGTGTCTTTCAAGTTAACGAGAAATTGTTTTTTTTACTATTTTAACTGCGAGTAAACTTATTCTATTCGCGATTTTGAGGATTTTTATTTACTGAAATCTGTATATTTACATTCCAAATCACAGGTGTCCAAAGACTTTTGCATGGCAGTGTACATATACCAGGTGTTCAAATTTTCAGACAAAAGTTTCTCATGGTTTCATTTAAAGAAAACCGTTACCATTAAAAAAATACATTTTTAATTTGAACACCTGGTATAAGTACAATATGTACAACGTACATGCATATTAGCACATCACGAAATTTACAATCTTTTAGACTTTCGCGAGTTTCAAAATTCCATTTTTTTATCGAGACGCTTTATTTTATCTTAATGAAACTTAATATACTGTTGAAACTACAATTTCAAAGTTTCTCATTGAAATGTTTTCCTTTGTTATCGAATTATTTGCAGAATTCTAGATGAATACAAAATTAAGATTTAGACCGCTCTACCTATTTTAAACATATATAGTACAGATTAAAAGAAATTGTTAAAAAATAGAAGCTGCGAAAGTTTAAACCGAAAATGATTGGTGATTTTAATAAATGTTTTGTTTGTTTAAGGTTTCTTGGAAAGACAGCAATAAAGGAAGGAGGTCGTTTTCGTATTACACTCGAACAAGATCAAAAACTGTATTACATGGCGAAATTAGAAATCACCAATGTCCAAACGTCGGACAGTGGCGAGTACCGAGCTGTAGCCACGAACAAACATGGGGATGGTACAGCTACGATAAACCTAAACTTCGAAGGCGAAGGAAAACCCAAGTAAGAAATACTAATACACCAATTCGACCTATTCTAAACCAGGTATATTTAATTATGATTTGATTATTGTATCTTTTAGAATACCCGATGGAAAACCTCCGCGATTCCCTAAGAAACCAACAATCAACCAAGACGGCGATATTCTTGTAATGGAGTGCGTCTTGGAAGCCAACCCTGTACCAGATATTACATGGTATCAGGGAACGAAAGTAATCGAAGATAGCAAACGAATTCGTATGTCTAGAAAGGCAACCGGCAAAGATACTTACATCTTAACTTTGGAAATAGCACATCCGACGCGAGAAGACGGGGGAAATTACAGATGCAACGCGTTCAATGTGTACGGAGAGAGTAATGCTAACATAGCACTCAACTTCCAAGGTACACTTCACTCTACAGGTGTTCATCGACGACTCTTTTCTTTTGTTTCAGCATCGACGGATCGTGGATTCGTTTGGTTTCTATCTACTGCCATTTAATTTAGAATTATCTTCTCATGGTGTTTTAAATATTATATAATATACATGTTTCATATATATTTGTGTACTTTCCAGGTGGTGACGATGCCGGATTTGCGCCATCATTTATCGAAAAGCCGAAAATTATACCAAATGAAACAGGTACGTTGATAACAATGAAGTGCAAGTGTCGGGCGAAACCCAAACCGATTGTCACGTGGTACAAAGAAAAGAAAACTGTTGTTAAAGAATCGAGCAAAATTAAAATCAAATGTCAAGAACTGGACGATGACGTATATGACCTTATTATGGAAATCAAGGTATTAAATACATAGAATAGTAAATTTGAGAAGAATTTATTAATAACATTTCGATAAATTTTTCAGGATCCAGCCGCACAAGATGGCGGAACTTATCAGTGCCACGTTAAGAATGAATTCGGCGAAAGTAACGCAAACTTAAACTTAAATATTGAAGCCGAACCTGAACAAGAAGGTGACGGGCCTATATTTATTGAAAAACCACGTATCACCTCTCAACAAAATGGTAAACTGGTAATCATGGACTGCAAGGTTAAGGCTGATCCAAAGCCGACAATCGTGTGGTACAGAGACGGTAAAGAAATCAAGGAATCAAGTAAAGTGAAAATGAGTATCGAAGTAAAGAAAGACGAATATTACATTAAACTAGAATTAAGTGATCCTGGAGCAGATGACTCTGGATTATATAAATGTAATATCAAAAACTCGTTAGGAGAACTCAACGCCAATCTTACGCTTAATATAGAAATTATACCTGTAATTAAGGAGAAGCCTAGAGTTATCAAAGTAGTTAAGAAACAGACAGTTATTGTCGAGTGCCATGTTCTCAGTAAATTTGAACCCGACTGTACATGGTTTAAAGAAGAGGTTGCTGTAAGGAAAGATTCGCGACGTATGGTCCATGTAGAACAAATCAGAGAGGTAAAACATAGTTAAATAATATTAATTATATTATCTTATAATACGATATATTTTATTTACAGGGTGAATTCACAGTTAAATTAGAAATTACCCAATGCACACAAACTGATAAAGGTTCTTACAAATTGGTTGTCAAGAACGAAAAAGGTGTTGCAACTTCACAAATTGTTGAAGTTACAGATATACCCGAACCAGAAAAGGGCGACAAGCCCAAACTTTCTAAAAGACTTACAGATATTGTAAGTATACCTACATTTATTTTTATAAACATTTTATATTTACAAAATATTATTTGTATTTAAGACTGTTGAAGAGGGTAAATCTGCAGAATTTGTATGTTCTCTCACAACAATTGATAAAAAAGTATCGGTCACATGGTACAAGAATTCTACAGTAATAAAAGAATCTACATCTTTCGATGGCCAAACAGCAAGACTGAGTATTTCAAGCTGTAAGACTGTCCATTCTGCATCTTATAAAGTTGTTTTCAAAAACGAATTTGGATCAGAAGAATCCAGTGCTTCATTAGTAGTCCAAGGTAACTTTTTTTAAATTTTGTTATTGCATATTCGTTAAATTAAATTTATAAATAAATGTTCATTTAAAAATGTTCTATTTACAGATAAGAAAGTAGAAGAAAAGGTAAAATTCGAGTGTTTAAAACTAATATATATTACATAATTAAAAACTGACTAAATTAGTTACTAAGATTCGTTGCTACTATTTAAAATTTACTAATGAATAATACTTTTTAATATAGCATAATAAATGTTATAGAGTGATTTTGTTCAAACTTTTAAGGTAAATACTATGTGTATTATAACCTATGTATATTTTATTTTAGAAAAAGGAGGAAGAAGAAAAGAAAAAAGTGGAAGAAAAGAAAAAGGTTGAAGAGGAAAAGAAAAAGGTAGAAGAGGAAAAGAAAAAGGTAGAAGAGGAAAAGAAAAAGGTAGAGGAAAAGAAAAAGATAGAAGAAAAGAAAATTGAAGAAAAGAAAGTTGAAGAGAAAAAACTTGAGGTTAAGAAACTAGAAGAGAAAAAGCTCGAGGCTAAGAAAATAGAAGAGAAAAAGCTTGAGGTTAAGAAACTAGAAGAGAAAAAACTTGAAGTTAAAAAGGTTGAAGAGAAAAAAGTTCTTCAAAAGACCGAAATCAAGGTACGATATTTTTTTAAATCATTTATTTTTCAAATAAAAAAAAAAGTTTCGGTACCATAGACGTATTCTTTAAATTGTCAAAACTTTAATATTGACAAAAAATTGATAGTCTATTAAGGTATATACAAAACTTTTTTGTTTTAAAAACCTGTATACATGAAGTGAATAAGTATAATTTTATGGTCATATAAATCGATTCCATCTAACGAAGTGTAGGTATATGAACCCTGTTACTAACAATATTCTATTTTATAAGAACTAACATTACCATTGTCATATAAATGGTCATTTTTGTGTGTATTAAGGAGACGAAAGAGGAAGAAAAACAAACACTTAAAGTTAACGATATTGACAAAGTTAACGGAAAGAAAGAAGAACCCGAAAAGATAGCTCTGAAGAAAATACCAGCGAAAAAAGTAAGCAATTTTCATCAACACTTACATTATATACACATACATACAGTGGTTTGGCAAACAAAATCCACAGGTGGACATAATTGTTGTAATAAAGCGGGCTAATATTAAACTAAAAACAAAATATTCATTATAAATATAAATTACTTATCTTTTTTATGAACCGCTTCTGCATATATACATAAATGACAACATTTGCCAATAGGTCCGGGCCTAGAGTGCACATTTTCAACGATTATATTTGTTATCTAAAGTCTATAAGGGATTTAACCCGCATATTTTTTAAGCTTATACGAAGTAACACCCACCCAATATTTGAAAATAAAAATGTTATTATTTGAGAGTGGGGATATGACTGAGTTATAGACGCCCAAAATATAAATCCGACCCTGATAACAGTACAGAATATACAGAATAATTTCTTTCATAGCTGCACCACAGTATACATGTATATATCTATTATTTTTACACGTAACTACACAACTCTGCATTACATTTATTCCAATATAGTCAAACACTATTTATTCATACAATAAATTACCTATATATACAATATACCTGCAGATTTATTTAGTTACGTCCTCTACATCATTTATATTACTTTATTTACAAATAACACTGACTCTTAATTTATATTAAGGACGCTGAGGAACCTACCCCAGAAAAACCCACATTAAGAAAAGTTTCAACACAGAAGGTAAATATAATGTGTATAATGTATGTTGTTATGTCTTAGTTTTGTCCCCGTGTACAGTGAAAAATATGTGTATGATACAAATTTACGAATTATTACTGATATTAAATTGTTTATTAGGTCGAAGAAGAAAAAACAGTTGTGGAAACTAAGGTAATAATATATAATCGTTTTATTGAGCTTAGCTTCAATGCTGTACTATATATTGCTTTTTTGATTGATTTGAACTGATTTATTTGATCTATGAAAAATACCCGATCAAATAAATAATTGGCATTTCGCTTTATTTGCTTAAGGCACACGACACTATTAAAACTCATTAAAATTTCATACACCTAAACAAAACTGACAAATTCACAGATAAAAGAAACAGAAGATGAAGAATCTGAACCAAAGAAGAAAGAACCAACAGATACTAAAATGAAAGTAACAAAAGATACTAAAACTAAAGTTATAGAGGAAGTTACAGTTGAAGAAGAAAAAATAACAAAACCTAAAGAAGATGATAAGATTAAACCGATAGAGGAAGATAAAACAAAATCTAAAGTTGAAACTAAGCCAAAGGCTCCTGTAGAAGAAGAAAAGCCTACAGAAGATTCTAAACTAAAGACAAAGGTAGTTGCTAAACCTAAACCAGTAGAAGGGATAAAAGAAGAAATTAAATTAAAACCGAAACAGGAAATTAAGCCTAAGTTTGCGGAAAAAATGGAATCAATTAAACTTAAACCGATAGGAGAAAAAGCTAAACCTGTAGAAGAAGCTAAACCTAAGCCAGCAGAAGATACAAAGTTGAAACTTAAAGATCACACTATGAATTTAGATGACGACGAAGAAAGAATAAAACTGGAGAAATTTCAAATGAGTAAAGATGTCCCAGATAAAAAACCAAAAGAAGAGAAAAGGGCACCTGAATGGACTCCAACCAAAAAGGAAGCGATAGAAGTTGAAGAACAGACGAAGAAAGGTTTAGAAATAAATAAAGGAGCTAAGTGGACACCTCCAACGGATGAAAAAGAAGAAATTAAATTAAAGCCTATAGATGTTTCAAAAGCAAATGCACCTGATAACAAGAACGACATATCACTTAAACCTATTGATATTAAAGAACAGGTATACATTACACTTACACAATTTAAAATTAGAAAATTACATATGAATATACAAAAAAATATCGTCATGTTAAATTGAAAACCAAATCAGAATAAACAGTTCTTACTAATTAAATAATTTACTTCATGCGCAACAAAATTCAACTGACGTTTTGGGTTCTTGCTTTTGTTTTTACAAAATATAACGTGTTACATAAAAAATACTCTTTTTCAGACTTGTTTGACTTTTTCTAGTTTATAGGTTTGAACCGTGTGGAAAAAATGTTTGAATTTTTAATAATCTTTATTTTTAATGCTATACATATTTTTCAAAATCCAACTGATTCTAATACCAAAAAATAAACGTTTTGTTTCATGTTTACCCCTTCGCCCCTCTAAATGTGATTCCTGCATGATCTCCACCCAACAGCAGAACGATGTTAGTAAGAAGACGGTGCTTAAGAAACCAGTAGAGAATAATGTAAGTATATGTATGAGTGAACATAAGTTTAAGTATATATGTAGCTATGTTATGTTTATAGCTCTCGTTAGCTTATATGTATGCCATTATTTCGTTATGTAAAAGCAGTTATGCAAATAACGTATAGAAATTTTGGCATGAATGTACAATGAATAAACAGCACAAACAATTACTTATAGTCGACGGAACCAGAAAAACCTAAACTTAAACGAGCCATTCCACCTAAACCAGAATTGCAACCTTCTTTCATCGGTGTACGATTAAAACCAGTAGTAAGGGATCCCAAAGAGGGCGAAAATCAAGCAGGTGGTACCGATTTGAAAAAAGTCGAGGCAGAAAAACTAGAGAAAATCACAGATCCCATTAAAGTAGAATTACAGAAAGTAGAAAAGTTAGAACTTAAAAAGATTGAAAAGGGATCCAAGGCACAACTCGAGAAGTATGAACGTAAAGAATCGATTAAGGTTGAAGTAGAACAAGCGAAGGTAAAAAAAGGATTGACCACAACAAAAGCACTGTTTCTTCTATCCTGCACTAAACTGTTATATGTAGTATTTTTTGTCTATGTCTTCGAACAGCACATATTTCTCAAATGCACCACTTTCAATTAAAAAGATAAAATATTCTTGTTGATTTCACTATGTATATGTACTTTTCTATGTTCATATTGCTAAAATGACCACACATTTATTTATTCTATATATTAACTGGTAATTACCGATACAAACAATATTTGTGTTAAACATATGTAAATAACTTACTTGAAAAACGGAGAAACTGTTGTTTCTTAGTCACTTAAACTAAAAATACACCTTAACCACAAAATTAATGTCACTCGACACGTGTTTCGACTTCACAAGAAGTCCTCATCAGGAGCCTAACGATTCCAGACTGATACAGTCTTGGTCAGAACCTATATATATACTAAAAGGACTTATCACGTTTAAGTGACATTAATTTTGTGGTTAAGGTGTATTTTTAGTTTAAAATATGTAAATAACAATTATTGTGACTACTATATCCCGATTTTTTATTGTAATAATATTAAATATAAATATTGAATGACAACTTGTTTTAAGGTTATGTTTTTAAGTAACTATTGTAATCATAATAGTGTGATCATTTTAATTATATATTATATTTCTCTATACTACACACAATTTTTATATCGCACAATTCTTATGTTCTCTATGTATTTCACTAATATCTATATTTCTTGTCTCTTCTCTCTTTCTTCTAAATTTTTCAATCTACAAAAAAACTATTTAAAGTCTTTCAGCTTTTGCAAATCAAAATATATTTTCATACTTTTTTTTAATTTATCGTCTCTACTCTATGAATATTAATGACTAAAAATTAAACGATAAATTTGAAAAAGAGGAAAGAAAAATGTATTAAATTAAAAATGATCTTATAAAAATATGTACACAATTCGTTCTTTTTATCAAGATTGCTTCCTACAGCACAGCAAATTTCAAATGCACAAATCTGGACTATACATCACTAGTTTGTTCCCGTTCTAAATAAATTATGTTTACCAGGTTGAAGAAAAGAAACCAAAACTTCCCGCAATCAAGGCCCCCGAAGCACCCAAAATCGAAGTTATCCGTGAGAAAACTCCTCTTGGAGATCGTAAGGGATCTTTGGCACCTGGATCTGGACAATCAAGTAGAAGAGGATCTCTTATACCTCCTGAAGAAGGAGGCAGACGACCTAGTTTAATTATCAGCGATGAGGTATATAGATTTTCCAATCTCCTATATGCTATGTTTCATTTTAACTTTAAACATATGTTTCTCCTTTTAGTTTGTCGTAGAATATTTAGTTCACAATCCATGGTAAAGTAGAAGCAACTGATTTTACCCCATATTGCTTATTTCTTATTATTTAAATAAAACCATACTCCCGATTTCCGGCCATATATTTAATTTAACCCTTTTACTACAAAGGCGCTATAATTAATATATAGATACAGATAGAAATAATCATAACACGCGGCCGGTATTAACAGGGTTAAATATGAGTACTTACATATAACATATATATACTATTGAAATGATAAAATATGGACGCGAAAACAAATAAACCAAAATTATTATTTGTAATTTTATTTTCGTTTGGAAACACATCCATTCCGCTTAGTATTTTCCCCGTTTGTTGCACACCTTTTTGGATGAAATTATCGAAACCAAGTAGTTGTTTGTAAGCGTGTTATTTTTCAACAGGAACATAGAAAGTTGCGGCCGGGCGAGGTTCTAGATGAAAGGAAGGTAACGCCACTAGTTGGTTATACAACGAAAAGCACGTGCACCTATGGCCTTGCACTCATAATATTTGTAATAAAATATCCCCTGTTCACAAACTTCCAAAATATGCAATTATGTACTCGTTACACATTCTAGATTTAGACACATTTCACTTACATATATCAAAACAATTGGTATTCAGAAAAGTATCAAATAATTTGTTTACAAAATTGCCAAGTGCGACTTGAGCTTCGCGTATTGATGTCCCGTACCATACAGTTTTTATTTTTATTTTATTTATTCGATTATATTAAATTTAACATCCACTTATAAACACTAGCAATGACACAAGTAACACAAACTAGGTTCAGCAAAGTTAAAAATCAATGTACACAGATAACATTAATAATAGTTAAAAAATATTATCGAAAATGTAGTGATTATCTAATATTTAATATTTTATTATAGTGCGGTGAGTGCTGGTAATTTTCTTTTGACCTCGACATATTTTTTTTTTGTTAAACAAAGATATAAATAATAAGAAAAAGTTTACACATTAATTAATTTTAATCATTAACCCCCCTCAAAAAGCACCAAAAACTTAAAATTGTATTTTTATAACTTGTTTGTTATTATTCTATTTTTTACTATAATTATGCTAAATCTCTTATTTTAGTTCAAATGGTTTAGACAGACGGACGCAGTGTTGATTCTATAAGTGTTCCTTTTTCACTAAAAAGCAAATATTACGTAAATTGATGTAGTATGGGTACGGGCAGAACATTGTTTCAATAATATAAAACGCGGTCTACACGCATTCAGTAATTAGTAGCTACGTAAAAGTATTTTTAGTTATAGTTGATAGTCGAGTGAAAAGTTTAGTCGAGTTTAATAGAAAAACGACCAATTAAGGCAGTTCTAGAATATGTTGCTATTCTATTCTATTCGACTAAACGGCTAGTAAATTGAGTAATATGTAATATTTGTTGCGTGCAAACCGTGTTTCTTTTTAGATCTTTGTATTTTCTAAATACCAATTGAAATGGGAAGTTTGTGAGCCGGTATTGAATGTATATGTATATGTACTGAATGCGAGCTAAGAGCTGTAACGAGTCGAAATGTATGAGATTCGTCCCGGCTCGCGGCCGCTTTATGTGTACTACTCATTGGCACGAGCACGTACAGTAGTGACTGTCTGTTGAATGCCAGATCGGCTGCTATAATATATAATGTTATGCGCTCTTTATATAATGTTATTGGTCTCTGCAGGTGGGAAAGCTGCGACCTGGTGAGGTATTCGACGCAAAGGTGAGATGTGCGTTGTTACCTCACAAAATGCTTATTGTTGGTGGCACTGTTATTTTTCTTTGCACTTTTTTCAGCGTTTGTCGCAATCGTGCGCACTAATTTGATCGGCCAGCGTGCCGATCTACTCTTCAATGCTATTTAACAGTAAAACAAAACGAAATATGGATTTTTTTTATTCATTATCTCAAATGAGTCTATTATTTACTTTACATTTAAATGTATTATCAATATTTTGTTTTGTTATACTGCATTTATTAATATTGTCTCGCAAGCACGATTTATAGTTTACAGTTTATGTACTTGTGTGACGTCTATTTAAAATGTTTTTCTTTTTGGGCAGAACAAGGTTGGTGCTAGACCAGGACAGTTACTAGTTGAAACAAAGCAGGTTAGATTTAAATAAAAAATGAATCGATGTCAAAATTGTCACATTAAACAATTGTAATTAATACGGTAGTTTATTTACTTTTAGATTAGACCGTGTTAATAAAAAGGTAAATAATAAATATGTTTCAATTAATTTTTAAAGTAAATGTTATGTGGCTAACTTTTATATAGAGTAATTTAGGCCACAATTATATGTTCTAGAATAAACATGTGACTAATACATATTTTATGTTTCAACAAAAACTTTTCAAAGGGGGTAATACAATTATTGAATCTGTCTAAATTAAAAGATCTACATACTAATGGAATGTAAAATAACGCAACAAAATTAAAAATTAAAATCACATTTCTTTACGACGAAATTTTTGTTTTGGATTTTGAAAGCTTCATGGATTAAAAAAAATCTAAATTATTTACAAGTATATGTATTTTGCCTGTCTGAATGAGAAATATGATTCGTTAGTTTGGAAATTTTGAATATGTGTACGATAATCATTTTAATATGCACATTCTAAATTAAATGAAAAGTTTTGTTTTCAATAATATACTCACTAGCTTTTTAATTGGATTTTTAATTGGCTATTTTTTGTAAATAATATGTGAATTTTTCCACAACACATAACACGATTTTTATCAGTTTTTTTTTTGTTAGTTTAGCTGGAAACAATTTTTATTTTTTTATTTTTTTTTCAACTTTACGCAAACTCTCAAAAATAAAATAAAATTTAAAATTAAAATTTGTCGATAGTCGTATCATTTTTTTTATCTTAGACTTTTTTTAATAGTTCATGAAAGTACATACAGCTATTGACAAATGACACACAATAATAATATTATGTTACATAATAACACTTGTTTTAATTTTGCATTATGTCAGCACTACGGATATTTAATTTTAAATTAAAACAATGTATTAGATGCTCTGGTTTCCGATATATTCTAATATATTTATAAATCATATAGCGTCGACGTCCAAGTGGAGATGTTAGAAGACCAAGTTTGGTTGATCTTGAAGAAATTATCAACAAACCGTCAACTCCTCTTAAAGATACTGGTCCACCTGGCCCACCATCTATTGTTGATGTTCAAGAAAGTTATTCCGCAGTTGAAGGTTTGTTTGAAAAATAACCACCGTATACAAAATCGTATAACTAACGAAATAAACCGTTTCAGATCAAACCGGTTATATCACAATCCAAGTGGAAGGTAACCCTGCCCCTACGTTCAAATTCTATAAGGTATACTATATGAATATGTACAGAATGGGCCATAAGTCAATGTATCATAGTAAATGACATTTGGCTCAGCTTTTTCATTTAAAACAAATCGACAGATTTAAATATTATTATTTTCTATGGTAGGGTATGACAGAAATTATTGAAGGCGGTCGGTTTAAGTACATCACAGAAGGAGACAATAATCTGATCACCCTGTGTATGCGCAAAGTGAAACCAAATGATGAAGGAAAATACAAAGTTGTCGTTTCAAATATCCACGGTGAAGATTCAGCCGAAACACAACTTTACGTTTCTGGTAGGTTCTATAAAAAGTGCCATAAAATCTTGATTAGCAAAAAAACGCAATTGAAAATAATTTTTAAGGAGGTTAACACCATAGAAAAATAACAGAGATGAAATTTTGAAAATAGCAATACATTTATTTTTTAAAAACTCTTGCAAAATTTTAAGGTCATTTCGAGAGACATGACAGGTCTTTTCAAAGTAATGTGACAGAGAGAATTTGAGCATAACATTCTTTATTCATTTACAAAGATATCTATAAATTTTCAGAATGATTAGGAACTGCGTTTTTAATTAAAAATGAGAGAGGCGCATTTATATGATTTTGCATGCTCCAGAGAGAGACACACCTTGCCTTTACTCTATGCTTTACTAAAGGCGCTTACCCGCACTGTTTCCCGCAAAGCCAGCCCCGCACCCTATAGTGTCAACCTCCTTAAAAATAAATCAAGGTTTATAGTAATTTGGCAAATTAAAATATATAAATAATGTAATATATGATTGGTAAATCAGATTCGAGTGGTATGGACTTCCGTACTATGTTGAAGAAACGTAAATATGCCAAATGGGGTGAAAAGAAAGATGATCCCGATTGGGGCGACTTGAAAGAAGTAGAAAAACCATTGCCAGCTTTGAAGAAAGTTGAAAAGGTTAGGTATTTTTTAATATACATATAAGATTTTTTTAAACCACCAAAGAACTGATATTCATATTAATGGATTATTCTCAGGTATTTTGTATTTTTAAATGAATATTTTAGTTATTAAGTTTATAGATTTAAGCACAAACATATCAAAATGATCTCACATCTTTTGTTTTTTGAATACAAGAGAATTTTTTTTGGTATTTGTATATACAGATATATTTTTTTATCTTTTCAGGATTTTTATATATACATATATTTATGTGTACTATTTTTTATATATGTCTGTTTTTTGTATGTATGTGTGAGTGTTATATACATTTATTTAAATAAAAACATTGTGTGTTTTTTAAAAACAAACAATTTAACTAAGAAGCTGGTTGAAAAATAAATATTAAAAAAAAACTGTACCAACTCTGAGATTCGTGACTCGAAAAGTGAATGTTGATTTTTTTTCAACATTGCGCTTAACGTTTAATGATTGCTTTTACAGCCTACCACAGGCTGGTTCGAAGATCCACAAGGCAATGCAGTGGTCTTAATTGATGGGCAGGAGATTTGTAGGATCCCTGCCGATAAGCGTGGTCACTCGAATTGGAGTTGGTTAAAGGTCTGAATAATTAAAAATATAATTATTCCTTCTTTTACCTCAAACCTAAACCAATCACCTCATTATAAATTTGATTCAAATTCACGAAAGTTCAATCATTTATTATTTATTCAAAAATTTTAAACCCATTTCAATTAAGATATCATGCTCTTTTTATCACTTTAAACTCAGAATATAATTAAAATTTACAAGAGGTTTTCTGTGAATTAGAAATATATTTTATAAAATCATAGTAATTTTGATACAAATGGGTTAAGAAATACAAAATCACCTAGTATCCGAAAATATTCCCAATTAGATTTCATCATTCACAAATCATTATTTACATTATTTCCTTTGTCTCCTATCCTTAAGCAATAAAATAAACAAATTAAAAAGGTCTTTTTTTAAAGACAGATAAAAAAAACTCTTTATAGAGTTAAAATAATTTAATTTTTATAACGATGTGTCTCCATGAGATGGTAATGAAAGAATTCACTGAATGTACTATACATAAGATTGCTTCAAATGAGTTAGGAGCCTTTTATTCATGGTATTACGACCGCACCGAAACCAAGAAGCCGAGATAGGGTTGCAGACTCAAAAGTTAAGTAACAGTTATGATGATTTATATATTTTTATCTTATTATTTATTAAATTTATGAAATTACCAAGTTAATACTTACAAGGGAACCTTTTCAAGTCGAAAATTCGTATCGAGTTTAAACTTTGTATATAGTTAGAGGAGGTCAAGGTAAGTAAGAAAAAAATTATCATAGTTGCGGTAAAACGGTTTAAGGGGGTGAAACACCCCTATGAAAATGTGCAAAATAATAATATTTTTTCAAATAACTCTGAAACTAATGAAAATTTTAAAAAATCTATAATACAAAATATTCATAACTTTTTATGCTCTTTCGAATGGCGGTAGTCAAAATTCGAATAAAATAAACTGGGTAGGAGGTGGTGATTAACGGTTTATTTTTTTCGAATTTTGACTATGCCATTCGAAAGAGCATAAAAAATCATGAAAATTTTGTATTATGGATTTTTTTTTTAATTTTCATTAGTTTCAGAGTTATTTGAAAAAATATGATTATTTTGCACATTTTCATAGGGGTGTTTCACCCCTTTAAACCGTTTTACCGCAGCTGTGATAATTTTTTTCTTACTTACTTTGATCTCCTCTAACTATATACAAAGTTTAAACTCGATACGAATTTTCGACCTGAAAAGGTTTCCTTGTTAGTAAAATAATTTTTTCGATAATAATGTAAATAATAACAAAAAGGCATTAAAATATAAGAAAATCTATATGTTTCATCATGCCTGTTGCCAATAATCAACAGTTCTTCTAGTTGGTCATTTTGGGTAATTTCACAACAATATTTAATGTTTAAAACCGGACATGATTTCGTCTAGTATACATTAAAGTTAAAATGTGCAGTCACAATTTTTGTTCTATATATTTTGGTCGCATGTCGGTGATTTGCGGGCTGTCAAATGTTTTTAATATTTAGACTGCATTTGCTCTATATTTCCTCTGTACTGACAATATGCATGTACAATTTTTTTATGCTCCTTGGAATTTAATTGCACTATCGATTCCATTTTTGTGATTTTTAAATGTGGTGGAATTTATATATGTATATTTTATTTTATGCATTTATGTTAGAAGCCTATTCGATTTAATTAAAATTCTATATACATATAATATAGATTCGAAACCGGTTATAACGACATCGATTAATAAAACATATCCGTTTTAACGATTTAAAATAAAAGTCCGGTTGAATCTCATATAATTTCTTTTTTATCGATTTATACGACCTACATAATATGTCTGGTCCCCTCGATGCCGTTATAACCGATTTCGACTGTATTCTGTATTGCACTTTGTAAATCGTAAATGATAATTAAATGATGTTGAATTTATTGATGTTATATCGAATAAGTTTCCAACTATGAATATTCCCCTTTAATAATATAATAAAAACTGTTGTATTTTGTTAAATATAATATTTGTAAGCATCGTGTGTAATCCCAGGTAAAGTTATTTTATTTATAAATTCAGATTAGTAATAAATTAACGTGAATATTTAAAAAAAAATATCGATTTTAGTTTTCAATTACACTTACAATTAGAGGTCATGCTATAATTAAAAATACAAAAAACGAATTGTGGCAATACCTCTCATATATTCCGAAATGAAAATTTATAATTGAGTTATAGGTATATTAAAGTGTAACCAACTGAATATAAGGTGGAGTGAATAATTTTTTCAATTTGAACTTATGGTACCCTACAGGCCCGTATAGGACCGCTGGGAAATTTGGAAAATGCTCGTCGGGCCGACCATCAATAAAAACCAAAAATTAACTGTTTTCTCTGCAAACCAATTTATAGTTAATATAAGTTTGATGTCGGAAATATTGCCCATAAATAGTAAAGTTTAAATTTTCAGACCGTTCTCGAGATATGGCCGCTCAAAGTTTTTTTTCAAAATTTTCGAGAAAAATGACCGTTACTTTTGAATTGGTAATCGAAATTGATTTTAGTTAACGGATTTGAAATCAACATGTCCAAATCTATATAATGACATAATACTTGAAAATTCAAAACAAAAGAATGTCGTTTTTTTGTTGAATTTTCAAATATTATATATGCCATTAAATCATCCCCCTAATTTTCTAATCTATCAATGAAATCAAAAAATGCTTCAAATAAAAGTTGTTTGGTTTTGAGGGGGACCCAAAATGGCGTTATTAATTTTTGATTTTTTGGACGTCTTCATGGTCAAATAGAACCAAAATTTTTTTTTCAAATAGAAACCTATATTTTTTATTACGGTATCTTATTGTTTGGAAAAAAACAATCAGCTTTTGATTTAAATAATTTTTTGTATGACTTCATTTTTTTTAATATTTAACAAAATAATTTTAGAATTTTACTATTTTTTTACTCGAAACCCATTAGCTTTAGAGGAAAAGTGTAAAAAACAAAAAAGGTTTATATAATCTGATATAACTAAAAAAATTATATCAGGATTTTTTTAACTTTTGCTTTTCAAAATATAAAAAAAATGATCAGCCCAAAAAAAACAAAAATTAATAACGCCATTTTGGGTCCCCCTCAAAACCAAATAACTTTAATTTCAAGCATTTTTTGATATAATTTATAAAATAAAAATTTAGGGGGGTGATATATTAAAATGGGACACCATGTATAGATTCTGACACGCTGACTTCAAAAGTTATGGCTATTTTTCTCAAAAACTTTGAGAAGCCATATCTCGAGAATGGTTTGAGAAACGGTTTTATACAATAAACGTACTTATAACGGGATAGAAAAAAATGGGGTAATATTTCATGCATCAAACTTCAATTCGTCATACAAATATCAACATTAGATAAGAAAATTATAATTTATTTAGTGAGCCATCGTCTCCATGCATCCCCCGCGCAGTCGGCGCCTATGGCCACAACAATCAATTCAAAGTAAAGCATTACTTTTTTTCCCGGATCAATGTTGGAGCTCGTTTCCGGCCCTGGTACCTTACATTTAGTGTCAAAAATAAGGTTTGTTTGACTGTAACCCCTAAAACTAAAATTAACTCGCATCACAAGTTTAAAAACTACAATGATTACTGCTTTTACCTGTACCTCGAAATGGAAATATTAAATTGAGGCGTTAGGGGTTTTACTTGTTAACAATAAGTTTTAAAAACTTTTTTCTTCATATTTTTCAATTTCAAAGCACGAAAATTAACGCTTTTAGTATATTTTAAAGCAAAAACAATTATCTAGTGTTGCAGTTATAACAATTATCTCTCAAATGCATATTATCCTAAAAGAAATGATCTACTATCGCATTTGGCATATGTTTTAGTAAAATATAAATTTTATTAACATATCACACCCCTGCAACAAAGTGTCACAACTTAAAAAATATATTTGAGATAAATATGTAGAATGATTCCAAATGACTATACAGGGTGTCCCATTTTAATCTATCACCCCCCTAATTTTTTTTATCTATCAATTAAATCAAAAAATGCTTCAAATAAAAGTTGTTTGGTTTTGAGGGGGACCCAAAATGGCGTTATTAATTTTTTATTTTTTGGGCGTCTTCATGGTCAAATAGGCCCAACTTTTTTTTTTCAAATGGAAACCTATATTTTTTATTACAATATCTTTTTGTTTGGAAAAAAACAAGTAGCTTTTGTTTCAAAAAATTTTTTGTATGATTTCATTTTTTTTTAATATTCAACAAAAAAATTTTAGATTTTAGAATTTTACTAATTTTTTACTCGAAACCCATTAACTTTAGAGGAAAAGTGTAAAACACAAAAAATGTTTATTTTAATATGATATAACTAGGAAAATTATTTCAGATTTTTTATTTTATTTTTTATTTGCTTTAATATTTTGAAGAGCAAAAGTTAACAAAAAATCCTGATATAATTTTCCTAGTTATATCAGATTAAAATAAACATTTTTTGTTTTTTACATTTTTCCTCTAAAGTTAATGGGTTTCGAGTAAAAAATTAGTAAAAATCTAAAATCTAAAATTATTTTGTTGAATATTAAAAAAAAATGAAATCATACAAAAAATTTTTTGAAACAAAAGCTACTTGTTTTTTTCCAAACAAAAAGATATTGTAATAAAAAATATAGGTTTCCATTTGAAAAAAAAAAGTTGGGCCTATTTGACCATGAAGACACCCAAAAAATAAAAAACTAATAACGCCATTTTGGGTCCCCCTCAAAACGAAACAACTTTTATTTGAAGCATTTTTTGATTTAATTGATAGATAAAAAAAATTAGGGGGGTGATAGATTAAAATGGGACACCCTGTATATTTCTACTAAAAATTAATGTTTGTACTTCGTGTACCTACCGTCAAAACTAGCATATTCTAAAACTGCCACATTTTTTATATATTTTTTAAATACTTAAACACCAAGCGTTTTAATAGTTAATATGTTTCAAACATCACAGGTACATTGAAATATTTAAATTATATACTGTGTATCAGTCCCTTTCCTATACTACCTTTACAATTTTGATTTACCTAAATTATTATAATTTCATTTATTCCGATTTCCTCAAAAGTACATTTTTTGCGTTGACACTTTTTTGCGGGGTGCGATATACTCGTGTAGCAATAATATATTTTTTTTGTTTAATTATTTAATTATATAAAATATATAGCTTTTCTTAAAACGCATGCAAAATTTTATAGAATTAATGAATTTTTTGGCATAAAATGTATTTGAAAGATAATTGTCAATGCAATACATCTCATTTTAATCTACCACCCCCTTAATTTTTTTTATCTGTCAATTTAATAAAAAAATGTTTCAAATGAAACTTGTTCGGTTTTGAAGGGGATCCAAAATGGCGTTATTGATTTTTGATTTTTTGGACGTCTTCATGGTCAAATAGGGCCAACATTTTTTTTCAAATGGAAATCTATATTTTTCATTACAGTATCTTATTGTTTGGAAAAAAAACAAACAGCTTTTGTTTTAAATAATTTTTTGTATGACTTCATTTTTTTTATTATTTAACATAATAATTTTAGATTTTACATTTTCACTAATTTTTTACTCGAAACCCATTAACTTTAGAAGAAAAGTGTAAAAAACAAAAATTGTTTATTTTAATCTGATATAACTAGGAAAAACTTTTGTTCTTCAAAGTATTAAAGCAAAACAAAAAAATTAAACTAACAAAAATCTGAAATCATTTTCCTTATTACATCAGATTAAAATAAACATTTTTTGTTTTTTACACTTTTCCTCTAAAGTTTCGAGTAAAAAATTTGTGAAAATCTATAATCTAAAATTATTTTGTAAATAATAAAAAATAAATGAAGACATACAAAAAATTATTTAAAACAAAAGCTGTTTTTTTTTTCAAGATACCGTAATGAAAAATACGGGTTTCCATTTGAAAAAAATTGTTTGGCCCTATTTGACCATGAAGACGTCCTAAAATAAAAAATGAATAATGTCATTTTGGGTCCCCCTCAAAACCGAACCACTTTTATTTGAAACATTTTTTGATTTAATTGATAGATAAAAAAATAGGGGGGTGATCGATTAAAATGGGACAGCCTGTATAGCACTATAAGTTTATTTTATATTTCGAATCGAGAAAGTTGATTTTTTCGCATATATTTTAATAACTATCAAATTTATCAAAACATATTCAAGAACAAAAAAGTGTTTAAATTTTATTGTTAACAAGTTAAGACTCTTAGCGCCTTAATTTAATAAACGCCTCTCGAGATACAGATATAAGCTCACTAGGTTAGTTTGTGAGCTTGTGACGTGGGTTTATTTTAGTTTTAGGGGTTACTCTTTAACACACCTTATTTTCTCACTAAAACAGATGATATATAGGGTACCCCAAGTCAGTATTAAAAAATGTTGTTTTTTTTCGCTCCACCCTACTATATACAATATGTTAACTCAATTATGAATTTGTTTTTAAATTAACGAACAGAAAGCAATTAGATAAAAATACATATGGAACACAGTAACTTTGAGGCATCAAAGTGAATTTTGTTTACGAAATAGATAGAGCGATGGCAACTAGCCCACATCCCATTGGAGGGATGCGTATCTCGAACTCATCAGAGGGCCTATTCGCTGTCGAACGTCATTCCTGATTGGCCGAAGCTAAGAAAAACAGAGGTTTCGATTGCAATCTCCTCTCTTGTATTGTATATGTTGGAATATTAGCATTTATATCTAAATACGTTGTTGTACGAGTAGATTATAAATACATAATACGTATAGTTATCCAGTATAGATGTAGACAATCCAGTAATGTATTATAACGTTGGAGTTTGGGTCAATCGACAAGCTGATAATCGTGGATAAATTATGGTCGACACAAAACCACTATCTCACATTGCTCTCCAAAACTAACATATCTTAATATAATCCTGTAGAATTGTGTCAATTCCATTTCAAGTGTCGGCATTTAATCTTGTCCGCTCGATTGGTCGGTAGAAGATTACCCACATCCCCATTTGTTATAATATGTAATAAGTATTATTCTAGTAGGTAATCGTAATCGTAGGTAATGAAATCAATCTCGAGCTGTTTGGAGACAGATACGAGCATGCTGACGTAACAGAGAATATGACGTAGATATACGTCTTGGATGTATGTCGACTGCGACATGTCGGTATACATACAGACACGAATTCCATGTGTATATTTTGCTTATTGCTAAGTGTGTTATTGCATGTATGCTGCCTTCTATAATGTCGACTGAACAATGACCTTGCCAGTTGCTTCAAACTACTTATTTGTGATCTGCCAATAGTGGAGACCCATCTTTATATACATATATTTATCAATGTTTAGTCTTTTTGTTGCTTCCCGAACTCGCCTTTATCCTGTGTCGTTGGTTTGACTTGTTTCTGTCCTTAATAAAATGTTTGTAATGAATTACCATTATGTATTAAATAAAAAAAAATATGTATTATTATTTTTACCAAATCTGTATATATGCAATGTTTTGTTTGTGTTTTATTCAGAAACATACTTTTGCTTGTGAAATGTTTTTTGTTGTTATCTATGTACATCTGATTCACCAATAACATAAAAATATGTTAAAATTCAAAATTAAAAACAATTTACTATCGTTGTTAATAAATTTCTATATTAATTATTTAAATTGCAAATATGTAAACTATAAACAAACGTACCGAATTTAAATTTGCTTGTAAATGAGAACACCTTACAGCCATATATATGTGGTTAACATGTTCGCTAATAGCAAACTGTTCTTAACTGCTTTCATGCATACATACCTGTTTGGCAAAAACAATAATATTACAATGTAAAATTAAAAACAAAACAAAAATATAACTTTTAAAAATGAACTGAATCATGTTCTTTTAAAAAGAAATAACAATAAGATTGTATACTATCCAGTGATGCGCTTATTCTAGGATGTGTTTGAGATCCAGCGCCGACCCTCACTTCAGGATCTTGTAGGTGATTGGCCAATTCTTATCAGAAAGGAAATTGAGAAGGTTGGAAGTAAAACAATACATAACTAAATAAACGCTCAATAAATATCAGTAGCAAGCGTGTTTGTTTTTGGGATGTCACTTACTTTAGTTGTATTGTATTGTATTGTATTGTTATTATGTTATTGTATTGTATTGTATGTCTAAATACGAGTATACGTAGATATAGGTATACGAGTATGTACAAAAACAAGCACGTTTCATTTTAAAATCATGCTTTTAAATTATGGTTGAATCTAAACGAATTGTATTGTGAGAGTAAAGACATTATTAAAAATCATATATTTAAATCATCACTCATGTAATCCATACCGCTTACAAATAGAAGTGATAGTAAAATGTAAGGCCGTATTGAAGCAGCCACTTGACCCGTAGTAGCGTTGAAGTAACTACAGTTGCACGGTGTTAATGAGTGATCGTCTGTGTGGTGTGACGCTTTGCACGCTACAACACGTACCTTATAAATATGTATAATTAGTAGTACACGTTAGTTAGATCATACGAGTAGTACATGTCGGTAACTAGAGGCAATCGTGTAGAGTACGCTACGTCTGGAGATGCATCGTTGGGATGCACGTAGTCGTGATTGTGGTGACTCGTGCGTGTGTGTGTTCTAGACTTCCGGCTCGCGGCGTCCTTCATTAGCGGAGCTCATTCCCGACTGGCCAGTGCTGCAGCCGTTTCACAAGATAGAGGTCGGACCGTAAATGCGTAACAATATGCTCATTGTTCACTCTACTTGTGCCTCTCATTCTATTTCAGTCTCCTCTACTCTATAGCGAGTGAGGATCTCGGACGTTGCGTATCTGTTAATTAAACATAAGTCACGTCCGCGTTCCTCGCTCTCTCAATCTATTGCAGAATGCCGGATCGGGACATCTCTTAACGTCAGTCGTTTCGTTTTTGTGACATATGCCGATGATCTTGCTTTATACTTTCTTGGAATGGTCTACTTTATCTTCCTGTTTCGTTCTTTCTTAAGGAATGGTCGTTAAAGCAAAAGCAAGAAACAATTTCTGCATTTTTCTATTTTTCTTCTCTCTAACCGGATATTTTTTTACAACAGATGTGAATGATTTTTTTACATTTACAGATTTTAATTTTTTGCAGTCGATTTTTCAGTGGTTTTTATTAATATTTTTGCGGTACGGCGCCTCCACACGCGGCCTCGCCGCTGTTTGGGGGCGGACGTTTCGACTCAAGGAATGTACCAGTATAACTATGAATGCCACTGCAACTCGCATGCATATTTACGATATGATGGAGCACTTGTTGAGTTATATGCTACCAGTATTCGCTCGCTCTTATCATTTTGATCACAAAACCATGTTTCGGTTGTTGCTGACAAATGCTGTGTAGTAGCTATTTTGTGATCAAAATGCACATGTTGTATACTTAATTGTGTAGTAGTATTTGAATCATTATTATTATTTGATTAAATACACAATAAACGTGTACACTTCACTGTTAGTCATTCTATAGTAAAGTAACGTAGATGTATCAAGTAAAATTTACCTGTCGATTATTTTGTTAGTTGTCGTATTACTCAGATGCCCTATTTAGTATTGCACATTATATTGACATATCCATGATGATTACAGAAACAAGAAACGTTCTTGAAACCTTTGGTTGACAAATATGCTAAAGAGGGTAAGGATAAAAAGGTGGTGTTTGAAGCTGCCTTCTCTAAGCCGAACTGCAAACCGAAATGGTTCTTCAGAAAAGACGTAAGTTTTATATCACCAAGTACATTCGTAAACAATCTTTTCATTTTCATTTAATATACAGGAATGTTTCCCGGGATCAAAATATAAGTTCAAGAATGAGAATGATGTTTATCAGTTGATTATCATGAATCCAAAAGTTGAAGATACAGGAAAATATTCAATAGAAATTGCTGGAGTCGCATGTACTGGGTTCCTTAACGTTGAAGGTTTGTTTTTAAACTACTAATATGCACAATGGCATAGTTAAGAAAATAATCTACTTAATTATATTTTAAAATTTCAGAACCAGATCCAGTGTATACTTTCTTGAAACCTTTAGCTAAGAAGACTGGAGGTTACACTAAACATGAAGCATATCTTGAATGTGTTGTAAGCTCGAGTATGGCCATTGTTTCTTGGTACAAAGGAGACACCAAATTATCGGTAATCATTTATATCTGATACAATAATCGCTATGTCGCACAGTGGTTCGAAAACATCGATTTTCGGAAAAAATTCAATATATAAAGAATCAATGAAATTATAAAAAAATTGATTACTGAATATTGATAATATAATAAATATCGTTATTTCTATACTATTTAAGACAGGGTCGGACTGACCCAAAAAATTTTAAGGGCGTTTTTTCTAAAATTGGTTTGTTCGGTTTATCGTCTCTTTAAGAATAAAAGTCTCTATACATTTTTTCTGTTTTAATTTTGCTCAAAATGTGTAAGGAAACGCATTTCTTAGTATTTACAATATTTAAAGCAGAGTCGGACTAGCGAAACAATTTTTTCAAGCACTTTTTTTCGGTGTCTTTTAAAATGAAATAAATTTGTATTTTTTCTATAGTATTGTTTGGACAATTTTCTTTAAAATTATATTATTTAAAGCAGGACCGGACTGGCCCATCAATTTTTAAGAACTTTCATTCAATGCAACGTATTTTTAAAAATTAAATAAATATCTTAGTCTTTTTCTAATTTTGTTTGGAAATTTTTGTTTAAATTTATAATAGATATTTAAAACAGGGCCGGACAGGACCATTGATTTTAAAAGGTTTTCGTTTAATGTAACGCCTCATTAAAATCAATCATTAAATAAAATTATTAATATCTAGTCCTTTACGGAGATAGGTGATTGTTCCCCCCCCCCCCTCTAAAATCTCCATTCCTGTGGTATTTTCCTGCTGGATTGAATGATACTAATTACAATCCTTCCTACATAACAGGGAATTAAATATTAAATTTTTCGTTTTTTCTTTTTGTTCATTTATTTTTTTATATTTAATTTCAGCCCGTGTCACATATGGAGGGTTGTAATTATTTTTTTTCGATTTGGCGAGAAAATACCATGGAGGTGGGGCTTTTGAGAGTACAAATACCCCCTTATCTCTCATACGAGCCGATATATTTTTTTAAGATTTTGTATTAGGGATAGAAAGCAAAATAAAAAAAAATCCCCCCCCCCTGTCACGTGCGGAGGGTTGTAATTAGTTTCATTCGGTGGTTACGTTTCAAAATCTAAGTATGCGAAACCGCGGGTAACGGTTAGTTAGTTTTAAATTTAAAGGAAAATAATTACCGTGATTGGAACCCCACATCCGCCCCTAGATACGGGCCTGTTGTAATTATTAGTTCATATTTTAAAAATTCAATAAAAATTTATGTTAATTACTAAAAAAATACTTGAATAACTACATCTAAAGAGTGGAACAGGATATTATGTGCAATACTATATATTTTTGCATATGTGACGCCCAACAAAAAAAATAATTTACAAGCAGAGTCGCAGCAATGCGCAGCTAAATGTGGTATTTTTTGAAAGAGGACATCCCTATCTATATAATGTATATGATTTCATCGTGACGCATTTTGACGCAAAAAAGATATGTCTTGAAAAAGATGCATTTTCGAAAAAAAATCCTTATTACATAGACACGTTAATAACAGAGTTAATAATTTTTTTAAAAATCCAAATATTGTTAAAATTCAAAATTAAATACTAAAGAATGTAAGTAGTGTTCATATTTTGATATTTGTTCAAATAATTTACTTAAAAATCAAGAACTGTAAAAAAACAAATAATATTGAATTTATGATAATTTTAGAATCGTCAATTTTCAATAAGCTGTATAGTTATATGATGAATATAATTTTGATTTTAATAGTCAAACATAATGCCTAGGGTCATAAACAACAAGTCTACATACAAAAAAAATCAGTTTGTAACATTTTCAAATTATAGTTTTTTCCGCTCTTAAACCACTGTGTGTCGTTTCAATGTATGCATTTGCGTATTCTATTTAACTATTTATTTCAGGATGACGATAGAATGGCAATCAGTAAAGACTTATCTGGTGTATGCCGGCTTACAATTAACAGTGCTTTATTATCCGATACCGGTGAATATTCTTGTCGCATTGAAAAGCAACCAGACAAAACAGTTACTACACTTACAATTATAGGTAAAAATTTAAATGCACTTTTAGATTTATTTGATATATTTAATGTATTCATTTATGAATTCGATTTTACACGTCAGTTTTCTTTTATTAATATTAATAATTAATATTTCAGAATACCCATACAAGTTTGTAAAAGTACTCAAATCTCAACAGCTTATCGAGAAAGATACAGTTACATTATCTTGCGAACTTGATGATGCTGGTGGTGATGTTACATGGATGAAAGGAAAAGAAGAAATTAAACCAGACAAACGTGTCAATTGTATTGTCGACGGACGCAAGCGCAAACTTATTCTCAAGGATGCTAAAGTAACAGACGCAGGACACTATACTTGTGTTAGTAACGCAGATAAAACAGAAGCAGAAATTGTTATTAATTACATGAATAGATTTAACAAGAAACTCAAGGATACAGTTGCCATTGAACGTGAAAAACTTATTCTTGATATTGAGTTACAAGATCAAACTGCTCCAGCTGATTGGACGTTTAATGGAAAGCCTATCGTCTCTTCAGAAAGGTGTGTATTGTTTTAATTTTAACACACATATGTTATAATCATTATTTAATATATTAATACGTATTTGATTATTTTAGAGTTGAAATCAAGAATCTTGGCGGTGGTAAACACCAACTTGTATTCAACAAACTTGAGATGGAAGACGATGGTGAAATTATGTGTGAATCAGGCAAACTTAATTCATCTTGCAAACTAACAGTGAAGAAGGGAGAAAGCAAGCCTGTCATTGATTTCCCAACTGAATTTGAGGCTCCATGCAACAAACCTATTATTCTTGATGTTCCATACAAAATTGATGGTACAAGACAAACGCCAGTAGAAGCTAAATTTATTAAAGATGGAAAACCATTACCAGTTAAGGAAGTTGAAGTTGTTATCGGCGAAGATAAAGTTACATTCAAAATCAAAAAGCCTAGCCGTAATCAGTCCGGTCAATACCAAATTAAGTTATCCAACGGTCAAGGAGAAGACCTTAAAAATGTTAATATTATAATGCAAGAAGTTCCTCAACCTCCACAAGATGTTGACGTTACTGAAATATTCCAAAGCTCTTGTGTGGTTTCATGGAAGCCTCCAAAAGACGATGGTGGAGCTCCAATTGCTCATTATGTTATTGAACGACAAGATCTTAGTTTGAAGGCTCAATGGGAAAATGTTGCCCAAATTAAAAAAGATGAACCAACTACATACAAAGTTACTGATCTTGTGCATAAGAAACAATACAAATTCAGAATTCGTGCAGTGAACAAACTGGGGCCTAGTGAGCCTGCATTGTTCGCTAAAACAGTTCTTGCTAAAGATCCTTGGGGTACGTATAAATAAAAAAAGCAATGCTGGTAAATTATAACTTGTGTTTATATTTTCAGATGAACCGGGTAAACCTAAATCTGTCGAAGTTGTTGATTGGGATAAGGATCATGCAGATTTGAAATGGGAGAAACCAGAAAACGATGGTGGCGCACCTATTACAGGATATGTAATAGAGTACAAAGAAAAATTCGGTAAGGATTGGACTTTAGGAAAGGAGATCACAGGACCACTTACGTCATCGACTGTAGAAGGATTGAAGGAAGGTCAAACCTACGAGTTCAGAGTTCGAGCTGTAAACAAAGCAGGTCCTGGTGAACCTAGCGATGTTACAAACCCAATCATTGCTAAATGCCGATTCGTTAAGCCTTTTATTATTGGAAACGATTTAATAAACTTGGTCATAAAGAAAGGACAAGTTATTAAATATGATATTAAATTTGGTGGTGAACCCGAGCCAGAAGTAACCTGGACACAAAACGCTACTAAAGTTTTGTTCGAGGACACCGAACAAAGAACTACTATTGATAAATACGATCGTAACACTGTCTTAACAGTTCGTAGATGTTTAAGAGGAGATAGTGGCAAATACAAACTCTCTCTTACAAACAGTTCAGGTACATGTGAACAAGAAGCTGATGTTGTCGTTTTGGATAAACCAACCCCGCCTGGAGGCCCCCTCAAGGCTGAAGAAATTCGTGCCGATCATGTTAAAGTTAAATGGAACAGACCAAAAGACAATGGCGGTAGCGATATCACTGGTTATGTATTAGAAAAAATGGACATGGATACAGGTCGGTGGATTCCAGCTGGCGAGGTTGGTCCAGATCAAGATACGTTTACATTCAAGGGCTTGACACCCAAAAAGAAATATAAATTCCGTGTTAAAGCTGTTAACAAGGAGGGCGAGTCTGAGCCTCTGGAAACAGACGATGCCATTACGGCAAGGAATCCTTACGGTAATATATAATATAATAGAAGAATAGAAATATTTTACAAAGTTGCAAGTTATTTTCAAATAATACAAGACCATTTTTTTATTTAATTTATTTTTCAGATGAGCCTGAAAAGCCTGGCAAGCCTGTGATCGCTGATTACGATAACATGAGCGTGTTTCTTACTTGGGCCAAGCCAGAAAACGATGGTGGTCGCCCTATTACACATTACACTATCGAAATGAAAGATAAGTTCTCTCCTGACTGGGTAGAAGTTACAAAAACAGAGAATAATAATTGCGAAGGAAAAGTTGAAGGCTTAAAAGAAAAAATGATTTATCAATTCAGAATTCGAGCTCACAACAAAGCTGGAGCTAGTGAACCCTCTGACCCAACTGATAACCATCTGTGCAAACATAGGAACTGTAAATACCCATATATTTACTTTATTATTACTTTATGTTTTCGTTATAAATTGTTATTAATTTTTAAAAATATTTTTAGTGAGACCTCGCATTGAT
Source organism: Sialis lutaria (assembly GCA_949319165.1). Taxonomy (NCBI): domain Eukaryota; kingdom Metazoa; phylum Arthropoda; class Insecta; order Megaloptera; family Sialidae; genus Sialis; species Sialis lutaria. The sequence goes on along the minus strand of OX439245.1, from coordinate 7,083,683 downwards.
CGTGACACCTTCAAGAGTATTATAATAAAGGCTGGTAGAACACATAAATGGTCTGTTGATATTACTGGTGAACCTCCACCAACAATTACATGGGTATGGCGTGATAACATACCTCTAGTAAACACGGAAAACATTAAAATCGAAAATATTGATTATCATACTGATTTCACTATTACAAACGCGAAACGTAAAGATACCGGAAAATACACATTAACCGCTGAAAACAAATCCGGTAAAGACACTGAAACTGTAGAGCTGACAGTTCTTGGTAAACCTGGTGCACCTAAAGGACCTTTGGAAGTTACTAAGATTACAGCAAAGGGATGTAAACTCAACTGGAGTAAACCAGAAGACGATGGTGGATGTCCTATTCGTGAATATGAAGTTGAAAAAATGGATTTGGCTACAGGAAAATGGGTACGCGTTGGAAGAGTACCTGGAGATAAACCACTTCCTGAGATTGATGTAACTGGTTTAGATCCAGGTTCAGAGTACAAGTTCCGCGTCATTGCTGTTAACGATGAAGGTGATTCTGAACCATTGGAAACCCTTAAAGGAATTATCGCTAAGAATCCGTACGGTATGTATATTAGATATTATTTCTTTGTTAAACGACAATATAATGTTAAAATTACAAACTTGAGCACGTTTGTTCTCCATATATTGATAATGTGCAATCAACTTTTAATATTTTGACGAAATAATTACAAGGATATTAAATAATACATAAATATCATTGCAGATGAACCTACTAAGCCCGGTACACCTGAAATTGTTGACTACGATAATGAACATGTTGACCTGAAATGGACGGCTCCTGAACACGATGGAGGAGCTCCAATTGAGAAATACATTATTGAAAAGAAAGATAGGTACAAACCTGATTGGGAAAAAGCTTGTGAAGTTCCTGGGGACAGTACTACTGCAAAGGTTGAAGATCTCAAGGAGCGAGCTGAATACCAGTTCCGTATAGTGGCTGTTAACAAGGCTGGTCCTTCTCCGGCGTCGGATCCTTCTAAAATGCAAATGATCAAACATAAAGCATGTATGTATAAATAAAATATTAATTAAACATCATACATTCATATTAAAACTAATTTTGTAAATACAGATAACAATAAATTATATAAACATTTGATTATTGGGTTTTATCCCGCGTCGCACTTTAATATCACCTGACGTTTCGACCAACATCTCGTGGTCTTCAATTTAATTAATTAATTAACTAACCGCGAATGTCTTCGTTAAAAAACAATTGATTATTTACATATTTTTTCAGTGAAACCAAGAATTGACAGAACAAATCTTAAACCAATTGTTGTCAGAGCTGGAAAACCAATCAAATACGATGTAGATGTCAGGGGTGAACCTCCACCGACTATTACTTGGTTCCAAGTAGAAAAGGAAGTTAAATCCGAAGGAAATGTTGAAATCGTAAATACTGATTATAACACTAAATTGAACATTAGCGATTCACTAAGAAAGAACACCGGCCTTTATAAAATCTTGGCTGTTAATCAACATGGCAAAGACGAGGCTGAAGTTGAAATTACAGTTTTATGTACGTATAATATTATATTTAACTCTTATCTCATTTGTTGAAAACGTTATAATATCATTTGTAATTAATTTATTTTATTTATTATATTTTAGCTTCGCCATCTAGACCAAAGGGTCCACTTAAAGTAACAGATGTAACTAAGAACGGTTGCAAACTTAAATGGGAAAAACCAGAAGACGATGGTGGCAAACCAATCACAGGTTATGCTGTCGAGAAATTAGATCTTGCAACAGGACGATGGGTACCGGTTGGCCGTACGACAGATCCTGAAATGGATATTAAAGGACTTCAAGAAGGTCATGAATATCAATTCCGTGTTAAAGCTATTAATGATGAGGGTGAATCAGAACCACTTGATTCTGATGGTGCCATTATAGCTAAGAATCCATATGGTAACTATTTGTTTATGATTATTTAATTGCTATTTAATGTTCACTAATTGTATAAAATGTTCTTACATAGATGTCGCATCTAAGCCTGGTACACCAGACATAGTAGACTGGGACGTAGATCGTGTAAACTTAAAATGGACTGCACCAAAATCCAACGGAGGTGCTCCTATTACCGGTTATATCATAGAAAAGAAAGAGAAATTCTCTACATCCTGGGATGAAATTCATGAAACTACAACATCTGATTGCGATGCTATTGTTCCTGGTTTAAAGGAAGGCAATACATATCAATTCCGTGTCCGTGCGGTAAATAAAGCTGGTCCTTCAGAGCCGTCAGATCCTACACAACCACATATAGCCAAGGCTAGATATCTTAGACCAATTATCAACCGCGAAAAATTGCATACTGTCAAAGTACGTGCTGGTCAAATGATCAAATTCGATGTAGATGTTAAGGGTGAACCTCCACCGACAATCACCTGGAACTTGGGTCTCAAAACTCTCGAACCTACCCCTACATGTAAGATTGAGAACGAAGATTACAATACAAAAATAGTTCTTACTGATACGAGCCGCAAAGATACTGGTACATATATAATTAAGGCTGTCAATTCGTCAGGCAGTGATGAAGCACCAGTGGATGTTATTGTACTCGATAAACCTGGAAAACCAGAAGGTCCACTCGAGATAACCGATATTCACAAAGAGGGCTGCAAGTTGAAATGGAATAAACCGAAAGACGATGGTGGTTTACCAATCACAAGCTACGTTCTTGAAAAGCAGGACATTTTAACAGGGCGCTGGGTGCCGGCTGGATTTGTTGATCCAGAAAAGACTGAACAAGAAATTACTGGTCTGGAACCAAACCATAAATACAACTTCCGTGTTAAGGCTGTTAATGAAGAGGGAGAGTCTGAACCACTAGAAAGTGACACTTCGATAGTAGCAAAGAATCCTTACGATCCACCCGCACCTCCAGGTTTGCCAGATATCATTGACTGGAGCGAAAACTTTGCAAAACTCAAATGGGAACCTCCAATTCGAGATGGTGGTGCTCCTATTACAGGATATATTATTGAAGCAATGGACAAATATACCGGTAACTTCGTTAAGGCAGCTGAAGTTCAAGGAAACGTTTGTACCGGAACTGTTAATAAATTAGAAGAAGGAAATCAATATCAATTCAGAGTAAGAGCTGTTAACAAGGCTGGACAATCAGAACCATCAGAGCAAACCAAATGGTTTACAGCAAAACCTCGATTCTGTAAGTACTGAAATTCAAAAACATAACATAAATATTTCTTATATGAATTTTTAACGCTTTCTACATTGTAGGGCATAGCCTACCGCAATATATTGTTTGTAAAAAAATTCGAAAGAAACTATGCATTAGATCGTTAATTCAAAATCGTAATACATTCCCATAACCTAAAATAACATGTTATTATTCCATATATTGATTTGAATAATAACATTGATTACCAAATTCGTGAATTAAGCAATCAAAATATTGTCGAGTGCATTAATTCGGTGTAACATATATAATATAATTATACATGAATATAATACTAAATGTTATAATTGTTATTTTTAGTGAAACCACATATCGACCGCACCAATGTTCAAAACGTAACAATCAAAACTGGGTTATCAGTATCGTTGGATATCAATATTATTGGTGAACCTCCACCGACAGTTACATGGACACTCAAAGGAAAAGAATTGCAAACAGATGATGCAATTCGTATTGACAACGTAGACTACAATACGAAATTCTTTATCCTTCGTGCAAGACGAGCAAATACAGGAAAATACACTATCACTGCCAAGAATTCTGAAGGCCAAGATACAGCAGATATCGAAATTACTATACTTGGAAAACCAAGTAAACCAAAGGGACCACTAGAAGTATCTGATATCACAAAGAACGGCTGTAAACTTAAATGGCAGAAACCTGAAGATGATGGCGGCACTCCGATTGAGTGTTATGAAATTGAAAAACTTGATCCTCATACAGGACAATGGATTCCATGTGGTAGAAGCACGGAACCAGAAGCTAACATCACTGGATTACAAGAAGGAAAACCTTACAAATTCCGAGTGCGCGCTGTTAACAAAGAAGGAGAGTCGGAAGAACTCGAAACAGAGAAACCAATTATTGCCAAGAATCCGTTCGGTATGTTTACAGTATTTTGTATTCTCTATACATGTATTATTAATAATATCTTATTTTAGATGAGCCCAGCAAGCCTGGACGCCCAGAACCAACTAACTGGGATAAAGATTTCGTTGATCTTCAATGGACGAAGCCTGCTAGTGATGGCGGTGCTAAAATTGACAAATATATTATACAAATGCGCGATAAGTCAGAGCGTCCTTGGGTTGACGCAGCCACAGTTCCTGGTGATAGGACAGTAGGAAAAGTAACAGACGTTGTTGAAGGGCATGAATATGAATTCCGTGTCGTAGCTGTAAATAAAGCTGGACCAAGTGAGCCTAGCGATGTATCGAAGTCTGTTATTGCCAAACCAAGATTTTGTAAGTTATTAATAAATGTAGATTGATTGATAAATATATTTATAATCATGTATCTTTTACAGTGGCACCTCACATTGATAGAACGAATCTACAGAAGAAGATAATAAGAACTGGACAAATGTTAAGAATTGAAGCTGACGTTAAAGGTGAACCTCCACCGACTATCACTTGGACACTTAAAGGAGAGGTCCTCAAATCACATGAGAGGTAAAGCACTTAAAATTATTTAAATTAAACATACATTAAACTGGGAATTTAATTTGTAGATTGAAAATTGAAAACGAGGACTACAAAACAACATTCATTCTACAAAAATCAAAACGTGCCGATACAGGCTCGTACACAATCACAGCAACAAACACTTCTGGTACAGATACTGTGGAGGTTGAAATTTGTGTTCTTAGCAAACCTTCTAAACCTAAAGGGCCACTTAAAGTATCAGATGTTACAGCTGAAGGTTGTAAACTGAAATGGGAGCCACCAGAAGATGACGGTGGGCAACCAATTTCAGGTTTCTTAGTTGAAAGAATGGATACTGAAACTGGCCGATGGGTTCCTGTAGCAACTACAAAAACACCAGAGTGCGATGTAACTGGCTTGAACGAAGGCAAAGACTACCAATTCAGAGTTAAAGCTATCAATCCCGAAGGCGAATCTGAACCTCTAGAAACAGATGTACCTACAACTGCTAAAAATCCATTCGACCCACCGGATGCTCCTGGCAAACCAGATATTAAAGACTGGAGCAAAAATCATGCTGATCTTAAATGGGAGAAACCAAAATCAGACGGAGGCGCTCCCATTGAATCATATATTATTGAAAAGAAAGACCAATTCAGTTCTAAATGGATTAAAGCAATTGAAGTACCTGGAACCAAATGTGATGCTAAAGTGCCTGATTTGATTGAAGGACAAAAATACCAGTTCCGTGTTAGAGCGGTAAATAAAGGCGGACAAAGTAAACCCTCACAACCATCAGAAACTATGGTGGCTAAGGACAGATTTGGTAAGTATATATAAATTATATATTTTTTAAATATTTGGTAGCTATATAAAATTTTTATTATAGCTTCTCCTAAGATCGACCGCACAAATTTGAGAGATATGACATTAAAAGCAGGTCAACATGTACGATTAGATATAAAAGTCACTGGTGAACCACCACCGTCAAAGACATGGTTCTTAAACAAAGCTAGACTTGAAACAAACAACGACCTTACCGTTGAAGTAGAAGACTACAAAACTAAACTTACGATCGGTATAGTAAAACGTATACATTCTGGAACTCTTGTATTGAAAGCTGAAAACAGCAGTGGTAAAGATGAGGCAACTATCCAGTTCCTTGTTCTCGATACCCCCTCTAAACCAGAAGGTCCATTGCGTATCAGTGATGTACACAAAGAAGGGTGCAGTCTTAAATGGAAAGAACCGTTGGATGATGGAGGCAGTCCTCTTGATCATTATTTGGTCGAAAAAATGGACACAGAAACCGGAAGATGGGTTACTGCTGGAAAGTGCAAAGAGCCTAAACTCGACGTTGATAATCTTGTTCCCGGTCAGGAATATAAGTTCCGTGTATCGGCTGTAAACAGCGAAGGCGAATCTGAACCGCTAGAAGCTGAACAAAGTATCATCGCTAAGAATCCGTTCGGTATGTATTTATTGTAATTGTCACAAATCGTAAGGATATATTTATATAATTATATGATATTTATAGATGAGCCGGGCGCACCCGGAACCCCTGAAGCGACAGATTGGGACAAAGATCATATCGACCTACGATGGACTCCACCTACCAAGGATGGTGGATCTCCAATCACAGGGTACGTCATTGAAAAGCGCGAGAAAGGTACTCTACGCTGGAACAAAGCAGCAGAAACATCTGGGCCGGAATGCAAGGGAACAGCACCAAGTCTCGACGAAGGAACAGAATACGAATTTCGCGTACGTGCAGTCAATGCAGCTGGACCAGGAGAACCCAGTGCCCATAGCAAACCCATCATGGCTAAGCCTAAAAAACGTGAGTAAAGCCACATTGTATATATTTATAAAATCACTGTTATTTAAAGTATATTTATGGCAATATAAATAGAACAATTTACATTTTTTATATTTATTTATAAGATAATATACGTAAGTGATTTTTTTAAACAGTTGCGCCTAAAATCGACCGTCGTAATCTCCGTAATATCACTGTACGTGAAGGTGAACCGATTATGTTTGACGTTAAGGTAAGTGGAGAACCAGTACCTATGGTAACTTGGCAGCAAGACAACAAGTCAATCAGCGAAACAAGCACCAAACGTATCGAAAATATTCCATATAATTCTAAATTCTTCAACGACAATCCTGAACGTAAGGATAGTGGAATTTATAAAATTACAGCTCAAAACAAATTCGGTACAGATACAGCTGAAGTTGAAATCACCGTTATAAGTGAGTATACATACTTTTTAAATCAAAAATGTTTTTATTCAAATACTTTATATACATCGTTAATATCGCAGCTAAACCTGGAACACCTGAAGGACCACTAGAAGTATCTGATATTACTAAAAATGGTTGTCAACTTAAATGGAAGAAGCCTAAAGATGATGGTGGTGAACCAATCGAAGGATATGTTGTTGAAAAATTCGATCCCGATAGTGGAATATGGTTACCTATCGGCAAAACATTAGGCCCTGCTCCCGAAATGAAGGTCGATGGTTTGATTCCAGGACACGAATATAAATTCCGTGTGAAAGCGATTAACAAAGAAGGGGAGTCTGAACCACTTGAAACTCTAGGATCTATTATCGCTAAGGATCCATTCAGTAAGAAATTTTATTATAATTAATAGTATTGTAACAATGTTTTTTTATATAAAATATTGTTTATAGCGGCACCATCGACGCCCGGGGCTCCAGAACCCATTGATTGGTCTGCAAGTCATTGCGAACTTGCATGGAAAGAACCCGTTTCAGATGGCGGATCTCCGATTACTGGCTGGATCATTGAAAAGAAAGATAAGTACAGCCCACTGTGGGAGAAAGCTATAGAGCTTATGTCTCCTACTCCAGTTGGAGCTGTACATGGTCTTATTGAAGGAAACGAATATCAATTCAGAGTTATTGCCGTCAATAAAGGTGGACAGAGTGAACCTTCAATGCCAAGCAAGACATTTACTGCTAAACCTAGATTCTGTAAGGCTCATATAAATTTTAACCTAAGTGTAGTAACATAATTATATTATTTATTTTATTTTCGTAGTGGCACCACGTATTGACCGTCGTAACCTTCATGATATTACACTATCTGCGGGTTCTATGCTTAAGTATGAAGCTAACATTATTGGTGAACCACCACCAACAGTTGATTGGTTTGTTGCTGGAATGCCACTGAGGTAAATACCGAACAATAACTATCTAGCTATTTATACATTATATACATTATAACGCTTTTTTAGACCATCGAAAACTGTACAAATCAATAATGTTGACTACAATACCAAACTATCAATTCGTCCAGTATCCCGAGAAGATTCTGGAGAATATACAGTCACAGCAACTAACTCATCAGGCAAAGATACCGTGACACTTAATGTTACGATCACAGATAAACCTTCATCACCTGAAGGACCCCTACAAATATCCGATGTGCACAAAGAGGGTTGCAAGCTCAAATGGAAACGACCACGTGATGACGGTGGCACTCCAATTGAGTATTACCAAATTGATAAAATGGATCCAGAATCTGGTTGCTGGGTACCTTGCGGACGTGCGAACGAAACAAGTAAGTATATCTAGATAATACGTTACATCGTGTATTATGTAAAAACTTTATTTAATAAAAAAAAATTATAGCTGCTGAAGTTACTGGTTTGACGCCTGGAAAGGAATATCAGTTCCGTGTTGCAGCTGTTAATGCAGAAGGAGAATCTGTACCACTTGTAGCAGATCAATCTATCATTGCTAAGAATCCATTCGGTGAGTATTATTATTTAAGTTATATAAATAAGTAGATTTTTTTCACATACCATTTTTTATATTTATAACTACACAACTTTTTAATAAATAAATTATAAATAAAAATCACTATCTATTGTTCGAAACATTTTTTATCTGACTTCATTTTAAAACAAAAATAAAGGTTCTTGTTTGAAAAATCAAAGTTAATCGTAAAAAAAACACAAATAAAAAATATATTATATTTCCACCTCCAAACTTGATAATTTGGTCAAAAAAAATTTTCTGTAAAAAATCGAAACATTTTGTTTAGAATACCCGACTTTTGAAACAAATTATATCTTTACTCGTACGTTTATTTTTGTACAGATGAACCAGGTAAACCTGGTAACTTGCAAGCAACAGACTGGGATAAGGATCATGTTGACCTTCAATGGACACCTCCTAAAGAAGATGGTGGCGCGCCTATTACAGGATATGTCGTTGAGAAAAAAGATAAATATGGACAATGGGAGAAAGCTTTGGAAGTTCCAGCAAATCAAACTAAAGCTACAGTCCCTGATCTTATTGAAGGCCAACCTTATGAATTCAGAGTTCGTGCAGTCAACAAAGCTGGACCTGGTGAACCTAGCGATGCTACTCCTACAATAATCGCGAAACCTCGTAACTTAGCGCCTAAGATAGATCGTACAAATCTTATCGAAGTACGTATCAAGGCTGGACAGAACTTCAACTTTGATATTAAAGTATCTGGAGAGCCAGCACCAACTACTAAATGGATGCTACATGGTAAAGAGGTTAAATCAAATGAGCGTGTTAAAGTTCATCACGTTGAATATAACACTAAAATTAATGTTCGTATGGCCACAAGGGCTGAATCCGGTAAATATCAAATCATAGCCGAGAACGTTAATGGTAAAGATGTAGCAGAGGTTGACGTAATAGTTCTTGACAAACCATCACCTCCTGGAGGCCCATTAAAAGTATCTGACGTTCATGCTAATGGAGTTAAGCTTAACTGGAAACCACCTGCAGATGATGGCGGACAACCCATTGATAAGTATGTTGTTGAACGTATGGATGAAGCTTCAGGTCGTTGGGTTCAAGCTGGCGAAACAGACGGTCCCGCAACTGAATTGGATGTAGATGGTCTTATTCCTGGACACAAATATAAATTCCGTGTATGCGCCGTTAACAAACAAGGAAAGTCTGAGCCTTTGACAACGTCTCAAAGTATCTTGGCTAAGAATCCATTCGACGAACCAACTAAACCTGGTACACCTGAAATTACTGATTACGATAAAGACTTTGTTGAACTTAAATGGGCAGCTCCTGAATCGGATGGCGGTTCCCCTGTCACAGGTTATGTTATTGAAAAGAGAGATAAGTTTAATCCTAACTGGGAAAAATGTGCAGAAGTTGTTGGTGATGCTACTACAGGTAAAGTTCCTGACTTAATTGAAGGAAATCAATACGAATTCCGTGTTCGAGCTGTCAATAAGGCCGGACCTGGAGAAGCTAGTGACCCGACCAAACCACACATCGCTAGACCTAAAAATCTTGCGCCTCACATCGATAGAAATGCACTCAGAGATATTAAAGTACGTGCTGGACAAACAATTGACTTTGATGTTCCTATTATTGGGGAACCACCGCCAACCAAAGAATGGGCGCTCAAAGAAGACACTATTATTCCAAGCGACAGAATCAAACTCACAAACGAACCATACAATACAAAACTACGAATTACGGACGCCAAGAGGTCAGACTCTGGACCATACACGCTTACAGTCAAAAACGTAAACGGCAAAGATTCAGCAACTGTTAATGTAATCGTTCTGGATATACCATCACCTCCAGAAGGTCCTTTGAAACCCGAAAATGTTACTAAATCATCATGTACATTATACTGGAGACCTCCTAAAGATGATGGTGGCTCAGAAATCACACATTACACTGTTGAAAAAATGGACACTGAAAATATGCGATGGGTGCCCGTTGGAGAATCAGCTGGTACAACTATGCGTGTTGATTATCTGATTGAAGGACATGATTATACATTCAGGGTACGTGCTGTTAATAAACAAGGCGAATCTGGACCGCTTACAAGCAGTGCACCAGTTACTATTAAAGATCCGTTTGGTAAACCAGATAAGCCAGGCACACCTGTCGTTCAGGACTGGGATAAAGATCATGTCGATCTTGCCTGGGTTCCACCCAAGAAAGATGGAGGATCACCTATTACTGGATACATTATTGAGAAAAAACCAAAACATGGATCATGGGAAAAAGCTTTAGATGTTCCTGCTGGCAAAACAACTGCAACTGTCCCTGATTTAACAGAGGGAGAGGAATATGAATTCAGAGTAATTGCTGTCAACAAAGGAGGAAATGGTGAACCCAGCGATGCCTCTAATTCTGTTATATGCAAACCACGATTCTGTGCTCCTAGTTTTGACAAAACGTTACTTCATGATATTACAGTCAAAGCTGGTAATCGTATTAGCTACAATATTCCACTGGAAGCTTCACCGAAACCTGAAGTGAAATGGCAGATCGATGGTAAGACTGTTGAACCTAGCAGCCGTGTAGATATGCAATTGTTCCAGGGAAAGATCACATTCGATATACCATTCTCTGTACGTTCTGATACAGGCAGATATACACTCACTGTTATCAACAACCTTGGATCTTGTTCAGCGTCAGCTAATGTGACTGTTCTAGATAAACCATCACCTCCACTGCCTTCGTTAGATGTAACGGGAATTACAAAAGAAAGTTGCCACTTGTCTTGGAAAACACCCAAAGACGATGGCGGTAGTCCGATATTGCATTATGTTATTGAAAAAATGGATATGGCTCGTGGTACTTGGTCTGATGCTGGTATGAGTACACAACTCAGTTTTGAAGTGACGAGATTAATACACCGTAAGGAATATTTATTCAGAGTACGTGCAGTTAACTCAATTGGTGAATCAGAACCTCTTGAAACACCTAAGAGCATTATTGCCAAAAATGAGTTCGATGAACCTGATGCACCTGGAAAACCAGATGTTACTGACTGGGATAAAGATCATGTTGACTTACAATGGACCGCTCCTAAAAGTAATGGAGGTTCACCTATCACTGGTTACATTATTCAAAAGAAGGAGAAAGGTAGTCCTTACTGGGCTAATGCCGTTCATGTTCCAGCAGATAAAACAGCTGCTACAGTTCCAGATCTTGTTGAAGGACAAGACTACGAATTCCGTGTCATTGCCACAAATGTTGCTGGCCAAAGTGAGCCATCTCAGCCATCTGATATGGTTACCGCCAAGGCCAGATATTTGGCACCAAAGATCAAGAGTCCATTGAATGATATACAAATCAAAGCAGGACTTATTTTCCATGTTGATATTGATTTTATTGGAGAACCAGCTCCTGAAGTAATCTGGAGTGTAGCAAGCCGCGCACTTCAAACAGATGAACGTACAACAATAACTTCTATCGGGCATCACACTGTTGTCCATACTGTCAACGCAAAACGTACTGACAGTGGCGAATATCATTTACTTTTGAGAAACAGTTCTGGTATAGATGAAGGCCGTTTCAAAGTCACGGTTCTAGATAAACCAGCTTCTCCTGAAGGTCCATTAGAGTATGAAGAAATAACAGCACAAAGTGTCACATTATCATGGAAACCACCAAAAGATAATGGTGGTAGTGAATTGACAGGATATGTAATTGAAAAACGAGACCTGACACATGGTGGTGGCTGGGTACCAGCAGTAACATACGTTAATCCTAAATACAACCATGCTGTTGTACCAAGATTGCTTGAAGGAACTAAATACGAATTCCGTGTTTGTGCTGAAAACTTACAAGGACGTTCAGAACCACTTAACACCGATAAACCAGTTGTCGCTAAGAATCAATTCGACGTCGCAGGTAAACCAGGACGTCCTGAAGCAGTTGATAGTGATAAAGATCACATTAAGATTAAATGGACTCCGCCGATCAGCAATGGTGGATCTCCTATTTTAGGTTATGATGTAGAAAGGCGAGACAAAGCTACAGGTCGTTGGATTAAACTTAATAAAGAGCCTGTACGTCTAATGGAATACAACGATGAAAGAGTACAGGAGGGACACCAATACGAATACAGAGTTTCTGCCGTCAACGCTGCTGGTGCTGGTAAACCAAGTGATGCTTCACATGTTATTACTGCCAAACCTATGAAAGAGAAACCGAAGCTATGGATGGATGCTCTTAGAGGACAGAATATTAAAGTACGTGCTGGAGAGCCCATAAATATAATTATACCGTTAACTGGAGCTCCCACACCAACTGTTAAATGGCACAAGAATACCTTGCAAGTACCAGAATCCAATAGAGTCTCAGTAAGTGTTCATTTGTTTATATATTTATTTATAAATACAAATAAATTAATTTTAATATTATTTTTAGACTGATACTACATCAGATGAAACAAGACTTAATGTTTCTGTATCAAATCGCGATGACTCTGGCAAGTACACTATTACAGCTAAAAACGAATTTGGTAGCGACTCAGCTGATATAAATGTTATCGTTGTCGATAAACCTGGAATACCAAAAGGACCTCTTACATACCCAACCATTACTCATGAAAGTGTATCACTCTCTTGGAATCCACCAAGTGATGACGGTGGCGGTGAAATAATGGGATACATAGTTGAAATGAAGGAATTCACATCCGATGCATGGCGTCCTTTGCCTGGATTCTGCCCCAAACCGTCATTCACAGTTAAAGGTTTGACTGAAGGAAAGAAATACGTGTTCCGCGTAAGAGCTGAAAACATCTACGGTGTTTCTGAACCTCTGGAAGGTAAACCTGTCATTGTCAAGAGTCCATTTGACCCACCAGACGCACCAAGTCAACCAGAAATCTTATCATACACTCCGAACAGCTGCAATTTACAATGGAAACCTCCTGTTTCAACCGGGGGTAAACCTATTACTGGTGAGTTGTTAACATCTGTTTATCTCTTATAGTCTATAGCAGTGGTTTCCAAACTGGGAGGCGCGGACTAGTGCAAAGGGAGGCGCGAAAAGTTTAACAGAAATTTAATTTTCAATACACCACAGTAAGTTATATAAATAAAAAATATATGTAATGTATACATATAAATAAACTTTTATAACATAACATTATTTTTTTATACTGAAAGGGACGTTACTGTGAAGTTTTAGACTGACAACTATTATTGAAAAAGCAAAAATGATAGAATTATCATGCGATACTTCTAAAAAAAATTCTCAGTGAAAGCACTCCCCTTAATAACACCTAGATTTAATGAAGTTTGTGCTAATAAACAAGTACATTCATCGCATTAAAAATAAATTTTATACGTAAAAAAATACATTTTATACCTTTTTGAAATATTTTTGTTTAATTTTATAAAATAATGGGGGGGGGGGGGGGGGGCAAGAGAATAATTTTTTTTAAAGGGAGGCGTAGTTACATAAAGTTTGGAAACCGCTGGTCTATAGTATGTATATGTTACTCTTTTTGCCATAAGATATAAATTGGTACATTTGATGTGAAAATCCATACTTATATGTTAATGATTTAAAATTTTAAGGTTACTATGTTGAAAAACGCGAACGTGGTGGAGAATGGATTAAGGTCAATAATTATCCATCACCAAATACTCAATTCAACGTACAGGATCTTCACGAAGGTTCTAGATACGAGTTCAGAGTTATTGCTGTCAATGAAGCTGGACCTGGTAAACCAAGCAAACCTACAGAACCTATTACTGCCGAATTACAACGCAGTACGTATAATAATGATTATTGTTTTAAATATATTTTACAAATATGTTTTAATATAATTCTTCATTAGCTGTACCTGATGCCCCCGAACCACCTAAACCTGACAGAACAACTCGTGATAGTGTCAGTCTTTCTTGGCGTCCACCAAGAAGTGACGGAGGTGCTAAAATCAGGGGATATATTGTACAAAAGAAAGCTAAGGATGATAAAGACTGGAGCGATGTCAATGACGATCCGGTTGCAGCCACTGTATTTACAGTACCTAATTTGAAAGAAGGCGAAGAATACCAATTCAGAGTAATTGCCGTCAATGATGTCGGTCATTCAAATCCAAGCAGATCTTCGGGAGCTGTTATTGTTGAAGAACAACCCAATAAACCATGTATGGATCTGGGAGGAGTACGTGATATTACAGTCCGTGCTGGTGAAGATTTCAGTATTCATGTACCATATACTGCCTTCCCCAAACCTACTGCTTCTTGGTTCTGCAATGATACTATTCTTGACGATAAGGATATAAGATTCCATCAACAAGTATGTGTTAAAAATAAAATAGTTTTTAATAATTCATATTAATACATGTATATCGTTTTAGTTGGCAGATACATATGTAACATTAGTAGTTAAGAATTCAAAACGTGGAGATACAGGTCAATATAGACTTCAACTACGTAATCCATCCGGATTTGATACCGCGACAATCAATGTCCGTGTACTTGACCGTCCTGGCAAACCAGAAAATCTTCGTGCGGACGAATTCGCTGGCGAAGCTCTTACATTACTCTGGTCACCGCCTAAAGACAATGGTGGAGCCGATGTTTCAAGCTACATTGTCGAAAAACGTGAACCTAGATCACCGACATGGTCTAAAGTCAGCAGCTATGTTACAAATACGTTCTGTAGAATAAGAAACCTCACAATTGGTAAAGAATATGAGTTCAGAGTTATTGCTGAAAATCAATACGGCCAATCAGATCCAGCTGTTACATCAGAACCAATTCGCGCTCGTCATCCATTTGGTAAGATATTAAATATTATTAGTAATAATTTAAAAAACAGAAATATAATTTAATAAATATAATTTTTTACTATAGATCCACCGGCCGCTCCAGGAGCTCCACGCGGAGTTGAAACAACAGAAGATAGTATTACAATTACATGGTTGAAACCAAGACACGACGGCGGGTCACCTATTACTGGTTACGTTATTGAAAAGAGACTCATATCTGATGATAAATGGATCAAAGCATCTCATGCACATATTCCTGATCTTACATACAAGTATGTTACTAAAAAATATACATAGTTTTATAATACAACTAATTATCAATGTTTTTTAGGGTCGGTGGTTTGATAGAAAATCACGAATATGAATTCCGCGTCGCAGCTATAAATGCAGCTGGTCAAGGTCCATGGAGCTCATCTTCTGATACTATCATATGTCGTGCACCACCATGTGCACCAAAGATCACATCAGACCTGAGCATCCGTGATATGACTGTCATTGCTGGAGAACATTTCACAATCACTGTACCATTCACTGCTGTTCCTAAGCCAAGAGCTATCTGGACAATCAATGGTGAAGAAGTCTATTCTAGTGATAGAATTAAAATGGAAACAAGTGTTTCTACATCAGTGTTCCATAATAAGTGTGCTAAAAGATCAGATCTTGGAGCATACACAATTCATTTATCGAACTCTGAAGGTACGGATCAAGCTACATGTAAAGTACTAGTTGTCGATAGACCTTCACCGCCAGTTGGACCTCTTGAAGCATCTGACATTACACCAGATACGTGCACCTTATCTTGGAAACCACCTGCAGATGATGGTGGATCACCGATCACTAACTATGTTGTTGAGAAGCTTGATGCCAGTGGTGTAAGTATTATAGTTATTTTTTAAATATATAAAAATGTCTAGTTCATTTTTTCATAGCGATTATGAATTCAGTGTTAAAATAATTTGTGATTAATAAATTATAACTTTTGTTAACATATTTTATTATTAAATTAATTGTTCGTTTTTATCTACAGGTCTGGACTAAGGTTAGCAGTTTCGTACGCAACTGTCACTACGATGTAATGAGCTTGGAGCCAAATAAGAAACACAGTTTCCGAGTTCGTGCTGAAAACCAATACGGTGTAAGCGATCCACTAGAGACATCTGAACCAATTCACGCTAAATATCCATTCACTGTACCTGATCCACCCGGTGCACCTCGCGTTTCTGACTGGGATACAACTATCACTACTCTTATTTGGGATAGACCACGTAGTGATGGAGGATCCCGAATCCAAGGATACAAAGTTGAGTTCAGAGATGTCGCAGAAGATACAACATGGAGAATCGCTAATGATTACCTTGTTAAAGATAACACATATCAAATGTACAATCTATTAAGTGGACACGAATATGAATTCAGAGTACGCGCAAAGAACGCTGCAGGGTACAGCAAACCGTCTGCAAACTCAATGAAATTCAAACTCAAAGGTAAATTCAACGTACCATCACCACCTGGAACACCTAAAGTTGTTAAAGTCGGAAAGAACTATGTAGACTTAACATGGGAACCACCCACCAATGATGGTGGATCTCGTATAACAGGATACATCATAGAGAAACGTGAAGTTGGAGGTGCTATGTGGGTACGATGCAATGACTACAATGTCATGGATACTAACTTTACAGTTTTGAATCTAATTGAAAGAAGCGATTATGAATTCCGTATATTCGCAGTTAACGCTGCCGGTAAGAGTGATCCAAGCTCTTGCACAATGCCTGTAAAGATATGTGAAGTTGCTGGTGGATTGAAACCAGAATGGGTGAGACCTTTATCAAACCAAATATGTCCTCTTGGCAAATCATACTCGCTTGAATGCGAAGCAGCAGGTAAACCAGAACCGAAAGCCCGGTGGTTGAAGAACGGTAGAGATATTGTTATGGGAACAAGATTCCGCGCCGAAACTAAGGGAGGAGTATTCTGGCTCCATATATCTGATTGTAATGAACAAGATGATGGCGATTATACATGTGAAGCATTTAATTCATTAGGCAATGTCCACACTACATGTCGTCTTAAAGTTGGAAGTAAATATTCAATTTCTTATTTTACATATAACCATATAAGAAAATTTTAATATTTTTTATTAATATTCTATTTTTATTTTAGCTCCACCACGCATTGATCGCATTCCGACGGATCTTTATCTCCCAGAAGGTGACAATTCTAAGATCAAAATATTCTATTCTGGCGATCAACCACTCGATGTTACTCTTTCTAAGGATGGTCAAAAGATCACTGAATCTCCACATATTCGTTACACAGTATTCGACGATTACCTCATTATATTTATCAGAGAAATCACTAAAGATGATGCAGGCACTTACAACCTTACAGTCAAGAATGACAGTGGTAGCGCTTCTGCTAGCTTAAATATCTACATTACTGGCTTGCCTGGTGCGCCAACAGGACCTCTGGAAGTATCTGACATCACCAAACATACTTGCACTTTGCACTGGAAACCACCAAGTTACGATGGTGGATTACGTATCACACATTACGTTATTGAACGTAAGGATGTTACGTTGACTCACTGGATAACAGTTCTAAGTCAGAATAAAGAAACAACTTGCGTCATTCAAGGACTTACAGAAGGTCAAGAATACTTGTTTAGAGTATCGGCTGTAAATGATAATGGTATGGGACCACCGCTAGAAGGAGTTAATCCCGTTAAAGCTAAATCGCCATTTGACCCACCTTCAGCTCCTGGTACACCTAAGGTTAGTGAAGTCGGAGGTGATTTTGTCAATTTGGAATGGGCCAAACCGGAATCAGATGGTGGCGCTCGAATCCAAGGTTACTGGATAGACAAACGTGAAATGGGATCAGAAACATGGCAACGTGTCAACATGAGTATATGCTTGCCAAACCAAATAAATGTATCCAATCTTATCGAGGGCCGTCAATACGAATTTAGAGTATTCGCTCAGAATATTGCTGGACTTTCACCTATGTCCACAGCATCTACATCTGTTAAGATAATCGATCCACATACAGCACAACCACCAGAAATTGTACAACCTCTTAAAGATTTGAATTGTATACAGAACCATAATGCTCAATTCCAGTGCAAGATCTCTGGTGTCCCAAAACCAACGATTACGTGGTACAAAGGTGCCCGCGAACTTGCCAATGGCTCGAGATACCACATTTATACAGAAGGCGAAACATGCAACCTTGTTATTAACGATGTGTATGGTGAAGATGCAGACGAATATGTATGCAGAGCTGTTAATAAGGGCGGTATAAAATCAACTCGCGCTGAATTACATATCATGACAGCTCCTAAACTTAATGTACCACCTCGTTTCCGTGATACAGCCTTCTTCGACAAAGGCATCAACGTTGTTATCAAAATACCATTCACTGGACATCCTAAGCCAAAGATTACATGGGTTCGTGAAGGCGAAACCATTGAATCTGGTGGCCATTACGCTGTTGAAGTTAAAGAACGTCATGCAATTCTTACGATCAGAGATGGTAGCAAGTTGGATAGCGGTCCATACCGTGTTACAGCTGAAAATACTCTAGGTCAAGATTCTGCCATTATTAAAATACAAATTAGTGGTAGGTTTTGTCTTTTTATACTAAGTTCTAAAAGAACAGTTATGATTATTATAATTATTTATAATATATTTTCTTCTAGATCGACCTGATCCACCACGTTACCCAACAATCGACAGCATTGGTACAGATTCACTTGCTTTGAGCTGGAAAGCACCAATGTGGGATGGTGGTAGCAATATCACTAACTACATGGTTGAGAAACGCGAACACCCAATGAGTAGTTGGATCCGAGTAGGCAACACAAGATTTACAACAATGGCAGTGTCTGGACTTGCTCCTGGACACAGCTACGAATTCAGAGTTTATGCTGAAAATGTATATGGAAGATCTGAGTCGTCAGAAGTAAGCATCTTGATTACAACCAAAGATGTTGGCAAAAAGGTTGAAAGAAAGAAGCACGAATATAAATGTAAGTGTCTTGAAAATCATATTTCTTTATTTTGTATAATGAATTATATAAATTTTTAGTGGACGCTACTGGCAAGAAGATTCGTGGAGAAGCAGATGGACCAATCAGTGATTATGATCATTATGTATTCGATATTTATTCTAAATATGTACCACAACCAGTCGAAATTTCAAACAAGAGCGTATACGATGATTACGATATCTTAGAAGAAATCGGTACAGGAGCATTCGGTGTTGTTCACCGCTGTCGTGAACGCAAAACAGGAAACATATTTGCTGCTAAGTTCATTCCAGTATCACATGCAATGGAGAAAGAATTAATTAGAAAAGAAATTGATATCATGAATCAATTACATCATCCTAAATTGATCAACTTACATGACGCATTTGAAGATGATGATGAAATGGTTTTAGTATTCGAATTGTAAGTTTGTTGTCAATTATTATTCGAATTGGTTTTATGATTTAAATCAATTTTCAGTTTATCTGGTGGAGAATTATTTGAACGCATAACAGCAGAAGGATACACAATGTCAGAAGCAGAAGTGATCAACTATATGAGACAAATATGCGAAGGAATCAAACATATGCACGAAAAGAACATTATTCATTTAGGTACGTAGTCATTAGCATTTTGATTTTAATTTAAGTGCAAATAAATTCATTGATATAATTATTTACAGACATCAAACCAGAAAACATTATGTGCCAAACAAGAAAGAGTACAAATGTTAAACTTATTGATTTCGGATTAGCCACAAAATTAGACCCTAACGAAGTTGTCAAAATATCTACAGGTACTGCAGAATTTGCAGCACCTGAGATCGTTGAAAGGGAACCAGTTGGTTTTTACACAGATATGTGGGCAGTTGGTGTACTAGCATACGTTCTGTAAGTTTTTTGTTTAGAATTAGTAATTATTATTATCAAATACACAATACAACAAGTACTAAATAATGGTAGGTTAAATGTTTGCAATAATAAATAGATATTTCATTCATATTTACTCATTAAGATTTACAATTATTAACATTATTTTATCATATCACTACATTCGTTGAAAATTTTCAAATTTAAATAAAGTAGCATTTTTATTAACATTAAATAAGGTAGGAATTATCTCAGCAAATGACATATTATAGTCTTTATTTGTACGAACATAGGCTGAGCGGATTGTCTCCATTTGCTGGCGACAATGATATCGAGACTCTCAAGAACGTAAAGGCTTGTGACTGGGACTTTGATTCAGAAGCGTTCACCAACGTTTCTCAAGAAGGAAAAGACTTCATACGAAGACTACTTGTAAAGAACAAAGAGTAAGTGTAATTTAATATAATAAAATCTATTGCTATTATTAAAAAAAATTTCCTTTTTAGAAAACGTATGACAGCCCACGAATGTCTGATCCACGACTGGTTAACAGGAGATCACAAAGATCGCACGACTCCAATTGCCTCATCTAGATACACTAGTATGAGAGATAAAATCCGTAACAAATATAGTGATTGGGATAAATTCGTACTTCCTATTGGCCGGATATCCGAATATTCTTCACTCAAGAAATTATTAATCGAGAAATACAGAATCCATGACACATCATTCGATCGAAGACAAGCTGCTCCAAGATTCGTAATAAGACCACAAAGTGCTTTCTGTTATGAAGGACAGAGTGTTAAACTGTATTGCAGAGTGATTGCAATTGCAACACCTACTTTGACTTGGTACCACAATAACCAAGAACTCAGACAGAGTGTTAAGTTCATGAAACGGTACTCAGAAAATGATTACTACTTCATTATTAACAGAGTTAAACTAGAAGACCGAGGTGAATATATTATCCGTGCTGAGAACCATTACGGATTCAGAGAAGAAGTTGTCTTCCTAAACGTTCAACGTAAGTTACTTATTGGCATTTATATGTTTCTTCAATTGATACATGATCGTTATTTTGTAGCACTTCCTAAAGTTGTTCCTGAATACAGACCGGAGGTACAAGCGACACGAAGACGCGAACCTCTACCTTACACTTTCTGGCAAGAAGAGCACGAATCTGCTCCTAGTTTCACATTCCTATTACGTCCTCGTGTAATGCAGGTACGTTTTGAATTGTTCATTCTTAACGAAGACTAGATTACTTTATTATCTTTCTTCTTAGGAACGTGATACATGCAAACTGCTGTGTTGTTTGAGCGGCAAACCATTCCCAACAGTTAAGTGGTACAAAGACAAGCGAGAACTAAGCAAGTATGAATACAGTATGAACAGCGCGGACGGAGTCTGCACATTTGAAATGGTCGACTGTAAACCTGGTGATTCTGGAAAATACTCTTGCATAGCTACAAACTGCCACGGCACTGATGAAACTTCAGCTGTTGTAATTGTTGAAGGTCGATATTTATCATTTATTTATTATGAGATATATTTAATTATATTATATTTTCAGTTTACATATCGTGTTGAAGAATAACACATTAATTTAACTAAACACTTATTAACTTTTTATTTTTATGCAGGGTTAACTGGAACACCTGAACAAGCTCAGATGGCACATAAATTATTGCATTCTGGAGGTAAGTTGTCTAAACTGGACGATTCGTCTAAGTATTAATATTTATATATGAAATATGTATATTTTTAATTTATTTGTTTTAGACCGTAAATATATAGAACAACCAATGAAACCCGCCCCACCACCTATAATTCGCCGAACAAATGTTACCCAACAATCAAATGTTACTCAACATAGTTCATCAAGTCATACTGTAAATCACTCGTCTTCATCAAATAGGGTAATTTATATACATATATTTTTAATATATAAAAATATCAATAATAATGACCGTTGTAAATATTTCAGTTATCTGCAACATCAAAAACTAGCAGTTCTACACATCTTTCGTCTTCACTAACTGCAGATTCTGACAGTCGTCGCATTAAGAAATATGGAGGCCATTTAGAGTCAGCTGGAAGTCCTAATAGATCACGAAGTGCTACTAAGGAATTAATTCGTAAGTTTGACTTTATAAATAAAAACGAGTATTTGTTCAGTCATATTAATTGTTTATTCATTACAGTTCCACCTGATGACTCTTTAATGTGTAAACCCCAATTCACGGATCCTCTAAAAGACCTAACAACCAATGACGGTGAAGCACTAACGTTATCATGTAGAGTGAGTGGTGACCCAGAACCTCAAATCCAGTGGAGCAAAGGCGGCAAAATCCTCGCCTCATCAGACATCATGGAAATCAAACACAAAGCCGGCGTTTGCTCACTGCATATCAATGAACTCTTCCCTGAAGACGAAGGCGAATACGTCTGCAAGGCTACTAACTCAATAGGTGTAGCCGAGACAAAATGCAGGCTAAAAGTCAATCGTAAGTGTCATATACATACATTTTCTCGGCTTTGTATATAATATTAATTAAATGTGATATATAGCGAGTAATGTTTATTTTGCAGCAATGGTCGCAAACGGAGACAGAAAACAAAGTAAAGACAAACAGCCACAGATAGTGAGCCATCTGAAATCTATGCACGTGAACGACGGAGAGCCAGTAACATTGTCGTGTCGCATCATTGGCGCTAACCAATTCGACGTAGTCTGGTTACACAATAACAAAGAGATAAAGCCAAGCAAAGACTTCCAGTACTCGAACGAAGCACACATCTATAAACTACATATGACCGAAATCTTCCCAGAAGACGCAGGCACATACACTTGCGAGGCGTTTAATGACGCCGGTGAGAGCTTCAGCACTTGCACTTTGGTCGTGGTAGTGCCGGGAGAGAAACCCAAAGGGCCGTCGTTCAAGACATTCCCAGACTCTGCGACGGTCACAGTAGGAGAAGCGGCATCGTTCTCGGTGCTGCTCGAGGAAGCACCTTTGCGCCTCGATTGGCTTAAAGACGGCAAGCCTTTAGCTGAAGGTCGCTCCAAGTACAGCTTCACAGCCGACGGCAACAAATTCAAGCTGCAAATAACTGGATGTGACGCGACAGATACCGGACAGTATCAAGTCAGAGCGGTCGGTAAGAAAGGAGAATTGTCAGCGGCGTTCAGTCTCAACGTCTTTCCACCAGGGGACCAATGAACGTTTCACGTGGCCGGCTAGGTCGATGTGAACGGTCACCAGCTGCATCCTCGTTACACCACCCCCCGTCTGTGACCGGCGCACCGACCTACCCTTTACACACACACATACAAACACACACCCGCCTCAGTGTTACACGTTGCTTATTGTTTCTAGTTCACTATCTATTATACATAGTATCGAAGTTTGTAAATTAATATTAATAAATAATTTAATTATTCTTGTTGTAAATTAATTGAATGTATTTGAAACGACATAGGAATGTGATATAACTATGCAGTCATGTGTAACAATTGTTATTATTTATTTCCACGATTAATGTATATGTAAATTTTATCTGCAATAAAATATTTAATTTTTTAATAACTTTTCGTATAGTACCTCTCTAATTAGGAATATTTAATTTAATCGTACATTCAATACAGAACTTAAGAAAAGTATTTTCCAAGTTTTATAGAAATGTGTCGAATACAGTTTCATGAGAAATAGTAAAAAGATTCAATGTACGACTGACCGAAGCAGATTGAGAATATATAAATAAAATAAATATGTATGTAACTATTTTATATTTTATTTAAATGTTTAAAAATTTACATTTCTCGGTAATTTATTTGAGTTTTCGAATACATTATAGTACACCCAATTCTGTTTTTACACGGTTTTGATTTAACACGGTCTATGAAAAAAAAAAGATTCCGTTTTTACACGATTTCATTCGATTTAGCACGATTAAAAATGCTATTTGATTTAAATTTTAAAGAAAAATATTTTTATGAACCGTAATCTTCTAGGAATTTTTCTTCTATCTGTTATTTATAAAATATGTAGTTAAGGAATTCTCATTTCTAATTTATTTTCATAGCAGCTTAAGTATATATTTTAGTCTTTTGTTTAGTTTCAATAAAATTGGACGTGTTTTATATAAGTGACTAAGTTACATAAAAAAAGTTTAAATCGATAAGAATACTATTTTTTACAGGGTTGAAGGATATGGAACTAATCCCCTTTCTTCTATGTACTTCATGCCTTTTTTACACGGTTTTTTCTGGAACGTATCTACCGTGTAAAAATATAATTAGGTGTAGTTTTTAAATAGGTATAAACATTTTTATTAACTTACATCAAATATTCGGTATTCATTTTAAACATCTGAGAAAGCTAGTTAACATCAATTCATTGAGAACAGTTCCTAATATGAAGAGCAAGCAGGCAAATGTCCAGTAGACCGACTATCAGAAGAAACCAAAATTTAACTACTTTTTTTTATTAAAAAAATCCAGTTTGTATAAATTAGTGGTGTCAAGCACGCGACCTGCGGGCCACATGTGACCCAAAAGTCCATGAAATACGGCTCACAGCACTAAACTTGAAACTGATTTAATTAAATTAATAAAATTAGAATTTAAAAAAATATAAAATACATTTTTTAAACACTGCAAATTATAATATATTTAGATTCATTAAAAAACATCTCTATAGTAAGTGCACTATACTCGTAGTACGATTCACGATTCGTACCGTCAAATCATCCGGCAACCACTGCAAACTTAAATGAAAGTAGGTTTGACAGATGGTAAGATGTGAAAAAGAGGATTCGTTCATTTAAAAAAGAGGACAGATTGAAAAAAAGTAAAAAAGTTAGATTTTTGATATTCGTGATCTTTTTTAGGTTTTTATCTATCATTTATTGAAATAAAGTGCGTAGACCTTTTCTTTTTAGCAAATTTTGGCAATTTTCTTACCCCGGACACATTTAAAAAAAACCCGGACACATTTGAAAAATCCCCCCGGACGCCCATAAAAAGAGGCACTGTCCGGGGAAAAGAAGACGGATGGCAGCTCTAAATGAAACAGACTATAGGTAGATTTTACAGGGTAGAACTGGGCGCGGGCAGTGACCCGATGTGATCGTACGATATTATCAAATTTTGGTGCGTGGGCATGAGTGATATGTACATATCTATTAATGCTATCTAAAAAATGTGATTTCAATGAAAAATTGCATGGCAAATAACGAACATCATTGTTTATACATATAGGGTATCCCGTAAACATACCGAAAACTTTCAGGAGTTGTCAAGGTCATTAAAACAATCGCTTTTTGTTAATAAACCCATGTCTGCAAACAAGCCGTTTTAGCAGTAGAGCGAAAAAGAACCCCACAAAAAAATAATGGATTCTTTTTAGGGTTCCGTAGAAAACTAGAAACCCTTATAGTTTCTCCATGTCCGTCCGTGTTGTAAAAATTTTTACATAATAAGATGAAATTTGGTATACGGTCGTAGATTGATGACCCAAAAACAGAAATGAATTGGAGAAAAAAAATTTTTTTTAGCCCCTCCTTCCATAAAATGAAAAAATTTCACCTACCCCATTGAGTGGGGTGTCGTTAGAAACGTCTCCTAAAATGCAACAAGAATGTATCAGAATGTATTTGCTCTCCAAAGTCATCATAAAAGCGCCTTCCCCTCTATTTTCTAAAGTATCAATTCAAAAAATCTGAAAAAATTCCAGTATGTAGCTTTTAATTAGTACTTCCACTTAACATTATAACGAACATTGTCAAAAATATTTTGGACTCGCCTTTCATAGACTGAAAAGTTAACTCACTTTATTTCCCACTTACTCCATTAGGTGTCATTTGATTGGTCTCCTAAAATGCAATCACTTTTTAATTTTAACCCTTCAGTCACGAAAATTTTGAAAAGACTCATTTTTTATAAATCGTAGTGAGACGGAATCCTATCATGTGCGTGCCTAACACGCACTTGCCCGTTTTATTTTGTATATTCCTTTGCTCTGCAGCTAAAACGGCTCGATGGTTTAAATGTCCTCGACAGTTCCTTAAAGTTTGACAGTATGTTTACGAGACATCCTGTATAGTAAGTTTTCCTTCTTATTTTCTTATCTTTAAGTTGATATTTCTATGACAATTGAAATTTGTCATAGATAAAGATAAGAAAAAACAAGGAAAACCATAACTTCTAAATAAATAAAGTCACCACGGGTCGCAAGGGTTATTTTAGTGTGTAGTTGTAGCTTGTTTCTGAAGTTACAAAAACTAAAATAGACCAGTGCAATTGTAAAAATCGGTAACATTAATTCTTATGTGAAAAAATAAATTAGTTGGTGCAGGGTTATTCATTGGGTCATAAAAAACATTTTTGCAGATATGAAACATTGTGCAATTGTTTAAACAATTTATAAACAATTGTCAATGATACATGAATAGCATTTTTTTACCTGTTACAACTTACGTAGCGAGAACTAAGCAATATACGAAAAAAACGTTTTTTGTAGATCACAAAATTTCCTATCAAAAAGTCAGCGTTTAGTTTAGGCATCAGTGCCCGCATCAAAATTACGCGTTTTTCGCGCGACTCAAGTAATCGACCGCTTGTTTAATAAACAATTTAAATGTTAAATGAACAATTTAAATATTCACCAAAAATTCTGGAATTTTTTTTAGTGTTAATTATAACCTTTTTTATTCACTTTTTGATTCGTTATGAACGAAAATGTAAAAATTGTAAGTTTTGATTTTTTTTATAAAGTTCCACGTGTTGTCTATGTGCACTATTAATATTAAAATTTTGTTGAATTTTTTACTTATAGACTTTTGTCCGCTCTACACAACGGAATATCATTTTATTACCTTAAATGATGTTATTTAAAAAAAAATCGAAAACTCAATAATTTGGATGTAAAAATTTAAGAAATTCACTATAAACTATTAAAAACCGATATTCTATCGTGTATAGCAGACAAAAATTTACAAGAAAAAAACTAAACAAAATTTTAATATTAATAATCCACATAGTTTTTTTTATATTTTCGTTTATAACAGATCTAAAAATGTTTTTAATTAAGGTTCAAAATTTTAGTATTCGTTTTTGATGATACATGATTTTTTGAGAATTTTTAGTGAATATTTAAATTATTCATTTAAATTGTTTACTAAACGCACTTGGTATATTTATCGAGTCGCACAAAAAACGTGTCATTTTAATTCGGGCAATTGGGTGTCTCTCACGCTTAAACTAAAAAAGTTCGACATCACTGACTTTTTGATAAGCAATTTTGTGATCTATAAAAAAAATTCTGAGGCTTTTTTTGTATATTGCATAGTTCTCGCTACGTATGCCGTAACAGGTTAAAAAATTCTATTAATTTCACATTAATAATTGTTTATAAATTGTTTAAACAATTGCGCAATGTTTCATACATGCACAAATGTTCTTTTAACCTGAACTAACCAAATATTTTTTTTTAGATTTTTTTAGAATTAATGCGAGTGATTACATAGGAATTTTCATAACATTACTGGTCTAAAAGTGCAATTGTAAAACCTAATTTTGTAAGTGAAAACAAGAAGTGTACACGGAAAAAATATTGTAATAAAAATTACTGTTATTATGGTACTGGAAGGACGGTTCTGTATTATGGTAAAAATTGCAATGTTCATTAAAATTTTTCTTAATATTATAGTAAAATGTTATTGTTAATCTCTACAATTTTACTAATATTCTAATAAAAATTTTAATGAACATTGCAATTTTTACCATAATACTGAACCGTCCTTCCAGTACCATAAAGCATAGTAATTTTTATTACAATATTTTTTCCGTTTAGAGCTAAAAATTATAAGTATATAATATAATAAGCGCAGAACAAAAAAAAAAGGTAAATGCAGTTGAAAAAATATCTTAAAATAACCCCTGGCGAGTTGGCGCCTATGAGCATAACAATCAATTAAGATAGAACTTCATAAGGACCGGTCCATTACATTTCACCAGGTCTGATTGAAAACTGTATTTGTAAACTAACTTAAACGAATACTGCAACACTAATCGCGTTTAATTCTACCTGAATCCCGGCCTGTATTATTAACGATCCATATCAACCCATATGTGGCAGACCTGCTTCTATATCCCAAGCATAGACAACATATTTGTATACTGTCAAAAAATAGTAAACATGGAGTTAGGCGATTGACAGTGCAAAGCTGGGGGGCATTATTGTTTATAAAAATGGCATAAAAGCAAGTAAAAAAAATAATTTCAATTTATTTCAACATACAAATAAAAACACGATATGAAAATCAAATAGTTGAATGGATAATTAAAAGTTTCCCGATGGCTTAAAATATTTATTTTTTTAAATAAAAAATTAACTAAAATACATATATTATTGTTTTAACGAACGTAAGTACATTTTTTTTAAATATTTATTTATTTTTTAATACGATACTAGAAACGCACATTTTAAGATGAGTCTAAAAACCTGATCTTTAATTACTTTTATATACATAAAAATGCAAATTAAATAATATTTATGGGCATTTTACAAATATTTTGCATACATCCAATACATCTGAATATATAATTTGTAAATAAAATAAATTTTTACAGAAAAAATACGCGATTCTTTTTTTCGGTGATATCACAAAATAAACAAAAAATATACCTGTGACATTTTTTATTATATTTTGCTAATGATAAAATACGCACACGAAGTCAAGGCAAAAATGAATAGAACGTATTGCAATCAGGTATATTGTAGGTTTTAAAAACACCTTGTATTTCTTAATAGTGTGGGCAAACCAAGGCTAGTGGGAGAAATTACAGATGTTATTTCAAACACATTTTACCTGTGATCTACCTATTTTGTCACATCTCTCTTTAAATACATTCCTTTCATTTCAAAAATCAGTTGTATGTTGTTTAAATATAAGTGCTGTACAACATGTATGTATGTATAATATAGTGCATATTATTGATTTAACCCTTTAAGTGTGATATGTGTATTTTACTTTTTAAATTATTCATTCAAATCCATATGACGTACATATATCAATTTCTTGAAATGTTGCACAAGATGTACACTATTATTACGAACAAATACATTTAAAAATGCATATGTCTATATTTGCATGTTTAGTTTTAAAATTATAATAAATTAATATTATAGTTTAGAAGTTTAGATCATCTCCAAAAATAAATATAAACATACGTGCAAATTTATTTAAATTAACTAACTATAAATTAAACGTTCATTCAAAAATTGATAATCAACTAAATTGTTATTAAAATTTAAAAAAAAATGTGTTTTTATTTTAGATTTGAGTGAAATGATTCGTTTAATTTGATATTACGAAATAAATAAATAAAAACAAACATGGGGGACGACGATATCTCAGTTAAAGTTGGAGTAAGGTAAGTAATATAGCAATTAAGTCCGTATTATTTATATTAATATAACAACAAATTTAAAAAAATGTCCTTCTGACCTTCAACTGTATAACTTGTCGTTTCTTTCAAAACATAAACTATTTATTTGTGTGGGATTTGAACCCACAAGTCTTTGAATATTATTAAGATTGACAAACACGATTAAAACTAATTTTGAGATCTTAAAATAACGTTTTAAACTATTTCAAAATATATCAATTTCTGTATTGAATTCAAATATCAGTATTATTTTATAATTATTTGTATTTAAATTTATAAACTATTTATGTTAATATTTAAAAATATATTTGCTTTAGTAATAGAAATATTTATTTAGAGTTATAGTATTGATAGTATATAAATAAATTCTATTTAATTTTTATATTTTTGGTTTATAATTACACAAACATTTTGTATTTATTTGCATTTGCATTTAAAATTATAAATATAATTAAAAATTCATCCATATACAACCCTGTATAACTATTTTACATAAACTAATAGAATTCTTGAGAAAACACATACACATATTAATTTTTTTGTTATCTTTGGTCATCTTATTAATATGTGTACATTTAAGGTCATTTTTAAATGATTCATTACATTTACCTGCTATTTATCTATACGTTATTTTTTTTACAAAATCGATTATTTATTTTATGATATCATAGACTAATAGGGAAATGATATGATGCCATGGTAATATATGCATACAGGGCAGTACTTAAAAATGTTTTATAAAAATAATTATTTCATAATAGGAATTAAATATGACATTTATTTTGTTAAGATTTATCTATTTCTACAGGGTTGTATTTAAGAATTTTAAAAAAATTGATTTAAATAATAATTAATGTTCTAGGATTCGACCACAAATTCCACGTGAAATAATAGATATGTGTCGAATATGTACAACTGTGACTCCAGGTGAGCCACAAGTCACTTTAGGGTCAGATAAATCCTTTACATACAACTATGTCTTTGATATGGGCGAGAGCCAAGAAGCAGTTTATGAAACATGCGTTTCCAGACTGATAGAGGGGGCCCTCGAAGGTTATAATGCAACTGTTCTGGCCTACGGTCAAACCGGATCGGGTAAAACCTATACCATGGGGACAGGTTTCGATGTTGAAGTTTCTCACGAACAAGTAAGTTAAATTTCTATAATTGTACATAATTCATCATGTTTAATCTTAATCTTTGATTGTAGATTGGTATTATTCCGAGAGCAATACGGCATCTTTTCAATGGCATAGAATATAGAATACAGGATTCGCAAGAAAAAAATGAAATCCCTCCAGAATTTAAAATAGTTGCCCAATTCATGGAACTGTATAATGAAGAAGTTATTGATTTATTTGATCCTATTAAAGACAGTTATGCAAAAAAGGCTATCAAAATACACGAGGATCCTCAAGGAGGGATTCATGTTTCGGGTATCGTCACAAAGCCTATTTTATCTGCAGAAGATGCCCTTGAGTGTCTCAGAGTAGGGGCGTTATCTAGAACTACAGCCAGTACACAAATGAATTCGCAATCAAGTCGATCGCATGCTATTTTCACTTTACATATTAAGCAGCAACGTATGGTCAAGGTAACATACTATTTTATTAATAGCAAATTTTTTTTTATATCAACTGTACCTGGTCTCTAATTACTTTATATAAATTGTTGGTTTCATTACATTAATATTATAGCCTAGGCTAATTCTCGAGTATTAGACTTTTTAACCATGAAAGTTCCATCAAAATCAGTTCAGTTTATACATATGTTGAGTATATCTGATATTTTACATAATTCAATTTACAGATAGAGAACCCTGATTCCGAAGAACCTACAAATGAATTTGAAACATTGACCGCCAAATTCCATTTTGTCGACTTGGCTGGGTCAGAGCGTTTAAAACGAACAGGTGCAACTGGTGAGCGTGCCAAAGAGGGTATCTCAATAAACTGCGGCCTTCTGGCATTGGGTAATGTCATATCCGCCCTCGGAGATAAGAGCAAGAGAGCACTTCACGTGCCTTATAGAGATTCAAGACTAACTCGCCTTTTGCAGGATAGCTTGGGAGGTAACGCTGATCAATTTATTATACTACTGATATTAATTGTAAATTGGTTTATTATTAAAAAAAATTTTAGGTAACAGTCAAACAGTTATGATAGCTTGTATTTCTCCAAGTGATCGAGATTTTATGGAAACGTTAAATACATTAAAATACGCAAACCGTGCCCGAAATATAAAGAACCGCGTTGTTATAAATCAAGATAGAAGTTCACGGACAATAACTTTACTTAGACAAGAAATAGCACAACTTCAACTTGAACTTCTTGAATACAAACAGGTATATAGAATATTTTTAGTGTGCCCCATATTATTCTAACCTCTTATATTCAATACTTACAGGGTAAAAGGGTAATTGGAGCTGACGGTAATGAATCCATAAACGATATGTTCCACGAAAATACAATGCTACAATCAGAGCTGAATAATCTTCGCACACGGGTTAAAGCCATGCAGGAAACTATAGATACATTGAGCCGAGAGAAGATCGAACTCCTAACGGAGAAAACTACAGGTCTGTGGTGTACCTCAGGTGGAGATGTAGATGTAACAGAAATGGTGCAAGCTTATTTAAAAGAAATCGAAGAGCTCAGGGTTAAATTATTGGAGTCAGATTACATGTGCCAAGATCTGAGGAAGCAACTGAATAAAATGCAGTCCAATAGAATGGTGCATTCCTCTATGAGTTCCGGTAACTACAAACAATATATAAAGGGGCTAACAAAATTTACTAGCTTGCAAGCACTCACAAATTAGGTATTAATTTTGTGAAAGTGTCTATGGATTTGCTATAGAATTTAGAGCAGTGATACTTCAAGGTATTTGAACACAGTTGGTGCAGACTCTGACCGTACAAAACAATTTTCATATCACTACTGTTTTAATACCATTGGTGTTTACATACAATGCGTGCGCGAAACTTGTCAAAGTCTTTATGAAACTTCAAGAGAACTGTCATATAAGTTTGATACCTTATTTGAGAGTGATTGCTAACTAGCAAATTTTATATCCTATTTATGATACCAGACACAATTTCTACATTTTATAACTGTCCTAAGATCTGAGAAATCTTTAATTTTAATTATTTTTAAATTAATTTTAGATTTTATAAGTAATTCATCAGTTATTGAAGAAGCGAAGAAGGAATTGCAGAAAGAAATTGATATTTTAAGTCAATCTATGAGACACGAGACACCTGATGATGATTTGGAAGCTGATAATGAAAAAGACAATAGCAGTGATGAAAAAGACCATAACGATGGTTCTGGTTCTGATACAGACACAGATGAAAAAGGTATTGAAATATTATTATTAATTAATTGTATTTTTGTTTTTATAACGTAAATTTATGTACCTTTTATAGATAATTTGGGAACAGAATTAGCAGAGCTTTCTGCGGATATAAATATGAAACAAAAACTAATCGAAGAGTTAGAACTATCACAAAAACGGTTACAACTTATGAAACAACATTATGAAGATAAACTCTTACAATTACAAGTGAAAATAAAAGACACAGAAAATGAGCGAGATAAAGTTTTGACGTCATTTTCTGCGACGCATACATCTGAACCTATAGAAAAAATAAGGAAAGTAAGAGATCAGTATGAACATAAGTTATCAGAAATGCAAAAAGAACTCAAGCGATTACAGGCAGCTAAAAAGGAGCATGCTAGACTATTGCGTAATCAAACCCAACATGAAAACCAGTTACGAGCACTTAAAAATGATTTAGGTGACATGAAACGCACTAAGGTTAGTTTTATTTAATATTTTATTTTATTTTTTTATAACCTTTATTATATTTTCACAGGTAAAATTAATCAACCAAATGAAAGAAGAGACTGTACGTCACAAGGAAGCTGAAACAAGACGGTTACAAGAAATAGCACAGCTTCGAAAAAAATCGTTGAAAAATGCAAACATGATTCGATCGCTAGAATCAGAACGCAAGCTCAAGGAACAAGTATTAAAAAGAAAACAAGAAGAAGTCAATGCACTCAGACGATTTAACAGGAGTCAACTTAGTCATAGAGCTGCGGGACATCTTAAACCTCGTAAGTGTTTTATCACTCAATATTCTATCATGTTTCTTCAATAATTTCAAATATTTCGCAATAAAATTTTGTAAATCAGTCGTTTTTAATTCTCAATTATTAGGCTTTGTAAATTACTACTGGCTACCCAGTAATTGAGAAAAGAATCAAAGGGAATGAAATACCATTATGTTTTATTCCAAAATCTGAACGTAAAATATTTAGCAAATTTTTAATCTGAATGACGTTACCGGATTCAGATGGAATCAATAATGAAAATTGTCAACTAAAAAATAGGTTGGCAGAACTACAAAACTTCTTCAGACTGTTTGGAAGTAATAAACAATAATTGAACGTAGTGAAAGTATTGATGGTGAATACACAATTTTACAGAAACCGAAATGAAATGTCTAAATTTTATTTCTTTAGATTACTTTTTCAATTACTGAGTACATATAGATTAAGATTTAAAGTTAAGCTATTTGAAATTAAATTATCGCATAATATTAAAGTATAGGGTTAATAATATTTTTGTTTGTACATGAGTTACATGGATATTTAGCACTAAGAAATACATAATTAAAATAAATAAATAAATTATATTTATTTATAGAAATGTATAAATATGTTCTGCCGGCCCTGGCACTAAGAAATACATCAAAACAATACACATTAAGTTATAGTGAAAAAATTAAAATAAATAAATAAATGTAATATAATTTAACATTATAAAACTGTCCCATAACTTTTTAATTTGTGTTTTTCATAAATATTTGCATATTGACAATATACATTGTACAAAGCTAATAAAATTGATATTTATGTAATATAATTGTGACAACTGCAATTAACCATTGTAGAAACTAATTAATATATTTAATAATCTTACCTTTTCAAAAAGATACACTGTGTACTCAAGTTTGGCTGCTACTTATTGACACAGAACTATCTAACTAATAGTTTTAAACACAATTTGTCTTTTTATTACACTAAAACACAGTACTTTTGAACGAAAAAAGTCGGAAAATCAAATTTGGCTGAATTAGAACTGACAATTAAATTCACTCACACCCTCTGACGAGAAATCAACAACATTAACAAAGATAAGATGGCGCCGTTTTTAAATTCAAAATAAATAATAAAATATTATTATGTAATACATAGTAATAATACAATACCATTAACTAATATTATTATTTTTAGTTCAACCATTTTCATCTAAAGAAGCAAACAAATAATGGCGTACAATATAATTTTTTCTATTGTATGTATGCCATTTTTTGTTTGGTTAACCCAATCGTGCCCGACGTGACATACATGTCACAGAGCGCTTTTCTTAAGATTTTGCGTTGCTGTTAAATTATTTAAAGTCCAATAAGTTTGAAATACTTATTCTCGACTGTTGGACTAAATACATCAACAATGCAAACACCAACGTTCTATCTGTCTTTCAACAATAATTGTACAACAATGAAGTTAGGTGTATTATTTACAGATACAAAAACGAGAGATATTTTCTTCTTAGTATTATTCCATTTTGTTATTATTAGTTGAATTTTTTTAATTTTTACAGTTTTTAGTAGAGAATTGTATGTAGTTTAGTATTATGTATCTAGTTTTTATAAATTTTTGAATTTACAATGGTTAAATTAGTCTTGAACAATGGTGTAACGTATATGTCACGCTGGGCACATCGCTAGTCAACGCACATGTGATCGTTTTTTGCAAATATTTTACATTTTTATATTTTTTGAGGTGTTTTTGTCTTGTAATTTTATCTTTTAATATTTTCTTTGAAAGTATTTCATCTACCCCTATCAGGCCCAGCAACAGAAATTTTGGGGCCCATAACTTTTGTAGTTTTTTTTTGTCGATACAGCGTCGTCGTGCTAGTTCATGACTGATTTTGTTTAACATTATTATATTTCAAATGATGGTCTCAAAGTCTAGGGTCCCATATAGCTGTACCCCTAGTCCCCTCTTGTCACCGGGCCTGATTCATATAAATAATGACCGAAAAAATTATTTACATTCTAACTTCTTCGTTGATCGCACGTAAGATTTTATAATCTTTCTTTGCATATAATTAATCTATACGAGATTATCATACATAGATACAATATAGGCTATAGGTAAGATAAGTGGGCTCTCACACCGGAGCAATATAGCAATATAGCAATATAGTACAAATTAGAAACTAGCAATATAGCGATATGATATTGTTTTGGTGTGAAACAATATGTCCGATTCAATGTATATTGACAGATAGCAATAATATCACTAGTTATAAGTTGCTTGTTTCTATATAGCAATATAGCAACACAGCAACACAGCAATAAAGTAACAACGAATTAGCAACTAGCAATATAGCGATATGATATTGCTTTGGTGTGAGACAATATGTCCGATTCAATGTATATTGACCGATAGCAATAACATCGCTAGTTATAAGTTGCTAGTTTCTATATTGCTAAATTGCTCCGATGTGAGAGCCCACTAAGAGTTAAAAATCTCTGTATATATTAAAATTAGATATATTACAGAGGTAATACTTTACGAGACGCTCTTTATATACTAGATCTCGTTGATGCAAATACTATATTGAACCACCGGATCCAAACGAAACCTCTGACGTAAACCCTAAATCAGGAGACGGTGGCGGTACTGTGGATAATTTGAGCGCTAAAAAAAGGGGGGGGGGGGTCATGGCTCCACCCGTATGGTTGTAATTAGCGAGGAGCCAAATGGTTATATCATATAATTATATGATATAACCATTTGTATTTATGTATAATATATGTTATATGTAAATGGCCCCCTCTAAAAAAAATTAGAACCCCCTAAAAATCCTGGTTACGCTACTGCTCATTCAACAAGAAATATTGATATGTATTTTTATATGTTATTTAGTATGAATATTATTATTATCACTTATTTTTTATGAATATGTTACATATTTATTTTGTAACTGTAGAAGATGTAGATTTATAATTTTTTTTGTCATGAACAAATAATATAAATAATAATTAATGTCAATAAATATCTATCTTATACAATTAAATAAAATATAATAATGCAAAATGTATGAGTTATTCAAAAATCACTAAGAACTTATAACATACCGATTGACTAGCTTTGTGCCCAGCGTAACATATATGTCACAGCGATTATTTCTGAAAATATAAGTATCACAACTAAATTCCTGTTGAGTTTTATGATACGTAGGTCAATATGAATTGATGACAGAAAAATCAGCAATTTTGGAGAAAAAATAAACCTCGGGCACGATAGGGTTAAGCTATGTATTTGTAATTAAATTATCGTATAATATTAAAGTATAGGGTTAATAATATTTTTGTTTGTACATGAGTTACATGGATATTTAGCACTAAGAAATACATAATTAAAATAAATAAATAAATTATATTTATTTATAGAAAGGTATAAATATGTTCTGCCGGCCCTGGCACTAAGGAATACATCAAAACAATACACATGAAGTTATAGTGAAAAAATTAAAATAAATAAATAAATGTAATATAATTTAACATTATAAAACTGTCCCATAACTTTTTAATTTGTGTTTTTCATAAATATTTGCATATTGACAATATACATTGTACAAAGCTAATAAAATTGATATTTATGTAATATAATTGTGACAACTGCAATTAACCATTGTAGAAACTAATTAATATATTTAATAATCTTACCTTTTCAAAAAGATGCACTGTGTACTCAAGTTTGGCTGCTACTTATTGACACAGAACTATCTAACTAATAGTTTTAAACACAATTTGTCTTTTTATTACACTAAAACACAGTACTTTTGAAAGAAAAAAGTCGGAAAATCAAATTTGGCTGAATTAGAACTGACAATTAAATTCACTCACACCCTCTGGCGAGAAATCAACAACATTAACAAAGATAAGATGGCGCCAATTTTAAATTCAAAATAAATAATAAAATATTATTATGTAATACATAGTAATAATTAATAATACAATACTATTAACTAATATTATTATCTTTAGTTCAACCATTTTCATCTAAAGAAGCAAACAAATAATGGCGTACAATATAATTTTTTCTATTGTATGTATGCCATTTTTTGTTTGGTCAAGCTATTTATTTGTAATTAAATTATCGTATAATATTAAAGTATAGGGTTAATAATATTTTTGTTTGTACATGGATATTTAGCATTAAGAAATACATCAAAACAATACGTATTATTTATAGCGAGGAAATTAAAATAAATAAATAAACGATATATTTTAATAGATTTGCTAACTAATATTATTATCTTTAGCTCAACCATTTTCACCTAAAGAAGCAAACAAAAAATGGCATACAATAGAAAAAAATATTAATAAAGTTGTATTGAAAAAACAAGTAGTCGCATGTCAAGAAAGAGATATGAATCGACTTTTACAAAGACGTGAGACTTTGAGTAGAGATTTAGAGCGGTTAAGGCAGCAAAAAGAGGCAGTTTCTGTTACGGGTAATAGTGAAATGAATGAAATTGATGCAGAAATAGAAAGTGCTAAAAGCGAGCTTGCTTATGTTCAAGATAGTATTACAGAAGTACAAAATAATATAATGGAGGTTGAAGACACAAAAGTAAGCACCTATAGATTGTTTAAATCTTGATAGGTACTAAAATTAATACATTATTTGTTTTGTAGGAAAATTCTGAAATAGCTGATATTCAGTCGTTGGCAAGTTCAATATATAATGTAGAAGAAGCAAGATATTTAATAGAAAAATTATTTAATATGGCTTTAACGCAAAGCTACAACGCAGCTCAAAGAGATTTGAAAGTGCAAGAAAAGGAAACAGAATTAGATCAAGTAGGTCGATCTTGAAATTTAATTAATTTTAACTAGAATAATGCGGAATAAATTCATAATTATTTTGACATTTTACAGATGAAACAAGATCACAATATCGTTAACCAGCTTTTAGAATATATGATGCAGCAATCAAAAGCGCAACAAATTAGTATTAATACAAGCGTTTCTAGTAACAATACAAATGAATCGGACACTAGTTCAAACAGTAGCAGGTCTACCTCCCCCGTTCCAAGGTAAATTATAAATTCACACTTCATATACACTAAAATCATAATAATTTAATTATTTTAGTAGTGTTTCGAACAAAAGCAAAGACAAAGATGCAGGAACAAAAACAAAAGTGCGAAAACGTATGGCAGTACCTAGAGAATTGTTATTCGGAACACCAAAAGAAAATAATGAAACGTTCGTAATGACACAATCACAAGATCCCGATGCACTTAGGCACCTGCTGCAGAACCCTATTGTTCGTGTACCCAGTGCTCCAGGATCTTTAAAGTAGGTTTATAAATTTATCATCAATATTTAATTGTTACAACGGATGTTTATTTTTGCAGGGGACTATTGCCTTTGCGGACAAATACACAAATAGATCTCAGAAAGCCTTCTCCGGTTATGAGTTTTAAGTTAACATCTGAAAATAAAGACGGAAGAATATCACCACGGTCTTCTGGAAAGTATTCGTCCGTATTTCAACCAATGACTGCCAAACATGGCTCAGTGTAAGTAAAAAGATTGTTTGTTTTTTTTTATAAAAAAACATTATGAAATC
Source organism: Sialis lutaria (assembly GCA_949319165.1). NCBI lineage: Eukaryota > Metazoa > Arthropoda > Insecta > Megaloptera > Sialidae > Sialis > Sialis lutaria. The sequence goes on along the minus strand of OX439245.1, from coordinate 7,044,362 downwards.
ATATTTCATGCCATGAATTTTATTTGACGATCAACTTTTAAAACATCATATGTATTTCCGATTTGTTTCAGTGGGTTCCATCTATACAAGAATAGCTAATATCACATCAGAAATAAAAAGCGATTAACGCAAACATAACATTTACCTGATGTCTATTAACTATTTTAAATTAAAAAAAAAAAACCATTCCTGTTATTTAATATTTTTTATTTAATTATTTAAAAGAATTAATGTTTAAACTAACATCAACTAATAAAACTTAACCCTACTAGCAGCTAGCTTGTTTTTGGTTACATACTAATAAACTAACGACCCTTTCCTGGCTTTACATCGTAGGGAACAAGGACTTGATGCTGCCCCAAGTCCCCCCGGATCACCTTTAATGCTGAGACGTACCAACAGTATCAGAGAAGATAATGTTTTCTCAAGACTTGCTGCGCCTTTGACGGAAACACATAGGCAGAAAGGGTTTATATCTCCGTATACTGGAAGGGTAAGGTAATCCTTAAATAATTAATTTTCTATCTAATAAATCTATCGATCTATTTCAGATGCAAGCAAGATCCCCTTTACAATGCATGCAAGTTGCTGAAGGTCATAGTAGCGGAGTACTGTGTGTTAGCGCAACAGATCAGTTACTGTTGTCGGGTTCGGTTGATAGAACAGCTCGCCTCTGGGACCTGACTACAGGCGTGGAGCTAGCTACATTACACGGACATCCGAATAACGTGATCGCCGTCAGCTGCAATCGGACTGGTTCAACGGCCCTGACTGCATCAGCTTCATTTGTAAAACTTTGGGACTTGCGGGCATCTTCACATCATTGTGTAGCAGTTTTATGGTACATATTGTTAAAACAATTATAACAAACAGATCTGACTGAATACGAAGTTTGATTAACTGGATTTACTAAGATTAATTTTGATCAGATCTGTTCGTTTTTTACCAGGAACAATTTTTTTTATAATTAATTAATTATTATTTTTTAATTAGTTCATCTGGATCATCACAGCCTGGTTCATACTTGGCATTCGTATCAAGTCGAAATGCTCAACTACCGATTGGAGAATCTCAAATCAACGATGTGGTATTCAACCATTCCGGACAATACGTATACACAGCTTCAGCCGAAAAAGTCAAGCTCTGGGATCTGAGAAAGTAAATAAATAACAATCAAATAAGAAAACACATAAAATCATATATGAAACTTATCTTTTTTCAGGTTATCCATTATCGGTAAGCTGTCTGGAGCCCATCAAGCTGCCGTCATGTGTCTAGCGGTAAAACAGTTGCCCAACGGTGACGATATGGTAATAACAGGTTCCAAAGACCACTACGTTAAAGTATTTAAAATGAATCCAAACCAAGGCGGTACGGTTACGCCTAGTGTCAATCTTGAACCTCCGCATTACGACGGAATACAAAGTCTGGCTTTAGGAGACGGCGTATTGTTTTCTGGATCCAGAGACATGTGCATTAAGAAGTGGGACTTGGAGAGAGAAGAACTTGTACAGGTTAGTTTCAAATATTAATAATTGGAATCTATAATTTCATATGATCTTCTTTTTCAGTCGACGAATAATGCCCATAAAGGTTGGGTTTGTGGACTAGTATTGGTCCGAGGGGGAGCTTTATTGGCTTCAGGTTGCCGTGCTGGACACTTGCGACTTTGGGATTCAAGTACTTGCGATCCATTGGCCGATATTAAAGCCCATAATGCCGCTATTAATGCTATATCTGCGAATTCTACGCAGATATTTACAGCCTCTAAGTAAGTATCTTTGCTTTATCGTATTTATTTAGTTTCTTTGAATTATATATTCATGTAAATTATAAATAGCACTAGTAGTTAATATAATAATTTGAACAATATTCTCTATTGAATTATTTTTATTTTATTTAAAATATTTTTATTTTGATCTTTTGTTCAATCTCAGTTAACGGGTTTTGTTTTCGAATTAATATTTATTTTACGTTATACATTAATATTATTTTGCAGTTAAAATTCTTTTGCGGTGTACTATTATTTAAAAAGATATTATTTGTTATTTATGTGTTTTTTTAAGTTCAAAGTAAACATGTATGAATATTGTTAGTTTTTTCATCTCCGTGTGTTTTTTAAATTTTAAGAAAACCATATCTTCACGCGAATATAATATTTGTTTCACAGTGACGGTGATATCAAGATATGGAGGGTCGCATTAGGAATGTATAGTTAATTACAAAAAAATACAGCTTTATATTTATTGTTTTTATTTTTCGCTTTTATAAAGCACGCAATACGTTTTATTAATAATACATGTTATATTAAATTAAAATTAAAATATATTTGTTTATTATATTTTTTCCAAATGCTATTTCATCATTTCACTATTAATTTTGCAAATATACTCGTCGTTATTGATTAATACAGAATAAACCTGATTAAAATAAAATATAAATAGAGTTTGCAAATTGATATTGATAGGGTTCATTCTGTATTTTTGTCTTTTTTGTTTTGTTGTATAATAGATCAGTGTGAATTATAATTTATCGTTACTGCTATTTTTTTTCAAAATAAAATATAAAACTACATAAAAACTAATAGCATTAATGACTTAAAACAGATGCAAAACCGATGTCTGATATTATAAATATAAAGACACTTTTTGGTTTTAATTTATAATACCAGATATTATACTTAGCTTTAACTATGTCGCAGCTTAATTATTATAATGCATGTTATAACCACTGTGCTTGTTAGACAAATCGCCAATCGCTTACATACACATATACTATCCGTAAACTCCTGTCCACCTTTGTAACATTTTGTTTGTTTCGAAATGCAACTAGCGACAGCAAAATAAAAGTATGGAAAATGAACGAACGAGTTTTGGGAACATGACAACAATCGTCCGAGACAAATACATGCTGGTGTCGTCTTGCTTTCTGGTTGACAGTTTGTATCGTCGTCATGTACAAAATAGCATCCATTATATTCCTTGCACTTTCGTACATTATACAGCGTATCAATTCCATTCTATGTATTAGTTTGTATAAAACGTTGCATACAAATACTGTTATATTTTGACATCATGTGTACCATTAGCATGTATTATATACAATAATTTTTAATGATATTTGCAAACATTGAAGTTTATTTACAGATTAATGTAGAAACGGTCTTCAAAATTTTAAATTAAAATTTTCAGAGGGGCGAATCATGTAACTATAATTTTCCCCTCCCTCGCTCTTTTTGGGACCCTTTTTTAATATTTTAGAAAAGCATAAGAGAAGAAATAAATACTTAATGGGAAAATATTTTTATTTTTAACAACCTCTAAAACAGGGGTTGGGGAACCCTTTTTTCAAATTTATTATTTAAAAAATAATTAATGTAAAATTTGATTACTGATTAAATTTTTTTATTTTTAATTACTGTGAACCATAATTATTTTAGCTCACTTTGGGCCCCGGTGTAAAAATAGTTTTAATCAAATTCTTTAGTGTCATAATGATTTTTAAAATTAATTTTGTGCAGCCATAGAAAAAAAACTGAGTAACTTTTTTCTGAAAAGTTTTTCAATATACTACATATTTTGAATAGGGTATTTGACTAAATTTTAAATTATATTGTAAATTGTGCGTATGTATATAATATATACTTTAGTATTTTTTTCCAAAATAATGCCTAAAAAACGCTGAAAATAATATTTTTCTATTCAAATGGAAAAATTCCCGCCAAAACGCGCGTTCAAAGTCACGTGGTATACGTGACGTAACTGTTTACTCAACAAACTGAAATCAACCAATAGGGATCGAGTATTCTGAAGTTTTTAGTAATTAACTACGTCATACCAGATACAGTTCTGCTAGACGTGTTTGCGATCACGTGACAAATAGGTTAAGTATTACATTTTAAAATCAGGTTTATTATAAAAATATTAACTTATTTCACGTAAAAAACACTTGGTTGTAAATTACAGTAATATATACTACACTATTTAAAACATTTTAATTATTATTAATTTATTATTAATAGTTTCAAATACCCTATTTAAATACTTTTTGCGTTTTTTGGATTCTGTAGAATTTATAAAATATATTTCTCACGTTGCAAACAAATATTTTTTAGGGTAATACCAATACCCAAAGAAGTTCCTCAACCCAAACTCTAAGTAAACTATATATGTTAAAAGTTATTGTATATTTTTATTGTGATGTGAATTATACATTATACATAGTATAAAAATATGTAATTGGGGTGTACTCAAACTGGTCTAAGTAAGTCTAGATACATGATTGAATAAGGAGTTTTAATTTTTTATATTTAAAATTATAATTATTATTTGTATTAAATTGGGCATTTATCTTGCCAATTAACCCTTAATATAAGGTTGTGATAAATTTTATACAGGGCTCTAAATATTTTTAAAATATAATCAGCGATATTAAATTATAAAGATGTTAGGTATACATAAATTAATTTTCTTTGTAATAACTACATATTGTACGTACCATGAAAGAAGACCGGTGCGGCAAGGGAAGGAAATTCGAACTGACGTAAGTCCATTGGCGTAGTCAAACACACATATATTTATAGAATATATGAATTTTAAATTACCATAAAAAATTTGATCAACCGATTCATTACTCGATAGAACGCCGCACATCTAACACTACAACTTAAGCGATCTACTATGGCATTTAGTATAAAGAGAGCGGCACACAAAAATACTATATTTGAACAAACTATGGAACATTTCAAGTAAGAAACTTCATATGCATAGTGACGTGATTATATTTCTAAACCCGGTCTTCTTTCATGGTATGGCTAATACATACATTTACCTTACAGTATAATGAGGTACATATCGTCCATTAAGTAAATAATACCAAAACATTTTTTTAAATCAGACCCTGAATTATTTTACGTAGATTTACTATTAAATAAAATTAGTGAATTAAAAACACATGCCCAAATTAAGACAAATATTTGGTTTAAATAAAATATTTTATTTGTTTAATAGATAGATACTAAAAACAATGTCAAATACCAAATTATTATTTTTTTTATAATGTTTGTTATTATTTATTAATGTTATTTTATAAATCTATTTATTATTAAAATTAATTGAGTCATATATATTCTTTACAACTAAAAACCAAAATATAATATAATATTATTGTTACTCCCCACTATTCGTAAATAAACAAAAAATTAATCTTTACTAAAATTTCAAATAATCTCACGGAAATCAAATTTTGGTATTCGCGGTTTCCGAAAATGCAAGAATTCTAGCGAATAGTAGGTTTCTTTCTACTATATTGTGCTTTTTTATTGTATGCTAATGGAATTTCAAATATTGATATTAAAAGAAAAATATCACAAATTACTAAACATTATTAGTAGAGGGGTCAAATATGTAAAATGCAATTATATAGATTTGTTTAATAATTATATTTATAATGATTTGGGGTCATAAATGACCCTAACCACTGATTAGTGACCTCTTAGAGAAATAGTTTTTAATTTAGTTATTATTATTAACAAACATTGCATTTAAAGAGAAAAGTATTAAAATAATCATTAAAATTTTATTCTCAGGTATTTTAAGAACAGTCACATACTATATTAATTTCTTTTTTTTATATATCATAGTATAACATAAATATATTTTATGAAAAAGTTTTAATAAATATTTAACTAAAATCATTAAGAAAATTAAAATGCAAGTAATACAAAATTGGAATAAAATAAATACATGGGTTAAAATTTAAATTGGCGCAACGAAATATTTCGAGACTTCTGGGTAAAAGTTTTGAAGAAGAAATAAAATCGCATTGTTTATTTTTGATTTGGTGGACGGTTTCAATGTCAATTGAAGATTAATTTTTTATGTAGAGTTTTATTGCACCATAATTACAAACACTTTTTATCTGAAACATTTTTTATCGGGCTTCATAAAAATATAAGACTTTCATTCATTAATTTGGAACTTTTCAGTATTCACATTTTATTTACTGAATACTTAATACTTACCGACTTTATTCATTTACAGATATCTCGAAAAGTTTAATGAACTTTGAAAACCTTTTCTAAATAAAAAATATCAGTTTTCTTCGAAATTCCTACTTAACCCTTTCGCTACTATACGCTCGTAAAGATACGTTTTTCAAAATAATTTTTATATGCTACTCCTGTACATTTACGTTTCTAGTGTTTAAGGGGGTAGCCTATTTTCAATGATTGTTTGTGAAAAAACTACACATGATATTGAGGAACGGTTTTCTGTATTTTATTAGCACATTCTTAGATTTAAAAAAAATACGTCGAAACAATTGTTTTTTCAAAATCGCAATCTTAGAGCGTCCTTGAACACGCCTACGCAAAAACGTCACAATCGTCTTTGTGTCACGATTTCGCCAATTTGGTTTCTTGAAACAAAAAAACGAAAAAATGTATTTAATTGTTATCAAGTGGGCTGGGTCTGAACACAAGCTTTTTGAAAAATATCCAAATCTTTTCGGGCTGAAAAGGGCTGTAAAAATAAATAAAAAAAACTTTTTTTTTACAAAATTTTTGAAAAACATGACTTTTGGGGAAACACGTTTAAACATATATATATGATGTGGACTAACGTGTTTCCGGTCAAACCTATCACAGGACAAATTTATAGTAACGCCTAGATTCGAAATATGCAAAAAAAACTATTTTTTTTAAACTTTGAAGGTATACGACCCCCTTAATAACTAGCACATGCGGTTGTGTTCAGTTTTCCTAACTCCGCAGCGAAAGGGTTAAAAAAGAAAGGACCTTCAATTGATTAAATCAAAAATAAATTATGCTATTTTGTTTTTTCTTTAAAGCCTTATAAGTTTTATCTATATTTTTTTTAAATGCATAACACTCGAAGATATTTCATTGTGTCAACTTAAATTTTACACGATGACTTTATAGGTATAACATTTTTTATTACTTAATACAATAATTTTTACTATGTTTTTATTTAAAGCTTATAATTTAACAATTACAAGGGAACACCTTTTTATGATTTTAATTTATAGTATAATGATAAAGTGATAATATGTATCTATAAAAAAGTTAGTTATTAGAAATAAAAGACTTTTAGAATTTGTAATAAAGTTGTAACTGAAATTTTTTTATATATAATATATTTTCTAGATTTTAATAACTGTTACCTGCATTTTAAACTTTTAAATCTAACGGTAACAAAGTACTGAAAATATTTATAGTTTTCCTGTATTTAAAAATGGTTTATCAAAAATAACGTGAAATAATAAAAATAATAATTTAAATGCAAGAAAACTATAATGTCTTATTTTAATTTGGGTGATTTTTATTATTTATTTATTTAAATATGTATACGTAAATTTTATTTGAATTAAAAATTGTTATATTTTTGATTTTTTACAAACTATTGTAAATTTATAACTATCAATTTTCAGTATTTATTTGAATTTGTATTAAAGGAAGTATTTATTTCAATTTTAAAACAATAATTTTGCGATAAAATTATAATACATACAAATTTTCTTTTGATAATAGAGTATTGAAATGCATAACTATGAAAAAGTAAAAACAATTAAAATACAAACAATGTCAATATAATTAAATAATTTTATTGTTAATTGTATTTAACAGCGCATTTTATTTTTTATTAAAAACATTAGTAGTTACGCATGTGTATTTTTTTCTATACTTAAATTATTTATCTAGATTATCTTAAGTTCAAAAAGGTAAGTACGTACATTATCCTATTAATTTTGCATTAATTATAATTTAATGTACGTAGCAGGTAGGGTAGTGACAAAAATGTTACGTATTAAGAAATTTATGAAAACTATGTTTTAAATTATACATACCTACTGGAAAACATTGAAAATTCGCGGCACTTTATTAATTTAAATCTTTTTGATTTTTAACTCCCTGCCTGATCCAATGCAGGATTTACTAATAAGCACGTGTGTAAAGTGCAGTGGCGCGTTAGCCTATTGGTAAAAGGGGCGATTACTTGGGGCCCCAAACCATAGACATAGAACATGAACCACGTATCTGACTCAAAAACAGAATCGTGTCAAGGATGATGATGGAAGATAGTTTAGGATATACTTGTCCTTATTTAAAAAGGAATATCTACATTTTTCATTCTTCTTAGAAAAGAGATAGATATTTCCTAATCTCCACCGCATCTCTATCACTGTTTTAAAGAAATGTTACACCATTATGTAAATATACTCTATGTCTATGCCAATCTTTAATAAACTAAGGACTTCAGATTACCTGTATGAGGATATAATAAAATGGGTTCTTTTTAATTGCATTGTATATTCGATAGTATCCACTTAAATTTTAATACTTTTTTTTAATGCTTAAGACGAATATTTAATCGTTTTAAAATATACATAGAAAATCACAAAAATTACATTATTAGAAATATCAAAGCTATTTGGGCCAAAGGAAGAATGTTAGTAGCTAGGTTAGGTAAAAATATAGAAAATCAAAATAAATAGGTAAGTACATAAAAAATATGCAATTTTTAAATCTGACATATTCAAATTTAGGTCAAGTGAAAACTATTATTTTTTTAGTGCAAAGTATTTATTTTCAGTGGAAACTATTGATTTTTAAATTAATATAATTTGTTTTAAATTGAATATATTCGTTTAATGTTGAATAATTAATTAAAAAACGATTAAATATAAAGTGTTTATTATTAAAAAAAAGTACAATGAAATACAGGCCTAATAAATTTTGTTTATCCATCCATGTACTATTGTATTCTGTTGTGGAATTTTTCGTAAAATTTTCGTTATAATTGTGATGTTTTTTTTTTAATTTATTATATTTTTTGTTAAAGAGTTCTGTGCATTGGCGCCGACTTTTCATTATTACTATTATAAACAAGTGACATATATCGTTGTAAAGTAGATTAAAAAACATGTACAAATACGCCATAGCCAAATTAGTGGCCCACAAGAAAAACTAAAGTTAGGGCTTGTAACTCGGAAACAAAAAGTGAGAAAATTCTGCGCCCTTAATTTTGTTTTAGCATATATTTTAAGAATTTATTATGTTTTTTGTTCCAAATAGAAATACGGCCAGGAAAGTCATAAAAATGGATTTCAGTACAATAGCTGCAGCCTGCAGCAATGCCATTTTGTTTTTAAATAATAAATAAAAACATTTTTTGATTACCTTTCTACATAATACATGTTACAATAATGTATCAAAACTTATACCTTTTTTTAAATCGAGAAAATGGTCCTTAATTTTGCGCTCACAAGATATTACCCCGCCCCCCCTTTAAATAATTACATAAATCTATACTTTACAGCATTCTTAATTTTCAAATAAATCATACAGTTTTTTAAATCTTTTTTTATCATTTTTCTATTTGTTAACATTCTATTTACATCAACTGCTTTTAACAAGCGTATTACAGATTACAGCCGAATTTCAAAATTTATTTTCTTAAATACGAGTTAGTAAAAAAATATGAAATATCAGTATTTCATTTTTGACATATATTCGATATCGATAGATTTTTGATAACAAAACCAGAAAATACCTATCGCTTAGGACAGTGGTCCCCAACCTTATTGTACCTAAGAGTACATTCTAGAATACCGGTTGGGCGGCGGGCACCATTTATTTTTTCAAGATGCCTACATCAAAATCGCGATTTTGATTCAGACACTCAGGCGTTTCTCACGCCTAAACTAAAAAAGTCAGACATATGCTCTCGCTGACTTTTCGATGGAAAAGTTTGTAATCTACAAAAAGGTTCACAGTCATTTTTTCATATATTTCTTAGTTCCTACGTAAGCCGTGACTGGTAAAAATGATATTCTTAAAACCTTAATCATTGTTTATATATTGTTGAACGAATTTGTGCAATGTTTGATATATGCACAAATGTTTTTTATTAACAAATCTACATCAACAAAATATTTTTAATTTATCTTTAGAATTAATGTAAGTGATTTTTGTAATTGCGTATTGCCAGAAAAAGATTAAATGGTTACATATTTTTCTGGCTGTACTATACGGTATACGTTAAAGAGAGAATAAATGTAAAATGATATAATATATTTATAAAAAAAAATTTTTTTTCAAATAAATACGCTTATATTTCTCTAATTAGTTACTGAAAATAAAAAAGAAATTACATGTAATTGAAAACTTATTTTTTTTATCGTTCACAGTCAGGGCACACGTAAAACAGTCGATGGGCACAATGGTGCCCACGGGCATAGGGTTGGAGACCACTGGCTTAGGGCTTAGGAACTTAAATATTTTACCTGAAATTCACCTTTATAGATATAAGAGTTATGCAGATAATTGAATTAAAATAAAAAAAAGTTTAACACCTATCCCTCTATTAGGGGTTGAATCAGCTAACATAAAATAAACTAGCCCCTAAATTTCACGTTTCCAGGAGATTTGATTTGGTTGTTGGTAAGTCAGTCTTTCAGGACTTTTTTTTATTCATGTAATTACATATATGAAATATACATACAGTGCCTTCCAAAAGTTCGACGCTACCTAAATAAGGTTTGAAATATAGGATTGAAATTTATAGAAATGTAATGGGATGATCACCAAGTCTATTATTTAACCACAAAAATACCCACCGGCATATCCCCGGAAGGCGGAGGGAGAGGGGAGCAAAGAAATGTTTATTTTAGTAAATTTCTGAAAATTAAAAAAACAGAAGAGTTTAATTTTTTGACTCAATGATGACACGATTTGCTGATAAACGTCAGTTTTTCATCTAGATTTGTGTTTGTCATTTTATAACATTTTTGAAAATACAATATAAATGTTCAATTAATCATAACTCGTCGAATTTTTTTTTACAGAATACGGCGATCCCGCGTTGTTTTTGTCTCGGTAAACCCTTTCGAACGAGCTCTCACTCAATCCCATGTGCCATTTAAGATTTCTTCCCCTTCCCCGCCATCCGGGGATATTGCATCTCTATAAAATTCAATCCTATGTTTCAAACCGTTCAAAAGTTATTTAGGTGTCCCCGAACTTTTGGAAGGCACTGTATATTATATAGTATAAGTAAGTATAGTGAAGCCGATTTTTTTAATTCCGGATTTTGATGAAATTATCCATTTTGACCTTTCCTGAATCCATTCTGATTATTTTCGCTATATCTGTGTGTCCGTCTGTCTGTAAGCGCTGTAACTCTAATACAACAAATCGTAGATGGGTAGAATTTTATATTTAAGATTAATTTTTGAAACAATCTGATATCAATTAGCAGATATTTTTTAACAGTGCATAATCGCCTGTACCCTATCCTGTTACAAAATTTTGTCAAGTATTTTTGCCAAATTTAACAATGAAACCTGATTTAATTTCAAGATAACCAATTTGTTTATAGGTAAAATATTTGCAAATAACTGTCTATGAGATAGTGATAACAAAAATTAAAATCAAAGGTTGTTTTATTTGTATTTTTTTTTTTATTAAAACGAAATAGCGTCAGTAGACGCTCTCAACTTATTAGTACTTTAGTCTAACGAAGCGACGTCATATTGAAAGTTGATAAATTCTTTTCACATTAAAGTTAACAATAAGTCGCGCGTGTGCTCAGTAAGATAATTTAAATCGGCTCTTTCCAAATGGCCAATTCAATGTATTCGGATTTGAATTTTTCGTTCCTTTATTTTTGTCTGCATGTAGTTATGGCACGATAAATTAAAAAAATAGTTTCGGGTTTTTCAATTGTGATTTTTTTTGTTTTGAAAAGAGTGAGAAAAGTTTCATGAAATACGATTGAATTTAAGTTTAAAGTGGCCGTTTTGTAAAGAAAAAGAAGAAGAATAAAAAGATTTGTGAATTAATACTCAATAGTAAGTATAGTTTTATTCCATCGAACCAGGGACGTGAACCGGAATTTATTTATGGTTCAGGTTCGGTTCGGGTTCAATAATAATTTCCGGTTCGGGTTTAGGTAAAAGTTCAGAACGGTGCAAAATTTTTGGGTTCAAAAACCGTTATTTTTTTAGGTTCGGTTTCGGGTTCAAATTAAAAAATAAAAATAAATTACTATTTGAAAATAAAAAAGCTATCCTGCTGTGGGCTCACAAAACAATATGCATGCGGTATAAAATAAAAATCCATTAAAAACGGTACATTTTTAGATTTCTAATTGTCCAGTTGTATTAAAAAATGAAGTTATTCAAATTTCTATTAAATAAAATTTATTTTCGTCAATCATATTTGTAACAAATGTAGATTATTATATTTATTGTTTATAAATATAATAATATACATTTGTCAAAACAATGAAGGGACGAAGATACTGCTAGAAAAAATTAGCAAAAAATAAAAATACATTTTAAAGATTCAAATCTCTACTTTTCAGATTTTTTGCAAATTGAAAATAAATTTATTTTTACAAAATTATAGAATTTTAAAGCTAGCAAAAAATTGTAAATTTTTGTAGTGGACTTGAGAAGTCACATCAAACAGTGAAATTCAAACAAATTTTTAATTTGTACATTTTACAATCACTTTTTAAAACAATGGAGGAAAATTTATTTCTTGAGCCTTTAGAAAAAATATGGTTACCTGATATCCACGAAAAGGTTCAGGTTCAGGTTAGCTGACAATGAATATAGCGGTTCGGTTCGGGTTCAGGTTTATAAAAAATACGGGTTTATGGTTCAGGTTCGGGTTCAGGTTCAGGTCCCTGCATCAAATATTCAAATAAATGTACATTTCTTTGCAAAAATCTATATATCTCTTTATATATACCTATATAGTTTCAAGTGTTTTAGACAATGTATAGACAACGTATTTGAAACAATGTATAGGTTTATCAAAAACAATTAAAATCGTTTAGATTTCGAAATTATGTACTAACAAATAGAAAGATACGTTCAGTTCACATACATATTTGTTATCTTAAAAAAAATAACAAATAAAAAAATATATAGAATTTATTTTTTATTGTAATAATAGCGCATTGGACCCGGTGTTACCCGGGTTAATGTCCACAAAATCATAGTTACCTAAATTAATAAAATATTGAAACTGTAATTTATAGAATTTTTTTAAATCAATTGCTACCTACTATTTTTTATAAGCGGAAATACGACTTGATAAAGTGAAAACCGTATTAAAATCAGTTCAGTAGTTTTCGAGTTTACCTGTAATATGTAGAAAAATATAACAGAGGTAGGGATTTAAAAATAACTATTAAAAAACAAAATGAAAAAAACTTGGGCGTTTTGTTTTAATCTTGAAATTGAATAAAATGTCAAAAATGTAGTGTTTGTAAAACAGTATTTATGTATTCAAATAAAATGTATTAAATAATAAATTCAATTCTTTCCACTTTCATGAACACGGTTAGTGAAGTAACACTTTTTTAAACGAAGGTAATTTTTAATTGTATTCTGTTATAAATAAAGTAACACAAATACTTTCTGTTTTTATAATATTAAAAATATTTGTACATATAAATATATAATTATCATATTTTCACGTATGTTTAAAGAATATATTTTTACTCCCCCAAAAAATTAAAAATGTATCATGAATTGATAACCATTTTTCTTCTTTATTCATATAAGATAAAATTCTAATAAAAACAATGTCATTTTACTGAAATAAAACTTAACAATTCATAAGTACTATAGATAATAACAATAATAAGATATGTAAAGCACTTATCTTTTATCTAGGAAAAACATAATCCTTTTACCATGAACTATTTATAGGGTTTTCCCATTGACATACCTTGGGTTGCAAAAAACAAAATTAACCGGGATTAGTTAATCATTTGTTTTCAATCCATGATTAATGTTAATTCTAAATTCAATCTCAATTTGTAAATTAACATTTCACTAAATATGATAATTTTTTACCTTATTAAATGTATCATAACCACGATTGTTTTTTTAGAATTGGCGTAATGATGCTTTTAAAACAACTGATTAACTAATCGTGATTAATTTTCCTTTAAGCAACCCAAGGATAGAAACGTAAACTGTACGTATTCTACATTAACATGATTTATAAAATTTAATTCAGAAATAAATATTTTTTACACTCACGTCCAAATAAAGACAAGCATAAACCCAACGTTTTTTTGTGACTCTATATGAGATTTCCCATAATACAGATGAAAACAAAAATAAGTATTATATTGTACCCCTATTATTTCTAATTATTATCAGATTTATAAAAATATTATCTTTTAAGTTATTTTTCACTTGAATTATAATTTCCGCCAGTTTTGTTATTGTAATAGAAATAGGGTGAGATGGGGTCAGGCTGGAAACTTTTATCTAATTATTTTATCTGAAATATCGCTAAGCTATCTTGTCGTACCTATAAAAATATATTGTCACTTTTTGATCTTATTTTATCATTTTCTACAAAAGGATTATAATCATTTTTTATCATTTATAAACTGTTTGTCATTTAAATGGTTCTTGGGAAGTATTTTATTTATTTTTATATAAACTAAAATGAGATAAGAAGCGTGAAGAATAGGGTAGAGGTGTGAAATAAGAGAAAAAAGAAGATAATGTACTTTACCTATAATTGTAATATTCTTAGAAATTTCGTAATATTGTTGACTCAAGTTAATCGAATTGTTTACTAATTTACGTGATAGATAAAGCTATAATTGCGTCTTTAACGATTTAATAGCAAGGTTTCATTATTTATTGTTTACAGTGTTATAGAAATCGATTAATGAGATAACAGCCTCTTGAAAGACTGTAGCTCTATTTTGCAAAAACTTAAAACTACGTTAAAAATTCATATTTTAAATAATTTATAGTTTAACTTCATTGATTGAGAGCAAAAATAAAATATATTTTACACTAAATTGTTATCTTCCTTATTGTTAGTTAAATCTAAAAAAAAATGGCCCTGGATTTGCGTATACCTATGTATTGAATTTTTCTATTATAGATTTTTTCTAATCAGAATGAAAATTTGAGATAATTAATTATAATATTTAGTTGATCAATAATACTCAAAAACGATAAAAGCTTGAAAAGAAATGGTGTAATTACCCAAAATGATTGTTTTTATTTATATTTATATATTAATAGGTGAATATCAAAAATTATCGTACTTTTTTTGTATTTAAATAAAAGGAGGGGAATGAAACTTATATCATTCAAAAGGTAGATGTTGCCATTAAGTCAGGTAAAATATAGGTCGAATTTCGACCATTAAATTTGCATAGTACATTACTTTTTAATATTCTCCATTAATTTAATACTGCTTGTAGATATACATACATTTTTAGGTATTATACCGGGTGTCCCAGATAACTTTTCCAGCATGGGGATCTCAGTATCTATAAGAGATACAGGTTTGGTTAAATGAGATGAATTATTTGTAAGAAAGGGGTGACTATTACTACATAAAAAAATATTCATAATTCTATGTGGTTTAGGCGGTATACCCAAGAAACTGAAAATTCGGAATTTCTTTAAATGGCTATAACTTTTTTGTCAAAGTAGATAGGTATTTTTTGTAGACGGTTTCTCAAAGCACTTTTATGTGTAGAATCGATTGGTGTATTTAGATTTTTTATATCACTTTTAGTTTCCGAGTTATGAGCCCTAACTTTAGTTTTTCTTATGGACCACTAAGTTGGCTATGGCATATTTGAACGTATTTTTTACTCTACTTTACAACGATATGTCACATGCCATATTTATTATCGAAAATAAGTCGATGTACTAAATGCCAGTGATATTTATTAAGTATTTTATTACAAACATTTAAGTGAGCCATGAAAAACAAAAATTGTAAACAAAAATCACAATAACAACAATCAAAATAACAAATGACTATTTGAAAACAATTAACTTTAAAAAAAATACATTATAATTTTTTTTGACAATAAGTATGGCATGTGACATATCGTTGTAAAGTAGAGTAAAAAACACGTTCAAATATGCCATAGCCAACTTAGTGCTCCATAAGAAAAACTAAAGTTAGGGCTCATTACTCGGAAACTAAAAGTGATATAAAAAATCTAAATACACCAATCGATTCTACACATAAAAGTGCTTTGAGAAACCGTCTACAAAAAATACCTATCTACTTTGACAAAAAAAGTTATAGCCATTTAAAGAAATTCCGAATTTTCAGTTTTTTGGGTATACCGACTAAACCACATAGAATTATGAATATTTTTTTATGTAGTAATACTCACCCCTTTTTTACAAATAATTCATCTCATTTAACCAAACCTGTATCTCTTATAGATAATGAGATCCCCATGCTGGAAAAGTTATCTGGGACACCCGGTATTTCAATTTATCTTTGAAACTTTTTTTTATTGATATCGCTATTATTTATTTAGCTTTAACAATAACAAAGTTAGCAATGATTACTCGGTTCCCACCAATATTAGTGTATACAGAGTGTTTAAAAAATCGTATATTATTATAATCTATAGCTCAACATTGTCTTGTTTTTTTTGTATTTTTTATAAAAGGGGGAGAATAAAACTTATATCATTCGAAAGGTGCTGTGCTATAGACGTGCACACAAAAAAATCGTATGTGTATGGTATGGCCGATAAGGCAGATAAAATATTGGCCGTATTCCGAATTTTGAAAAACTGCTAATTTTTAATTTTTTTCTAAATTAATTAATTATTTTTGGATTAAGGGAAGAATATGTTACTAAGGATACTATGTTTAAACAAATTTTTATTAAAAAATTAGATAGTAACAAAATATGTATAATATGGCGCCTCATTTTCAAATCGTCTTCGAATGGTAGAATATTTTTGTATAATGGTTCATCGAAAAAAAAAAAACAAAAAACATTTTATTATTTTGTACCTATAATATATGTAATGCGCAACCGTTTTTTTTATTTTTGATAAAACGGCAGAACTTAACAAAAAAAAGTGTTTTTTTTTATATGATTGTTCATTTAAACATCTAAAAAAATAGTGATTTTCAAAAATTAAAAAAAGTCAACTTAGCTACTACAAATACAAAAATATTCGTTAAGAAATTATAATTCAGACTATAATTGCTTGAGTTATCCCACTAGTTTAAAAATTTCGTTTCGAACAAAAATTAAGAATTTTCATTTACTGTATTTTCGTCAATTTTTAATATTTTGACTTGCAAGAAAATCTTATTTAAAAAAATCGTTTTTTATCAATCAGTGGTGTTCCCCCTTAAATTTAATTAGTATGAAATTAAATAACAAAATGACTTTCATGAAAAGTATGTGATAATTTAACTCACAAATTATATAATTAAATTTTTGTTTCATTAATAATCCATTAACGTCACGTCGTAAATAAGGTAATAAAAAAAGGAAGACCAAATACATATTTTGAATAAATTCAACAATGATAGGAATACATCAGTACATATGTATCGTTGAATTCGTCCGTGAAAACTAATTGTAAAATATATAATAAAATAAAATTATTATACTTAATACGAAGGTTTTTTAATGTATATTATTTCCACAATTTATTGAGTATTTAAATTTTATTGTTAAATAAATAATTAAACAAGGTTACTAAATAATTTATTATTCGACAGAATAAAATATATCTCATTTTTTAAATTCAATTGTCGACTCTCCACGTAAACAAACATGTGAAATTAGCTTTATGATATTTTTTACAGTAATAATAATACTCTTGGTGATTATTAGAAATATACATAAATAATACCTACATCGAAGAAAAATACAATAAATTAACAATGATACTAAATAATTAATATTCATTATAGATAAAATATCTACCTGAATTATAGACTGATAATAAGAAGGTACATATTGACATTTACAACTTTTTTTCCTGACTTGCTAATTGTAAAATAACCCATATTTTTTTCCAAGTCAATATCGACGGTGGAAAGCTAGAATCAAATAAGCAACATGTACCAATCGTCCGCGTGGAAGTTAAATATTTTTTATCTAATCAATTTTTCAATACTTCCTTCCTCGGGATGCAAGCTATCACCCTGCACAAATTTAATTAAGGTCGGTTCAGCGGTTTAGCCGTGAAAAGGTAACAAACAGACCGGCAGTTACTTTTGCTTTACAATATTAGTATGGATGCTAACGTAAGGATGAAAAAAAACGATTTTTTGTTAAATTATCTTCTCCTACCTTTCTGCTAAAATTAATCATATCTAATATTTTTATACTTTTTATACTTCCATGTTCGAAGAAATGGTAGTATTGTAATACCGTTGAAAAATCGTGCCCGAGATTAAAGCAGATTCTGATTGTACTAACTTCAAAACGTAAAGAAAAGTTGATTTCAGCATGGTGGCTGTACGTGTGTGTGTCTAGATGTAGAATTTACTTCCGTTCACGATAACTACTGTAAATATGCATCGATTTGAATTATTTAAAAAAAAAAGTTTGTCTCAGTGAGTATTCCAGACCTATTGATTTTGGTGCTAATCGGATTAGGGGTTTCGCCCTTTGAATAACTATTTCACCCCTTGAAATTTGTTAAAACGATTGATTCGTTAATTATTAAATCGAGTTATACAATTAATTTGTACTGCACAAATATGCAGTTTTAATTGGCTATTAGTAATATTATAATACTAACGCATGGGACCCGGCGTTACCCGGGTTAATGTCCACAAATTATACAAGTAAATTAATTAAAAAAATATTGAAACCGTAAATATAGAATTCTTTATTCAATGACTGCTATGTTTTTATATAAATGACATAATTTGTATTGCTGTGACATCATGGAAACAAAACACGACTTCATAAAAGATTTTTTTAATATTTTGATGTTAAATCTTAAGTTTTCATAAAATATTAATAGCTAAGAATATGCACTGAAAAATTATCTATTGGTGAAAACTGCATTAAAATCAGTTGAGTAGTTTTCGAATTCGCCTGTAATATGTAGAAAAATATAACTTCCTTTTATAGGTAGAGATGTATATGTGGACATTTTTTGCATATATACAGGTGAGTCGATAGTTCGTATTTCTTCGATATATCCTTTTTTAAGAGATAGAGACAAAAATCTCATTTTAAATGATATTTCAATTACCTATATGTGGACATAATAAAATTTTAGTTCTATCTAACTTTATTTTAATTTAATTCGTAATTCATAAGATAAAAAAATATATTTATTAATGTTATACAAAAAATTCAGATTTAAGCGGGTGGAAGAGCTATTAAGAGGGTTAATGAATATCCTATTTTTGGAGTAATTTTCAAAAACTTCATTTACTTATCTTTCAAATTAAAATTGGCTTGAAGTGAAATTTGGTATAAGCTTTTTTTATTTCAACCCACTGTGCGCCCATGAGCAAAAAAAGTACAGTTTATTATAATATAAAATAATGGGGTGCTGAAACCGACCCTAGCTAAGTTTCTGTCTTTAATTTCATTTTTCCACCGTGCGTCGATATAAATAATGAAAATATACATACCGGATAAAAAAAATTTACTTCATTTAAAAAAAACTACGGTATAATCCGTTCCGCACTTTCTTGCTTCGATCATAGCGTAAACTACTGACTTTATTTAATATGTATTTAAAATCCAAACGTTATAAGTTAATACCAGTATTGATAAAGTTAACGTTTTAAATTCGTTATAAATGCAATAATCTAATAATCTAATAGATTAATGTTAAAAAGATTGTACATAAAGTCACTCGTGAACCTAATCCTAATAAATAATAATATACATAAATCTTTAGTTACCAATGTTTTTTATGCATGTATATTATACTCAGGTCCATCTTAACCCGCGAGCACTCGCGCTATGAGCATTTCCCTCACGGTGAATTTCAAAATCCCGCCATTTATTGATTTATTTATCTATGGTCGTCGCTTTATTGTATATTAGCGGTAATATAAATAAATATACTATAATTTATGTACTTTTTGGTTATAAAAAAACGTGAGCAAAATGCTCTATACGCGAGTAAGATTTGTAAGTTTTAAAGGCGCGAGTGCTCGCGGGTTAAGATATTGTAGCGTCTTGTGCTACCAAAATTTTGAAAAATAAACTATCTATATTAAAAGATACGTTGCTACGTAAAAATACAAAATGACGCATCTAGTGCTCGTCGGTTCCAATATTCTTTTTTGAGCTATTCATGATTTATTAAAGTTTAATATAATATTTAAGATACCCCCCCCCCCCCCCAAACAAAAAGAAAAGAATAATCAAGAGCTGTTAAATTTTAAATTTCTAGAAATAAGCCATGTGTGGCTGAAAATTGCAATCATTTAACATATTTTTTTTAATAATTATGTTAAACTTCTTGGCAGTTTTTGCGTCACCCTGTACAAAATAAAACACGTATATTATTTAGATGAATCGTTATAAAATTTTATTTCAAAAATAAAAATTTGACTGTTTGAAATTTTCGCGTCGCATCAGTATTTTAGGGGTACTTAAGGTAAACGTCCATAGGTCCGCATCGTACGCATCTAAGAGATCGTATCAAACGGATTTTAGAATTCTTTGTACAAGTGCGTCCACTGATCCGCAGAGGACGAACCGCACGTATCAGCCGGATCACACACATCGGCCCGTCGGTATTCTGATGCATGCCGATGACGTCATACGATTGGCTATATGTAAATGGCCGTCGTTTCGGCAATCCGATTGCTACGGATACGGTGGACGTATTTTCCACAAATTAATCCGTTTTGTACGATCCGTCCGATGCTTACTATACGGACCTATGGACGCTTACCTTAACAGCCCTATTACCTATAATAGTTAAGGTACTCGTATAATATGTATAATAATAATATAATTAATAAATATAATTAGATATAATATATAATATAATAACCATTCACACAATTTAATACATGCAATGGTTATCTACACGACAATGATTTTAATTATGTATTGTTAGTTTAATTAAACATTTTTTAATTATTATTCCCATGGCATCTTTGGTTTAATAATATATAATAACTTTTGTATATCAGTATATGTAAGTGCAATAATAACTTTATAAAAAATAGTATATGTATTATTATTTAACGTAAATATTATGGAATATTTCAGATATGTTTTTAAACCATTAGAACATCGCTTAAAAGTTTTTCACTATGTTTTTGTGTTTTTAAAAGGTATAATATGTTAATGATAAAATTTAAACTTTATATTATTAATTAATTAATTTATTTATTTATTTCTAGATACGCACAATGGTGAATTTTTCTAATGAAAAAGATGAAGGGAAAGATAAAAATCTGCATATTATATCGGTTTTAAATGTACCATTCGACGAACAAGTTTCAGATAATTTCAGTAAGTTAAAAAAAAAATTAGTACTTAGCTTACTCGAGAATATGTCGATTCGAGTTTTTCGTTCGAGATTTTAAATCTCGCATACCCAAGAGCAGTCGAGATTTTTCATTCGACATTTCTAGAAAAAAAGTCGCATCGAGATTCGAGAAAACGGTATATAATATACACAATCGAGATTCTAGTAAATAACTTATTGTTAGCGACTTTTAGTTTTAGTTTAGAATCTCAAATGAGAAAAAGTCGAACGAACTCGAGAATAGGGGCCCAGTATTGAACATTTTTAAATAAAGAATGTGACTATTTGAACATACCGTATGTGTATGCAATTGGCTATTTGCACATACTGTATGTGTACCTAATTAGGTTAGGTTAGATTACGTAAGATTAGTGGTTTGTACAAATAGCCAATTGGGTACGCATACAGTATGTTGAAATAGCCAATTGCATACACATACGGTATGTTCAAATAGCCCCATCCTTAAATTAAATATACTGAATTAGGTATAAATATTAATTGATATTTGATTACTGCTATTACGGGATATTATTATATATATGAATTATTTTAGATGCAAATAACTCACACGTTTACACAGGAAGTGAAACTTCTTTATCGACAATAACGACGGAAACAGTAGAGTCCACCCCTGAAATCCCTAGGAGAAAAGAATCATGGCATCATACGACACTACAAGTAGCTATCCCGTTTTTGATAGCAGGGATTGGTACTATTGGTGCAGGTCTTGTCTTAGGAATAGTACAGGTAAATAGATAATATATGTATATCTTATAGTTTTTAATTTAAAATTAAGGTATATGTGTTAAAAATTTAATTTTCATTCCATATATTTGAAAATAATTGAAAAATATAATGAAAAATTAAAGTTGAAATTTAGCCATTATTGTTTTGTTTTAATGTTATTTGATTTTGGCCTTGCATTATAAAATTTACTACATATATATATGTATGCTATATTTATCTACATTATTTTAGTTCAGCATTTTCTAATTCTTCAATAAACCTATTGTTATTAGCTATGTACATATATCCATTCATATATTCTTGTTGATTAATTTTACATGTACAGAATGATTTAAATGTCCGCTTACATTTATTTATAATACAAAAATGAAGTCAAATAGTATTTCGTGCCATTAGCCCATCCCCCACTTAAATTATTGAAAATTTAAAAAACGTGTAAGGACAAAAATTGTTTTTTATACCGAATGAAATATTTTCTGTCGAAAAACTTTTTCTTTAAAACTAATGGTTCAGCAGTTATAAGGAAATGAAGAGTAAAATTGTTTATAACAATTGATCGCGCTAGAATTTTTCAATCCTGATAATGTTGGCTCAATCCACACCTAACTCTCAATGTTCATGAAAATTTTTCAAATTTTTCTGAGCAATCTTTTTGGTGATAAGGGTGGGGGACAGCAATTTTAAAGCGTTTTTCCCGAAATATATATTTAAAAAGTACAACATATACAGTCTAAATTGGTTAAAACGACATAGAGGGGACCAGTCATATAAGGACGTAAAAACCGTTACAAAAGCAATTAATTATATGGGATCAATTTGGACTTTTATTTTTAGTCGTTAAAACCGATATGTTGTATTAACTGATGTCGTTATAATCGGTTTCAACTGTATATTATTTGATTCGTGCTTCAATAAGCTTCCATTTGACACCCTACACGATGCCCTTATTTTTTATTTTCCATTTCCCAATTTACCCCCTAAAATAAACCCCCAGAATCAAAATTCATCATAATTACAAATTTTTACGTCGAATAGTTTCAGATAAAATCATCTGTGACAGATGGGCGGACAGGCATTTAGCACGGAACACTAAAAAGATTAATAAATAAAATATACCTAGGTGATCTATAAGTCGGTATACATTTCATGTTTGTATTTTTATGTTGTCCACGTGCCTGTATACATTTTTGTCTGGCAATGATATCCTTTAATAAACATTGATAATAATTAGTTAGTTACATTAAAATAAACAACTAAATATTTCAAATATAAGTTTTATTGCTAATTAAGCCTCTAGTATGATATAACACTATTTATTTGTTTTTTACAAGTCAAGTTTAAGTCCCTATAATATATCTTATTCCAGGGACGGTAGAATTTTTCGAGTGGCAAGTAAAAAAGTGGGGACAATTAGAGAAGGTTTTTTATTCATAAAAAAATCCGACTAATATATTTCGAAGTATGCACATTAATTAATTCTTATAGATAAGACGAAAACAGTCGCACGTTTATTATTTTTGATGATAATTTCGTCCATAAATTGTTCAATGTCTATGTTATCAACACATTCCAAATATATGTGAATCAAAGCCACATATTTTTCGAGTGTTTTACTAGTACTACATACTGAAGACTAGACTGATGCCGGCTCTGTCTTATTCTGTAACAGAGGTGGACTTACATTTCTTTTATTTTTTGGGAAAAAATAAGTCACAACCTACTAGCGACTAAACAGTTTGACATGGAAAGCAAAGATTTGGCATAATTATAGTAAAATTTGAGTTATGAAAAGTTTTTGGCACGGTACGGAACACTGTTTGATTCGCACTTGACAACTTTTTAATTTTTTTGTAAAACTATCCTATAAAAATAATGAGGTTATGTTTAAGTGCACTATATATTAGGTAGTACTTACTTTGCACTTAAAATTTTATAGTATTTACTTTATACACGTGAACATAAATTTTAATACTTTTTTATAATTTTTTAATGCATAAAGCGAATATTTAATCGTTTTAAAATATAGAAAATCACAAAAATCTATTTGACGATAGGAGGTTGGTTAGTTTTTACGTTGGGTTAAATTATAGAAAATCACAATAAGTATGTACATAAAAAATATGCAATTTTTAAATCGACATGTCCAAATTTATGTCAAGTGCAAAGTATTTATTTTTAGTGGAAACTATTTATTTAAAGTAATATAACTTGTTTTAAGTTCAATATACATATATTTGTTTAATGTTGAATAATTGATTTTTCATGCAGTATATTTGTTGTGGATCTTGACTTCTGGGTGTAAGCCGCGTCGATTAAGCCAATATTAATTGTTATGAGTAAAAACAATTAAATAAAAAGTGTTTATTATAAAAAAGTGCATTTAAATACAAACTAAAATAATTTAGGTATACCTACTTACCGTTTTAATTTTTACCTATTTTTCAAAAAATTCATTATTGGTTGTTGCCAAATAATTAATAAAATTATTTGCGCCCCTTTCCCCCATTATAATAATTCCCAATGTGTCAGTTTATGTAGTATACATGGAAATATCCTCTTAGATAAGATTATTAATGGAAAACTACATTTTATTGGATGCTTGTTTATATTTTCGACACGATCAATTGTTTTTCATCATCAAAAAATGAGTAAATAATTTATAAACAAATCAATTACCTTGAAAATTCGAAACTACGTTGAATTTAAAGAAATAGTTATTTTTAAATTTGTATCAGGATTATTATAAAATGACAACCCATTGATAGTTGTAATCATCAGTATGGTATATATGAATGACCTCATTTACATTTATATATATATTACCACTGCTCTAAAATCTCGAGCAAATTCATAACGATTTGACACTGATAGTGTTATCTTAGCTTTTACTCTAGAGCAAATTCTTTATAATACTCGACATGTGTATCTCAGAATGCATTAAACTTTATATAATGTATTATCAAATTTAAGCCATTCTAAGTCCATTGTTCAACTTTATAGTAGTCTAGTTTAAAATCTATTTTAAACAATATTAGACACATGTTTTGGAGGTATAAACTCTAAAATATTTTATCATTCGATCTAAACAAATACTTGTATTTTCCATTGTTTTTGAGATAGTAGAAAATCAATGCGTAAATATACAAAAGATAATATTGAAAATAGTTAAACTAATAGATTATTGATAAACCATTGCATTTTAAATATTTATTGAAACATCTTGAGTATTATTAAGGTACAAATTCAAGGCTGAGCTGTCACAAATGATTACAATTAATTGATAAAAATAATACGTGCTAAATTTGTGAGTGAGATAAAGTAAAATTAATAATATATTGTAATTATTTAATTTATTTAGAGATTTTATATCGAAGGTCATTTTTCACTAGAGATTAAATATTTTGTTATGAAATATTGATAACAATAAGTATTATTTCCCAAATATTCGAATCAAGCAGGAAATTAACAAAGGACTATGGATAATTTTTTCATTATTAATAACTATTTTTCTCTTTAAAAATTTTTTTTATAATTAAATGTAATTATCAAGATAAGGTTATAGCTAATAATTTATTATTATTAAAATAATTATCGAAGAATATTATTATCTTGATAATTGTAGGTATAAACTTTTGATTATTGGGTTTTATCCCGCGTCACATTTTAATGTCACTTGACGTTACGACCAATATATCTTCTTCAAAAATGAAATTGAAATTGAAAATGAAAATATGTTAGTTAATTACTTATGAAACTGATTGTTTGTGGTTGCTGTAGTTACGTTACTTTGGAAGTTATGAGATAACTACCATGAAAAGATTTTTTTAAACACTCTTAGCTCACAATTTTTTACTCACAATGAGCCAGGGAATCAGTCCCTAAAATAGGGACCCAGAAAAAAAGCAGACATGGACAAAAAGCCGACAAGGACATAAGGCAGACTCCCAAAAGGTAGACATGGACAAAAGGCCGACAAGGGCAAAAGGCAGACAAAATTTTTATATAAATTAATAATATATTTCAGGGGGGAGTGTTTATGCAATACACCCCCTCCCTAAAAATAATACTGTATTATTTAATTTACTTTAACGATATATTTGCCTGCCTTTCGTAATTCTGCTTTTTGCCCTTGTCGACCTTTTGTCCATGTCTGCCTTTTTTCTATGTCTGCCTTTCGGGATTCTGCCTTTTGTCGTAGACCTCCTAAAATACATGTATCTCAAACCGGACCACTCTGTATACGTTGACGTTTACTACGCTTGTAAACAAAATATCACGAGAGATGTTGGTCGAAACGACAATACTCAAAAGTTTATACAATTAAACAACTGCGAAACTCTACGTTCAAAAATATCTTGATAATATTGAACCCTGCATTTCTCTTAATTCATAATATATATTTAATAAATTTGACAAATGACCCCACACTTTTCTTAAGGGATGTGGTGTTCGCCAATTTTTTTAAACTTTAGTATGTCGTTCCTTGTACCATTCAGAATAAAAGTTTCAATAAGCACGAAGCTCCAAATACTCATGAAATGTTAAATTCTTAAACCCAGTGGTGTTTGTTATGCAACCCCCTCCCCAAAAGTTTTTGAAAATCATTTTTTATAAATATTTTTAAAAATATCATACCTACATACCTTGTGTAAGGCTGTAGAATTTTCGAGTGGAGCTTTGTGTCCATGGAAACTTTTATTCAAAGGGATACAAGGAACAACAAAATGGCCAATTTTACTACAACAAAAATACGATAATTTTTATTCTAGCATTGGAGGGTATACACAGAAGTACCCGAATTAATAATTCTTATACCAGCACTATTAGGCCTAAAAGGCAACCTAGACATGTGCCTAGCATCAAGGCTTTCGACCCAGGCTAACTTAGGCAACATGAATTCTAGAAGAAATATATTCCATATGATTGTAGGCAACATAGCTTTAGTTCAGGTACAAATATTAAATATTTTTTCATTCATATATTATACTAAACCGTTATTGAATTGAAATTTTTAGATACAAGCAATTGTGGCAGCTGCTACTGTGACATTATTTTCAATTGCAGTCAGTGCTGTAGTAAATGGAAATTTCGACTATAGACATATGATTTTATTAGCTTCTGCAGCTATCTTTACAGCAACCACATCATGTTTTATCTTAGATTTTGTAATGATTGGTATAATATTATTTGCAAGACATTTTGGCTGGAACCCAGATAACGTTGCTACTCCATTTGCTGCTAGTATAGGGGATGTAGTCTCTTTATCTGCTCTATCATTTATTGCTAGTACAATGTTTAAGTACCACGGTATGTATGTTTATTTATTATTAGGTATTATTATTTTATTGTAAACACAACAAATAACTTTAAATTAAATTAGTTTAAATAAAGGGATTCATAAGTTTGAAAAAATACTAGTCTCAGCGTAAAGCCCAAAATTGTTTCAGTCTATTCGCGTTTATAGGACCAAGACCAAAACGAAACCGGCTTGAATATGAATACATTGACTTTCGAATATACCTTTTTGTAATTATTTTAAGTAGCACAAAAAGGGGAAAAATTGTATAAAATTACTAAGATATATTGAAGCAGTAATAAAAAAATATTTCTATGACATTCACTGTTAAAAAATAAATTAATGAGTCAAAAAAATATTTTACTAGAATTATTTAAGATAAATAATTTTTGTCACTATTGCATGTAAAATATATTTTTTAATCTAAAACTATCAAACTGATTTTAATACAATTTCACTGTTATAAAGCCTAAGATACTAGTTTAAACTATATAATATTTGGATTAGGATAGGGCCGTTTTAGAATTAATAAGAATTTATAGTTTCTATGAAAATTAGTTTAACCTAATTATTTATTTTTTTATTTTCAGAAACTCACATGTGGGTCATGATATTAACAATATGCGCTTATGTAGCTATTTTACCATTCTGGATTTGGGTCGTCCTCAAAAATAAATACACCAGGCCCGTACTATTCTCTGGTTGGGTTCCAGTTATTTCAGCCCTTTTTATAAGCGGGTAAGTGAACTTTTTAAATAACTCATTTCAAAATAATAAACAACATATTTTTTTAGACTTGGAGGATTAGTCCTGAGTATTGCTATAGAAGATTACAGTGGTTTTGTCGTATTTCAACCAATTATTAATGGCATTGGAGGTAATTTAGTATCAGTACAAGCCAGTCGTATTTCAACAATGCTTCACCAAACATCGTTATTGGGAATTTTACCCCCACACGCTAAAACTCTTCCTTGGCCTTGGAGAGCATTATTTTATGGAGGTAAGTAACTAGATTAGGTATGTAATTAACTATTAATCACAATTTTGTTTTATAGAGCCGTCAGCGTCCACTTCGAGAATTTTAATCTGTATGTCAATTCCTGGCCAAATATTGTTTCTTTTCGTCGCTGACTTCGCCCATCAACACGGACAGTCGACCGTAGGTGCTGAGTTTGCTCTTACTTATATAACTGTCAGTACACTGCAGATTATGATATTGCTGTACATAGCACACTTAATTATCCATTTAATGTGGAGACGAAAAATCGATCCGGATAATTCTGCTATTCCATATCTGACAGCGTTAGGAGATCTGATCGGTTCAAGTCTTTTACTTGTGGCCTTTATTATTCTGGAAACTTTTGGAATACATTACGAAGAGAGGGTGATTTGATAGAAAAGAAAAGGTGTTCAAATATGTAGTGAGGATTTTGCTATTATATTTTATTTTCATTCTTCAATCAGGCAGGCTAGTCTAGCCATACTTTCATTTAATCTCAAGGAAGTCTACATCAAAATCTCTTTTACTCTTATTTATTTACATATATGTATTACATATATAATAGTTAGTCTTGAGTTGCTGAAATATTATTATGAGTACGTTGACACAGCGCTGTTATTCCAGTTTTAGTGTAGCCGATGTAGTAAAACCGGGTTTAAATGCGTGTAGATAGCACATTACACCTAATATAATTAGGTTTAGTTATGCTGTTCCTCTTGACTTACAGGCATAGCATAACTAAACTTGAATAGAGACGCGTGTAAACTTAGCCAATCCCAAAAAATATAAGTATTTAAGGAGTATAGGGATTTTATGGTATTGTATATCGCATTAACATTTGAAAAATGTTAATTCGAATTTGGAATTTTTTGTTGGTACGCCGTTCAAATCGGAATTATAATTCCAGTTGGCGTTACTCATTCTCGTATGTTTAAAAAGCGCCGCTTAAAATGGTTTAAGTATATCTGTTACAGTAAAACTGGAACAACAGCACTGTGTAAACGTACTCAATGTTTACGTATTTTCAATAGTAGAGCAATTTGTGTTACTTGTAGGGAAAGTAGTTGTATACGTATAGAGTTTTGGAGGTTCACAGCTGTTATGCTCGGTATTATAAAGAATTTGCTTGAGTGCAAAAGCAAATTAGCTTCCAACTTACACTATCTGTTAGGTGTCAAATTGTTATGAAGTTGCTCAGATTTTGAAGCAATGATAATAAATGTATAGTATTGTAAATGCTATGCATTTTATGAGGTACATTTAGGAGCACTCATTTTAAGTCTCTGATTTATATTTATTACCTAGCAGATAGTGTTAGCTGGAAGTTATTTTGCTTCTGCAAACTAGCAAATTCGTTATAATACCGGGCATTAATAACATAACATATTCGCTTTTTGGTAATTTGGGCTTGGTTTATGCAGTCTGTGAACATTAAAAAAGAAATACATATGTGTAAAAGATCAATGGATTTTAAGTATTATATAAATTAATAAAGATTTTTTTAAATATATAATTTATTGTATTTATTTATACCAAAATAGAAGGAAAAAGGAAAGACAGTTTTTAATTTTTATACTTTATTTTGATTTTTTTATATTTTTCATAACAGGTAAACATATTATATTTTACATAGGTAATGTTTAAGGACCAATTAGGATTTTTATTTTTTTAGTCATTTACACTGGCTATTAATTTTTTAACCAGTATTATTTTTGACATTTATTAAAAAAAATAATATAAGCATTAAAAATAAAAAACTCTCATGATCTAAATGAAAAAGAAAATTAATACATTAACTAGACAGTACATGATATTCTTTGTATGAAAATTATGTGATGTTTTCCAGTGAATTTTAAGAACATACAATTTTATTTGTAAGTCACATATATAAAAAAGATTATATATAATATGAACTAAATGACATTACTTTTACCTATTTATTTTTAGAGAAGTGTCAAAAAATGTAATAATAAGAAAGAAGTACATAATAAAAAGAGTCAATAATAAAAATATAGGCCGGATTATTTTTTATTTTATTCTTCAAAAGAGTGACAAAATATTTTTTTAATGTTTGTACCTAATTTTCTAGTGTTTTTCTTTTTTTAAATAAAATTAATACTTAGTGAAAGATTTTTATTACTGACCCTTTAATAACATTGTGATCCGTGATTTTTAAAATCTAAGCATGTGAAAGTGTTTTAAACATAGTTGAAATTTAGAATCTTAAGTATTCAAAAATTAATGTTCATTTTGTGCGTTTATAGTACGAAATAATGATTTCTTTTATTTGAGTAATTAGTTTTAAAATAATTCATGTTAAAAAAATTGAGTAATGTTATTAATGTTTGGCTCGATTAAAAAGTAAAAATAAATTTTATTTTTAAATACTAAAAAGATTCTAAAATTCGAAGAAATCTAACAACATCTTTGATTTGGAAATAAGCTTTCAGAATTTCCTCCTCAAAACAGTATTATAAATTAATTTCTATTTATTCTTTTAATTTCCCAGTGTTCAAACATACATTTTTTATTTATTTAAAAAATTCGAACTAAGAAAATATTTTTCTATAAATTTATATTCTACTAAGTAATTTATAAAATGTAAAAAACAGATTTTTATTGCTTTTGAGATGTCACACATGAGATTATCGAATATTATGAAAAATAGACGAAATGCAATATGTGTTTTATCTGTGATAGTTTATTAAATATCTGGAACCTTTTTTCTGAGAGCCAAAGACGTTTCAGGCATTAAATATAAAAAAGTCGAAACTAAAACTTACCTATTGATACATTTATAATTAATGATTCTTTTGTTTAAAAAATTAAATAAAATATTGAAATACATATCAACAGGAAAGTCTTTAATATTTATTCAGATCTAATTTTTTTATAAAAACGGATTTTTATTTAAATAAAAACAGTATTACACC
Source organism: Sialis lutaria (assembly GCA_949319165.1). NCBI lineage: Eukaryota > Metazoa > Arthropoda > Insecta > Megaloptera > Sialidae > Sialis > Sialis lutaria. Next base: position 7,013,069 of record OX439245.1, on the reverse strand, counting down.
GATATTTGCAACTAATAGAAGTAAGTAGGTATTTATATAATTATTGAGTCTGTCAGTCTGAAATCTTGTATTGCAAGAATCAAGATTATACCATATTCAACTGGATCTGGGTTTCTGAATGCTAGTCTCGTCTTATTATTATTATTATTAGTATTATTATTATTACATCCACAATTCGAGATCCATTTTTCTATTTAAATAAATAAAAAGCCATTGATATAACATAAGATCTTTACATTGAAATGATAAGTGTGTTTATATATATATATATATATATATGTATGTTTATATATATTATATGTATTGTCCAAGCTACCTAGCACCGAATAAAAATTCTACCCTTATCAGACTTCCCACTATAAATATAAATAGTTTTTTTTGGTATAAGATGTACCCAGGACTGACCTAAAATATATTTACATTATTTTAAAAAAATATTCAGTAAGAATGTATTTAGAGTTGGATCAAAGATATTTTCTAAATTTTAGACCAGCCCTTTCGTTAATGTAGTTTCTAATTAGGGGCAGAACCGGACTGAGGTACGAGATAGTTGGGTCTGGGCCCGGGGCACCAAAAACAATAGGAGATTATATAGAATATATACTCTTACATAAGGGGGTAGGTGCAATATGTATTAGCATGGGACACTGAAATACTCCAGTCCGGTCCTGGTTTAGGGGTTGCCAATTGATCTATCACTGAAATTACTAGTAATAACAATTTAAGCTCAACACAATATTCTACAATACAACAAATTGTGCAAATGGCAGTACAATTTAACATTTATAACTATTTTTTTTTAATTGTAAAGTGTCAACAGTTATATATGCATATATTCATTTATAAATACATATATGTACTGATGATTATACAGTACATATGTGTATTATTTAATGTGTGTTGTCAGTATTGGGTAATTTTTGTATATAATATATATAATGTATGTTACTTTTTGTTTTATAAGAAGCCAGGTATATGTGGCAAATAAAAATAATTAAAAACCTGGTCGTTCATTGTAGATATAAAATACATTATAAATATAACATAAATTTATACTTATTATATGATAATTAAAATTATTAGATATGTAGTTTATTTGGCAGATTGTTACTATATGAACTTAATATCTATTAATATGGTCGATGTGTATTATTCAGTATATTAGGGGTAAGCAATGACGTAACTGTAATGTTTATTAGGGGTTAACTGTATTTAGACACAACCTTTGTTTGAATGATAACAAATATATTTAAAATTAACCATCTCAATGTTACGCCATTAGAAGAAAAATAACCGTAATATTTATCAGTGCATCAAATTTACTAATTGACTCAAATAAACTTTAATAATTCAAACCATTTACTAACGAGATAATATATTTGACTAGATATCCTACCCAACACTGTGTTTATTTAAATATATGGCATTTCTTTCATAAAAGTAATCACATAAATATTTATTTGATCCTCCAATATTATTTAAATATAATAAAATATTTCGTTTTTTTAAGAATATCAGAAAGAAGTCTCCAAAATACTTATCTTATGTATCTATACCCCATTTAAAATGTTATTTATATATTTATGTATGATATATATAATAACACTGATATGTAATAAAATTTAACATTTATACTTAATAATTGTAATGATATGTAATATATGTATATATAATATATATGTATATATAAATTACTTGTATAATACATACAATCAACAATTGGTATAAAAATTTAGAAGTTTTTTTGGAAGAACTCATGTGTTAATTTTTTTAAGATTCCCTAAGAAATTGAAGACTTCTCTACTATTTAAACAAATTAATTGTATCTAGAAATAATCAACTACTTACTGTTATATTTTATTATATTAAAAAACCCAATTGTAGTTACTTTTACGAATACCAATACATTTACATACGTATATAAAACAATAATTTTTATAAAATCCATGAACATTTATTGTATTGATTATACAAACATTTTAGATGGATGAGAAGTCTCATAGTTTTGTTTATCTTTCAAGTTTCTTGGACTTTAGAAAAGCCTGTGTTATATATACGAAGACAATATTTGTATTATGTATTACAAACTACATGATGATATATATAATATTATATACTTTATGATTTACATAGGAAGACATGTATGATTGTGACATATTTACTATTTTTTCAAACATAACAGTATTTCACATTTTACGTATTAAAACTATCGAATATATGTTTTATATATAATATTCGTTTATATTCATTTAATCCAATATATTAATATACCAATTAGAAAGCATTTTCAATACAAAATAATGGGTCTTGGTACCTAACTCACTCGCAAAGCAATTATTTATAATAGTTTACAACAAATTATAATCTCATTTCATTTATATACATATAACTAAGTCAGAATTTAAAGTAGTGTCTTCACCTTATAATTCACTTCACACTTTCAATTTTACCTTCAACGTATATATCATTCATTTGCTGCAACAACGCCATAACTCAAATATTATAATTTTTCAGGAGACATCAGGATAATTTTCAAATATATGTATGCTCTCTCGTAGCTTAAAAAGCTCAGATATAAGAGCTAACTTTTCGGGCTGTTGTCCACGTTGTCTTATTCTTACACTTGACGTTTCGACTCTCATGTCGGAGTCTTCTTCAGAAGTGATTCTGAAACTGAAGTTGAAACTGATTCTGAAACTCAGTTTCAAAATCACTTCTGAAGAAGATTCTGAGAATCGAAACGTCAAGTGTAAGAATACTACAACGTGGACAACAGCCCGAAAAGTTAGCTCTTATGGACAACGGCCACGAAAGCCTACAGAAGAAGCTCAGATATATTGTTTTTGCTGTATAAAGTACATGCACCAACGGGTTTTCCTGTATAAACAACTCAAAAACATCAATTTATGAGTTATGACGTTCTTGCAGCAAATGAGCGATATGTTATAAAACGTTTAACTAAACCAGAATAAATAAGAATCAAGAAAATTCCATATTTTGATTCCCATAAGATGGGGTATAGACATTACTTTATAACCAACTTGTGAATACTGTACATACAGAATAAAAACCCCAGATATTTGTCTTTGGGTCTATTTAGATGGGCATCTCAAACTTTTAGGGTATGCATGATTCTAAAAACTGTAAGAGTGAACTCGAATTTAGGCCGCGGCAATACGCTTCGAATTCAGCATGCGAAAGAGTAAAAAAAGCATGCTGTGTGCTAGTAAATCGTCTACACGTTGTTTCATACTCGTACGTACAATGGCATGCTTTTGTATAATTTTAAAGCAGACAAAATTGAGTCTTCACGTGAAGAACTGATTATTGAAATCAAGAAAATAGTAATTAGAGAAGAAATCGCCAGTGAAGTTAAAGGTATTCAAAACAAAAATAAATAATCAAATTTTTTTTTTCATTCAAATTCGTTAAAGACAATAATAACAAGAATCACCGTTTTAAAATTTTAAATTCCAATTGTAGGCTAAGAAGTTGTTAAAAATATCATGCGAGTGTATTGTCCAAACGCTACTATTCCCCCACCAGTGCAAAATACCGTACTCGTGCTGTATATTCAAGCTATTGCCGAGTTAGGCAGCATGCTGCCAAATACTGTCCTGCTTTTTAATGCCAACACGTGATCATTTTATGCGAGCTCACTGGTGCTGTGAACTCGGCCTAGTCGACTCGAAGCGTATTGCCGCGGCCTTAGATTTTTGAAGGGTCGATATTTAATTTTTAAAACAGACGCAAATATCTTTTGGCCTATTCATTTTAATGTATAATTAATAATAAAAAAAAATCATGTGAGAAAGAAATATCTTTTAATTTTCGTTCCCATAAACAGTAGATGAAACAAAATCAAATAAATATAAAAAGGTACGTTATTTAAAATCATATTACCCCTGAAAGTTTAATATACACATGCAGATAGTTATTTCGAATAGATTCGAAGGCTAAATGGCTAGGGTATGAATCCTGAAATGTACGTATAATAAATATGTATTTTACAAAAGAGTTTACAAAATATTAATGACAGATTTATAATTATATGTTAAAGAGATAGGTTTTGAAAAATAAATTGTAACTTTTGGACGCACTTTTATATTAAAACTGATGGCGTATTATTAATAATAAATAAATAATTTTATAAATCTGTCATTAAAGTGAAACAAATCAATATATTTATGATATATTGAATTGCAATATTGATTTTATTATTGTCTACAGTGATACTTGCTAAATGTAAAAGATCTATGACAGAACAGTGAAGTTTTGGTGTTAGTAGGTATATTTTATACATATAGAATATACATGTAAATAGATAGTGTTTTATATAACACTTATGTAATAAATATATTTTTGAAAAACAAAATATTTTTTATATAGATAAAATATAACATTGACTAAATTGTGCTTCCGAATTTGAACTATAAGCCAATTTCTTTAATTTTGAGCAAAATATGTTTCTAAAAATAGAAACGAATCATCAATCATATAAAATACCACCAAAAATTAGAATTTTTGGCAGTCCCATACATCAAAAATTCAAAATAAATATTCCACATAAATTTAAAAAAATGAAATCGAGCACATTCGAAAATAAAGACAGCTTTTGAAACAGAGGCAGGTTTTGGATATATATATATGTTTGTATATTGCAAATACCGACACACTACATATAATCTAGAATTTAGGAATCACAAGTATATGTGAGGACGAACTGAGACAGACATTACGATTGTACTGTCTATATATGGTCATCGATATTTATCAAAATAAGATATAAATCAACTCTTATATATGTACAAAAAACAGAACAGTGCCTTTTAAATCTAATAGTTCATCTATACATGTATGAGTACATACGTTGACATTTCTAACATTATTTACATATTTGTTTACACAAAGGGCCCAGAGATGAAAAGAGAATACTTGTAGAAGAGAAATGAAATGAAATACGCTTTCATGTAAAATGTGAAATGGACACCACAATATTAACAATAGTACATTACGTAAATTCGTAGCGATTGGCGATCTAATTCATAAAGTATTACTTATGAAGTTAGTTTGCCAAACACCATTGTATTGATGTAAACAAAGTCATATGTATTATCATATGTATATTAGTCTCAAATCGTTGTGAAAATATCAAAGCGATAAATGAAAAACACTTATTGCTATAGACAGTGCCTAATTACCAAATTACTTAACATAACAGCATATGTGATATAAAAATTGATTGTTAATATATAACAATTTTCCTAAGGTATATAAATTTTGGTTTATCAAGGATATGTTCACGTTTATATGTTATTATAATATGGACTAAATAATCTTAACTTATATTTACCCTATACAAAACGTCACAATTTGATATGTAAGAAATAATATTTTCGTATAAAATATATTGCGATATTTAACGATAACAATAAACTAAATGGTACTGAAGACATCATCGGACTAGTATTCAGTTGTGCTTGAACTATTTCTACTTCAGCCATTTTGAATATGGACAGTAACAAATGAGAATTGAATTCGGGATGTTGTGAGTTTACCTTTTCACTTATTTCTTCTAAGATTGAACCGCATTCCTCCTATTTGAACAAATTTCATTTTTAAAATAACAATATACAAGTTTCGCGCTCGCGTTGTATGTATGTAAATAAACACCAACGGAATACCGTTTTAATAAAAACAGTGGTGATATTATGAAAATTATTTTGTACAGTCAGAGTCGTCAACTGTATTACAATACGTTGAAGTATCACGTATCTTAATTCCATAGCAAATCCATAGATACTATCACAAAATTAATACCTCATTTGTGAGTTCTTGCAAACTAGCAAATTTTGCTAGCCTCTTTATGATACCGGACAACAGTGTATACAACAAATACTTTTTACCAACTTTTTCAGATATTTTGAAAAGTAACTACTTTAATTTGTATATCATTGAAAATATAATTTTGCCTGTTCAAAAATTTCATATTGTTTCTAAATATTTAATAAAACATAAGTCAAAAACTGCGAGGCTTTTGAAAATTAAAAAAAAGATTATTAAATAGACAATATTAAACCTTGCACTATTTATTTAAAACAATTTTTTAAACTATGTATGTGAAATTTCGGACTAAAATGGTTTTTGGCTAATATCTAGTAGTCTATAAAAATTTTGTAGGATGTAAATGCACCATTAAACTATTCCCTTTTATAGGTAATGTTTGTCTTATTTAACAGAATTTCTATCTCTTATAGTTTCCTACTGTATCCTGATATTTAGACACCCTGTATGCAGTTATGTTTTATTCAACTTTTGTATAATAAAAAATCACCTTTTCGCGAGCCATACTTTGGGAAACACTAGGTTCGAGTAATTTAAGGCAACTGTACACAGTGAAGTTATGGACAGTGAACAGTGATATTAGTTACGTACCAGTAAGAAAGTAACAGGCGTTTTTTCTTAAAAAATTATAAGTAGGCGCTGTTTGTAATATGTATTTTCCTTGATTATACGATTGTATATATATATATATATATATATATACTTATATATTTGTTGTTTTATTTAAAAAGTAAATAATAAATAATTTTACGTTAAGGCTTGTTTACATGGAGCCAGTAATTTAGTAGTTTAGTCAAGTGACAAGTAATTTTATACGTGTAAACAACAATGCAAGTAGAAAATCAAGTTAAATAGTAACTAAATGGTTTAGTGATTTAGTAGACAGTAGGATAGAATATGTTCTATTTTTCGGTTTAGTAGCCAAGGTATCCAAGGTAACATATATTGTGCATCTGTCAAATGCCGTTATTATCAAGTTATTTAAAGATGAAATATTTAATAAATACACTAATATAGTTAAGTAAATTGATGCAACAATAAAATTTTTATGAATTGCTATTATTTTCATTATTGAAAGTAATATTTGAGGTATTTATTTATTATTTTACTTCATATATTTATACTTCACTAAATACTTGCCAACATGTAAACGCACTATCTTTACTTAACGATTTAGTTGACTACTTGTCACTTTACTAAACACTAAATTACTGGCTCCGTGTAAACAAGCCTTTAAGGAAATAAGTGACTGATCTTAAATATATAAATGTTTATATTCTTGTAGAAATAACTACAGTGGTAAAGTTACTCCACATGACTACGTTTATTACCTGTTCTTTAGCAAGAATACTGGCGTCGTCTGAAAATCCGTTATCGTCTGACAGTTTTGCAGCTAGGATGATATTTGCTTGGGTTATATTAAATAACGACAATTGACAAGAAGTCTGAAAGAAAAATATCATATAATAATGTGCATTGATATTTACAACAATATAAAAATAAATACCTGATTATCAACTTCATGGACAATAAAATCCTGTAATGATATTACAGCATCACGCACAGTTAAATTACTGTGAGGTCTTAACAATTGTTCATCTCTCTCACTGTATCCTAGGAAAAGAAAAACTCCTTGCGGCAAGTGATAATCTCCTACGGAAAAAATTCAATTGTAAATACATTAACTGTTCAATTGTGTATTTGACACTATTAATAATAAAGACTAGAATTTTCTAAACAGTGTAGTATATATTACTATAGTTTTTTTTGTGTTTTTTTACGTGAAATAATTCAGTATTATAATAATAAACCTAATTTTAAAATGTGATATTTCTATTTGTCACGTGATCGCAAACGCGTCTAGCAGAACTGTACCTGGTATGACGTAGTTACTTACTAAAAATGTCAGAATACTCGATTCCTATTGGTTGTTGAGTAAACAGTTACGTCACGCATACCACCTGACTTTGAATGCACGTTTAGGCGGAAATTTTTCCATTTAAATAGAAAAAGATTATTTTCAACGTTTTTTCCGCATTATTTTGGAAAAAAAGATGCTTAAGAAATATCTATTATATACATACGCACAATTTACAATATATTTTAAAAGGACCCCACAATATCCTTATGGGAAACTGACTTCCTCTAAATTGGTTGAATTTTTGATATGTTGCGTATTTTGTCCCTCTGATCAAATGTCTCAATGGGCAGAAACTCCTAAAGCTTCAAGATTTTGAGATACAGTTGACTGAAGTTAGAATTATCGTGCATTTAGATGCATTCATTTGGGTTAAAGTTGCCTCATTTTCTATGTTGTAGTGGTTGGGAGGTTTTAAAATACCTCATAACTTTCACAAATAATTGATTTAAATATATTATCAAGTTTCTGAAACGTACATATGTCATATGACGTCATTACATATCTTATGACGTCATAACGCGTGATAACATGTTATGACGTCATATGACATATGGACATTTCAGAAACATGATAATATATTTAAATCAATATATTTAAATCGATATATTTTTAAAACATTGCAAAATTACAATCGCCTATTTTTGTCACTTTAAATATTTGCGTTCTTTTCTACTTCCTGAAGTTATCGTTCCTGTTGAGCTAAAAGATTTAGAATCGAGCTTGCATAATACCTGGAGCAGGTCGCATACATATGAATTGGCCAGAGTAGCACAGACAACGACCCCTGAAAGCTTGATATGCTGGCGCAGCGTGGTTGTAAAATGCGAAGTCTGTTTTACAGGGAATCCGATCCACGCAAATGGTATGACACACCAGGGACTCGCCTCTACCGCACTGGCACAGTTCAGAGCATTCAAGTTCGTCCTCACGATAAAGCTGTATTACAAAAAGAATAAAATAGGTATATTATGATAACATTTCAAATATGAACCTGTAAAATTCTAATTTGATCGATTGTTTGAGAAACACCGATTTAAATCTATTAAGAATATGTATTCAACAATATTTTCACCATTATAGTTTTGCAAATACAATAAGTTAAGAGTTAGAACGATATTTAAGAAATGGTGGAGGTGCCGGGTAGTTTCAGATTTCTTGCAGGATTTTATTTATATAAAAATATATTATAATAAAGAAGAGATAATGATTTTAATAATTACCCTTTTGCTCTTGCCTTCCTTTATATACTGATCTGATTTATGAGGTCTTTGTACAACACAATATCCTGTAAAAAAGGATATTAAAGTTAACTTTATATTTTCCTTTACTTGTTGATATTTTTAAATTGATATATTGTACTTGACAACATATTTTCCTGATAATGAGATTGAAGTATATTTTTGTTTATTATAAAAAAATAATGTCTAATATATATTTTTTATTTATTCTCCCAATTTAAATTTTTATAACATGTATGTATATGTTAGATCCACACATTGAACATTTATTTTATTTATTATATTTTATACGAAACATACATTATTAACCCATTAAATAACGCTAAAGATTTCGTCGATAAAACATTATGAAAATAATGATTAATGATTTGTTATTTTTTGTATAAAGAATATTCATTCGTCCATTTTACGATTGCTATAATTCTTATTAATAAATAATATATTTTTTATTCTGATATCTATTGTATTAATATTTTTCTGTAGGCTGAAGTTGGTAACATTGATAAAAAGTCTATGTATCTAGAATTATTTTAGACTGTTTATATATACGTATATTTTTACTTTCTTATACCTATGTATATGAAATATACATATAGTATAAGTAAGTATAGTGAAGCTGATTTTTTTCGAAATCCGGATTTTGACGAAATTATCAATTTTGACCTTCCCTGAATCCATTCTAACTATTTTCACCATGATGTCTTTTTTGTCGGTCTGTCTGACTGTCTGTCTGTAAGCGCTGTAACTCAAATACGACAAATCGTAGAAAGGTGAAACTTTCTACTTAAGATTAATTTTTGCCTGGGATGAAAACATCCTATTTTTAAAAACGATTTTTCAACCGGAAACGGATGTTTACCTACATCGATTTTTGAATTTTTCGAATTACATTAATTTTCGAAATACATATTAGAGAAAAATGGCCAAGTTAAAAATTGTAGGTAATATTATTATCTATAATTTATGTTCTGTTCATTTTTTCGAAAAAACAAATTTTTGAAAAATATATATTTTTTTAATAAGTATCCGTTTTTAATTACATTTCAAATGGTTCATAACATAGAAAAAATATCTGCCATGAGTGTCATGGGACTTTCTTATACGTATTACAGAGATTGAACAGTGTACGTGTTTGCCATAGGTACCATGGGTCTTGCTTTTATACGCAATAAATAAACAGTGTAGATTTTTTAAAATAATTATTTTAAAAAATTCTTTCTGGCTAAATCATAAGTGTTGGAAAAAATGTATGAGGAATAAATTATAGATAATAACATACTCGACATTTTTTATCTAAACCATTTCTGTCTTATTCCAAAAAATTAAAAAAATTACAAAAGTAAACATCCGTTTCCGGTTTTGTGATTCTTGTAAAAATAAGGTGGTTGTCTTCCCAGATGAAAGATTATCTTAAATATATAATTTCGCCCTTCCATCATAAGTCGTTTAGGAGTAATGAATATTTTTTACTTTCTTATACCATGTATATTGTATATATATGAAAGATACATAATAAATATAGTATAAGTAAGTATAGTGAAGCTGATTTTTTTGAAATCCGGATTTTGACGGAATTATCAATTTTGACCTTCCCTGAATCCATTCTGACTACTTATATATTTATTTAAAAAAAATGACAAGAGTAAACATCCGTTACCGGCTTAGTAATTACGTTAAACAAAATTCGTTCTTTACATAATGTTTATAATAATATTTCTATAGTTAATGTCCCATTAATTTTGTTCTATCTTTTATTAGTTTGTCAGAAATATCCTTCAATAAAATAAAAATCACGTACACTGTTCACTGTCATTATTATGTATAAGAAAGTCCCGTGGCACACGGCAGATTATTTAGTTAGTTATGATGTTGATATACGATAACTGAACCAAATAATGAAATAGAGAATTTCTATTAAGCAATAAAAAATGTCTTACTTGGAGCTATCGTCGTTGGCATCATAGTGGTCGTAGTTGTTGGAAGAAGCGTTGTAGACTCTGTCGTTTTTGGTTCGGTTGCAGTTTCGGTCGTAACAACTAAAGGTTCTGGTCCAGTCGTTAGAACGGGGGGTATTGGTCTCCACGGTTGCATAGTTGTAGCCTTCGTAACTGTTGTAGTTGAAGGGGTTGTCGTCGTTTGTAGTGCTAACTCCATCGCAGCACGTTTCAAATGATAGTCTTTCTGCGATTCGACTGTAAAATAGATTAATAAATTTATTGACTAGTTTAATTAAATTAAAAAAATTTCTTACCTACGCATGGGTTAACCCAAAGTAACCTTTGCCAACCAAGACACTCATATAGCTGAGTAAAATCTGTGCCTTTACAAGCACAGGATGTCCGAAGTTCTGTTCCCAAAATACCTAAAAGAGCGACACGACATTCTGATGGGGGACCAGCACATTTCTTTGTTACCGTGTCGACTGCACAAGACTGTTCATAATATTCTAGTCGTATTCTAAAATATAAGTAAAATAGATAGTACCAGATTGTAGCATAGTTTTTTTTTAAAACATACATGCATTCCTTGTCCCTTCTGCATACTTCCGCTAATGAATGACAAGTAGGAGTAGGAGCACGTTCTATCCTTTGTGCACAAACAGGATGTAGTTTTTCTTGCGCCATCATACACCTATCCTGTTTACTATCTGTTTTCCTGTTTGATTGTTATACATATGTATAATTAGTAGTTGTTTGTTAATGTACAAAATTGCTGAGTGACTCACTTGCATAAGCAAAACGCTATCTCTAGACTCCACGGTTTGCGCGGATCCTTGTAGAGCCCTTGTAGAGCCTCCATACAGGCCCCACGGTCACAGCGAGTCGCGTCACAGTGCCTGAGGACCGGCATGAGTGCCTGATGACAGCCAGGATCTCTGTCACAGTTCTCGAGAGCTTCATGACACGTGCTACGGAACTGGAACGTCACCATGTCGGACGGGCCTAGAGGATACGTGCCAACAACAACAACTAATGTCAGTCTACGCCAGAGGAGGCGAATGTTTCCTACACACAGAACACATACAGAGACCTGCACTGGTTTAGTATTAGTATTAGTATTAACTAATTGTTGTGTGATTGACTTCTTATAAAAGTATGTAATAATTTAGACACGTGAACAGTGTGACATTGGTATTAAATGTAATTGTGATACATGTAAGTACAACTGTTTGTACTTGTACTGTATGCACGGTCTCTGCTCTGACATTCGCTCCTTGTTCACACAGACACACATCTGACGTACACTTACATAGATCACGAGAGTATTTGATTATTTGGTCTGATACAAAGCTGTAGAAGTAATTGTAAGATCCGAGGCGAGTCCGGACGCCATCGCGCCAGTGCTGCAGACTCTGTGATACGTGTTGTTAAAAAGCAATAACGATAGAATACAAGCAGCACAAGAGAGTGAAACACCCTCCGTGAGGATATACATACTTGCGCGGGGTCTAAAGTCGTGGTGCGTTCGCCAGCCTGGGACAGAAGTGTTCCGCGAACGGTCTATGCCCAATATGTCCCTGGGGCCCTCGTGCTCCCCTTCTGAAGGGTCAACCAGTGGATTCTTTAAGTGTGGTTCAAACTCTACCTCGTAGCTAAAAGTCGCACTCGAGTTTTTCGATGATGATATCATCTTAACTGAAATTGTGATAAATATTTCTCCACTATTATGCCAATCATTTGTTGGATATTGTAGGTATGACCCAATTTTGTGTTTCGTCTATTTGAGTGTTGCTTGCGGTATTATGTAGAATGTATTGATTTCAAGTTAAGCTTGTTCGTTCACTGAAAAATGTTCACATGTTTTGAGGTTGATGGTGATTTCTTTAGATCTCATCTCAGATAATGAATTTATTATTAAACGTACATCTTAATGAAACGGTGAAGTGCGTTCATTGCTAATGACGCGTGTGTACATATGCATACTTAAATATATATATATGTTTATGTATACCTAAACGTATTGTTAATTTATAACAGTGGAGAGTAGCCGATAATTGGAGATCACCATCTCGACAAATATCCATCTTGCTTTATTCAAAATGCCATTAAACAATCTTACTTTACACTCTTATAACGCATTAGATGGCAGATATCTTTTAAAGAAAGGTCCTACTACTTAATAAACATAACAGTTAGATAGAAGATAAGTGAGCAAGTATAGCGACAAGGTAGGTAGTTTTAAGGTAAAAATCGATAATGTAAACCGAGATAACACGTGAAAAACACGTATATTTTTTCCATATATCACCACAAACTATTAAGAAAATATTTTCTACTTACAACATTACATTAACATAAAAATTTAAATTAAAATTAACAAAAAATATCATACAACGCATTTCTTAAAACCATGAATGATAAAAATGAAAAAAATCCAAAAATGCATTTGAGCTACAACATTCTAAGTATATTAACATTGTCTTCATCCAGAACCACAGTCACCTCAAAACAAATGCACATTTTACCTGTGTTCAGTAAAAGGAATTTTGGATCATACTATAGGTGTAATGTGTCTAGATCTAAAATGTAATGAGTGCAACAATGTGCATGTGTGCGGCAAACTGTTTGTGAACATGTTGTAAAAAATAACAGACCATTTGTTGGGTTCGGTTTGTCCAACAAAGCTATACCTACTTGTAAGTGCGTACATTATGTACTTACATATATAAATACGTATACGTAATACTAGCTTATTGTCAACGCGTAGCGTTCACTTTGTCGAACAAAGCAATCCCAAACATATGGTCTTAGCAATAATGTGATCGATGTTTAGTTATAATAACATCATGCCAATTTAAATATGGTTATCTGAAAAGATCATTCCAAATATCCTAACAACGAAATACATGGTGCTTGTGCGAAAACATAAATGTGAAACAATTAGTGATCTTATTGTTTATAAGAAATTACATAATTTTAAATATGTACATTGCACCCGCATTCGATTTAGTTTTAGTTAATTGTGCTGAAAATGGTCGATACACGTGGAGTGGCACGCGCTTCTAAACCGTTTCCAGCTATTAACACATGTGTTACACATGATGTCAATAATAAATATGATATGAAGCTGCACGTATAGCAGCAAACATGTTCGCGTTGGTCGCGAGCAATGGTTGCTGCGTACACAGTACACTCGCTGTGGGGACGGCCGTGTAGTGGGCAGTGGGTACCGGTACATCCCAAATACCTTGTCCACAACTGTCCGGTCATATTGTGCGGAAAGACTCAAGAGTGATAGTGAGTAAGAGAGAGTGAGATAGAAACAGATAGACCAGACCGAACCGGACCGAACCGGACAGTTGGAGAAGGCAAATGGAGCCGACGGATGTGGAGAATAAAGGCTCACCGTCGGCTGAACCGCCGGATAGTCGAGTGACCGTCACGATAACATCCTGAGTGGCGATCAGCGGGGGTTCCTTAGCGTGGTGCCGAGTGCCAGTGACAGTGCCGTGGTGGTGCTGATGGTGCTGGTGGTGCTGGTGCGTGCTAAACACGTGGTGATAGAGGGAAGGGGATGGTGAGATTATATTGGAGGTGATGTGCACGAAGCCGCGGGGACGGTTCGTGGCTGGGAACAGAAAGTATGGGTATAGGTTGCTCTTTGTGGAACTCGGGAACCAGAAGTTCTTAAAGTAACCGTTATCTGGACTATAAGGAAGCAAGGCCGAATCTGTACCAGAGAGGTCAAAGGACACCGGTAGGACGTCTGAAACATACAACATACATTGTAACACTCTGTCGGTAATACACTAGCCATTAGCGTTTCTACGAGTACATCATTTACACCAGCCTTGTAATCGCTCCAACTTGTCCGCATCAATGCAATCAAATAACATGTAACAGCAAAGTGCATTAGTTAAATATATTCTAGCCAAAAATTGCCTTCAAAAATATTATGTTAGTGCAATCATTCATCTCTGTAGCTCGAGATGTTCGCTCTCATTACATGCCATACAAAGCTCTGCTCTACTTGACTCGATTCGACTAACAATAAGTACAATAATTGCAAGTCAACGTTGCGTTGTTGCTCTTGTTAATTTACACGTGATCGGTGACAGTGTGGCTCTTCATATGATTGTACTAAAATAATATTCTCGTACAAACTTAAACACCTCCAAAGCATATCGATCCGAAAATAATCATGATTTCTCATTCAAAACAAGGATAAATGGCGATGGCAGTGGCAATGGCAATGGCAATGAAACAGCTCAAACTCAAATATCTATCTAATTGTAAGGGTTTCAGTGTTAGCGTAAAGGTTACTCTTCTACATATATTATAAAAATTATCTATACGGAAAACCAGTCATGTAGTTAATTTTACAAGATGTAACGCGTATAGGTCAACTGCTATAAATAAAAATACCCATATGTCAGATTCAAAAACTGTTCAAAACCTATCCTTGCCTTAAATAATATAATTAAATTATACCTACATACAATTATTTAACACTTGACATTTTCCGCGACGAATAAAAATACCCCACATAAACATAAACTCTCCTACATGTCAAATCCAATAACAATTTAATAATAAGTGTGTTAGAATCAGTATAAATACATAAAAACCTAACATGTTTTGTAGGTATATACAATACATATATGCATAATAAAATAATAACAAACTGCTACATTCCTACTGACGTGGTATTGATAATAACGACGTTCATGATAATCAATATGTGAATAGGAATTTCTGATTTCTGCTCTTACATAATTTATTTCACTTTGCTGGCGCCTTGCATTTGTTTACTTTCCTCTTTTATATCAAATACTAGCTATTTCATTTTGTATGCCACGACTTACATACATCTATAAATCAACGTATAGTTTCATTTAAATGTGAACATTACATAGAAATATATGCACGAGTACATAGGGACCTACGAATATATTAATACACACATATATCTATATACCTCTTACTTATATTTGTCAAAAGAATAACGTCATAGCATCTCTATATTATTCTGATCTAACGTTTCTAAGAATTGTTTGCGTAAACATCCTTTTATCTGATCTGATTGATACCGATTTATTAAATGTCCTGAAAGTCAATATTTATATTACATTCACACACATACGACACAAACAAAACTGTATTAATGTAGGAAATCAAAAATAATCCATTTTCTCATCAATTTGGTTGCATGTAAAAGCAATAAGAAATAATATTAAGTAATTGTGATTTTTTTATATTCATATTAATTATTTACATTTTTTTGGAAATTTGAAAGTAAATATTTATTTCAAATCATGTTTCAAAATATCATTTTATTTCTTATTGTTATTAACATACACCACGTTTATTTTTTCTAAAGAAATAAATATTTCTTTCATAAACTAAACGAAATAAAATGTAACAACTACATAAGTAATAATATATTTTCCTTTGATTTTATATTTTCCAATAAAAACTACCTGAAAATCAATAAAAAAGCTTCATATAATTTTAAATAAATATAAACTTAACGAAACGCTCCATACTAGCATCGGACAAACCAAAAGTCAAAAAAATAAACAAAAATAAGGAAGAGCAAAATTAAGGATTGTTTTCTTGGGACAGGATAGCTTTATCAGCATAATTTTATAGGACAATCTGAAACACATTGCTATGTGCAAATAAGTACGAAAAACTAGAGAAGGTGGAAAAGCAGAAGCAGGAAGCACTATTTTTTTTCCTTTATTTCTTGTGCGTCGATAAAGTAGAATTCAACTCACCTACACATGGATTGTGATTAACAATACTGAAGATTCTATCACACCTTCTTTTCATGTGGTTGTTAGGGCAGATGCACCCAAACATCGGAGACAGTCTTAAGTTCGTCCACGATTCGTGACACAGTTCCCTTTATAATAAATAATTGAGTTAAAGAAGGAAACCAATTGAAATGTTCTAAAAATGTCTCACCTGTCTTCCATACGACATTTGTTCTCTCGGACTTTACAATTCGTTTTGAAATCGTCATATAATTTGATACATTTTTCTTCACGTTGGCAAACCGACAAAGCATGGTTGCAAGTGGGCAACGCGTCCACTGGGTAAGGATCTTTCTCTGGACAAAACAAAACCGACAAATAAAACAAACTAACCATAGACACAAGACCGGCATCAATCTAGTCTTCGATATGATATACTAGAGTAGACACTCGAAAAATTTGCGTGTGTCGAATTACTCATCAGAAATTGAAAAATCAATTCAAGAATTTATCATTAAAAATAATAATAAAATGTTAATTTATATAATTTATTTGTATAACTGCATTCATTGACCATTTTTAATATTCCAAAAACTATATTTAAGATAGAAAGAACTCTAAAACTCTCCCCCCCCCCCACTTTTTTACTCGACACTCGAAATTTATCTGTTCCGGCCCTGCGTAGACAGATCATTGCATCATTAACTACAACAAAGTTAACTGTTTTAATTATATATGATAAATTAACAACGATGCTCAATTACGGCAAAATACGACACGAGCCGAACAAGTCTGATCATAACTCGACGTCTAAAGTTAGACCGCCAGCCGCCGCTAGTGAGTATATATCGATGGCTAACAAGAGATAGCTCCCACTTCCCGCCCCACTTATACCGTTGCGTTTTCGTGTACAACGCGTTCGTGAATCTCGGCGTTTCGTGAATGCTGGCATTTCAACACGGATTATCTTGCAACAGAACAGTTCATGTGATATGACAGTTAAACAAAAATTACTTGTTTCCATAGATAGCGAATAGGGTTACATGCGTAGCGAAACATTATATAATTGTAAATTAAACAAAATTAAAATGAACAATAATTATAATTAATTATAATAATTAACTGAATTCGTTTTTTTACGATACATGGATTGGCGTATCAGTAAACATAAGCAAAATGGACAAAAAGAACCCGGCCGTAAGTGAATAAATAAAGAAGGGTACAATATCACGTACCTTTTTTGAGGACGTACACACAAGGATGGTCGAACAAGAAGTCCCGAAACGAATTACATTCGGGGTCTACGTGGGGTTCCTTGCAAAGACACGTAGGCTTGAAAAACGGGAACGCTTGCAAAGTTCTTAGAGCTGCCTGACATTTAGTCACTGTTACTGTGGAACATGCCACTGAAAATAAAATATATCTTCAGTATCTTTGATTCCCAACTGGCCTTCTTTCACGTTTACAGAATAAATACACGTACCTATGAGACCCAAAACGACTAACAATACTTTTTATCGATTTTTTAATTTTAATATTTATGACGTAAATCTTATCCTACACGAACAGATCTGTTAATATAGTGTAATAAACATAGTTCAGGTCATGAAGTATGTAGTATGAAGGTAATAAATTAGAAAAGGGTCTCACCTAATTCTGGTCCACAAACTCTTGGAATTATTTCTAAAATCGCAGAACAGGAAACGTCTTCAAAACAAAGTTGTCGTGCAAGTAGACAGTTCAAAATAGCAATTGCAGTCTTGATATTAGCTCCTGAAAATAAAACAAAACCATTAATAATCTAATCGATACAAATTCAATGCGCGTTCTTTTTTAATATATTGTACATATATATACACGGAGAAAAATGGAGTCGATTTTTTAATAAAAATTACAGTTTCCGATTAAAAATTCCTATTTTGTATCAAAAAATGTACTGCCAATTGAATAACTTCTCTACAATCTCCATTGTATTTTTTATAGTACACATTTTTTACTATATTCGTATATATCATTTACATGATTTATTCAAATAATCATTCTTAAATTGAATTATTTGATAAGTTTTTCATTTCAATTAAAATACAATACAATAAATACTAGGAATATGTAATTATATCTACATTATATTGTTTATATACCGGGTAGATAAAAAAAATTTTGAATGCTAGGCATTCGTATATTATACGGAGAAAAATGGAATCGATTTTTAATAAAAATACAGCTGCCAAGTAAATGCACAGTGCTTCCTCGTGCTAAATTCATCAAAGGTAGTTAATTATAGAACAATTTAAATAAAAACCAATACAGTATTCAGATCAACTGCCTGTCATTGGTTAACTATTTAATTTTCATACAATTTTAATAAATAATATTAATTCGACATTTTTCTTAATACGCGCCTGGTTATTATGTCGTATATTTTGAATTTTTTGACAATTTCAATCAAAATCATTATTTTTCTGCTATACAAATGTCAAAATGACATTTAATATGTGAAAGTAAATAGCAATTTTAAAAAATAAATGACGATTTTCTTAAAGCAAATTGAGATAGATCTTTGTAAGGGAATATTTTACAACAAAAGTAGGTGACCTATATTATAGAAAATTAAATGCTCTACAAAATAGGTTCTATAAAATTTTCACGTAACATGTGTCTTTTTTGAGATATCTTCAAATCAAAAAATACATATTTTGGGATGTCACCCCTCCCCCTTACACACGATTTTAATACTTTTGAAATGGGACCGTCCTCAAACCAGACCCAACCAACTAACCAAGTTTCATTAATATCGGTTCAGTGGTTCATGAGTTAAGCGTATGACAAGGATTGGGGGACATACACACACACACAGACAGACAGACACGGAACAAAAAGTGTTTGTCTTGACCAGTTTGTCTGAAACAGATAGATCCGGTAAAATTTTTAAAATCGGAGAACAAATTTTTTTTCTCGTTTTAAAACGATCACAAAGCTTCTCGTATCTTCGATATTGCGAGGAAGCAATTACAGTTGCCTATTAAAAATTTTGATTTTGTATCAGAAAATATTATCAGTTTTAATATGTACTGTCAATTGAGTAACTTCTACAATCTCCATTATAATTTTTATAATACAAAATTTTTACTATATTCGTAAATATCATTTACCTACATGATTTATTCAACTAATTATTCTTAAGATGAATTATTTGTTAAGTGCTATACAATTATTTCATTTCAGTTAAAAGACAACACAATAAAAACTACGAATGTGTAGTGAAAATTAATTATATTAATAGTATATTTTTATTGGGATAACAAATTAAACTATCCCAATAATATAGATTCCGATCCTGCACGCAAAAATTACTATTCGTATTGTATCTTTAGTAACACGTGGCTTAGCAAGAATTACAATATGTTGGACAGTTTCAAGATTACTACGTGAAATAGTAATATTTCTTTAAAAATTAAGTGATTGTTAATGTTAAGAAATATTTTTCTCTGTATATAAATATTTGTATGAACTGTCGATAGTAGATTCTAAAATATGTAGGTACTATTATTCCTGCCCCATTTACGTTAGCGTTGACACGCCCATGACCTGGTAGAGTTTCAATCAGGTAACGATATAAATATATGCAAACAAACTAGACGAATTTACAAAAGATTCGAACCATGAACCTCCGATTCTTCAGTCCGTGTAATTTATGTGGTGCTAAGCGTTTAGTTGCCTTTTTTATATAAAACTTTTATAGAAAATATAGTTCCGCATATTTCCCCAGGGGCTCTCACTACTTCCGGAAGTTGAAAACGATATCGATTAAGCAGCAAACACTTTTAATGGCTTCTAACATTCGAAAATAAGCTTTAATGGTTATATTCACTCCTTATTTGCCCGAATTATCAACTTTCATAATGATTTAAAGGTTAATTATTACGACATTTAATTAAATATTTATTTCTCTTATAATCTACATTTTATCATTATAATAATTTTACATACAAAAGAAAAGCACTTGAATGTTTTATTAATTATTGTAATTTAAAAAAATACAGAAATAATATATATTTTTTAAACACACATAATAAAAATAAATGTGTATAGTATTTTATGTTTTATTAGTTACTCATTTATTGATGAATGAAATCTATTAATACACATGTATGTATGTGTGTGTGTGTGTATGCAGATTTCTTAATTAATATTCATATTAGATATGTGTAGTGCTTACATTAGTAATACGATTATAGTTCATAATACTCGATTATTTAAGTTTGCTTTAAATTCGTACCTACTATATACGAATTATAATTGTTTTCAATAATGAATTGTTATCAACGAAAATTATGACCTACTTTATATATTTGTATAATGTTTCTTTTTTGATTTATAAAAGATATAAAAAAATGGTATGGAGAACCATACGTGACTTCCATGTTCTATAATATCTTTTACAATAGTTTTAATATAAAACTCACCTTTGTATTATACATAAATATTAGTTTTCTTATATTCTAATGTCAGTTGTATAATACACATTTTTGTAGAATAATAATTATCTGACATTTGAATTTAACTGCGCTTGTTTCCATTGCAACATGAATTTATTAGTATTTAAAATTAAAATTTTGAGAGTAGTTTTCACCCTTTCAGTAGCTTTTTCGGCACGTTTATGAAATAAGTGCCCCTTACTCTTAGATTGGATTGAACTACTACAAGTGTACCCAGTCTTATCAAAATTGGTGAGATAATACTAACTTTTAAGACGATAATAAGGTACAAAATTTCGAATATTTCCTAAACCCTTGATCTAATTAGCACCAAAATCAATACGTCTGGAGTACTCACTAAGACAAACATTTTCTCCAAAAATAAAATGTGGAAATTAACTTTTCTATAGATTTTGAAGTTAGTACAATCAGAATTTGTTCTTATCTCGGATACGATTTTGCGACGGTATTACAATACTTCCATTTCTTCGAACATGGAAGTAAAAGAGTAAAAAAAAATATTTTATACATTTATTTATTTATTTTTATTTGATTATTTAGTTAAATATGAAAATATCATTGCTTTCAAATTTTACTAATATCATGTTTTTTAATACGCACCGATAGTGAGAAAAAATAAATAAATAAACTAAAAAAGTATTTTAAAATCAGGCATCAATAATCGAATAAAAATAATATACATTAGAATATGATTAGTAAATAAGTAGGTAAGAAATTACGTGCACTCTCTACGAAATGTTATTTTTATTGATTTGTTTTAACAAAGTTCAAAGTCTCTGTGAAAAATAAAACAATCTAAATAACTGGACAATCAACAACAGAAAACATAGGTCACTAAAAATAACAGATAAAAACGTTTCCCAGCAAATAGCAAGTCCATGAAATTAAAAGTTAATTATTAGGAGAGAGTTGGAAAAAGTTGTCAGACGTAATGGTTGAAACAGCCGTTTGGAGTCATTGTATAATTTTTGAAACGATGATCATGGTGAGTCCAAAATACCACTAAATATATCTCACTTTTCCTGGGTGGAAGATCTAATTATACGTTACCAGTGGCACCAACAAAAACAAATTATAGGGGCAATTTTATTATTAACATCATTACTCTCATTTTTCTTGAATTATACTTTATATTTTATTGTTAGGCAGTGGATAAGTAAGTACATAGATAACGGAATACATGCATTAATAAAAATGTTTTTAAATATTTTGAATTTACGTTAAAAACTATCATACTCCCTCCTTTACGACAGTAAAGGAAAATATCACGTAACATCACCGCACTGCAAAAATTGTAAAAAAATATTTTTACAAATTATTTCGTAAACTGTTAATTTTACATTAAAATATATAAAAACAATCCTATAGAAAATTTAATTCTCTACATTTTTTTTCCAAAGCTTATATTTGTGGAACATACCGTTTACGAGTTACCGTCTCCGCAAAGATTATAAAAAATATTTTTACGTAATTATTTCAAATACGTCGCCGAAAATATTATAAAAATAATTTTGAGAATTATTTCTTAAATTGTAGATTTTACGTTACAAAGTTTAAAGATAATCTTGTAGAAAATTGAATTCTCTACAAGTTTTATCAAGAGTTTATCTTTGTAAAACTTACCGTTTACGAATTACGTCGCCGCAAAGATTATAAAAAAATAATTATTGTGAATTATTTCGAAATACGTCATCGCAAATATTATAAAAAATAGCTTTTGGGAATTATTTCTTATACTGTTGATTTTACGTTAAAAAGTTTAGAGATAGTCTTTTCTACAAGTTTTATCAAGAATTTATCTTTGTAAAGTCTACCGTTTACGAACTACGTCACCGCAAATATTATAAAAAATAATTTTTGTTAATTATTTCGAAATACGTCATCGCAAATATAAAAAATAGTTTTTTTGTAATTATTTCTTAGCTTAACTTGGGCCTATGGCCTCAGTGCTTGTGGGTGCTAACCGCAACCACCTCCGACAATATAAAATAATAATAAATAAATAATAGCTTAACTTTGTATAACCTACCGTTTACGAGTTACGTCGGCGCAAAAATTAAAAATTAAAAAATTAAATTAAAATTAAAAATTAAAAATTATTTCGTACACTGTTGATTTTACGTTTAAATGTCTCAAGACAATCTTATAAAAAATTGAATTATCTACAAGTTTTATCCCAAAGCTCATCTTTATAGAACATACTCTAATTGACCAATATTTAAGGCTGTAGAATAGATATTCCTTAATTTTACCCTGTATAATAATATAAAAACACTTTTTTTTAAATTAGGTCACAAAAATTTCTAAGGGCAGATTTGAAAAACTGAAAGTATTTTTTTTATAATTAGGTCAAAAATTATTACTAAAAAAGCAAATAGAAGAAAAAAGTCTGATCTACAAAAGTCATTTATTAGATTCGATCAACAAAATTTTTTACGGCCCATACGGGTTCTCAAAAATTGACATATATTTTCTATTTTCTGCAATTTTTGACGATAGCAAAAAGGTTTGGGGGAAAGAGAGCTTTTTATTGTCATATTCGTTTTCAGTACCTACCCTATGTTTTTATTTAATTTTCAGTGAAAATGGTTAATTTTTTATAGAATTCAACTACGTATTAATGATTTTAAATAATTCCTAATGAAAGCAAGTAGAGTTATTGAGTGATTTTGCCTTGTAGAAATCTAGAACGTTTAGATTAAGACCCGTACATTGTACAGCGTACATTTTACATACACCACCAGTGAGCCGCGGTGCAGTGCGAGCGTGGTGGCAGAGAATGACATTAAGGGGCACAACGGTCGATCATGCAATCAAATGGCTCGTTTTGCTCGTGGAGTCACCACTTGCGGCCGAATGCGCAGAGCTGGACTGGGCTGGCTTCTTTCACAAATAACCTAACCCCTATCGTAGAGTCAAAGTAAACACGCCAACCACTTTGCAGGCAATTCTATTGTACTATCAATTACTGTATGTGTGTGTGTGTGTGTAACTATTACATTCCCTAAAGTGGACATGTGTATTAGAGAGGAATCTAACAAAATATTCTTCAAACGCAATTTTTACAAGTTTCTGTTTGCTAACTAAAATATCATTTGTTTTTCATTATCAAGAACAATGAATAAAATATGAAAAACATGACTAAGTTCAATAGTAAATGATTTTTAATATATGTATAAGAAAAATTTGCATGAAATTTGTCAGAAATAAAATTCACCTTTAGTTTTCTAATATCCTTATATCAATAGTATAATATACTATATTATAGTTAGAATAACTAATCAAGGCAACATTAATTAGCACGTGAATTTATTAGTAAATAAAATTACAACTTTGAAGGTGATTTTTATTCCTTCAATGGCTATTTTATCACATATAAAAATTCAAAATTATTTTTCATATTTCGACACATACACTGCCGTGCAAAAGTCTTTGGACACCTGTGATTTTGAATGTAAATATACAGATTTCAGTCAATAAAAATCTCAAAAATAGTGAAAAGAATATGTTTACTCGGAGTCAAAATAGTAAAAAAAAACAATTTCTCGTTAGTTTGAAAGACACTGTGCTTCAATACTTTCAACTTGAGTAAATCTGACCTTTCAGGCATACAATTCAAAAATGTTCTTAACATGGAAAATTGTAAATGGTGTATTTTAGATATGCTAGGATTATTACAAAAATTGTATTTAAGTACTCTTATCAACATTTAAGATTTTTTATCAACCATTTTTGCAGCTTTATTTTTACAATACGCAAAAAAATTAGTGTCCAAATACTTTTGCACGGGAGTGTATAAAACTGAAATTATCCGTAATCAAACCTAAATCATCTCTGGCTTATGACATATTGTAATAAGTAATACCTATAAGCAAGCCCTTAAACGTTATATGTATCGAAAATAAAATTACATCGTTAGTGAGAGTTAAGTTGCATATTTTTCATGAACATTGTGATATTCAGAAGAAAACTTAATTTTTAATAACAAAAATTTAAAAAAATGTTTAGAAATTCACAAATCTTTCTGATATTTTTTTCATACATTTTCATCAATTTTCATAGTTTTTCGTGTTTTTTTTCCGCTAAAATACATCGGAAAAGGTATCACCAAAACATATTTGCTCAAATTGTACATACCTATAGTCATTTATTACTTTCTCGTATCGCAAACAAATAGAGATAGAACATATTTTCTATCTATCTGTATGTGTACATAATGGTTCGTTTACACCAAAAAGACAAAACACGAATACGGTGTTTTCAAAACAATTTGTATGTTGTTAAACAATTTTTATTTAGAAAACGTTATTTAGAATAGCTGTATTCAAATTCTCGGTATAGTATAAGTGAATATTATTGAGCTTTGAAAGCAATTTTAATCAAGTAAGAGTTGTTACATCGTCGCCATTTTTAATCAAACAAGCGGTGACGTGATCAATTCAAAAATTCAGTTATATATTATTTTTAGTAAATTGAACATATGAAGTATACTTATATTTAATGATATTGATTGATAAAATCAGAAAATACGGCTTTGAATGAGATTTGGCTACTACAAATGATCCGGGTTATCAGAACTCCTTCTACGAGTATCTTTATCACAACGATTTTTCATTATTTGACACTAACTTTCTTACGACAACTTTTTAATAAAATATGTATTTAAAGTAGATATAGTATTTTTTCCAAATTTTTTTTTTGTCTCTTGATTAGAGAACAATTTTTCTTAACGTCTTTCGTCGTAAAGAATTGTTTTTATAATCATGTTTCTAACGATTAAAAAACATATTCGCATTATTTATACATATTATGTACAATTTCTTAGTTTTAGATAAAACAAATAAATCGCATTCATTATTTCCTGAATATTCAAATAAGTGAACGAATTAGGTACAAAAAATGTAACAGCAAAGTTGTTAATATTGAAAATTTATTATATCACAATCCTACTCTGTTAGCATGCTTATGTTCTTTCGATTTTTTAGCTGGCATGGTAACACGCCATTGCAACTATGGCTAAGTGTTTAATCATAAAAATTATCAACTTCAACTCACGGTAAAAATCACATAGCATAATTTTACCCACTCTTTGAATTAATAATACATACCACACATGTATGTATGTGTTGGTACTGCCAATGGCGGTCTATATATAGCTACATTAGGGTAAGTAAATACCTATAAGTATAACAATATTAGTGAATTGCGTATATGGCTGCATGTTAAAACAAATATCTAATGTACATATTTTGTAAGTTATTGGATAAGAGATCGTGGTCTTAAATTTTGTATATAGGTACAAGGATTTTAAATAACTAATTTTACGCAAATATCGATTGCCGAAATTTCAACAAGGCGTAAGGAGCCAAAATGTGAAAATTAGTTTTTGGTGCAGTTTTTTTATATCTCTGCTTGACTTATGTCCGGTATATTAAAGAATTTGCGCTAGACCAGAGGTTCCCATCCTTTTACCTATATAGACCCTTTTTAAAAGAATGATCCTCTTTATAGACCCCCTTACATTTCTAGATTCTAGAAAACATAAATATACTACAATCTTCTTGAAAAAGTACTAGTAGAAAGCAAAAAAGGGTAATCGAAATTGAATCGGTGAGTGAAAGAACAATACAAGTGCCAAAAATGGCAATTTTAACTGAGATAGGCAAAATGTTTAAAATTCATAGCTCTATCACATAGCAAAATAATAATACATCGACCAACATCGTACGTGCGACGGGGGGTAGTTTAATTTTTTTTTACAATTACTTTTACCTTACTTTTCTGACGACATCCTCTACCATATTATTTCTTAGAAAGTCAAAAATGAAGATTCTGAGTAAAAATTACAAATAATTTTTTTTGTAAAATAACCAATAAAGCCGAAAATAAAGCAATAAAAAAATTAGCATTTTTTTAATTGAGTGAAAGAACAGTATAACTGCAGGTAATTTTTTTCAAATATCTTTTTTTGCAATTTTTTTTTAATTTATTTATGTACGTGTATTATTATCGGTTAACATAAGTTCTATAATATCACAATTCATAATTAGACCAAATAACCCATAGTTCTCCTTTAAAACAGTTTTTTTCGTTTTTCTCAAAATGGTCATTTTGGTGATATATTGTTCTTTCACTCACCGATTCAATTATATTAATTATTGATAAATATTGTTGAGAAGCGAAAATAAAATAAAATTTAAGACAGAAAAATTTATCATAAACCCCCAATAGAAATTGAAATCCTATAGACTCTTTTTAAGCATCTATAGACCCTCAAGGGGACTCTGTTAAAATTCCCTGTTCTAAAGCAAAAGTTAAACCAACTACGAAGTTTTAATTATAAATAACAGTTCTAATCAATGGTGTAGTTTGTATGAATGACCTTAACGCATGCGCGTTAAGTAGAATACTGTTATTTAAAAGCAATGGTGACAAATTTACCTCATAAAATACATAGCATCTATTGTCGTATCTTTTTTATATTTATTCTAAAGGAGAGGAATGAATCTTATATCATTTGAAAGAAACAGTAAACATATGTGTATGTTGCCATTAAGGCAGGTAAAATATTGATCGAATTTCGACAATAAGTGATACTAGTTTACATTATTATACATTTATTACCACTGTTTCATTCATAACGATTTGACACCCAGCAAATAGCTCTAGAGCAGGGGTTCCAAGCCTTTTTTACATAGACCCATTTTAAAAAATATTTTTTTATTGACCCTCTTACATTTTTCGGTTCTAGAAAACATAAATATACTATAATCTTGTTTAAAAAGTACAAGTATAAAGCAAAAAAAAATAATTTTAAAACATACAAATTTTTCATAGACTCCTGAAATACTATATACCCTTTTTAAACATTCATAGACCCTCAAAAGGTCCACCTGGACCCCGTTGGGAATCCCTGCTCTGGAACAAATTCTTTATAATACCAGACATTAAACCGATATTAATAATTTTAATATTCTTACAATTAGATTTTCTTTTCTTCATGTCAATTAGACTCATATATCTAAAAACTTCCTTAAGATTGTATTTTCAAAATAATAATCGCTTTTTGCTTGTACGTAGAGCCGTGTTTTGTCAAGTATGTATATATTTGAAATGTCATCCATGTTTTAATAAAATTATACATTTTGCATATTTTTTTTAAAGTTCATTTTATTTTCAATGGCATTTTAAAATTTAATTTTTATGTAGTTAATACTTATTTAACAATAATACATTTAACATATTGTTTAATAATATAATAATGTATTAAATGAAAAATTTATTATTGTTAAATAAATATTTACTAAATAAAAAAATAAATTATAAAATGTCATTGAAAATAAAATTTAAAGTTTGTTTAAAAATTAATATATGTATACATGTATGTTATTTATAAATGTCAGAGTTCATGAACTTTAGGAAAAAAGTTAGTAATAATATGCGAAATGTATAATTTTATTAAAACATCATTTTTTTAATTAAAAATAACATTCACTTAGTATATTATTGATTAAAATATAACAATAGATACTGTTATAATATAGGGTACCAACTAGCAATAAAATTTTACTTTACTTTTATATATCTGAAAATAAATATAAAGCTTCTTTCAATATAATAATATATAAAGAAAATTGTAATTTTATTGAAATACGAGAAACATTTCCTCAATTTAAAGTTATATGTTTGCAAACATATTT
Organism: Sialis lutaria; assembly: GCA_949319165.1. NCBI lineage: Eukaryota > Metazoa > Arthropoda > Insecta > Megaloptera > Sialidae > Sialis > Sialis lutaria. The sequence continues at coordinate 6,984,168 of OX439245.1, read as the reverse complement.
CTAGTTATCGATGAAAACGAAAAAGGAAATAGTTTTCAACGACAGAATATATATTCATTATAAATATCTGCTCTAGTTAGAAATGATTGCAATATTCGTATAATAAATAATATCAACATCGAACATCAATGTAATTACAAGTATGTAGACTTTATTATCTCGATATTTCCTATTTCATATGAACATATTGTATTATATCTATATTGTTTATATACCAGGTAGATAAAAAATGTGTGAGTACTAGGCATTCGGATCGTATACGGAGAAAAATTGAGTCGATTTTTTAATTGCCTGTTAAAAGTTTTAATTTTGTATCAAAAAATATTATCAGTTTTAACACGTACTGTTAATTGAGTAACTTCTACAATCTCCATTGTTTTTTTATAATATGCAATTTTTACTTTGTTCGTAAATATCATTTACATGATTTATTCAACTAATTATTCTTAAGTTGAATTATTTGTTAATTAAGTGCTATACAAATTATTTAATTTCAATATAGTAGTTTGTACATTTTTCTATTCGATACTTAAAATTTTTATTAAAAGACTAGAGTGTGTAAAATTAATTATATTTATAGTATATTTGTTTCTTGGTATAACAAATTAAACTATACCAATAATATAGATTTCGATCCTACACGCAAATTCGTATTGTAAATTTATTAACACGTGGCCTAGCAAGAATTACAATATTTTTGACCGTTTCAAGATTACTACGTATTGTTTCATTTAAGTTTACAGTGGTTGCCGAGGATTTGACGGTACGAACCGTGAATCCTACCGTCAAATCCCCCGGTAACCTCTGCAAACTTAAATGAAACAGACTATAGTAATATATCTATAAAAATTGAGTGATTGTTTTGAAATATTTTTCTCCGTGTACCTATAAATATTCTATGTAAGCTCGAAAATACATTTTAAATAGTTTGAGCCGTTACTGTGATAATACAGGTTTGAAAATATTCTCTAAAACTAAATCATTGAATAGTCACTGATTATCAGTGACTATTCACTACTCTGCACTATGAAATAGTGAAAAGTAGTTCACTGTTTATCAGTGGATAATCACTGCTAATTAGTAGATAATCACAGAACAAATCAGTGGATAGTCACTGAACAAATCAATGGATAGTCACTAAACAAATCATTTTTACAAGAATCCTCAATATGGCCGATATCACTGGTTGATCAGTGAAAACTGGTATAGACCACAGATTTTCAGTGACTTTTACGTGAAATTCTCACTGATTCATTTTATGAGAATAGACTTTGCATGGCTTTGCCCGCATTTTAAATGAAATAAAAATGTCTGTTATCAAAGTTAAATATATGCACCGACCTTTTTATAGAACTAATTGAATTCTACAAAACACCCATACAAATTTTGATTTATCTCTTATACAACCAACTAAACTAAAGAATTTGCGAAAGTATAAGGAACAACATACTAAAGTTTAAAAAAAATGGACGAAAACCACTTTTCATAAGAAAAATGCGGGGTCATTTCACCAATTTCGGCATTTTTTTTGTCAAAGATTAATTTTGGAACACGTTATTAATGTCCGATATCACAAAGGATCTAGCAAAGGACCCCGCAGAATCCTTATGGGAAAGGGGTTTCGGTCAAACTCTTTGAAACTTTGAATTATAATAGTCTTTGATGAGTAGATCAAAAGTGTCAATGGGCACTAAGTCCTAAAAACTCAAACTTTTAAGAAATAGCCCTCTCAATGATTGTCTTTAATTTACAATAAAAAAATTTGTAGAACCTTAATTTTCGCACAAATTTTTGTATGTGTCCCCAAATACATCTATCGATTGCCACCATAAAAAAGTCAACTTTTCAATTCATTGAGAAATGACAACACTTAAATCTTATTGTTACATTTTTTTAATTATAAACAAATCCAATTGTTTTATAATAAAAAATTGGTTTATACGAAAAAAAAACGTAATAATAAGATTTAAGTACTGCCATTGGCTAAAGAATTTAAAAGTTTACTTTTTTATGGTGACAATCGATTATATAAGTCTTTGAGAACACATACAAATAGTTGTGCGAAAATTAAGGTTCTACACATTTTTTTACTGTAAATTAAAGGCTGGAATGATCCCCAACTTTAGAGGGCTATATCTTAAAAGTTTGAGTTTTTAGGAGTTAGTGCCCATTGGCACTTTTAATCTACTCATCAAGGACTATCAGAATCCAAAGTTTCATAGAGTTTGACCGAAACCTCTTTCCCATAAGGATTCTGCGGGGTCCTTTGCTAGCTAGTATGCACCTCAAATGAGGTATCAAACTTATATGACAGTTCTCTTGGAGTTTTTGACAGATAGTTTCATGCATACGAAGTAAAAACAAAGGTATGTATCGTATGTTTACTAACCTTGAGTAAAAACAGTAAAGACCAGTGCACCTATCTGATAAAAACTCAAAGAGAACTGTAATATAAGTTTAGTACCCCGTTTGAATGTGCTTGCTAGCTAGAAAATTTTGTTAACTCGTTTATAATACCGGACATAAGTGTTTCACCCGATACATAATTTTTTTATAAGAACAAAAAAAGAATTAAAATAATTTTTATAAAATTCGATACAAATTTTTAAATGTTTGTGAAAATAAAAAAATTCTATTGAATTTCTCGATAATTATCACAAATTTGATATTTGAATCGACATGAGGCCACTGTACAGTGTACACACACATACACATATACAAGTTTAATTGTTAGGTTTTAAAACCTGGCTTTTGTCGGCTGGAGAATTTGGGAATACGGTAATTGTACATTATTCGTTCTTCTGTATAGAATACGAAAATTGGATTGAACTCTTGAAATTTTAATGTCTTTAACTCATCGACTGACGGTTTCAGGAATTGGAAAACATTTCTAAACTCCTCGGGTGGTTTAGGGCTTTTCATTATATTTTTTTGTGAAAAAAGGAAAATGGTGTATTTTTTAAGTTAAATAAGATTTGCAAACTTTGATTCCTGTGAATTGTAAGTCAATATAAAAAATAAACGTATTCGTAAAAAAATATATGAAAATTTTGACCTTATCTCTATATATATAAAAATGAGGCTAGACTCGAGAATTACTGAACCGATTTCAATGCGGTTTTCATCAATAGTTAGATCATTTTTCTGTGCATGTCCACGGGTATTAATATTTTATGAAAACCTAAGATTTAACACTAAAAGTCCAAATAAATCTTACCAAGTAACCATAGAATACAGAATTCTATAATATACGGTATCAATATTTTATTAATTTAGGTCACTGTGATTTTGTGGATATTAACCCGGGTAACACCGGGTCAAATGCGCTAGTGTTTGATATAATTTAAGAATATATAATAATTACAGTCGAAACCGGTTATAACGACATCGGTTTATACAATATATCAGTTTTAACGACTGAAAATAAAAAAACCGACTAAATCCCATATAATTGCCTTTTTACCGGTTTTTACGACTATCGGCTTTTACAATTTGTGTGCGTGTTTGCCATAGATACCCTAGGACTTTCTTATACGTAATACAGATTCTAAATAATTATTTAAAAAATTATTTCTGGATAAATCATAAATGTTTGATAAAAATGTATAGGGAATAAATTATAGACAGTAACATACTCGATATTTTTTATCTAAAACATTTTTGTCTTATTTCAAAAATAAATCGAAAATTAAAAAAAATATTTTTTTAGTAAGTACGTTTTTGATTAAATTTCAAATGGTTCATAACAGATGAGAAATATTTGCCATGAGTATCATGGGACTTTCTTATACGTATTATAGATACTGAAAAGTGTACGTGTTTGCCATGGGTACCATGGGTCTTTCTTATCTAAAACATTTTTTTCTTATTTCAAAAATAATTCGAAAATTCAAAAAATTACAGGAGTGAATATCCATTTCCGGTTTAGTAATTACGTTTAAAAAATAATTTGATACATAATGTAGAGAACAATATTATCTACACATATAGATTATGTCCCAATTTTTTTTTTTTCAAACAAAATATCTGATTAAGTAATAAATATACGATAAAGTATGATTTGATCAAGTTAAATCAATTTCGTACAGGGGCGTTACTATATCGGGGTAATTTGAGTTTAGTTTTACAATACACACAAATATTATATAAAGTCATAAAAGAAAAAAAAATATTTGTAAATATTCGAACGTCCAAAATAAACAAATATTTTATTTAATACAACGAAAATTTAAATAAAATAATATAAATAAATACATACATATATCGAAAACCAGAGGGAATTTGTTATTTAAATTTAACATGAAATACAAATATGCATATGACATTTTTTCATCGAACAACAATGTTTTGTAACCATATACAAGATATGTTTATTTATATAATTCGTAGAATTCCGTAACAATCTTTTAAAAAATGTCTCTTAAAATATCACTCATAAATAATATATGAGATTAAAGATTATTTATACATAAGTATAAACATAACCTTACTTATTATTAAACATTATTATTTGCCAATAATTATTATTGAAAATTATACATTTATTTTTCTTTCACGTTTTCTTTGTTTTAACAAAACCTTAATATTTTCTATAAACATATACCTATGTAGCATAGCATAATACACATATGAGAAAAATAGAGCATAGTAACTTATAAAATATGGATCCATTTTTGATATCATTGTAATTGAGAATAAATCCACAATTTACATCCTACAGTTTCATAAAAAATCTGGCTACAGTTCAAATATGAATCGATATTTTATAGATATTTCAGATTTATATTCATTATAGAACATTTTGCATTTGTTACATTCTGAATTAATAATTTTTTTATTAAAAAACTGGCATATTGGTTTTTTGATGTTTTCTCGGTTTCTAGATATAAACAAAAGTCTTATAAATGTATATGTTACCGGCAATGTATGAAATTCAGCATTGTGTAGAATTCCTAGGTATTCTATAGAATGACTAAAATCACCAAGCAATGTATGAAATGAATTTAATTATATACATTTCCTAGACATTGTATAGACTACCTGCCTAATGTATGAATATGAAGGTAAATAGAGTCAACCAACCAATTTTGGTCCAGGCAAATACATATTAAAAAAATATTTGAACATTCTTGACAGCTGAAGTTTTGCAGTAAACCGCCTATACTGTATTATTTATCTTATTTAATACACAGGTCCAGATTTACCTTGCAGGCAGTGTAAGCACGTGCCTAGAGCGGCAAAAATTTAGGGGCGGCAAATTTTAGCGAAAAAAAAGGTCTTTTCACACTTTCTTTTTAATAATTGATACAATTTTAACATCAAAACCTAAAAACAAAAAAAGGTCAGTGATATGAAAAACCTTTACTTTTTTTATTTTTATTAACCAAAAAGGGCGGCAATTTTCGCAACTGCCTTGAGACGGCAAATTTCAAAATCTGTTAATACACGTCTGGACTAATATGTTATTAAAAGACAAAATAATATCTATTTATATGTTTTTTATTTTAACAATTTCAAATCATATACTTAATATTCGTCACAACTAATGGTTTATTTTATTTAATATAATAAATATCAAATGTTCAAATATAGTATATGTATTATTATTTTAACAATTAAGACCCCTAATATAAATTTCGACTTTTTAAAATTAATTAACTAATATCTATCTGCTTTAATAACATCATTTTGTATATATTATTTAAAACATTTCTTAATATATAATTCTTAGGTATTCTATAGGATGCCGAGGCAAAGTATGTAATAAATTTATATTAAACAATTATTTCATACTTTGCCTGAAATCGTTAGGCAATGTATAGAATTCCTAGGAAATCTATACAATATCTGAATTACATATTTTTATTGTGTTGGCTGCCTTGTAAATGTTATAGACAACACAATTTCAAATTAAGAAATCAGTAAAAATATCTGTTTCTGAGTTGTGTTCTTTTAATTGTTCTTTTACTTCTTTTCCTATTATTTTTCGTCAATAACAGATAATAATTTAATTGCTTCAGCTTAAAAGTTTGAGTAAATATTCAACTTCAGCAAATATTATTTGTAAAGATCTTTTATTTTAAAAGTAGAGTAAAGTCGGTATATATGGAACACCATTCATGTTTTAGGTAATCAACCTCCTATTTATTATTTAAAATCAGCCCTCATCATTTCATAGGACAGAGATTTTATTCATTTAATGAAATCGAGCAGGCAAAAATAAAATTCTTAAATGAAAAAATTAAAATTAAAAATCTAAAACAATCGAAAAACTCTGGTCCATATTACACGCTTGTTACCAAAAAACACGATTATCATTATTAGGTGATTAAAGCATTTGTTTTTAAAATTTATTTTGTTGTTTTTATTCAAAATAGCAGTGGCATAGCAAGGAGTATGCGGACAGAAACTCCGTAATAGGCACCATCATAAAGATTTATACTAAAAAAAGTATTTTTGCGGAAGTGAATAGTTGTGAAGTACTGGATGATTAATATACTTTTCACACTATTTGCTTCTCCATGTTTCTGGTTAATTATTACACTTCATACTCCATAATATCAGCAACGACATGTAATAAAAAAATTATTATTGCCGTGGCAACAATTATTACGTGTATTAAAATCACTGTTCATACGGCCAAACCATATACTCGCATTTTTAAACAGCAATATAAACAATTTAATACAAAACAAATTTAAACTAACCTACTTTAACATAAATAATCAAAAATGGAAAATTTTATTAAATTGACTCAGTTAGTTAGAGGTTTAAGCTTAACACTAGAAAGACGGGAAAATCTACCTACCTACAAAGACGGCGACCGGTCAAATGACTACTTTACTAAATATCTTTTTTTATGAGTAATTAATAAATGTCAAGTAAAGAAATAAAAGTAGATGTAATGTATGTTTAATTTTAATATTTACACACAATTTTTACATGTTACAAGAGCCGCAAAGCGGTTTTTTACAAGTATAAGTATCGCATACTTTATTAGTTTTATTTTTACATTTCTGAAAAAGACATTCTCGCCTTCTTCGAATTTCCTGGGCTTTTTTCACAAATTACTCACAATAATATCGATACACAATTACAAGCTTATTTGACTGACAATTCATATACGTATTTATTGTTGTACCCTCTCATACAACAATTAAAAACATATTTATCAGATTATAGCCGTCAAAAGACCGTCGCTGTCTTTGTCGGTATATCAACATTTCAAACAATAAATAAAATAGATGTGAATTATTTTGATACATAGTTTCATTTAACTACTAGTATTAATAAAAGTCACAAAGTCTCATTACGGTAAGTCAAATAGTTTTTGAATTATTCAATATTGAAATTAAAATTACCGTCAAATGACTGCTCCCGTCGTTCTAGTGTTAAATACATATTAATTTTTTGTTTATAAAATTTAAAATGGGGCAACAAAAGAGATGTCCATATTACCCGCCTGTTTCATATATGTATATCGACTTTACTCTAGAATTTCACAAACGATTTCAATAATGTTTAGTACTTATCTCGTTTTATAAATGTTTTGTTGCTAAACTTCAAAAGATTTATATTAAATGGTATATTGAATTGCATTTATGAAAAAATAAATACCTATTAAGACTTATATCTCAGATAAATTTTTCTTTAAGAAAACAAACAAAATTATAGTACCTATGTATATGTGTACATAACACACAAAGTATGTTTTTAAATATACATAAAACCTTTTATCGTTTGAATACCCTATTAAAGTATTTATTCGATTTAATATTCCTTTATAGTTTAAATAAAGTCAGTGCTGTAGATATAATATAATATTCTACAATTTGGAATTGATCCAAACGAAAAAAAATTTCTTTATAGAGATAATAAGGTCCATTTTCACTATATGTTAAGGACGAGTTATGTTATCTGGACACTGTTTTGCAGTAATGTATCAAGCCATTCGAGATATTAAAATTTTTGATGCGCGCAAAGAAAAATACATTTATTACTAGAAAAAAAGTTGTCATTTTGGTTGGTTAGTTAGCATAGGTGGGCATTAACTCGTTAATCCGTTAATTGTTAATTAACGAAATTAACAAAATGGTTAACGGATTATCTTTTAAGTTAACTCAAAAAAATGTTAACGCTTTTGTTAACTTCCGTTAAATTCAACTTCCGTTAACTTTAGTCCGTTACATTGGTTGTTTGATGAAAAGTACATAACAAAGTTGTCGAAATAGCTAAAAAAGGTCTACAAAAATTTTGGATGGTTAACTTTTTAACGGATTAACTTTAACTTTCGTTAAATTTTTGAATTTTCGGTTAACTCTAACTTCCGTTACATTTTCGGAATTTTAACGCTTTAACGGTTAACGAAGTTAACTTTTTTATTAACGGATTAACGATTAACGAAGATAACTTTTCGATTAACTGTGCCCACCTATGTTAGTTAGATACATCTCTATTTATAAAATATGGAATTACTGAACCGATTTTAATGCGGTTTTCACCAATAGTTTTGCTCTGCATGTTCATGGTTATTAATATTTATGAAAACTTTTATGATTTAAAATCAAATAACTAATAAATCGTGTTTTATTTCCATGATGTCACAGAATACAACTAAGTAGCCATGGAATACAAAATTCTATAATTAACGGTTTCAATACTTTATTAATTTATTATGATCACGTCTCTTTCAAATATTTTGTCGAACAATTGGATAATTTTTGAGACATGTTAACAATTAAATATTTTGAAATGTATTGATTGAAAATTTAAATACCTATAAAGGAAATACGCTTTCAAGTTAAGTAAAATAACGAAATTGAATATGATTGTTGCTAACCTATTTTTTTATTTATATTGATACAAATTATAAGACGGGACCTGGTATTTCTGGGAATTTGGAAGTATAATTTTACACAATTTTCTCAGTAACTACTGAACGGATTCTATTACGGTTTTCACTAACGAATAAGTTAGGTTTAAGTGTATAATTTGTGGATATTTTATATAAACATTAAGATAAAAAAAATTCACGGTGAACCGTGTATTGTGGGCATGTTAGGTCACTCGGATTTTGTGGATGTTAACCTGGGTAACATAGGGTCCAATTAGCTATTCTTCCGACAAAATCTGATAAATATTGTATTTTTATAACCACAAACGTATTTTTTTATAATTTAAAATTTAAATGCAATTTAAATACAATGCTAATTTCTATAATATTATAAACTTTATTTTAAATGAAACTGCATTTATAACTCAATATGTTAATTAGAGATCAAATCGGACCTTAAGGGGTTATATACAGTCAGAAGGCCAAAAAAAGGGTTTTTTAAAGAATTTTTTTAAGAGAAGACTTAAATTTATTAATGTAAAATTTTGTACACATATTATGGTAACTTTTAATTGTATTTTAACATTTTTTATTTGTAAAAAATAATAATTTCTAAAGTTGCTACAGCTGTTCTCCAGGAGGTCCTCTCAAAAAGGCGCCTTGCGGTGACCACTATATCTCTGAACTGGATCATTTAAAATAAAAAACCTAAATGGATTTCGTTAAAGTAATGTATAATCTTGTAATTAATCGAAGGAATAAGCAAAATACATTTTTTGACAAAATGGTGGCTTCTTAAAAAAAAATCGATTTTTGACAAAAATTTTGATCTTAAATTGTTTATAAAAAAATATATTTATCTGTGAGAAAAAACCTTCGATTAATTACTAAAAAATATATTTAAGAAACTTGTGTTAAAATTTGAGACTGATCGGTTCAGCCGTTTCCGAGGAATCGTGGTCACCGACATTAAAAACACAGATTTGAGAAAAACGCATGCGTGTAACTTCGAAAATAATCGCCGGATTGACTTGAAATTTTCTGTGTGTGTATTTAAATATATATACATTACGAAAATTAAATTAAAAAAATTGATTTTTTGAAAATTCTAACTGTATATAACTCCTTAACTCCAGCCTCCTACTTTCAAACGCTCTGAGACGTCTTTACAAATATGCGTGTAACTTCGAAAATAATCGCCGGATTGACTTGATATTTTCTGTGTGTACTTAAATATATGCACACTACGAAAATGGAATTTAAAAAAAATATTTTTTTGAAAATTCTAACTGTATATAACCCCTTAAAAAAGTAGCCCGACCCAGTCCGAAAACATTTTAAACAAAAATTTGTCGACCCGAGCCAGTTCGAAACTTTTTTTTTCGGCCCACTCCAATCCGGTTCCGATTCGACCCAGTCCAAACGTTACAAACAAGAACTAAGCCCAGTCCGACCCGATTCGAAATTCGGATCGGATCGGGTTGGCCCGTCCCGAACTAAGCTCTAGAGGACACGTCTTAAGCCAGATTTTTTTACACAACGATTATAAATTACACTTTTGTCAATAATTGTGAATTGTTATTAATTTTACATTATTAAAAGTAAAAGTTTTGTTTTGAGAAAATAATATTTTTATTTATTCGTAAGGTCCGCCCAGCCCGGTTCGATTTATACCAAGGTATGGTCCGATCCGACCCAGTCCAAATATTGTAAACAAGAATTAAGCCCGATCCGAAATTCGGGTCGGGCTAAATTTGGATCGGATCGAGCTGGCCCGGTCCGAACTGATTTCTAATGTTTATGGGTTGATAGATTATTACGTAGTAATAATAGTTAATCTATTATATCTATTCTACTGTTAATGGGGCATTAATAAATTTGTTCAAATATCCAATGGAAAATCATAAGAAAACATTCTAGCAGAATGTAAGATACTTTTGTAAGGAAATATGTATATATTAAGTGAGGTATTTTTCTCTGGTCTTTAACGAATTTATACAATGTATAAAATATTATAGTCACGACCTGCCCTTGTTCGGGGTAGAAATGTAAATTATCATCAAGTGAAGTTATATATAAGTAGAAAAAATTATCGAGAATTCTCTTCATTCCATATGAACTCTATTATATAGAACACATTTATTGATCCCCCATAGTGGTATTATTTTCGTTCGTCCCTAAGTCTAATATTTTTAAATTTAGAAATGCCAGGTTAACGATTACTATATTAGATTTTATTTCACTTTTTCGTGGTGTTTTCTCTGATGAAGACATTACCATATATAGCTATTATGTTATAGTAATTTTCTTGTTTTTATATCCAACATTTTGACGACCACTATAATCTTTTATTTTGGAATTACTTAATAAATGTATATAAAATATAATTAATTTAACGATTACATTTAATTGCACTATATATTAGATAGTATTAAATTAATACTTTTTTTAATACATAAGGCGAATATTTAATCGTTTTAAAATATAGAAAATCACATTAAAAATATCAAATCGCTTGAGGCGAAAGGAGGTTGGTTAGTTTTTACGTTATGTTTAAATATAGGAAATCACAAAAATCACATCAAAAATAACAAATCTATTGAGGCGAAAGGAAGGAGGTTAGTATTTAGGTTAGGTTAAAATATAGAAAATCACAATAAATCCTTAAAAAAGATTTCATTTTTAAATCTGACAGGTCCAAATTTAGTTAAAGTATTAATTTTTTTAGTGCAAAGTATTAATTTTTAGTGGAAACTATTTATGTAATGTGATATAATTTGTTTCACATTCCATATATTTGTTTAATGTTGAATAATTAATTTTTCGTGCAGTATATTTGTTATAAGTAAAAACGGTTAAATGAAAAGTGTTTATTATTAAAAAAATGTGCATTTAAATATAAGCTTAATTTAATATGGAATTTTATTTTTGTGAACTTGCTTTGACTTATAATAATTACAAAAATTGCATTACTCTGCAGTATACTTAATATTGATTTTTCGTGTGAAAAATGCATAAATATAACTCCATTGCTGCAGTCATTCTACTTAAAAAATCATTGAGTTTTGAAAGTTTATTTCTTGCAATCTTATTTCGGAAACAAAAAATCAAATATTCAGATCATTTTTTACAAATAAATTCCACGCATGTAGCATCAATAAACAACAGTAAACAAAAAAAAAACGTTATCAAGTGTTGATATTTGTATAAAAATGCAAAACGAATATCGAGGAATACATACATATATTGTATAAACATATATATATTATTTATATGTAGGCAATTTATCTAGCGGTTTTGGTCGGATGTTTTTCCAGCGACCGATGAGTTTTCAGCGAGTTTTCCGCGACCTAATCCGCGACGGGCTTTAGATATTTTCAAACAACCGTTTCAAATTCTCGATTTGCTTCAACATCCGGAATATCTGCTCAACGGCGATATTACCCAGTTTTCCTAATTTTCCATTTCCGTTAACGAATATTACTACAACTACACGTTTATATATATAAGATCTATATATATTTGTGTGTATGTACAGTATGTAGTAACGTTAAAATATATCAAAAATAAAAATATTCATTTGTAAGAAATACCTACTAAAAATATTATTTTAAAATTTTCAATTCTCAGAATTTGTTAAAAAAGATTTAAATGATAAATGTTCATTATTATTTTTATCTATTTTAACAGCCTGGGGATGATTGTAGAAATATAAAGCTTGTAAATAAATATACATTTAAATGTTTATTTATGTACACCTTACATATATGATATGTTATAATCTAAAATACAGTCGATCATAGTTATAACGAACTACAGGGCATTGAAACTATATTAGTAATTAGGGCATTGGACCCGATGTTACCCGAGTTATGCCCGGTATTATCAACCAATTTAAAGCTCCTTTAGCGCTAAATGCTCCTTTAAAGTAAATTTGGTGTATTTCAAATGTGATTTAAATCAATATTTATGCTCTCAATGAAAAATTTACATAATACACGTTGTAAATAAATACTGTAGAAAATTTTAAATCTATTTAATTAAATATATTATGCTTGGATCTGTTGATAATATGACAGTTAGTTAAAGGAGCATTTAGTTAAACTTGATAATACTGGGCATTAATATCGTAAATTATAGAATTCTTTATTCCATTGCTACTATGTTTTTAAATATAAATAACATTATGGAAACAAAACATGTTTTTTATGTTAAATTTTAGGTTTTTTTATAAAATATTAATAGCCACGAACTTGCACAGAAAAGTTATCAAGCTATTGGTGAAAACCGCATTGAAATCGGTTCAGTAATTCACGAGTATGTAAGCCTCATACAAACAAACATTCATTTTTATATACAGTGTATTTCAAGTTGATTAAGCCAAATGGAAATTGAACATAGGGCGAATTAGAAGTCTTGTAGTAGCCAAATTTAATGATATGCCATTGGTGCATTTTGAAATTCCGCCACAAAATTTGATAATATAGTCACTATAGTCTGTTTCTGTTTCATTTAAGTTTGCAGTGGTTATTGGAGATTTGATGGTAGGAATCGCGAATCGTACTGTCAAAAACCCCGGCAACTACTGCAATTTTAAGGGGGAAGGCCACTGTGACGGGTCAAAAAATTGTCAATGTTTGGGAATTTTTTTCACAAATAGAACTAATTATTTTTGAATCAGGTAAAGGACGTTTTATTAAGTATTTATTCAACTTATTTAATATAAATTTTTATTGAAAAATTTTAAATATTTACAAAGTTATGAGCCTCGATGTGACGACCAAAAAAAATATTTTTCTCTATGGTCGACTCGAAATTTCGAGAAGGGTTAAATAAATTATTAAGACCTATTTTTTTTATTATAGCGGTTTTAAAAATAGTAATTATCAAAATTTCAAAAATCGGCTACGTGCAACGATAGCTACTACAATTACGAAAATTATTTAAAAAAAATCGGTTCATTAGTCTTTGAGTAATCGTATCGATCAGGTCGAAAAATGTCATTCCGAGATAAACGTGTTTAATGTTTTTATTATGTCATAACCGGCTATGCTACATCGTCTCACTAAATTGACTGTAACTCCGTCAATTTCAACTCAATTTTTTGTATACATATTTATGAATATGTAAGCTTTAAAAAAATCTAAGAAAAAAAAATTATATTTTTTCCGTCACAGTGGCCTTCCCCCTTAAATGAAACAGACTATGTAGTATTTTATTTTCATGTTCATAATAATAACAGTGGATTACAAAAATGTTTTAATTATTGTAAAAAAATAATATTTTTTGACATATAAAATTGAAAACAAAATACTAATGACTATTTTATTAAATTTTTTGGCGGCATTTCAAAATACACCATAAAGACACATTTAAAATTGACCAAAGGCTACTACAACACCTCTAATTCTCCTCATGTTAAATTTCCTATGGCTTAATCAACTTGGAATACACTGTAGGTATAGAGATTAGTTAAAAGCTCATATTTATTTTAATTCTTAATAAATGAATAAAACCTACTAATAAAGATTAGTTGCATTTTTGTTTACTAACTAAACTTTTGTACAGTTTATTCGTTATAAAAGAATACGTTCGTTACAAGTTCGACTGTAATAAATTAGTTTCATATAACTTTTTCATTAATAGTATTAAATTCATCAAGAAATTGTTTTAAAATTGGTTCTTATCTCTCTTTAAGATGTTTTGTAAATACAGATATAAAAAAGGAAGCTCAAAGTTATGTGAGATAAAAAAAACTATCTTCCATCAAGCAATTTAACTTTAATACATAAGGGGCCAAGAAACTTTAATAATCTATAAGGGTTTGAGTTCTAGAATAAAAGAAATTACTCTTAAAGGTTCAAGATTCAACTAAACTTTATATATTCGATAGTTAGGTACACATACATAAAATAATGTTTTATCAAAATACGTATATTTATTGTACTATACTTCCTCTAAAAAATATTATTATATTATATACGAAAAACAATTATTGTTTATAAAAATATACAGTACATATAATAAACACAAAGACAAAAATTTATATTTTTCTCATGTTTTTATGTACATATGTATTATTATGACCAGAAGCCAACTATTTTGACTAACAATAAGAATATAAATAAAAATAAAAAAAATGAAAGCTAAAAATTCAAGGAATCGAAATATGTAAACGTTTTGTTATCATTAAAATCTTCGATAAACAAACTTTCAAAAAAATGCTTCGTCCCCTACCCATATCTCAGAAAGTACTTAACATTGAAAAAATTATGAAAAAATGAGAATATAATGATACCGAGATAAAAAAGCACTATTTTAAAAAAAATAATTCAATTTGTTTCCAAATAGGTGTACTAATAAGTACCTAAATATAACTAGTGGTTCTTAATTTTTATAAAATTAGTTTAAATAAACATATGTGAATAAATTGAAAAACTACGTGAATCTTGGCTGCTGGGTGTAAGCCGCGTCGATTTGGTTGACATTTCAGGCCTCGTCTAAAAGCACTTTTAGAAGAGCCCTGAAAATTACACTGCAATGTGTGACGAAACGTTATAACACGACCAAATCTACACGGCTTACACCCAGAAGCCAAGATTCATATAAAGATCACCGTGGAAGCCTTAAAACTGCGTATTTGATTTTTTTTTAATTATGTACATCTCAAGACAAACATTTTTGAATGATTTTTTAGGTAACTTTGCAATGAAATCGGAAATGGAATGTTCAAACGGAATACTTCACATGCTATGAATTTAATAAATATAATTTATAAACATCGATAACAATTCTTATAATTTCTATTGTTTATTTTATATGCATAATAAAATGCATCTACATTCCAAAAATCATATAAAATAAAGACTTGTATTTAAATGCACTTTTTTTAATAATAAACACTTTTTATTTAATCCTTTTCACTTATAACAAATATATAGGTACTGCACGAAAAATTAATGATTCAACATTAAACAAATATATTGAACTTAAAACAAATTATACCACTTTAAATAAATATTTTCCACTAAAAATAAATACTTTGCACTAAAAAAATAATTTGCACTTTACCTAAATTTGAACTTGTCAAATTTAAAAATTACATATTTTTGATGTATTTACCGTGATTTTCTATATTTTAAAACGATTAAATATTCGCCTATTGCAAAAACGTATTAAAATTTATGTTCGCGTGTATAAAGTTTGTTATAAAATTTTAGGTGTAAAGTATTAAAATTTATGTTCGATGTATAAAGTGTATACAATCTAATATACATGGTGTTTGCGGGAACCGAGTGACCATTGCTAACTTTGTTATTATTGGAGCTAGAAGAATTAAATGGGCAAAGTATCAGTATTTTTCCGGGATGAATAATAGCGGTGTCAAAAAACAATTAAATGTCAAATTTAAGAGATACAGTGAAATACAACTTTTTTTAAATAGAATACCCTGTATATTATTATTGAATTTTATAGCTGAGAAAGTTCTCTTTATTATTCATCCCGGAAAAAAATATTTTGCTTATTTAACCGATCTTCTAGCTCCAATAACAACAATGTTAGCAATGATCACTCGATTCCCGCGAACAACCTGTATAGTGCAATTAAATATAACCCTAAAATAAACAATAAATATTACATAAATGACAGATACATTGATAAAAAGATGTATGTAATTTTATTACTAAATGGTAAAATTTCACTGAGCCGGACCTGGTATACAGTTTTAAGGTATTATATGAGATTAGTGGGAACGCTATCTTTCAAGTTTGTTTTTGCACATGGTGTAAACAGTTTGACGACGGTTGGTACGAACGAATAAATAATCGTTTAGGTTCAAGGACTACGTCGAAGCAAAGTACACCCTTTACTTATCAAAAATATCAAATATAATTATACCAATAAAATATATTTTAGTGCTAACGTATTTATGTTAAAGTATCATATATATTATACACTTCCATATTTTATTCAAAGTAGGTATGCAAACAAAATTATTGAATTTTACCTCCATGTTCCGAAGGAAATGGAAGTATTATAATACCGTCGAAAAATTAGATCCGAGATAAGCGCAGATTTTTATTGTACTAACTTCAAAACGTAAAGAAAAGTTAACGCGTGTGTGTGGATGTAGTATTTTCTTTCGTTCACGATAACGACTATTGGTCTCAGTGAGTATTCCAGACTATTCGGAATAGGGGTTTTGGAAATACAGTAGAAACCGGTTATAACGACATCGAAGGGACCGGTCATATTAGTCGTAAAAGGCGGATAGTCATAATAACCGGTAAAAATGCAATTATATGGGATTCAGTTAGACTTTTATTTTGAATCGTTAAAACCGGTGCGTCGTATTAACCGGAGTCGTTATAACCGGTTTCTACTCTATTCGAAATTTTGTATCTATTATCGTCTAAAAATTGAACGCTGTGAGTATTATCTCACCAATTGTAGTTCAATCAAACCTAAGGGACCCTTATTTTTATACGTGCCTAAAAGGGATGAAAACCACCTTAAATTTTTAATTTAAAATAACTAATAAATTCCACTTATTCATGTTACCTTGGAAACAAATCCAATTAAATTCACATTCTCATGTCCGGTATTATAAAGGACCTAGCAAATTTGCAAGCTAGCAAGCACTCTCAAATGAGATATCAAACTTACATGACAGTTCTCTTTGAGTTTTTAACAGATAGTTGCAAGCGCAGTAAGTTGGTTTTTGCCAATTTTTTACACAAGGTTAGTAAATACACTTTAGTAAGTATACTTTACATACCTTTTTTTTTACTTCCTACATATGTATGAAACTATCTGTCAAAAACTTCAAGAGAACTGTCATATAAGTTTGATACCCCATTTGAGAGTACTTGCAAGCTTGCAAATTTACTAGGTCCTTTTTAATACCGGACATCAGGCTAGTTATTCTACAAATGTGTATTATAACATTTACATTTGGATATTTGAAAACTAATATTTATAATACAAAAGTGAGTTTTATTTCTCGTGAAATGAAATGTTTATACAATCTCTATTCGAAAAATCTCGATAAAAACAGTAAAAAAATAAAACAACTGAATTGTACTTAAATAAATACAAATTTAAAAACAAGTTTTCAAATAAAAGTCTAACAAAAAATATTCTACAGATTAAGCAATTAAAATCAAACGTTAGAAATAACTAAAAATAATTAAATTGAAGTATATTTTATAACTTGTTAAAAAAAAGTCATCTATATTACATCCACTCAAAGTGTTTCTGCAATTTTCCACTTTTCATTACATGGGTGATAATTTCAAATCAACATTAACGGGATTAAGTGTAATTATGAGGGGAATACCGGGAAAAAAGTCATTTTTTTACAAGGGATGATCATAATTATCGAGTAATGGAATTAGTAATATTTTTTACTTTAACGTCTTTTTGATGTCAAAATGATATTTATATCTTCAAGTCAAAATGAGACCGACTTAATTTTTAATGCGACATAATTTCAATCTATATAAATAATATGTTTAAATTAAAACAATGTAAAAAAATAAGAAAACACTCGGCCACGTGTGCGAGATAAAACCGGGATAGATTCTATCCCGTAGACATTTAAAATGAGTTTTGTAACATGTATTAGGGGGCAGAAATCGTTTACTAACCTGAGCGTCCAGTCGGCGTGGCAGCAGATGACGACGGTACAGTTGGTACGGGTGGCGGGTACACCGGATCACAACATTCGCGTTCCGGGAACTCGCTGGCGGCGGCGAAACCGATCAACGCACAAAACCACACACACCCGATTACTGGGCGCCTCCAAACGGCCATGGTATGATCACGTAGTCAATCCCATCTGCACCAGGTCCTCTAGCTCGTACCCAAACGCTCACGTTTCGAAACGATCATGGCTAACACTCAAACCGACCGCCCATCATATCCGCCGCTCTAAAGGTGCCAAATACTCGCATTTAATACCGAGTTATCTCTCCGGAATAATTAGGGAAGGAACCAGCGATTACAGGTGATATTTGTAGTAAATCATATAAAGATTATAAAAGATTACAGGGATTATGAAATAATAAACCTAGGATGATCAGGGTAGAAGACATCCACGATAATGTTTGAAATAAACCACTTAAAACTTAAAACAAGTGGCTCATAAAAAAGGATCATAGGGATCTTTGAAATGGGTGATATAAAACATGTAGCTCGTAAAAAGGATTATCGTGGTAATATTGGATCGCCCGAGAGTGATTAGGGTAAACAAAACCTACGTAATTCATTTATTGTTAATGATTTTGATTAAAGAAAGAATAACAAAAAAAAGTAGTAAAAACAATATTAATGAAATGATAAATAATTAAGTATGTTTCAAACAAACAAATTTTTAATTAATAAAATACTAATCAGTATATTATCTACCGTCGAATTAAATGTTTAATTGGAAATTTGAATTAATGAAATATTATTGGTATCATTATTAACATGATCATAATACGATTATTATTGAACTATAAATAGTTAAAATTGTTTGATATAATTTAATTAGTAATATAATAATAATATTTTAACTATTTCCTACGCACTGAATTAATTGATTTTGTTTTAAAACCACTGTTATTGAAACAATTAATTATGAATGTCACAATTAAGCTCTAGTGAAATTATGTATTCTATAATTCATAGATGCGACTATTAATAATTTTATTTAATTATTTATTTAAATTCATTAATTTTAGCATAATCTGCAATTTTTTTTATATTAACATTTATTTTATAAACAAGTATATTTACATATTTAATAGAAATAATTTGTTTTTGTATAAATAAATAATTTTTAAAAGCATGCACATAAAATCAATTATTTTCATCGATTTAAAATGTTTTTCCCACTGTAGAAAATGAGAAAAATATTATAGTATAAAAATAACGATATTATAAACGCTTAATATGATGTCATACAGAGGTATTAAACATTTTTATATGTCATAAAGATTTAACAACTACACTATCAATTTAACGTTTTATTTACGATTATTTTTAAAATTACAATACGAATTAAAAATCCCAAAAGAGAAATGTTTTTATATACATAATAGAATGAAAAGCTTTAATAAACATTTATTACAAACATGTTTGGTTAAAACAACAATACATATAAAAAGAAATTCTACTGAATAGAATGCATTGGAATGGTATGTTTTTTATATTTTTTCACATCTACAGGCATGACATTTATTAGACACACAGAGCTTTTTTCCCAAAATCAATATTTTAATATAGCAACATTTTTCGACTGTGTTACATACTCAATTTATTTTATGTTAATGCAATGCCATTTCGAAAAAATATTTAAATATTTGAAAATATATTAACTATATATTATTGGATCACGATTCATATAAATATTATTGTTTATAGGTTTTATTACACTTATTTATTAAACATTTTTCATTTATATTATTATTCTTTTTTAGTTTTAGTTCAATCTCAAGTTAAATCATTAAATAATAAATTGAATTTAACAATTTTACTATTACAAATTTATTTTTATTAAAACATATATTTAATACACAATGTTTATTTATAATAATATTAAATTAATTTAATTGAGTGCATAAAATAAATAAATAAAGTAAAAATACATGAAAAAAGTGTGAAATATCGCTATTAGATGTACTTTAAAGAAGCATATTTTGATTCGGCACAGTTAAAACATATAAATAACAATATATTCACATGATATACTGTAATACATACTTGAAGAACCATGTTTAACTGTAGAGAACACAAAAAAGCACGACTTCAAATTGGTTACGTATGGAGAGAACTGGCGTAGAGTCTCCAAGTCTTGCAGATCAATGTATAACTCCAACGCGCCGACTCCAAAATACCCTGCTGTTTGCAGTCCGTCATTTCAAAAACCCGCTATGTTGTACTCGACGCTTTCATCTCTCCGTGCGCCCGATTGTTACTCGCGGCTCGCCCACACCACACTCCACACTCAACGCACCACGCAACCCACCCAACACGTCTAGATAAATCACCTACAAACACTATGACTATGACATTCCATTCGTTCGATTGCTATCCTCATTATACTTAATGCATATTGTTATTGTTCTATCAGTTATCCGGATCCCTACTCTCCTACCCTGATTATACTTAAAATACTTTATCCTTTCAATAATCCTAATTGAGCTCTTTATAACATGAAAGGGAAAATGTGAAAATTAAAACAGGTACCTGCATAGAGATAAAAAAAAGATAAAAATAAAAAAACTGCAATTTGTGTGGTGAAATGAAAATTTCAGCGCATTCGTGTGAAAATGCATAAAGAAAATGTGTTTTCACATACTACTGATCTGTATAACAAACAATGCGAAGCTTCAGAAAGCAAAATCAAAACAATGACAAAGGTATCTTGCATCTTTTTTTACTTATAAGTATTCTACTACAACTGATAATCGACAGTTTATAACAAAGTATAATATTGTAAAGAAAGACAGATAATGGTCGTACAGTTTTTTAACAACTCCCGTTTCTTTTCCTTCGTTTAAAATATTCATTCGGCCAGTGAAGCACAACTTGCGACTATCGCCGCTACGCAAGTGTTTCTTTCTCCGTCTTGTTCGCCAGATCGAAACTAGTACATAGCCGCTCTGGCGCAAACTCGTTCAAACTACATGGGTTTCCATTGGTGCTCCTCTTCCAAGATAATAAGGTCCTTTTATTTAATATATTCCAACGACTGTTTACAACTTTTTATTTTATAACTTTCCACTTTCAAAGAATCTTGATGAAATTTCGGCTTCTTTTCGATCGATATCCGGGCTGAATCAATTCTATATGTCTACGAAACGTTCTTACTTCACATATAGTTATATTTTTATGTAAACATAAATCGAAGCAAGGTAAGAAGCAGAGGCATGTATATGGCCACAGAGAAACGAATTTTAAACGATAGATTAAAGGGTAATTTGAGTATATAACTAATCATAAATAAATTTGAATTTATCTTCAACAATTTAAAATATTTTTCATTAAAAAAAGATATTCAAAATGGAAAAATACAAACCTGGAATAAGAAATCAATGGTAGTTGTTATATAGCTGTTTGCAACAATGAAAGAACACCGCTTTTTCGCAGCTTTATTTTCAGTTTGAATGGGCACAGGTAACAAGTCTTCCTGTTTTTGGAATCAACTTCCTGAGATAAAGCTTCATTTGGAAGATTGTCGCGATGAAAAATCATAACACTACCATCTACAAATATGTATAGTCAAATTTATAAGCTACATATACACTATATAGCCCATTTGACTATACTTTAGTATATTGCCAACATCAAAATTTTAAATTTATATAAATTTGTATGTTCATTCTTAATAAAAATCATATTTCTGTATGATATATTTAAAAACAAAGTTAGTACCTAATACAAATGACGATGTTTACATATGGGTACAATATTAACAATATAATTTATTTACTTTAAAAGTTATTTCTATTATTTAAGGCAAATGTTTTGAACTATGGTTCAAATACTTTAATGATAATTTGTGATAAAAAATTATAATTGTTTTCAGCCCTTAATATAATCTGGTGGAGGTGCCACTGCATGTATGTACATATGTATGACGTGTATATACGCGTGAAGACAATATCCAACAACTCTTAATATAAATTGTCAATGATAATAAAGTATTTCAAAGTTAAAATGCTTGCTCGAATGTACTATATATAACAATACAGATTGTAAAAGTATGTGATAATCTTGAGTTTAAAAATCAATATTCACATTGTGGCTATGAGATGCTGTTTAATACTACACAAGCCGTTCAAAATTCCCACCCAAAGTCATGAAAGAATTAAATCTGATATATTATTTTAATAATGCTACATCCATATCTAAGATATTCTATATATATACGGCAAAGTATGTAATTCAAACATTCTATATGTATAATTCCTAGGAATTCTATACAATGCCTAACGATTTCAGGCAAAGTATGAAATAATTTTTATTTATTGTTATAATAAATAAAATAAAATATTATTTCAGAGGAATATTAAGTATATGATTTAAAATTGTTAAAATAAAAAAACATACCAAAATATAAGATATTATTTAGTCATTTAATAATATATTAGGCCAGTATTAAAAGATAAATAAAGTAAGATAAATAATCAGTATTTTATTACATAAAGTAAACCAATATCTGTGCCTGAACCAAAATTGGTTGGTTCACCCTATTTATGTTTATATTTCTGGTCTATACGATGCCTAGGAAATGTATATAATTAAATTCATTTCATACATTGCCTGGTGATCTTTGGCATTCTAAAGAATACCTAGGAATGCTACACAATGCCGGATTTCATACATTGCCGGTCACAAATATATTCGATTATTATAAAACCCAACGTCTCTCTGTCTGTCTGCCTGTTTTTTTTAATTCATAAATATGTTCTCTAGTCAGGTTGATGATAATAGTAAATCAAGTCGAAAAAATTCGTAAATATCTCAACTCCTATGCGAGAGAGAGGATTCTTTTTCCCCCTAAAATCCGCACCCTCATGGTATTTTTCCCGTCAGATCTAATGAAACCAATTACAAACCTCCATACGTGATAAGGGGTGAAATATTAACTCCCGTGCGAAGTCGGTGCGAGTCCGCTAGTTTTTAACTAAATAATAAAACAGGCAAGTGCTTGTTGGGCACGCACATGATAGGGTTCCGTAGTCATTCTCACTACGATTTATAAAAAAGAGTTTTTTTCAAAATTTTCGTGACCGAAGGGTTAAAATCAAAAAGTCATTTGACTTTTATTATTGCATTTTAGGAGACCTATCAAATGACACCCCACTCAATGGGGTAAATGAAAAAAATGTGAGTTCACTTTTCAATCTATGAAAAGGGGGTCCAAAATTTTTTTGACAATGTTCGTTATAATTTTCAGTGAAAGTACTAATTAAAAGCTACATTCTGATTTTTTTTTTCGGATTTTTTGAATCGATAGTTTAGAAAATAGAGGTGGGGGGACGCTCTGACAGCGATATTAAAAAGCAAATATATCGCGACTGAAGGGTTGAAATCAAAAAGTTATTTGACGTTTTTTATTGCATTTTACGAGACCTATTAAATGACACCCCACTCAATAGAGTAAGTGGGGAAAAAAATGTAAGTTCAATTTTCAGTCTATGAAAGGGGGGTCCAAAAAATTTTTGACAATGTTCGTTATAATTTTCAGTGAAAGTACTAATTAAAAGCTACATTCTGGAATTTTTTCAGATTTTTTAAATTGATAGTTTAGAAAATAGAGGGGGGGGGACGCTTTTTTAACGACTTTGGAGAGCAAATACATCGTGATTAAAGGGTTAAAATCAAAAAGTTCTGATACATTTTTTATTGCATTTTAGGAGACCTTTCTAACGACACCACACTCAATGGTGTAGGTGAAATTTTTTTTTTGAAAACACTTTTCATTTTATGAAAGGGGGGTCTAAAAAATTTTTATTTTCAAAAATCTTATCATTTCTGTTTTTGGGTCGTCAATCTACGACCGTATACCAAATTTCATGTTATTATCTCAAAATTTTTGAAGACGGACGGACGGACATGGAGAAACTATAAGGGTTCCTAGTTTTCTACGGAACCCTAAAAACGTAAAGCTTACAAGAAAAAAATATAAATATAGTTGAAACCGGTTATAACGGCATCGGTTAATACAACATATCGGTTTTAATGATTCAAAATAAATGTCCGACTGAATATAATTTCCTTTTTACCGGTTTTTACGACCTAATATGACTGATCCCCTCGATGTCGTTATAACCGATTTCGACTGTATGTGTATATAAACATATAGTTTTCTTAAAAATTCAAATAGTGTGATTATTTATTTAAAACGTAAACTAAATTGATTAAAATCAATATTACATATAGCGACATTTATGAAAAAATTATATTTTGTTATAAGTTTAATTTAATCAATACTATTGTTCTTGATTTTAGGGTTTCCATTATTTTTTAAATTCATTTTATTTTTAATATATGTACGTGCATAATATGTAATTTTATATAGTAGACGCTCCATACTATGAACCCTATAGGGTACGATACATTCCATAGTATGAGACCCCACTCCTCAAAGTCCTTATACTATATTTGTACAGCTAGCATATTTAATATAATTGATTACACCGGCGCGCGGCACAGTTCACAGTATAGAATGTCTTAAGATTATGGGTGAAATAGGCTCTAAATATTACGGAGCAGTATCAATTGCCTGGGCCCCAAACCAATTGTTTATAACCCCACTAGCGGCATCCCGCGGCTTCGCTCGCGTAAATTTCGAGGGGATGATATTAAATTTTTTATATTGTTTTTTATTCATTACCTATAAAAAAACATAAACATCTCGGATCGTAGTTAAAATTAGCAAAAACCCAACCCCTGTCTACTCCCGACCATTAGAGGTTGAATATCGAATTTGTTTTATTGCAAATTATTTTTCCTGACTCCACCATGATAACTTAAGCAGCTATGCAGATAAACATATCAAAAACACACACCCTGTCTATCCCGCCATTATGAGTGGAATGTCGAAATTTTTATTTTAATATATGACTATTTTGCCCGAATTTACCTTTATAACTTAAGCAGGTATCCAATGCTATTAGGGGTTGAATGTCGAGCTTTCGTTTTTAATTGAACATTAATTTGTCCGAATTTACCTTAAAATCATAAACAGTTATGAATATATAAATATACCATAATTTTACCCCCCCCCCCCCCCCATTCCCATAGGGGT
This sequence comes from Sialis lutaria, assembly GCA_949319165.1. Taxonomy (NCBI): domain Eukaryota; kingdom Metazoa; phylum Arthropoda; class Insecta; order Megaloptera; family Sialidae; genus Sialis; species Sialis lutaria. Next base: position 6,958,531 of record OX439245.1, on the reverse strand, counting down.
TGAATTTTCGTAAATGCTATCTGTCTTGTAGAGTACCTACATACTTATGCCGTGTTTCATTCGGTGAATACAAAAAAAAAATATCTTACAAATTTTTCCACCCCCCCTAACACCTTAGGGGTTAAATTTTTGGAAGTGCTGAAATAACTGTTTCATAATTTATATTGTAGAGTATTTATGATAAGTTTCAATTAAATACAAACAAAACAAATATTTTTTTATACAAACTTTGACACCCCGTTTTAACCCCGTAGGGGTTGAATTTCGAAAAATCCTTTCTTTGTGGGTGCTTACATCATAAAAGGAAGGCACCTACGAAATTTCACGTTTCTAGGTCCAGGGGTTTGGGCTGTACGTTGATATATGAGTGAGTGAGTGAGTGAGTGAGTGAGTGAGTGAGTGGTTAAGGACAAACTCTTTTATAGATATAGATTATTGAAGTAATAATATCGAAATTTACGTGGCGCCCCTGCTAGTGGAGGCCCCAAATATATTATAAAGGCATTACTGTAGTAAGAATATCGAAATTTGTTGACGCCATATCTAGGAATTTCAGATTAACGGATAAAAGATTTTTTTGTAAAGGAATTTTTCATAAAATTTTCGTTATAGTTGTTTAATTATGTTTTGTTAAGAATTGTGTGCATAGGTGTTGACTTTACATAATACCCATGAAAGTGAGATTTTGAAAATCAGTGTTGAATCCAGGGTAGATTTAGGTGCGGATTATGAATTTTTCGTGTCACGGTTATGACCTAACGTGAGCATAAGCGATGATCTTGAATCGTGAACGTGCGTATAAAAGTATAGGTATGTATTAAAATCGTTCTTTTGAATAAAAGTGATTTAAATGAAAAGTTATATAAAAAATAATTATTATTATATGTTATCGAAGTTGATATTTCCTAGAGCCATTTTTGAATTTTAGGTTTAGTATAAAATTTTCAACAATTTTTTTTGACGAATCTAAAAAAAATAATACATGTTAATAAAAACTGATTTAAAATCTGTTAACTAAAATAAAATTCGGTTAACATTTCAAAAGTAACGGACGATTTTCTCAAAAATTTTGAAAAAATGAAAACTTTCAGATATAAACCTGCGGTTTAAAGTTTTTCAACTTTTCACTTCATTTACTATAAATACTATAAAATATACTTACTTTTGATGAAATAGAAAACCTAAAAAAAAACAAGGTTTAAATTTTTCATATAAATAGGTATCTACGAAAATACGTGACCGGACGTGAGTAAAAAATACAAGCCGTGAGCAAAAATTACTCACAACTCACAAACTCAATTAATCCAGGGTTGTACCGAAATTTGTTTAATTCGTTAAACAAAAACTAAAAACTTCAATATGTCTGTGAAAAGATATCGTAATTTGTTGTTGCATAATTATCAGGCGTTTTTGTAGGCAGGTTATTTGTTAATAAACATTGCTGTTTTGTTTACATTTTAAATATTTTTTTTAGGTTACATTATTGAAGTAGATGGTGACTACGCTCCGAAATAATTATTTAAAAATGTTAGGGTTGGATTTTTATGTTTCCTTTTTCATAATAAATATTGTTTAAAATTACGCCTAATAATTATGCACCAGCCCATTATTTATTAAAAAGAAAATGTCAAAGATCTGTCAAAAAACTATGCACAAACATAAACAACAATATTTAAAAATTGACAAATTACACTGTCGTATTTTTTTTGATTAAAGAAATTTGATCATATTTCTTTGATAATGTACTCTAATAGCAGCCTTTGACATATACGATCGATTTGAGGTACTAGCAAAGAAAAAATGTGCCTGAGGCGACACATTTGCGTTCTGAAAATGATAAAATAGAAGTATAAAGAAACAAGGAGAAACAATTAGCTCTAGTTAATAAAACATAAATAAATTAAATAAAGGGTCTGAAAATAAATGGGTTTATACTCTCCAAGTGTTTTACCTATCTATAGTATTTATTTATCTAGGTGGAGTACCTATCAGGTACGACAAGAGGGCGATGCAGGCGGTACAAAAGTGATATAAAAATTCTAAATACACCAAACAATTATACACAAAAAAGTGCCTTAAGAAACCGCCAACAAAAAGTATCTATCTACTTTAGCAAAAAAGTTATAGCCATTTAAAGAAATTCCGAATTTTCAGTTTTTTCGGTATACCGCCTAAACCACATAGAATTATGAATATTTTTTGGTGTAGTAATACTCACCCCTTTCATACAAATAATTCATCTCATTTAACCAAGTCTGTATCTCTTATAGATACTGAGATCCCCATGCTGGAAAAGTTATCTGGGACACCCGGTATATTTGAATTAAAATTTCGTACGCGTCGTAGCTATTTGTTTTTCCATAGAAATGTAATTTCGTATATACCTTTATTACTTACAATTAGATATATGTATTTAATTTTTAATAGAATGCCGTAGTGTTTTGTTATTTCAAAGATATCTATGGTGGACAGATAGAAGTTTTCAATTTCGTTAATGTTTATTTTATAAAAAAATATATCCAAACATTATGGGTGAAGTCAGGTAAATGCAATTATGTATATATGTATAACGCTGCCAACCCACTATATTGAAGAAAAAAAAACGTACACATTTTTAAAACAACTTTGATTTTATTTTATTGAGATCAGACAGGAACTTTCTGAGATATGAACTGCGGTTAGTACGTAGTAAATAAAGTATTTAAAGCTTTCAGGAGATGGTAAACTGATTCGATTACATAGAAAAAAATGAAAAACCGTTTCGCGATGTATGTCGTTTTACTTATCAATACTAATACATACCTATATAAATCGGTAAACTCGGTTTATAAAATGTAAAAAAAACAGACTATATGTCGTTTTACTTTTACTCTATATATTTCATCTTACACGGAAAAAATAAACCTGAAGAATTACAGTTTTTTTCTAATAAACTAATAAGCGACAACATAATAATATGTTATAATAAAATATTATTAACAGTCTGAATCTGTAATAATGTTTGCAGATGCTCAATATAAATTGATGGATAAACTGCAAACATTACCAAGACCGGATCCAAAGGGGGTCATGGGGGACATGATTCCCCGAAACCTCAAAAATTATATCAAACTAGCGGAATCCCGCGGCTTCGCTCGCGTAAACTTCGAAATTAATTGTAACCTTCCATACGTGATAGGGGATGACATATTACATTTTTTGTATTGATTTTTATTCATTAGGTACCTATAAAAAAACGTAAATATCTCGGATCTTAGTTAAAAATTGCAAAAATTAAACTAATTAAATTGAACTTTCATTTTTAACTGAATATTAATTTGTCCGAATCGACACCCTGTTTTATCCCCGTAGGGGTTGAATTTCGAAAAATCCTTTCTTAGTGGGTGCTTACATCATAAAAAGAAGGCACCTACGAAATTTCACATTTCTAGGTCCAGGGGTTTGGGCTGTACGTTGATATATGAGTGAGTGAGTGAGTGAGTGAATGAGTGGTTAAGGACAGTGGCGTCACTAGGGATGGTGTCACCCAGTGCGGTACTCATGGTGTCACCCCCCCCCCCCCCCCCATATATTCAGAGTGATTTTTTTTATTTTTTAGCTGTTTTAGTAAAAAAATAAAAAAATTGTATCCATCAAAATCTGAAGACCTTTTTTTTTAGGTCTGCCAGGTAAAATTTATGTCTATTTTTTTCTTGCCAAAATTTGCCGCCCCTAAAATTTTGTCGCTATAAAAATCTGAATGCATAATATTATACATAAAATATAATATACATAAAAATAATATTTTTTACATTTTGGTGTCACCCCCTTGTGAGGTGTCACCCGGTGCGGTCCGCACCCCCCGCACCCCCCTAGTGACGCCACTGGTTAAGGACAAACTCTTTTATAGATATAGATTAAATAGAAAAATGCTTATTAAATATACTAAAATAACATTTTTACCCATTTCACAGACCCCCTTCAAATTGTAGGTCTAGATCTGCACCTAAACATAACAGCCTAAAATGATATTACTACAGCTTCAAAGAATAAACAATATTTTAAGATAATAGGTTGTTGCTTACTATCCATGATGTACAGGTAAAAACTGTAATTATTTAGGTTTCTTTTTTTCCGTGTACCCAAAATTTTATTTATAATTATGATACTATATAATTTTAATATTCCTATTTTGTTATATCTATTTGTTTAATTTTAAAAACTATTTTTCTGATTATATTAATTCAAATAAAAATTTATATTAAATATTTTTTTCTAAAATTTATTAATTTTTTAACCAAAAGTGCCCCCCTCCCCATATTAGCGTCATTAATCAAAAAAGAGATTTGTGATAAACAGATTTATACATTCTTAATTATATTAACATGATTATTTTCGATTTTAAGTTTAAACTAGTTAAAGTTTGTCTGGGTATAATATTCTTGTTTATAGTTTTATTTATTTAGTTTGTTCATAAACGCGTAATAATACACACGATGGCAAGTAAAAATAGTTCAAATCCTTTGGCAAAGTTATCTTATAAAGCTTTACAAAATGAAGCTATGTCATTAATGCTGCCAGCTAATTTAAAGGTAAATTTTATATTAATTATTTTCAAATATTAACCATAACCTTAATCACATTTTTTATTTTTGTATCGGTACACGGAAAAAAAGAAATCCGAAGAATTATACAGTTTTTTCTTGTACATCCCGGATAATAAGCGACAACCTATCTTTATAAATTTATTTTTTACTAAAACTGTTATAATGTTTGCATAGTGTTTCCTCCCGGGAATTCCTGCCCGGGATTTCCCGGGAAATTTTGTAGTTTTTTCAGTTCCCGAATCCCGGGAAAAATAAAATTATTTCTCGGGAATTCCTGGAAATAAAAATAATCATTGAAATATATACTTTCAACTGTAGGGGCACTTATATTGTTATTATATTCAATAATGTATGCTATGTACTTTTAGTTAAGAATATGGATTGGAAGTTCAATTTTTATTTGGCACATCTGGATGTAATTTAAAATTACCTTTCTAGCTTGCAATTCTTGTAAGGGTTGTTTAAGCTGTTTGTGCATTGTATTTTTCTTAGAAATAATAAAAAATGCATTTTAAAGTTAAAAAGAAAAGGTTTAAAATTTTATGGTAAAAATTCAAATTGTCATTCAATGATTGTTTAGAGTTTAGACTCGGCATATTTGTTTGTTTTTAAAATTCTATTAAAATAGTATCTGATTTTATAACTTTATATTGTGTTACTACTGCCCATTTGCAGAGTGGGCGCCCACTTTGCCAGAGTCGGCAAATTTTGAAAAAAAAAGTTAAATTAAAAAAAAATTATTTTTATTTCTAATATAAAATAATTTCTGCTTCCACCCTTTGTTAGACAATTTTTCAATTTTATATAATACTAGCTGACCCGACAGACGTTGTCCTGTCTTAACTATGAATATTGAATTCGAATTGGTAATACTTTACTATAAAATTAAAATATAAAATTAAAAATTAATAGGAGTTGATCGTAGAAGAGTGAAAATTAAGAGTAATATGAATTTTTTTTTATTCTAAGGTCATGACAAAATAAAAATAAAAATCTTGCCAACAAAAAGTTTTTAATTAATAAATAAAAAATAGGGGTTGATCGTAGAGGGATGAAAATTTAGGGTTGTATGTATTTTTGTATGATGTATCATAAAAAAATAAAAACAAAAAATTTTGTCCAAAAAAATAAAAAATAAATTTAAGGGTGGACCACCCTTAACATTTAGGGGGATGAAAAATAGATGTTGTCCGATTCTCCACCCTAGCCGATATGCACGCTAAGATTCACGAAAATCGGTCGAGCCGTTTCGGAGTAGTTCAATTACGCACACCGTGACACGAGAATTTTATATATTAGATTTTCTTCATTCAAAACATTATTATATGACTCATTATTTCTTTCTTTATAATTTTCAATTAACAATTTTTCATAAAATGTAATAGTATTGTTTAATACCGATTAATATTAAAATTCAAAAAGTGTTCTTAATTTTTTATTGTTCTTATTATTAGTTTTTAAGAGAAGCTATGAAAATGTAAAAATATATATACATTTCGAAAATTCCCGGATATTCCCGGGAATTGCGATTTCCTATTCCCGATTCCCGGTGTTGGAAAATTCCCGGGAATTTGGAAACACTATGTTTGCATATACATGATTAGTGTCCGACCAAAGGTCAGTTTTTGACCGAAGCCGAAGCCGAACTTCGGCTTTTCTTGTAACCTTCGGCCGAAGCCGAAGGTTTTTTTTTCGTCTTTAATTATATTTTTTTTTCACAAATTGTTTTTAAATGAATAATGAATGATCTTTTTTTACTCTTCACTTCTTAAAAATATAAATATCTATATAGGAATACGAGTATACAGTCAAGTCTCTTTTTATGCTGTACGATATTTTATCCAAATTCAAGTGGGGTATCAAATAAAAGCTGCCAGTTAAAGGAATTCAAATATGTAAACGTTTTGTCATTGAAAATTTAAAAAATCGTAAAAATATTTTGTCCCTGCCAATATCTTTGATATTAATTAAATTAAAGAAAAAAGTCTGATTTACAACAGTCTTTTATTTGATTTGACTAAAAAAAATTTGCATGTCCTGTAGAGCCTCTCAAAATTATTGTAATTTTTTGGAAAAATATTTTTTTGGCGTTTCATCTTAAAAAAGGGGGTTATCCTGCAGAGTAAAAAAAATTTCAATAAATGATTCAAAAACTAGAACGTTCAAGCTTTAAAATAGTTTTTTTAAAACTCTTCTACGACCATTTTTCGCGGAGATCCAGCTATTTAAAAACACCTAAAATTATTTGAAAAATTTATTGATTTTGTTAATTTTGCATTTAGTGTATTTATATATCTATCTCTAACTTTATAATGTGCGCTATGTCTTTTTTGTGTAATTTTTCATATACAGTTTTCTGTGGAACGTACCTACCGCATATAAAAATACTTTACTGTACAATATTATACTATATAGTTCAACCTTCGGCTTCGGCCAAACCTTCGGCCCATATTTGGCCGAAGCCGATTATTTAGTCGAAGGTAAAATTTTGGCAGAAGGTGGCCGAAGCCGAAGCCGAATGTTCGGTCGGACACTATACATGATGGATAAACAGCATACATTACAGCTTAAAATTATATTATTACAGTTTCAGAGAGGAAAAAATATGTGATAATAATAGGTTCTCACTTACTATCCGGGGATGTACATGTCGCATCCCCGCAAAAAATTCGTCACAACTCAAAAAATATCATATTTGAGATAAACATGTAGAATGATTCCAAATTACCATATATTTCTACTAAAAATTATCTTTGATGCACTTCGTGTACCTACCGTCCAAACTAGCATATTCTAAAAAAATGTCACATTTTTATTTTTTTTAAATGCTTAATCACTAAGCGTTTTAATAGTTACTATTTTTAAAACATCACAGGAATACTGAAATATTTAAATTAAATACTATGTATCAATCCTTTTCCTATACTACTTTTACAGTTTTGATTTACCTACATTGTTATAATTTCTTTATTCCCATTTCCTCAAAACTACATTTTTTGAGTTGTGACACTTTTTTGCGGAGGTATAGAAATTGTAATTCTCTAGGTTTCTTCTTTTCGTGTACTTTGCTTTATTCGTATAATCAGTGGCGCCTTTTTTTATACATATTACCCCCTGGAAACATTGAATAACCCCCCAAAAAGATGTTAATAAGTTTTAATTTTAAATATATGAGGCATGTCATCACCTATAGGGCACCTTATCCATTCTGACTTATTTTATATTAATTGATATAAGATGAAATAATTTCTATAAAAGTGTACGCGTTCGTATCGTGTGACGATTTATAAAAAAAAGTTTTTATGTTTAATTTTCATTAATTATTTTTGCAAATAATTTTCATTAAAATTACAGATTTTTTTAGATTTTTTGCATCGATAGTTAAGAAATTATAGGGGCGGGGGCGCTCTGATAACGACTTTGAAAGCAAATATCTCGTCACTCAAAGGTTAAAATCAAACATTTTTTATTGTATTTAGGAGACCTATCGAAATATGCCCTACTTAATGGTGTAAGTGAAAAAAAAAATGAGTACACAAAATTTTTTCATAATTTCTGTTTTTTGGGTCATCAATCTATGTCCGTATACCAAATTTCATCTTAAAAGTTATATACATGAGAGAATGGGATGACTGTGACATACAGACAGACGGACGGACGGACGGACATACTAATGGACCGAAACAACACAAGTAGAGCTTTTCTTACCTAGATTTGATACACTTTGTGTTAATAAATAAATACTTGTATTTAAATGCACTTTTTTTAAATAATAATAAACTCTTTTTATTTAATCGTTTTCACCTCTATAACAAACATACTGCACGAAAAATTAATTATTCAACAAATATATTGAACTTAAAACAAAAATATATTACTATAAATAAACAATTTCCACTAAAAATGAATACTTTACACTAAAAAAATAATACTTTGCATTTTACCTCAATTCGAACCTGTCAAATTTAAAAATTACATATTTTTGATGTATTTATTGCGATTTTTGTGATTTTCTATATTTTGACCAAACCTAAATACTAACCTCCCTCCTTTCGTTCCAACGGTTTTGATATTTTTAATGTGTTTTTTATGATTTTATATATTTTTAAATAATTAAATATTCGCCTATGCATTAAAAAAAATTATTTTCGCGTGTGTAAAGTGCATACCATCTAATATATAGTGTTATTAAATATACCCAATAAATAAACACAATAGATGTGCTTATTAAGAACAAATCAATTTAACAGAAAAACTTTGCTATTATTCTATCAATTACGTTTTTTTTCTTAATTTTTTGTTCTAATTCATTTTATAACTTTTAAAAATGTTTGTACTATTTTATGAAATAAAACGTGGGGGGGGGGGGTGCTTCGATACAAAATTTTACGATGGGAGGTAGTAACATAAAGTTTAGAAACCATTGATTCAAACGTTGAGCGTCATTTTCTATCGCACATTATTTTTATTTTTTTTTTCACCAGTACAAACCTCTACTGGCGATAATAATCGCAAGGAAAAACGGTCAAGAAAACATCGTCGAGCAAATTTTAGCCGACGTTCAGCAAGAAAGACAGCAGAGAAGGATGAACACGGAGAATGGTCCTCCACCCTCAAAAAGATCCCGCAGGATTTTCGACGAGTTATGCACCTTATTCAACGAACCTAATACGTCAACGAATTTCACAAGTTACATAGAACCATTAGCCGAGACACTGTGCGATATCGAATGGAATGACATTGTACCTAACTCCGACACAGAGGGTGACGCGGCTTTACTCTCTGATGCATCATCCCTATCTGATATCTACGCTGACAATTCGCTTAATAAGGAAAGAATGCAAATTGATTTAACAAATTATGGCGGAAAACCGTTACCGGAACTGGAAAGTAACATCTATACAGGGTCTGTGGATAATGTAAATAAAGGAAAACCTGTTTGTGTCTACCAGAACACTATTGAATTAGTTTCAAGTCACGTGGAACCCAATAGACTCAACGAATTCAGCGATGTTCAATATGTATCTGGGCCTACAACAATGACTGCTCAATCCCATATTAATAATAGTATATCAATGTTATATACGTTTCCGTCAAATAAAACAATGCTAGAACCGTTTTATACCCTTGATAAAACTGGTAATTCCCAATCTAACATTAAAGCCTCGACATTTGTTAGCTGGTGCTATGGAACAATCAGTACTCCTAAAATTACTCCAAGTATATTTTCTAATTATAGTCATTAATTTTACATATATTTAATATGATATGTAAACATTAAATAATAGAATTATAATTATTTTTGGTACGTACATAGAAATGTAATATGTATTTGTAAAATTCAGAGTGTAAATTTGTTTTATAATAAAATGTTATATTAAACAATTTCGTATATGAATTAATTTAAATGACAAAACATCTATTTAAGGTTATAGGTACGTCTAGCACACTGTAAGAAAAATTTGGTTTCGAAAAATTTTGTTTTTAATTTATATTCAGAACACACATACCTACATTTAATGCAATATTTTACTTTGTTAATTATTAAAAGTAAATAAAACGGGTAAGTGCGTGTTGGGCACGCACATGATAGGGTTCCGTAGTCATTCTCACTACGATTTATAAAAAGTATTTTTCAAAATTTTCGTGACTGAAGGGTTAAAATCAAAAAGTCATTTGACTTTTATTATTGCATTTTAGGAGACCTATCAATTGACACCCCACTCAATGGGGTAAATGAAAAAAATGTGAGTTCACTTTTCAATCTATGAAAAGTGGGTCCAAAATATTTTAGACAATGTTCGTTATAATTTTCAGTGAAAGTACTAATTAAAAGCTACATTCTGAATTTTTTTCAGATTTTTTGAATCGATAGTTTAGAAAATAGAGGGAGGGGGACGCTCTGACAGCGACATTAAAAAGCAAATATATCGTGACTGAAGGGTTAAAATCAAAAAGTTATTTGACGTTTTTTATTGCATTTTACGAGACATATTAAATGACACCCCACTCAATGGGGTAAGTGGGGAAAAAAATGTATGTTCAATTTTCAGTCTATGAAAGGGGGGTCCAAAATATTTTTGACAATGTTCGTTATAATTTTCAGTGAAAGTACTAATTAAAAGCTACATTCTGATTTTTTTTCAGATTTTTTGAATCGATAGTTTAAAAAATAGAGGGGGGGGACGCTCTGACAGCGACATTAAAAAGCGAATATATCGAGACTGAAGGGTTAAAATGATAAAGTTATTTGACTTTTTTTATTGCATTTTACGAGACCTATTAAATGACACCCCACTCAGTAGGGTAAGTGGGGAAAAAAGTGAAAGTTCAATTTTCAGTCTATGAAAGGGGGGTCCAAAATATTTTTGACAATGTTCGTTATAATTTTCAGTGAAAGTACTTATTAAAATCTACGTTCTGAAAATTTTTCAGATTTTTTAAATTGATAGTTTAGAAAATAGAGGGGGGGGGACGCTTTTTTAATGACTTTGGAGAGAAAATACATCATGATCGAAGGGTTAAAATTAAAAATTTCTATTACATTTTTTGTTGCATTTTAGGAGACCTTTCTAACGACACCCCACTCAATGGTGTAGGTGAAATTTTTTTTTTGAAAACACTTTTCATTTTATTAAAGGGGGGTCTAAAAAATTTTTATTTTCAAAAATCTTATCATTTCTGTTTTTGGGTCATCAATCTACGGCCGTGTACCAAATTTCATCTTATTATCTCAAAATTTTTCAGGACGGACGGACGGACATGGAGAAACTATAAGGGTTCCTAGTTTTCTACGGAACCCTAAAAAAGTTTAATTTAATTTGAAAATTGAAATAGATAGAACGATATATAACACTATGCAACAAAAAAAAATTCACAGAAATTTGAATAGGTGATTTAGAAGGTATTTGTCACGCCGAAACCGAATTCGTTGCCCAAATGATTCCATCACGTCAGGTTTTTTTAGATATTCGAACCTAAAAGTCTCAAAAATGACGATTTTGGCAATGTTGGGGAATTTATTACTAAGTAGGTAATTTTTTTCTGAAGTTTTTTTTCATGATTTCGAATAGTACTATATTTTCTCTATAAAATGATTTTTTACATTTTACTATGCGATTTTTCTTTACCGAAACATACTACTTTGAAGATATATGTAGTAAAGTTCATTGTATCTACTATACTACACTCTATTAACAAAAATATCATATCTTCAAACTAGTACATCTCGGCAAAAAAAAATCGTACAGTAAAAAGTGAAAACTCATTTTAAAGAGGAAAGATAATACTATTTGTTAACGTGACCGAAAACTTTAGAAAAAAATTACCTACTTGATAATAAATTCTTTAACATTGCCAATATAGTCATTTTTGGGACTTTTAGGTTAGAATACCTCAAAACCCAGACGTGATGAAACCAATTGGGCAACAAATCCGGTTTCAGCATGCCAAAAGCCTCTTAATTTTTCTATTCAGATCTCTGTTATATTACAAAAGTATTTTTTTGTTGAATAGTGTAATAGTAACATTAGCTGTAAAGGCAGATCTAGTTTTTCATAATTTTTGAATAAATTACACGTGAATATGTACCTATATTTGTTTTATAATTTTTATAGTATTAAAAAGTTTCAAATAATTAGTTGTTAAAACGTCTCTATATAGCCAATTTTGTAGAATTTCAATAAATATATGTAGCACATTTGCGCAAGTTCTCTCATTTCTCGTGTGTTAAAAATTCTATTTTTAATATAAAATTACTCAAAAACCATACGTCGAATATTTTAAATAATTTTTTTTAAATAAGTATATGAGTTATCCATAAATAACATATTAAAATTTTAGACATTAATTTATACATTGCTCTAATGATCGAATAACCTTAATAATAATGAATTTTTTTTACAATATGAATGTATATAAATTATGATTTTTCTATTTAGAAATATTTTAGTAGCGAAGTTTAAGGGGTTAGGTGTAGTCAGAGACATGAAAAAATGACAATTTTAAATAATTTTTTTTTGCCAGTAAATTATTTTATTTTTTAAAAGTAAAAACATATCATCATTAAATAAGGTTTCGACTTGACTTTTTAGAAAAAAAATTAATAATTTTAAAAGTAATGGCTGTTGATCCAGTTCCAACCGAAGCTCCTTGCGGTGACCATCACTTATCCTTGGAGATTCATCCAAATTCAATCGGACAAAAAAAATTAGTTTTATTAATAGATAATCTAGTGCCTGATCGAAGCTTTTTTTTTCTTTCTTAAATTAACAAAATGGCAGCCTCAGGAAATTTTTTTCAAGATTTTCGTGAAAAAACCAACAGTTAATTGTTTATAACAAATCAAAATTTAAAAAAAAAATCCTTCGATCAGGCACTAGTTTTTTATGTTTTCAAAAAGCTGTATAAATTTCATTAAAATCTACCGAGCGGTTTTCGAGCTACAGTGGTCACCAGTTCAAAAAACATAGTTTTGAGAAAAACGCATTTAAAGTTTTACACTCAATTTACGTAAACTAATATACGTATTATTTAATTACTTCGAGTCAAATATTCCTGGGCCATAAAATAGTTCTTCAGCCGTTGTAGCAGCTTCCAAAAATGCAAAAAACAATAATCGATTTCTTGAAAATTCTGACTACACCTAACCCCTTAAATAAATTTTTCTTAAAAAATACATGACGTCACGTTTTATATATTTGTTTTCATTTTCTTTCCGTTTTGTAAATAATTGTAATAATAGTAAAAGATACAGGGTGCAGCCAAATTGCATAAGCAATGTGCTTTAGCTTCGATTTCGCTATTTTTTTAGCGCAACCCACGAAGTGGTGGCGCTTAAATGCACGATTTTCCGTCCGTCCGTCTGTCTTCCACCTCGAGATCTCGGCCCCCTGACCACCTAGAGACTTCGGTTTTTCGCTAAATGGTAGGGCTGTGGTTCTAGTTTAGCTTATTTTGGAAATTTTTACGGTCATGTCACCCCCCCCCCCCCCCCCAATTTTTCATATATAGCTTCATGTACCTCGTTGGATTCGGGATTGTATATTTTGAGTTGTGTCAAGTGGGTTGCGCGGCAATACCCACATGTGGGTTTTGATAATTTTTTACTTTTTTATACATACATGAAATGTAATGTATAAATAAAGTATAGTGATCACGAAAAAAATCGAACTCGAGATTTTAACGGAATTACACGTTTTGAGGGTCCCTGAATCATATACAACCATTAACTCAATGACGTCTGTGTGTGTGTCTGTGTGTCTGTCTGTCTGTGTGTCTGTGAACGCTCTACAGCCAAAACTGTAATACTTACGAACGTGGAATTTTAAACTTAAGGTTCTTTTATGCTCTAGATGTGCACCTCCTATTTTTAAAAACCATCACTAAACCGGAAACGGATGTTTACTGGTGTCAATTTTTGAACTTTTCGAATTATTTTTGAAACGGTGCGCAGTAGAAAAAAATATTTCAGATTAAAGTTGTAGAGGGGACTTTTATCTATAATTTATGTTCTATTCTTTTTCCCCCCCAAAATTTTTTTTAGGAAATAATCGATTTTCTAAAAAATTTAAATTTTTCGATTTATTTTTTAAACGGTAGGTATTAGAAAAAAATGTTTGAGATACAAGTTGTAGAGAATACTATTTTCTATAATTTATGTTCTATTCTTTTTTTTGTATCGTATGAATTGACCAAAAAAAGAATAATTTTAGTTTTAAGTTAAAAATGATATCATAATACAAAAAATCTAGTTATCTATGAAAATTTTGGAATTTATTTTTAGAACTGTCAAAATTGAAATCTAGCAAAATAAATACTTGTTAATACAATAATCACTAATCTTAATTGATTTCATTTAATATTTAATGTCAATATTAAATACAATGTATCAATTTCATTCATTGAAAATCATTTTGTAAGTAAAAAATTTTAAAATCAAATATTAAATTATAAAAGTAATCACATATTAATACTCGGTGTCATGATGCATAAACGGTGCACATTAGAAAAAAAAGGTTTTGGATCAAAGTTGTAGAGGGTATTTATCTATAATTTATGTTCTATCCATTACCCCCCCCCCCCCAAATTTGTTTTTAGGAAATAATTGATTTTCTAAAAAATTTAATTTTTTCGATTTATTTTTTAAACGGTTATAGGTATTAGAAAAAAATGTTTGAGATACAAGTTGTAGAGAATATTATTTTCTATAATTTATGTTCTATTTTTTTGTTGTATCTTATGAATTAACCAAAAAAAATAATTATTTTAGTTTTAATGGTTTTAATTTAAAAATGATTTGTATAATACAAAAAATCTAGTTATCTATGAAAATTTTGGCATTTATTATTAAAAGTGTCATAATTTCATTCAGTGAAAATCATTTTGTAAGTAAAAAATTTTAAAATCAAATATTAAATTATAAAAGTAATCACATATTAATACTTCGGTGTCATGATGTATAAAAAAGTCTCGTGCCTGCCAAGGCAGTTTATTTTATTTATGCACCTCTATCTGAAGAAGTACTTCACCATGTTATAATTAATTATTTTAATTGTATTTAATTAAAATATGAAAATCGAAAAAAAAATCTATTTAACCCTTTAACTACGGGTGTCGTCAATAGACGACGCAACGAAACATTCGTGAGTTACGGGTATCGTCAATAAGCAATCTAATAGTTTAAACTGGGAACGGGTGTCACCTATTGACGATGTTATATGTTATTACTAGCGGGATCCCGCGGCTTCGCTCGCGTAAACTTCGAAACTAATTAGAACCCTTCATACGTGAATAGGAGATGACATATTACATTTTTTTATATTGATTTTAGAACATTACCTAAAAAAATCGTAAATATCTCGGATCTTAGTTAAAATTGTAAAAACTAACCCCCTGTCTACCCTCACCATTAGGGGTTGAATATCGATTTTTTTTATTGCAGATTATTTTGCCCGACTCCACCATTATAACTGAAGCATGCAGCTATGCAGATAAACATATCAAAAACACAGACCCAGTCTAACCCCGCCATTAGGGGTTGCATGCCGAAATTTTTATTTAAATAGATGACTATTTTGCCCGAATTTACCTATAAATAAATCCATTCTCGTCACCGTCCCATGCTATTAGGGCTTGAATGTCGAACTTTAACTTTTAATTGAATATTAATTTGTCCGAATTTATTTTAATATCATGAACAATTATGAAGATAAATATATCAAAATTTTACCGCCCCTCCCCCATTCCCATAGGGGTTGAATTTTTGTAACTGACATTTGTCTTGTAGAGTACCTACTTGTGTCATGTTTCATTCGGTGAATACAAAAAAAAATATTTTACAATTTTTTCGACCCCCCCCCCCCAACACCTTAGGGGTTAAATTTTGAGAAATGTTTAAATAATTGTTTCATTATTTACATTGTTGAGTATGTTCGATAAGTTTCAATTAAATGCGAACAAAAAAAATATTTTCTTATATAAACTTTGACACCCTGTTTTAACCCCGTAAGGGTTGAATTTCTAAAAATCCTTTCTTAGTGGGTGCTTACATCATAAAAGGAAGGCACCTACGAAATTTCACGTTTCTAGGTCCAGGGGTTTGGGTTGTACGTTGATATATGAGTGAGTGAGTGAGTGGTTAAGGACAAACTATTTTATAGATATAGATAAGATATGAACTTGGGATGTCATTCAGAACCGCAGTAAGCAAAATACATGTACAATTATACTATTTTTATTAAATTTTATAAAAAAAATTTTATTGAGTTCAATTTTTTTTGTGTTCCACAGACTAGCTTTTTAGAAATATAACCGTACTTAAAGGGTTAATGGTTTCATATCATCGAATGCAATTTTACAATAAACTTAAGGTTATTATAAGGTATTGTAATGGGTAAAACATTTATTTTTTGTAATTACTAATTTTTTTAAATTGTTCGATTTTAATTTTACACAATCTTAATTTTTTTCACAAAAGTCATGTTCTATAATATAGGGTGGCCTAACTAAAACGAAACGATCGCGCTTTTGGTCATTTAAAATAAGATTTTGAAAAAACGCTTGAACACGTCGATTTAAAATTTTAAATAGCATGATAGGGCAAGTGATACCTCATTTGACAAGTTTTTTCATTCTAAACAAAGAGATTTTTGTTTTGTTTTTTCATATCTGTTTAGTTTTAGTCAAGTTATTTAAATTTTGAATTCCATAAATGCATTGATTTTATGATCAACAAAACAAACACAACTAAAATTCAATTCAAAGTAAGCTTATTTTCTTATCAAATAATTCAAAAACATCCAAATTGAACATTAATTAAAGTTTTGGGTGCTGGTATTTTTTTTTATTATTTGATAAGAAAATTAGCCTACTTTATTTTGAATTTTAGTTGTACTTAAGTGTTTGTTTTATTGATAAAAAAAATCAATGCATTCATGGAACTAAAAATGTAAATAACTTAACTAACACTAAACAGATTTGAAAAAGAACATCTCCTTGTTTAGAATGAAAAAACCTTTCAATTAAGGTATCAAGCTATTTAAAATTTTAAGGGTTGTGCTCATAGCGCTGAGGGTTTAAAAGATTCTTGCAATAATTTTATAGCAAAAGATGTCCCCCTTGAAAGTAAACCGACGTGTTCCGTTAAAAACTAGGAACCCTTATAGTTTCTCCGTGTCCGTCCGTCCGTTCGTCCGTCTTGAAAAATTTTGACATAATAAGATGGAATTTGGTATACGGTCGTAGATTGATGACCCAAAAACCGAAATGATAAGATTTAAAAAAAAATTGTTTAGACCCCCTTTCCATAAAATGAAAAGTATTAAAAAAAAAATCACCTACCCCATGAGTGGGGTGTCATTAGAAAGGTCTCCTGAAATGCAACAAAAAATGTAACAGAACCTTTTGATATTAACCCTTCAATCACGATGTATTTGCTAAAGAGCTTATAAAAGCGCCCTCCCCCCGATATTTTCTAAACTATCAATTAAAAAAATCTGAAAAATTCCTGAATGTAGCTTTAATTAGTACTTTCACTGAATATTATAACGAACATTGTTCTTTAGACTGAAAAGTGAACTCACATTTTTTTCTCACTTACCCCCTTGTGTCGGGTGTCATTTAATGTCTCCTAAAATGCAATAAAAAATTTCAAATAACTTTTTGATGTCAACTCTCCAGTCACGATATATTTTCTTTTTAATGTCGCTGTCAGAGCGTCCCCCCCCCCCCATCTATTTTCTAAACTATCGATTCAAAAAATCTTAAAAAAATTCAGAATGTAGCTTTTAATTAGTACTTTCACTGAAAATTATAATGAATATTGTCAAAAATATTTTGGACCCCCTTTCATAGACTGAAAAGTGAACTCACATTTTTTTCATTTACCCCATTGAGTGGGGTGTCATTTGATAGGTCTCCTAAAATCATAGGTGGGTATTAACTTGTTAATCCGTTAATCGTTAATTAACGAAGTTAACAAAATGCTTAACGGATTAACATTAAGTTAACTCAAAAAAATGTTAACGCTTTTGTTAACTTCCGTTAACTTTAGTCCGTTACATTGGTTGTTTGATGACAAATACATAAGAAAGTTGTCGAAAAAGAAAAAAAAAGGTATTCAAACATTTTGGGTGGTTAACTTTAACTTCCGTTACATTTTTGGTATTTTCGGTTAACTTTAACTTCCGTTAGATTTTCGGAATTTTAACGCTTTAATCTTTAAAATATAGTAGATTTTCAAAAAGTGAAAATCTGTTTTATCTACCGGGTGTCCCAGATAACTTTTCCAGCATGGGGATCTCAGTATCTATAAGAGATACAGGTTTGGTTAAATCAGATGAATTATTTGTAAGAAAGGGGTGAGTATTACTACACCAAAAAATATTCATAATATAATGTGGTTTAGGCGGCATACCCAAAAAACTGAAAATTCGGAATTTCTTTAAATGTCTATAACTTTTTTGTCAATGTAGATAGGTACTTTTTGTAGGCGGTTTCTTAAAGCACTTTTTTGTGTATAATTGATTGGTGTATTTAGATTTTTTATATCACTTTTAGTTTCCGAGTTACAAGCCCTAACTTTAGTTTTTCTTATGGGCCACTAAGTTGACTATAGCATATTTGAACGCGTTTTTCAATATACTTTACAACGATATGTCACACGTCATACTTATATCCAAAATAAGTCGATGTACTAAATGCCAGTGATATTTATTAAGTATTTTATTACAAACATTTAAGTGAGCCATGAAAAACAAAAATTGTAAACAAACATCACAATAACAACAACAGTGGCGGATTTAGGTTCGACTGCGCTCTAGGCCCCGTCCGATATGGCGCCCCTTTTGCTTTGTAGTGATAATTATTATAATAAAACATCTAATTTACGAAAATTGAATATATTTATTATAAGCTTTATTAATTTTTATATAATAATAAATTCTTAAAAAAGCATACATAAATTTTTTATGACATCACATATCAGATTAACTTTTTTTTTCTTGCCTTAGCTTGCGCGAAAACATTAATGATATCCCCATAATCAATTTCTTGCACTAATTTCGCTTCGATAGACAACAATGCAAGTGCATTGAGTCTGTCTTGGCCCATTTTCAAATTTGACTTTTTAGTACAGCAATCGTTTTTACAACACTGAATTACCTCTTTCACCTGTTATGTTTTTATAGGTACCTTAGGTACCTACCTACATTTTCGTGGTTTTTTCATTTTTTTTAAATAATTTTTTAAATCTAAAATCTTTAATGAAGAACTACATTTATAGGTAAAATAGGTAGAATAAGCTATTACCAAAAAGATTTTTAATATCTGTATATTATTATAACTAAAAAAAAATTAAGGTATTTTGGGGCGCCCAACAGTAAGTGAGATTAATCTGACTCTAAAAAATAAATATGAAGAATTAATATTTTACACCTTAACCGTGAAAACATAAATATTTTTGGTATTAAAATACAAGCGAGTTAGTTTTTTTATTACCTATATATTAGTAATATGAAAACAATTCAGTTTTAGAAATATAAATATGGTATGCTTAAAAAACATTTTTCTAAAAATTTTTTGTTAAATAATTTAATAATTACTTATTTTTGTTTAATACTTATTTATTTTAAATACTTTACATATCAAAACTAAGTTAACTTGATTTTTAAATTTCAATCGTTCTTTAAATTATGCAGCCTCTAATATTTTGGCGCCCCTAAAATGCTGGCGCCCTAGGCCCGGGCCTCACGGGCCTAATGGCAAATCCAACACTGAACAACAATCAAAATAACAAATGAATATTTGAAAACAATTAACTATTTAAAAAAATACATTATAATTTTTTTTTCGATAAGTGACACATCGTTGTAAAGTAGAGTAAAAAACACGTTCAAATATGCTATTGTCAACTTAGTGGCCCATAAGAAAAACTAAAGTTAGAGCTCGTAACTCGGAAACTAAAAGTGATATAAAAAATCTAAATACACCAATCAATTCTACACAAAAAAGTGCTTTAAGAAACCGCCTACAAAAAGTACCTATCTACTTTGACAAAAAAGTTATAGCCATTTAAAGAAATTCCGAATTTTCAGTTTTTTGGGTACACCGCCTAAGCCACATAAAATTATGGATATTTTTTGGTGTTTCAGTGAACGGGATATCAAATAAAAGCCGACAATTCAAGAAATTCAAATGTGTAAAATTTTGGTTATTATTAAAATCGTAAATGACAAATTGAAATAATGCCCAATCTACACGAGACTACTTTTTAAAGCTAAGATAGCAAACTAGCATCTCAAACCAGGATAGTTTAATAAAACCCCATCCTATTAAACTATCCTGGTTTGAAATGCTAGCTTAAAAACGTAGCTAATTCACTCGGTGCTCGAGTTACTAGCTTGCTATTCAAGCTTTGAGAAACTAGCCCCGTATAGATCGGGCATTATAGTGGAAAACATTTGAAAATTTTCGTTAAGTTTGCAATTGCGTCGATTGTCGATTCATTGTGATTTTAAGCACTTGTAGATGTGACGTTAAGCTAGAAGGATGGATTCTGATAATGCATATTTACCTAAATCTCCACCCAGCAAAAAATATAAAAAATTATACGATGAAATTTCTACATTGTTCAACAAAACTGATCCCATTGATCATTTACCGAATTACGAAAAAATTTTAAAAACACTTATGGATGCTGATGAAGAGATCCAAAGTGAAGACAGTGTCTCTGATATTAAGACACTTATGAATGCTGATATAGACAGCCAAAGCGAAGACATTATCTCTGATATTGAGACAGAGGCGGATGCTATTATCTTATTGGATACAACATCAATATCCGATGTGTTCATAGATAGTAAGCTAACTACAAAAATGACTACATACTATGGCGAAACCCCGTTACCTGAACTAGGAAAAATTATCTATTCGAAGCCTGCGAATAATGTTCAAATTAAATCTACCTCTATCTACCCCAAAACCATTGCTACAATAACATCGAACGTGGAACCCAAAACAGTTGAAGAATTTAGCGTTATCGAATATTCACCTGGGCCGTCAGCTTTGAGTCTTGAAACCCAGAAGGCAACCAGTATATCAATGTTGTATACGGTCTCAGATAAAAAAATGTTAGAACCGTTTTATACAGTTGATAAATCTGGAACTCCCCCATCTCAAAATAAAGCTCCAACAAATGTTGTTTGGAACTGTGATACAAGAATGACTCCTGCAGTCACTCCATCTATCTTTTCTCATAACAAAAAATGATACTATGTACGATATGTAAACATTTAAAATAACAATTAAAATTATTTTTGGTACGTACATAGAAATGTAATATGTATTTCTGTAATTTTGTTACATAATAAAATTTTCTATTAAAAAATTTGATGTATGAATTAATTTAAATGACAAAATATCTATTCAATAATTTATTTTAGTTTTTATACAATATTAATGTATATTTAAACTATAATTATGATTTTCATATGTACAAATTTTCAATAGCGTAGTTTAAATAAATTTATCTTAAAAAATACAAGATGTCACGTTTGTATTTGCAAATTTCATTTCGTTTTGTAAATAATTGTATGGTAAAAGATAAATTTGCATAAATGATGTTTATTTTTAAATACATACGTGACATTTAAAAAATTATGTTAAGCCTGTTTAGACGATTTACTACGAAATGTTAATACTAAAATAAATGGAAAATAAAACTGTCAATGAAGTAGTAATTAAAATAAGTCGAGATCTTTTTTTATACATAAATCATAACAACCCCTTTAATGTTTATTTTATGATAATTTTTTCTATTTTTTTTTTTTTTTAATAAATTTTTTTCTTTCTGGACAAAATTTACACAAGTTACAATAAAATACTGTAATAATAAAAAATACAGTTATTTTATAAATTGATAATTCAAAAACAAAATATTCAGACTTTTGATAATTTACTTTACAAAGTTTCATTTATTCGTTGTAAAAATATCGCAAAACGATTTAAACATTTATATATAAAAATGTTTTTCTTTGTTTAAATACATGTCAATTGCAAATAAATAATTTAAAAGCAAAATAACCTAAATTATATTAAAGCATTCAATTGAAATTTCATAATCAAACTAATGTACGTTAACACCCTGATAACATGCTAATATTCTTCAAGAGTATCATCTGTAGATAATAAATACAGTAGAAACCGGTTATAACGACATCGGTTTTAATGACTCAAAATAAAAGTCCAACTGAATCCCATATAATTGTATTTTTACCGGTTATTACGACTATCCGCTTTTTACGATCAATATGATCGGTTCCTTCGATGTCGTTATAACCAGTTTCTACTGTAAACAACAGAGTACCTAAAGACGTCTACAAGAAAATAATAACCAGTCTGTTAAAAATCAAATATTTACCTTCCAAATTTACAAACAGTTTTACATACATTAATTTTCTTTTTAACAGTAACAATGAGTATTTCAGACAATTTAAAATATAATACTGTGTAATATTGCACAAATCATGGCTAAATCAATTGATTTCTTGGTAATAACTACTTCCGGATGCAAAAAATACTGTAACTTACACCCAGAAGCGTTGATATATGCACAGAGGGGCCCAAAAGTCACAACACCATTTAAAATTCAAATATAATATTTTTTAAATTTTATTTCAAATTTCAAAGTTATCCTTGAAAATTAATTATGGAGAAATTCACAATTGAGCAATTGTGCTAACGGAAAGAACCTACACTCGTAATTTTAGGGTCAGAAAACCACCATATAAACAAACTATACCTCGTTTATTCCGGCGGTGTAAAATTAACTGCTCCAGACTTCTTACTGTGGGGGTATTTGAAAGATAAAGTATACCGTAACAATCCTCGAACCATTCAGCAATTGAAAACCAACATCCGTGAAGAAATTGAAGGAATAAGCCAAGAAACATTACGACAGGTGATGATTCACACCTTAGAAAGAGCGTGTGTTTTCTGTTTATGAAAGAATAATGAAAAAAATTTTACGAAATGAAAAAGTTATTCCATTTTAAAATGGTGTTGTGACTTTTGGGCCAACCTGTAAAATAAATTAAAAGTTTTAGAATCTAATAAATCGTAAACTGTGCTTCAGGGCGGGATATTAAAAATAAATACACTAATAAAAACTACAATCCTCGCATTCTATGGGAACGTCCATAAACCACGTAATGCCTTTTTCTAAAAAAAATTGACCCCCCTCCCCTGCGTAATGTTACGTATGAATCAATGTAACGTAACATTTGAATATGACCCCCCATCCCCCATGTAACAAAATAGCTGTACCTCAGCTTATGTAATACTTGAACGCTCCCTTACTCGGTTTAGAGACGTTCTCTATTACCTGATTTTATTCAATCGAGTATTAATTTTAAAAAAATCTAGAAATTACACACCGATGACTGTTCATAAAAAATACAGTAAAACTTATTTTATAATGGAATAAATAAATATTTTGTATAATTTTGAGCGTATTTTTCAATAAAAAAATTTACGAAAAAAGTTCTACTGCCTTTGTAACTTAAATGACGTTTATATTATACAGAACCTTCCAAAAGTTTCGGGCCACCTAAATAACTTTTGAATATCGGGATACAATGGGGTCATGATCTATTATTTAACCACAAAAACAACGCAAAGACGTCATAGTCTCTACGATTTTTTTCAAAGAGTTAAGATCATTTGAACATTTCTATTGAGATTACGTTAAATGCATTTTCAAAAATGTATTAAAATAAAAAATAAAAAACAAATGATATTTATTGGCAAATCGTGTCATCATTGTGTCAAAAAATTCTACTCTTCTTTATTTCTGTCTTGGAAAGCCCTTTCGAACAAACCCTCACTCAACCCCATATTTCTTGGCTCCCTCATCCCTCCCACCACCCAGGGGTGTGCAAGTGGGTATTTTTATGATTAAATAATAGACTTGGTGATCCCATTGTATCACTATAAATTTCATTTCTATATTTCAAACCATTCAAAAATTATTTAGAAGGTCCGAAATTTTTGGAAGACTGTATATTTTTTTAAAACAAATTGTACTTCACCATGTTTAAATAAATAATTTTCAATCATTTAAGGTAGTGTCCATGGGTCCGCATCGTAGAATTCTTTGTATAGTAAGCAATACAAGTAGGTACATCCACGGATTCACAGCGGACGGATTGCATGTAGCGGCCCGTCGATAATACCGGTGTAACTGCTCGAAGGGGCAACTATTCCGATGACGTCATATGATTGGTTGTATATAAATGGCCGTCGTTTCAGCAATCCGATTGATATGGATACAGTGGACGCACTACCACAAATCGATCCGTCCGATGCGTACGATACGGACCTATGGACGCTTACCTATAAAAGTCCATTTATAAATTTTCCTAATTTCTTTATATATATAATAATACAAATTATTAAAATATACTGTTACTTTTTTTACCCACTTTAACATTAATAATAATTAAAGCTGATTCTATTACAATAAAAATACCTCAAAATAAACCAAAAATAACCATTACTATAAACAAAAATTATAATACAAATAACATAAACAAGGAATACTTTGCTATACAATTTAATTAATGTAAAAAAAATAGAGAAATATTTAACCCGGTCTAGGCCTACTGAAGTTTTTTTTTACAATAGAAATTGGTTATAACGACATCGGTTAACGTATCGGTTTTAACGACTCAAAATAAAAGTTCAACTGAATCCCATATAATTACATTTTTACCGCACAGGTAGAAAGGTTTACTTGAACCAAGTAAATCTTGTTTTGTATCCATAGAGATAATATAACATAGAGTCAGCCATAGCACTTTCTGTAAGTGGACGTTAATCGTAAATAATAAGAGAGAGAAAAATGTGTACCTACTTGTGTCTTTGTCTTTTGACGCTTTTGTAAGTATTTATGAACCACCATCTCTACAGAAACTGATTTGTTTGACAAAGATAGATAGCAGTTCACATTTTTTTTCTTTTTTTGTGATTTTCAGCTGGCTTACTGTCTCTATGTAATATTATCTCTATGACTGAATCCCATATAATTGTATTTTTACTGGTTATTACGACTAACTGCTTATTACAATATGACCGGTCCCTTCGGTATCGTTATAACCGGTTTCTACTGTTTTTTTTTTTTTTCAAAACGAAACAAAATTATTTTAACTGAAAACGATAATTAAACTAATTTACATTCAAGTATTTCTGGTTTACGGTTTAATAAAACTACTTGAAATGGTTGAAGTAAAATGATATTAATTGATAAAAATAATACTTTCCTATCAAAAGTATTGTACTATTATTTAATACTACTAATAAAATTATCACTTTCAACCATTTCAATTAAAAAAATATATATTTTACAAAATTACACAAGCAATTAATGTTAAAGCAGTTAGAATAAATTATATATAATTTATGTGACACATGAATCGATTGATAACACATACCAGGTAGATAAAAAAAGTCTCCTTGTTTTCAGAATTTTCATAAAATGTTTGTGATTTCTTTAAAATGGTTTGAAACAGACTATACAGGTAGTCCTCGACTTATGACGGTTCGCACTTACAACCTTGTGCTCGTCTTTTTTATTTATAAATAAAACAAACAATTGCGAGGATTTCTCTAAAATTTAATATGTGTATGTACATTTTGTACATTAGTTTGTTATTAATATGATTTGTTTCACATAAAGGTAAATGTCAAAAGAAAAAAAAAATTGTTAATATTGTACATGTTTTTGTACGAACCGATGTCTAGGAACCTGTTTTGGTCGTAAATCGAGGAATACCTGTATGTCTAAACATTTCGTGACCATTTTGAAGTTTATTTTTATTGATGTTTTTTTTTATCTACCCGGTTGGTAAGTATATAAATTGTATAGGTAATAAGATTTTGTACTAGTCAAATAAAACCAGCTTTTTGCTAGCACATTTTAGTTAAAAAGTTCACATCAACTTAGTTTTTTAAAAAACTATAAATATTATAATTTTTCTGTTAATTTAAAAAATTTTGCTAAAAATGATGTTTGTTTTGCATTCGTGCTAAAAGCATATTGAGTAATATATCTAATTATAATGTACTTGTGCCATTTATTTATTTGAAAATGTACAAACCGAAACAGCAAATTAGCATATTTACTAAGAAGTAAATAAAAACATTCTAAATTAAACTTTATGAGAATATGATTAAAATAAAGAATAAATGCTAGTCAGGTCTGTAAATCGGTATTTTAGGAATAAATTCTACTAATATTACATATTCCATCATAGACGAAGAATCACAATGTTGCTTTGTTAATCTCCAGTGTAGTCCGAGTTTATGGTATAAATGACAGTTCTCCCATTCCAACAGCTTGTCGATAGAATGCTGAGTCTGAAACAGAGGTTATGTTGATAAAAAGCTGTACTGGTAGATGCACGAGCACTCACCCTTTTACTAAGACAAATAACAGGCCATAACGAGCAGCCTAAGGTACAACAACAGCACATGCATCCGCAGAACAGCCATTTAACGTTAACGGGTAACGTCTTCTTTAATATAGCGTTTACTCGTAGTACAGTCTCTTTGAATTCCTCTGGAGCTACTCGTGACATCAAACCATTTGGGAATTCTGTGTTAAAGCGATTACTTAACCCGAATCTAAAAAGAATCAAATATTTGTTTACATTGTCTCAAGAAATGTCACATTGACAGTTCACTTAAATATCATACATCTAAATATTCTAAAATGTAGTGTTTAATATTTACTTACACTGTCATATTCCCAGCTCCTCTAATAACAATAGGATCTGGTACCATTGTGACTTCTGTGTCTTCAAAATTATGTTCAGAGTCTTCATCTTCATATATAGCATCAAAATCAGCCATAATAAAATATGTAAATAAGTATTTTATTGTGCGTAAAGTTAATTCAATCTAAATTATTGTGTTTGAAATGTTCTTTTGTATATAATTCATACCAGTTTATAAAGAAATGTTATGAATATGACGGTAACAATAGTAAACTGAGTCCACCATGTTTGATTTTGTACAGTATACCAACCTAAATTCTAAAAATACAATTCTACGTACCATGAAATAAACATTAAAATAATTTAATTAATTTATAACAAAGAGATTGAAAATTGTACTATTTCTAAATAAAAATTACGTATAATTTCAATTATACGTAATATTCCTTAATATTAATACCAGCAATGTATATTTATTTCGAAATAAATATATATATTAAACTGCAGCAATTATATATTAATTGATGATCAATTCGAACCCAAGGCCTTCGGAAAAGATGGTAGCATAAATATAGATTTATTCGATTAAAATATTGAATTAAAATAAAACTGAAGTAGAAATATATTAAATATACAACTAGAGAAAAATATATAATATATAATAACTGCAGAAAACAATTAACTAAATATCATTTATATATTTAATTTTTAATTATTGTTAGTACATGTATGTAGGTACCTATTTCAGAATTTTATTACAAAATGATTTTCTTGCACATATTTATTTATTTAGCAATTATTTTATTGTTTAGCTTCAATTAAATATGCTAAGTTATTTTTTCACTTATCGATGCGTCATCAGAAAATATTTAAAAAGTATATTTTACAATTCCTAAATCAAATTTTCCAAGACCTGGCACAAATATAAACATACCTACGTATCTCATTTTCAAATCAACCTTGAAGGATAAATAAATTGACAATTTTTGTTTATAAATCGAACATAATACATACATATGTATATATTATGTATCTTATCCAGTATCCAGGGTCGGACTTTCGATTTTTTTCGGATTACGGATTTTGATGAAATTATGCATTTTACCTTCCCTGAATCCGTTCTATTTTCACCATGATGTCCCGTATGATAGACGCTGTAACTCAAATACGACAGATCGAAGAAGGGTGAAATATTATATTTAAAACTAGCGGAATCCCGCGGCTTCGCTCGTGTAAGCTTCGAAAGTAATTAGAATCCTCCATACATGATAGGAGATGACATATTACATTTTTTTTATCGATTTTTATTCATTTCCTATAAAAAAACGTAAATATCTCGGATCTTGGTTAAAAATAAAAACTAACCCCCTGTCTATCCTCGCCATTAGGGGTTGAATATCGATTCTTTTTATTGCAGATTATTTTGCCCGAGTCCACCATTATAACGTTAGCAGCTATGCAGATAAACATATCAAAAACACAGACCCTGTCTACCTCCGCCATTAGGGGTTGAATATCGAAATTTTTATTTTAATAGACTATTTTGCCCGAATTTACCTTTATAAGTAAAAGCAAACTCAAAAAATACCATTGCCAAACGATTCGTGAATCAATCCCGAATCCAACGAGGTACATGAAACCATATATGAAAAAAAATGTGGGAGGGGGGGTCATGATCGGTAAAATTCCTAAAATGGGCTAAACTAGAAACACAGACCTACCATTTAGCGAAAACCCGATGTCTCTAGGTGGTCAGACTAGTGGAAGACAGACGGACGGACGGACGGAAAATCGAGCATATAAGCGCTACCACTTCGTGGGTTGCGCTAAAAATATTTCCGATTGAATTAATTGATGAAAAAAATTAATGGGATATAAATTAAAGATAATATTTTCGACATTTTTTTTCTTTGCACCTTCAAAAATAATTCCAAAATTGCCAAAAGTTAACATCCGTTTTCGGTTATTAAGTGATCGTATAAAAGAAAATTCATTAATTTAAAGTTGCAGAGAATATAAGTATTTTATGTCCCATTATTTTTTTCCATTTCTTTTATTAGTTTGCCAGAAATATAAATTAGAAACGCGTACACTATACATTGTCAATTTTACGTATAAGAAAGTCTCGTGGTAACCATGGAAGATATTTAACTTACAATATCGCACCACTATTAATTATAATAAATTCAAGATAAAACCCAATGACGTCATAGCAAAAGAAATAAGAGATGTATATTTATAAACAGAACATTGTTTATTGTAAACATGGTAACGTACATTTGAATAAATAAACATATATTGTTATGGTTTAAAGAGTAAAATAAAAAATCAATGTCGGGAATGTATACATATATATTTCGTACTTTTATGAATTCTTTTGATAAAGAAACAATTTTTTTGTTAGGTAATAAGTTTATAATCAATGTTTAATTTATTAATCATAATTTAAAGGTAAATAAGCAATTAATCATAATTTATACATACGAAATGTACGAGTATTTGTTTATACTTTAATCATAAACATTGTAATATGTACGTGTTCCAAAACACGTGTCATGATAATATTATGTTATGGGAAGGGTAATAAAATATAAAAATGTAATACAAAAGAAAACTGTTTATTTAAAAATCATTTACAAATAATTTTTTTAACAAATACGTAAACTAAATTATTTTAACAGATTTAGTATGAGCAATTTTTTTATTATTTATAATAATAAATATATATAATTACCAGTATACAAAAAATATTTTCTTTTACAGGGAAAAATAACACCGATAATGAAAATGTTGGAATATGGTACATTTTTTTTTTTTTTTGAGATTATACTGGCAAGAATATACAACAAACATAGATATACTTGTTTACAATTTATACATAACATAGTTGAAAAAAAATAATCAAAAATACAATTTAAATTATATGATTAATATATTATTTAAATATTTTTTTCGTATTCCCATACTATATCATTTTTTATCAAAATATAATGAAAAATATTGTTTTCTCATCTAGTATAGTAAAAAAGAATGATGTAAAATGTTTAAACTGTTTATTTATAAAATTGTAAACAAGATTATGTATTTTAAAATTAACGTTTTGCAATCAAGAAACAAATATTACATAGTTGATTTTTTTTATGATTAAACTCAATTTTATACTATATAGATCTACATGTATTTTTTTATTTTATTTTTGTATCGATAAAATAAATTATAATAATTACACATATTTCTTATGGTACAATTTTTCATGACAATGACTTCAATTTATGAAATTATTTATAATCTAAACAAAAATTCGATATTTTTTTTTGTAAATGTATACTCTATTTTATCAAAATGCAATAATAGATATATTATATGTTTTTTTCCAGAAGATAATTGCAAAATAGAGTATATTTACATATTATTATTTTCATCATATACTGATGTAAATTGATTTTTTGAAAAATAAACTCATTAAATGTTAAATAGTGTTTTAATGTTTTTTTTAATAAAATAATTCAGTATTTACATTCTAATAAGACTCAAAAGTCTGTTTTTATTTGGGTAGGTACCCAAATAAAAAAATTCGAGAAATTAAAAAATACAACAGTTGATGAAATATTTATAGATAAAATAAAAATCATTGTACTCAGAATAGGCTGTTAATTTAATTAATTTGAATAAAATTCATAAGAGTAAAATGAAATAACAGAATTCATATCTTCATTCATATAATACAGTATACAAATGCATACAATTAAAAATAAACAACTAATATATAATTTATAGAATATTGACAGCCCTGTACATTTAAATAAATTATAAAAACTACCGTACATTATTTTAAACAGGTATCAAGCTAATTGTTTGCGAACTGTTCAGAAATCGTCAAACAGTTGTGCGCTAAAGAAGTTTATCGGAAACACAACCATTCTCATCACATTAATACATTATCACTAATCAAACCTTATTTATTATATAGATACAGAATAAGCGTAGTTTTGTGTGTGTGTGCACAATTCATCAAATCCTATTTACTCCCATTATCTTTGGATTACACGTTAAAATAAATATGACTGTTTTCAAAATAACACACACTACTATAAACAAACAAAACATCAAGTTCAGATTAATTAATCGTTTAAGCGTAAACAATAGAAAATTTAAGAAAATACTCTAATCGCTAAACCTAATCATACGAGAACAATTTTAACCGGGGGACACATATTTACAATATAAATACTTAACATAGATATTGCATTAAATCGTTATTACCTATAGATTAGAGATGTCGCAGGTTGCAGGTATACAAGTTCATTGTAAATAAACACCGTGTCGGCGAGGTCATAGACTCCTAGGAAAGGATGATGCAATCCGCGGGAATGGACACGATTGCACCATCAACGAACGCATGTTTGTTTTGGTACGCCGCGCCGCCATCTTTGATTACCGACATTGTCTACGGCTACGGAAGAGGAACAACAAAACATTCACACATTTGCACATTCATGTTTCCACGTGACATATTTTCAGTACAGGACTCCTAGAATCCTCCTCGGAGTCGTAGAAGTATGTCTGTTTAGGTGTCAGGTTGATCTGCAGACGTCTCACAGCTTCCTTGATCAGACTGCCGTCTCGGAGTAACTCCTGTAACATCTCATACGGGTCGTCAGACGTTTTGCTAGAGTCGCCCCCACGTAATTTCTTCGAGCACGACAAGCACCCGTCTCGCGATGTCCTTACGCAGTTATCACAGCCTGTAGGTTCACTCCAACTTCTACACGGAACTATATATGGCGATGGTCTCGACGACTTTCCGTGCCCATTGCGATTATTGTAAGACGGACGGGCTTTTAAAGACGCGGCACTAAGTCGCAAATTCTCCTTTATTTCACTCACTAGCTGTTCCATATCTTCTGATAAAAAATCTGCCCCAGTTGTCGTTACTTGATTTGGCGAAAGTACAAATTCTTCTTTAGATGGCATCTTACAGTTGCCAATACACTTGTCACGCACCTATCACGGATATCGAGTTATTTACTCTAATGTTTAACAAAACAAAGCAATTATGTGTAGAAAAACACGCGTACACTAAATTTCACTTTATTGAATGGAGATACAACTATTATGATTGTGAAACTTATGTTTGTGCACTAGTAATGTACAGTCAGCCCAGCCAATAAAATGATGTCAGCGCGTTGTAAGATAGCTACCTACATAAACAAATATTACAGTCGGTCTGTCACGCTAGTGACACACTCTATACCATATACACGCGTCGTTCAGACGTACTGTAACAAGTATGGCGGAATGTGTAGCACAGATCATAATCAAAATATTTACGTTCTTATTGAAAAACTGGGACTGTACACAAACTGTATTATGACTGTACCGTTTACCATTACGTCCGTGCTGGCGGTGCTAACGTGTAGCTTTCCCACTCCACTGTTTTACTAATTTATGGCAAATTTACCACATTGTTTAATCATGAATTATCACTTATAAATAGAAATAACAATCATATCTATCTATCGTTTTATGTAATATAAAAAATACTTTATTTCATTTACCTATAAATAAAGAAAATTCTTTGTTATTGATTTAGTTTATTTATATAAAATTACATAAATATTTTTTTACACTACTTATTACAAAAGTTAATTAACTAAGTATATAATTTAATTTGTTTTTTTAATAATAAACTCGACATTAAATACATTTGATTATATAAATATAAAAAAATATACGTATGTTCATATATGTTTTTCCTACTTTAAATAAATACACTGATATGTGCGAAAGCTGTAAATAAAATTAAATGATTTTTCTCATATGTTATCGGTAAGCAGTCGAGTTACATAACAAGTAAAAGGTTAACTACTGAATCACAGTAACTCCTCATTCAATATAACATAGATTTATAGAGATTACAATTATGGATAATTATATAATTTCATGCAATTTGAATGAGGAATCAATGTACAGTAAACCCTCCATTAACGCAGTTAATTGGTAATTCCACAAAAACAGCACATAGAAAAACACGTAAATGGAGCACAGAGCCGGCCCTTGCGATTCTGGCGCCCGGGGCGAGATTTTTTTTTGCATTTTTTTTTAACTTATTGTTAACTAGTATCTATTGGCGGCATGAACTCCGTTTTGATAAATTTTACGCTCCCTTGCGATTATACACTTTTAATTGCTGAAGAAGAAAATGATTGGATTTCAAACTTATTTGAAGAAGCTGCTTTTATCTATTGTGGCCTTCCGCTGCCTCTCCAGGTCTGGCGCCCCCCCCCCCTCCCCCCCCCCTAAAGCCGCCACTGATGGAACAATAGAAAGCCATGTAAAAAATAGGTCTCTGTTCCACATTCTCAAATATATTACTCTTCGTGAGATATAATTTTTTTAAATAAAACATACATAAAAGAAATTTATGTATCTATCTTTCTAGTATGAGTTCATACGATAAAATCTGAGCTTTAATCCCATGCAGATCAAACCACTTCTTTCACCATTAGGATCTGTTTTTAAACCATAGATAATATAAAACTTTTTCAACTATGTAAATGGAGGAATTACTGTATATATTAAAATATTTACACATCGTCTGTATCAACTGTATGACCTATAACAGTCGCTGACTGGTGATATCTTCTTCTTGAAGCGAAATCTTCATTTTCTTCATTGATTTGAGTTGACTGTACATCGACATGAGGATGCGTGGGTGTTATTAATATTTGTTCATATTCTTGAACTCGCTTTCTATTAAAATCAATTATTCATTTAAAATAAAACACTAAAATTATTTCTTACACAAACCTACCCGCACAATCGTAAAATACCGGTTTTAATCCATCTCGTAAATCGAAATTCAGCTGCGAGTCCTGGTTTCACCGCAGGATTTGCTGTTCCAACGTACAGCCATAAGAGGAACACTGCAACTATATTGGTTAAAGCGTATCCCCAGTTCACGAGGAACATGATAATCAATTTAATTATAGCCTGAAATACAAATAGTTAATACACAATAGACCACAATTAGATACCTTGTTTTTTACCCCAAGTAAAGATATCCAACGATTACAAATAGAAGAATACCAATTCTTTGGTTTGGAATGTATATGCTTTTTCGGAGAAACAATCTGAACATCGGAACGCGAATTCTAGAAAAAAATTACATTTATAGTTATAATTCATTAGTTGTTTTGATTTCTGAACATACTCCAATATTTTTGTGTCTGACTCGTTCTGGAAACAAAGAATCCAAATCGCTTCCGACAGAATTAGAAGAATTCATTGTGTCATCGTCAAACCTGTCTCTAGACTGTCCGTTTGCAGATGCCGTAAATCTTTCCTCCCTCTGAGACTGAATGTCAAAAGTTTGTGCTAATGCAAAGTACGAGTAATCAACGCAAGCATACGTCAACAAGAAAGGCATTGTCACAATTGGAGCGAGTGTGTTGATACCTCCAATCATGATGAACGTTAGAGTCACTACTGCGACCACCGCCATGGAGTAAATAGGAACTTTATTGGGGCCACGCTGGAATAAATTAAATAAACAAACTTAAAGACTGCTGACTACAAAATTTTTGTAAAATATTTACCCCTTTTCCTAAGATACCTATTCCAGGGAATACATTTTCATTTGCAATGGACTGTAGTACTCTTGGTGTACCATACATAGCTCCAAGACAACTCGACATAGATGATACATAAAGACCAGCTAGTAACAACACACTGACTGCAGAAACTTTAGCGGAAATCATAAAATCAGTAAGTAAAGTCTCACGTTTACACGTTGCGCCCAAAGTCAGAATAAATACCAAATATAAAAATGTTCTGGAAGATAAAGTTCATTTACTTGAAATAAATGCACACTAGTTATTTTAAAACATACCCGACACCAATTGCTGAAAGTGTTCCATTTGGAATGTCTGTAGAAGGTGCCCGTAAGTCTCCACTCATGTTTATACCCGATAGTATTCCAGTGACAGTTGGGAAAAAGACACCGAATACAGTAAACCAACGATAACCTTCGGTATAGTTAGACCAAAGATTCAAAGCTAAATTATCACTCAACCATCCATCAAATCCACTTGCTGTAATAAAATTATTATATATTATACTTGTTCTAATACAAAAATTATAGATATAATTTTTACCCATATCAGTGTGGACAAAACTTCCTACCATAAAATCAAGACCCGCTAATAATAGAATAATTAATAAAATAAACTGCAACTTGACAACCCACTTAACACCAGCTACATTAATAATACTGAGAAGAAGTACAGCACCGCATCCAAACAATCTCTCCGCCAACGGATGACCTGGCATGCCAATAAGCCCGGCCATAGATTCACCAAAACCTAGTACATTCAAAGCACATCCTACTGCCTGAAAAATATAAATAAAATGGTAACAAATTAATACTGGATATTAGTTTAAGATTTTACTTGTCCGAAACAGTACAGAAGACCAATTGAACCACCAAATCTTGAACCTAATGTGTGCGCCAACAGAAAATAAACTCCACCGCTTTCAATTCTACATCTTTCGCAAATGCCAACAGCAGAAAGTACGGATACAAGAGCGACAAGTACTGAAAAGTAATCAAACATGAATACACTGGATTTATCATATTTAAAATGAGTATAGGTACCTGTAGCTATCACAATTAAAATTGCACTTAAAACACCTGCCTGGCCCACAATCCATCCAGATCGTAAGAAAACAATTACACCAAATATATTAATCAGACAAGATGTAAAAACACCATCCCAGGTACCAAACAATATAGGCTGTGATATGAAAAAGTTTGTCCTCCACCATGGCATGTCTCCCTTTAAAACAAAGAATAATTCTTACTATTATTTTGATTTATTTATGAGAAATATGCATACCTGTTCCTCGGCAAACAGTTCGTTTGCTCCGGATGCATGATGCCCTCCTGCAGCATAGTCATATTCATTACCTAAATCTACAAAACCTCCTGTCGATGCTTGGCCTCTGATAGCACCTTCGCTACCTAGACCAAATCGAGACCAATCAACATCTTTGTTAGGATTTTTATTACGATTCGTGTGCCGTTCAGATAGATCCATATTGTTATAATTTAATACAAACAAAATGCTCTACATATCTATTTACAAATACTATGATAAATAATTTAATACTCTTGACTCTTGACCGGCTCTCGGATGAAAGCCTTTGTTAGACGGCATTACACCTTTCACACTTTGTTGCTGATAAGTTATTAAATCATAATCAACGTCATTAATTTATCTTTTAAAAATAATCTACTTTCTTAATTTGACGTGTAGAGATATGCCAAATATACCTAGGGGAATGGCAAGATATGGGGAAATGGATTTTTGGAACTGAGTAATAAACATCATACAGAGACATCTGACAGTAAAAAATTTAACGATAATACAAAGGCAAAAAAATACATATTGTCGTACATATGTATATGTATGACTACATACATAGTAGTACGAGTACGTATAACAAAAATAATCGATGAAATCAAACTTGATTATATATTATTTTATATTTATTATATTTTTATTTAACAATATCTATCCTTTTGAAAGTCTTCTTTCTTAACAAATTTAAAAAAAATTATATTCGACAATTACATATATAAATATTATTATCAAATGTATATTTTCGTTTATTCTCTGTATAACTACATATATTATTTGAGAATGTAATAAATTATGTTAAAACTCATGTAGTTATTGTAAAATAAAATAATAATAACAGAATATCTTTGTGATATTTATTGTATTTTTCTGCTTGTGGATTTTTATTCAATGCTGAACATATTGTCTATAAATATATACAAATTATTCACGAATTTTTTATATACTCTCCGTGTGATATATTCGATATATTTAAAAAAAAAACGTACAGGGAAGTCGGTAAATTAGATCAACTTTTTAACATCTGAATACACTCATCGCTTGATAAACCGACGTTGTTGGTAATTCAACCGCTTGAATTGCCGACGTCGAGAGGGGCCCCCACCACCTTGCCAACCTTAACGTTGATTAGTGAATTTAAATTTCGCGCAGAGATAGCAATCACGGTAGTGTTATGGAGGGGATAGGAGAAATTCGGCAAATCGCGCGTTTGGCCCGTCGATTAATCAAGCTGCCGATAAATCAAAGGTCGGTTAATCAAGCGATGAGTGTACATACATATGTGGGGTACCCATAAGTGTTGTGTGCATTTGTGTGAGTCAAACAATCAACATTTCAAAATGGCTATTCCGTGATACCTACAGATTGTCATTCGGATACATTTTGTTCTTGTACCATATTAGAAGTGAGTTCAAGATGTTAGATTAATGTTGGAATCTAAACAAGAAGTTATTAAACGAATCTAGTTGTTTGT
Organism: Sialis lutaria; assembly: GCA_949319165.1. Classification (NCBI taxonomy): domain Eukaryota; kingdom Metazoa; phylum Arthropoda; class Insecta; order Megaloptera; family Sialidae; genus Sialis; species Sialis lutaria. The sequence goes on along the minus strand of OX439245.1, from coordinate 6,921,279 downwards.
TTTGAATATGCAAAGTGGTTCTGTGATGTACAACAGCAATATTATGATTACTAAAGTGGAAAAATAGGATATCATTACAAGGAAACATGACTTCTCCAATAATAACCAGTTCCTCTGGGAACGGAGTCGTGGGTGCACCTGATATGTTACACAAATATGTAACTCTGGCTCAAAAGGATGAATTAATTAAAGAGCAATATGAACAAATATGTAGATTGAAAAGAGAGTTGGAGGGACTTGCCAATGAAAGAGACCTCCTGCTTTGCGAAGTCAGCAATCTTAGATTTGAATTGGAAATGGTTGAACTCAAAAGAATACAAGATGATACGTATGTTTTAATGTTTATTCATTTTATCATGTTATAGAACATATTCAAGTAACTACTTCCCTGCCCTAAAAAAATAACCAGATGTTATCCTTATAAACTCTCTTTAAATTTAATTTTAATTGATTAGGATAGTAATATTATCAATAATTATTGATATATCATTGTAGTTATCCACAAAAAATGGACAGCACTCAATACGTAGTACCGATGAGTAGTAATATGTATTCAGGTCAATCGTATATTCAAGCTCGATCTTACATGCAAACTCAAATGTTAACTTCAATGACCCAAAGTTACGACTCGAACAACGTTTCTCCACATTCTCAAATACAGTCTCCATTAGTGTACAAAAAAGGTTCGGTTCGCAACAGTGGTGATATGTTGAAACGCATCAGAGTACAAACTGCGTAAGTTTTAGTTTTTATTTGTGTGATATTAATTTCTATAAGTGTATTGACAAATATTTCTAATTACTTGTTAGTTAAATATTTTTATTATTATGTGTATATGTTTTTATTGAAGGCCATAAGTTCAATATCTATTGTATTATATGCACATGAGCACGTGTATAATTTTTTTTTTTCTGAATTGAGGTCAAAGGTGATAACAGAAATGAATCGAAAGATCATATGTCATAGAGATATTATGTTTTTGTACTGTTTTAGATATGAGCTATCACAAGATTTGCTTGATAAACAAATTGAAATGTTGGAAAGAAAATATGGTGGGCTAAAAGCACGAAAGGCAGCTTTAATGATTCAAAGAGCATTTAGAAGATACACACTGCTTAAAAAATTTGCAGCAATTACCGCAATGGCCAAAGCTGAGAAACGCTTAAGTCGAAGACTTCAGAATGTTGTCATGGAAGGAAACGAACACAATTCTGTTTTAAATTTAGAAGACAGTGAAGATTCAAGAACATGTGTTGGAGATAGCCAATGTCGAAAAGAGTACAACAGGTGCGTTGGAAACTTTTAAACTGTTTTTGTTTGTGACTTGAAAAATATTTTATTTTAGCTACAGTTCTCGAGAATGTACTCCGAATTCAAATGCAATCCGGCCAGTACGCTCTCTGTCATTGCGGGAACGTCGTAACATGGATGTGACCCCTTTACCAAGAAGCCAATCAGGTACAAACAACAGCTGTTGGTCAGGTCATGCTCCGACCAACTTCTATGTCCAGCGGCAAGAGAACTCACCGCAACAAGGAAACAAACCTCAAGACAACATGAATCAACAGATGGTGTCACCGTGCGAGGCCTGTTCACCCGAATCTATGCAAACAAACATCGTGTGGAACACAATGTCTGATGTGACAAACTATCGGATACAGAGATTCAATCACATCATGAAGAAAGTCCCTCCTGAAGTTCCCAAGAGGACATCGAGCATTACGTCCAAGTCAGAACCACGTCCGTACCGGGCCAACGGTCTCAGCAAAACAGCGGAGAACGGAAGCTTGTCAAGTGTCCAGAGTTCAGGCAGTGATAGCAGTATTTCAGCTGATAGGGCTACATGTGATGGCTCCGATCGGTAAATATTTCTCTGATAGCTATTATCTCTAGTTCTATTTGAGATAGGTATACAAAACTTAATTCTTAATATGATACTTTTCTCATGACCTTTAGACACTTACCTTTACCTGTCAAGGTCAACCAGGGGTCATCATGTAATTTTTAAATTGTAATCTATATCTTGTGACATTTTAAAGCTGAATTGAGTGCTGTAATCATATTTTGAATTCAGAGTATAACTTGAAAGATATAATCAAAAAACTAATTTATTAATAACTACATTAAACGCTGATTATTGTGATAATATCTGCCCCATGATTTACATATTCAATTCAGATTTTAAATATCTTTAAAATAATGTAACATAAAGTACAGGTTTCCATTTAAAATTTCGTTAATTTTATTTATTTTGCAGTGGTTCTGGTGGTTCTCCGATAAGAAAACGTAAAGGTCTTGTACGTAATTTATCTCCGGAAGCAGTTTCCGAGAGCAGTCTGATGGGAATATCCCATACATCGGCTTCTGTGTACACACTAGAACACACGGAAGAGACGACAGTCAGCTACAAGGTCTCGGAAACGGTCCGCAAACGTCAGTATCGTGTTGGACTCAATCTTTTCAACAAGAAACCGGAACGAGGTGTCGCGTATTTGATACGAAGGGGTTTCTTGGAGAATTCTCCGCAAGGGGTCGCGCGGTTCTTAATATCAAGGAAAGGGCTTAGCAAACAAATGATCGGAGAGTATTTAGGCAATCTGCAGAATCCTTTCAATATGGCTGTTTTAGAGTAAGTGAAAATTGTAGTAAATACCTTTAAGTATCCACTGTATAATTCCACTCAATTTTATTCTCTTATGGAACTTTTTGTCCTTGTTATTGAAAGACTTATTATACATTATTTTAAATATGAATTTAGTCTTAGGCGCCCCATAGTCCTACAATATAATTGTGCAATGTTATTATTGCACAATTTTATTGAAACATACCCTACGCCTACATTTTTGTGTTAATATTTTTATGGGAGCAACATGTGTGATGATCAAGATTTGACTGCAGTTATGCTGTTAATTTTGCTAGTGAAAAAGAACGAATATGGGTCAAAGAATAGTGAAAAGTGTAAATTCACGAATATCTTTTAGGACCTAGACTCAACTCTCCGAACAGTAGACTAAAAAATATTGCACAATAGACCCTACAGATGACACAATGAAAAAATATGGCGCAATCAAATTTAAACTCGCTCAAACTAATAATAATAATAATAAAGTCATTGCGTAATCTTCAATATTATTCCTAAACAGTCAATAATATGGAGTGCCTTAGAATGCTTTATCTTTAGATATACAGTGGACCCTTGTTAGTTCGTTTTTGAAGGGACTGGGGAGAAAACACATACTAACAAGAAAAATGTACTGACGAAATATTTTAACATGGGGTCTTATGCAAGAATACCGGGATCTCAAAAAATACTATAGCGAAAAACATACTAAAGCAAAACGTACTAACGAGGTTCAACTGTAATTTAAAAAAAATTTCTATAGCTATTTTAAAAGTGGTTCTTTATTTTTAAAGATGTTTTGCACACGAATTGGATTTGTCTGGCATGCAAGTGGATGTAGCATTACGTAAATTTCAAGCCTATTTTCGAATGCCTGGTGAAGCTCAGAAAATCGAACGACTGATGGAAGTATTTTCGCAACGATATTGTCAGTGTAATATTGATATAATTGCTCGACTTAGATCTCCAGACACAGTAGGTTTAAATAAACAATACCCAATTGTGTATTATCTTATGTTCTATTCTGTTTTTTTCCAGATATTTGTATTAGCTTTTGCCATAATAATGTTGAACACCGATTTGCATACCCCAAATTTAAAACCCGAAAGAAGAATGAGATTAGAAGACTTTATAAAGAATCTACGTGGAATAGACGACTGTGGTGACATAGACAGAGATATGCTCGTTGGAATTTATGACCGAGTCAAAGCTAATGAGTTTAAACCTAGTTCGGATCACGTTACTCAAGTGGTTAAGGTCCAGGCTTCTATCGTTGGAAAGAAACCGAACATGGCTTTACCGCATCGTAGACTGGTCTGCTATTGTCGTCTGTACGAGATTCCTGATATTTATAAGAAGGAACGACCAGGAGTACACCAAAGAGAAGTGTTTTTATTTAATGATTTGCTTGTAGTCACTAAGATTTTGAGTAAGAAGAAATCATCAGTTACCTACACGTTCCGACAGAGTTTTTCTCTGTGTGGAATGATCGTTACATTATTTGATGTTCCACGTAAGTGCACAAAATAATATACAGTAAAACTTCGATATAACGGACTTCGGATATAACGGAGAAAAAATCCGGTCAAATGTAAAAAAATGTAAAACGTCCTGTTAATATTATACATGCTTAAATTCAAGTGTCCCCTCATGTAAACAATTTTTAGCGGCTATGATAATCACGTCATACGTCTAGCACTAGAATTTGAGACATAATGCCGTCATGCTCGTAGACTGCACCTAGCCGGAGCGATAGTATATTAGGGGATTTTCTGATATAATAACATGTAGGTTTCGACGCAGCACACAGCAGTTTAACTTGTTTACTCAAAGTGAATGAACGCATTTAGTGTACTCCAGTAAATAAATTTAAATTTTCGCAACCCTACCCTTTAAATATGGACAAACGAAAAAAAAAAATGATTTATTTTAAACCTATTTTTATATAACAGACTTTTGACTTTAACGGACACCCCCTCCCTCCAATTAATCTGTTATATCGAGGTTTTACTGTATTAATAAAAATAAAATTGATTGATTTTTTTTTAAACTTAAATTCTTTATCTATAGATTATCCATTTGGTATTCGGCTGACTCAGCGTGTGGACGGTAAAGTATTGATAACATTCAATGCCCGTAATGAGCACGACAGATGCAAGTTTGCTGAAGACCTCCGAGAGGCAGTGAGCGAGATGGATGAAATGGAAAGTCTGCGTATCGAAGCCGAATTGGAGAGACAGAAGTCTAGTCGTAACAGATCAGGCACGGAGAACAGGGACAGCGGAGTCGCCGACGTGGAAGTGTGTCCTTGCCCTTGCACCCAAGGCACAGTACTAGTCAGACCCTCAGACGGAACGGGGCCCATAGGAAACACGGCCCAGCAAGATATGAACCAACTCAAACGTTCTGCACTCAGCAACTCTTTGCTAGATATTCACGATCAGTGTAAGTAGAATTTCATTAATGTACGTATTTTTTTAGAATCTATACAATTCATATATCAGGTGGATAAATAAAAATATCTCCTGTTTGGCCCTTACAAACTCCAGAGTTATATGTAATCTAGTTTTATACAGGTGATTTACAATGAGCGTAAAAAAATTAACAGCAGATCAAGGACGTTATTTTAAGCAGAAAAATTTAATTCTTTGTGTGTTATAGCCTTGCAACAAAAATTAATAATATCTTTGAGGGGTAAGGTGCTTATAGAATACCCCCAACCTTTTAAAAAAATTATATCGTTAAAGTAAATTAAATAATACAATATTTTTTTAGAGGGGGGGCATATTGCATTAGCTCTCCCCCCTCAAATATATTATTAATTCATATATAAAAAAATTGTTCTTGTTTGCCTTTTGGGAGTCTGCATTTTGTCCACGTCTGCCTTTTGTCCATGTTGGCCTTTTGGGAGTCTGCCTTTTGTCCGGGTCCTCTACTGTTAAATATTTTTACACTTGTTGTAAAATATCTTGTATATTAATACTTCAATTCATTCTGAGAATCACTTTATTAGTTACAATCGTTTAAGTAATGTACATCAGAAACATCAACATATTTTATTAGATCCAGGGCCAGATTAAGGAAATTTAGCGACCTAGGCTACAATAAAATTTGTTTATACAAATAGTGACATTATCCATCCAATCATACACATAGATGGACCGCGCATCTGACTAGAAAACAGGGCTGTGTCAAAAGAAAGAGATAGAAAGTGGTTTGAGATATACTTGTCCTTATTTAAACAGGAGTGTTGCCATATAAATGCCATCGCATATCTTAAACTGTTTTGAAGAATTATTACACTATTATGTTAATACAGAATGCACAGTCTATGCCAGTGATGGGCATCCTTTTTAGCTCGGCGTGTCAAAAATCTGAAAAATATAGCTTTACTCAGGCGCCGTGTCATATCTGGGAATATCAATAAAATAGTTATTTTTTTACTATTTATTTATTTTTATTATTAAAAAGCAAAAACGAATAATGATTTACATTAAGACTTTTTTGCGATGCGTGTCACCCAAATTATCTTAGCGTATCATAGGTTGCCCATCACTGGTCTATGCTCTATGTTTATGCATCCAATATATTTATTTATTTTACAAAGAATTTTTAATTATTAACAATTTTTATCTCCAAAACTAGACGGTGAATTGTCTTCAAATTTTCGATGAAGTGTAGTTGAATATTTTTCTAACCTTATCAAAATCTTAAATGGTGTTAATTTTGATTTTAAAATAGTTTAATTTAAAGATTTTTATTTATTTATTTAAAATTTTATCCGCTTATTGATGAGCTATCAAAATGTCAAGGATTTCATCTGAAAAATACTACAGGAAGAAAACTACCTGTGACTTTTGAACGATTTTAAAATTTATAAGAAAAAAATGTTTACATTGTACCAAAGAAATTAATAAAATTAAATTTTTTATAACAATTGTTTCATCAATAATTCAGAACGAAACTGTTTCAATAATAGGTTTTACATCCAGAAAGTAATTAAGTTTGTTGTAATATAAACAAGAGAGTAAATATTTGAAGGGTACACGAGAAAAAGAGGCTAAGTCAATTTTTAGTCGAATTAAGATGACAGAGCCATTTAGTGACAAATCTAGGTACTTTTCGAACCACATATGTATTAAGGGGAAAAACATGCTAAATTCTGTAAAATAAAATTTGAAAGATATCATTTTTAGAATAAAACTATCCAAGATACCAATCTTAAAACAGCGATAACTCAAAACTAGAAATTTTGACTTGGCCTCTTTTTCTCGTGTACCCTTCATTTGTAATTTGGTCTGTGAGTTTCATCCATCATACAAGACAGAACATAGAACACAAACAGAATGAAGTCTTTAGAGAGTGTTTGTCTGTATTAGTTACAGGAGACAAGCCACAGAGGCGAGGCAGTGTCGGTTCTCTAGACAGCGGAATGTCCATTTCTTTTCAGTCAAACTCCGCTAATAATGGAACTCGTGGAGACCCATCAAAATCCAAACCAATGAACCACCAGCAGTCGTTTTTAGGAGGTCTGTTCAATAAAAGAGAACGCAAGCATTCACGTTCCGAGGACCCATCTAACAGCCCCTTTGTCCGGTCGACGGAGGTATAAATATAATGTGTATATTCTCCAAGTAGTTTGTTCATAATTGTCTAATATAGTTGACATATTTCAAGGCAGAGATGGGTTTTGTATCTACAGGATGTTGGAAATATTAATTGCCAATACTGAAGTATTTGATCAAATTTAAAATAAGCATGAAATTATGCTTTCAGATGACGTCAATAGATTTTGCCTAAGATGTTACATTTATTGTTGGATAAGTTGAAGTTTGGCTATTATAATTTCCGTTGTCCTGTATATTGTGAAGTATAAGCACAGAATGATAACAAAAACTGTGTTTCTTTTTTAAATAGTACATTTGCGATGCTTTGTAAATGTATGTTCGGACAATACCTACATGAGTGTAAAGTTTAATTTATTCTAGTTAAATTTAAGTATCCCAAATGTACAGAAGGAGAACACGTTAGTCATTTGACTGGTTACCATTTTGTTATCGTTTTGAGCAGTTAATTATTTTAGGGATTTTGGCGCAAAGAAATGTGATAAAAAAATCTAGTATTGATATTTTTTATCTGTAGATCATGTGATAGATTTATATTCGTAATGTAAATATTAATTTAAAAAAAAAAAAATACTTCTATCGTATTTATACAAAATATTAGGCACTTTGCATAGTGTATCTTTGAGGCTTTTCCTAGAGATATTCTTTTCAATGATTTGTGCACAGGAGATAAAACTTTTTTAAAATTATTTGTTTATCTAATGATATAATTAGGAATTGATTGTTGAAATGATTTTTATGTAAAATAAACTATAGATTTGGAATCCCCTTATTTATAACAAATAAAACAAAATCTATTTCTGCCTTTATTTATCATGAATATACATGGATAATTTATTTTTCGTTGTTATGTTGGACTATATTTATTATTAATTTTTAACTAATTTCTGGTCTAATATCAGTGGGTTTGTTAAAAATCAGGTGTCATAGAAAGTTTTGTAAATAACTAATTGACCCCAATATATCTACTTTCTACACTTAACACTGTTTGAACCTTAATTGTATGTGAATTTTCATACGATAAGTATTTAAATAAATTATTAATAATAAAATAATTAATTGAGGTCAATTGTATTGTAAACAAAATGTGACCAATCCCAGTTATTTATCTATATTATTATTTATTGATATTATACTCAGCGTTTAAAAACAAACACATTGTTTTAAGAAATATACAAAAAGTACTATTATTTATCATGTTTTATTACGGAAACATTGTTTTTATTTATATTTAATTTTAATTACAATTACAATTACACATAGTAGGAAAGATATTTTTAATTTCAAAAATGACAATAGTTTAAACAATAACTAGTTAAAGCATTATTTTACTTAACAAAAAAAATCACATAGGTAATGGTATATTTTAAATATTGATAATTCTTTACTGATGCAGCTAAAATAGAAATTTAACTTTCATAAAATGAATAGCAATTTTCCAAAATAAGTTGAAGAGAAAAATTTTAAAACATGGTGTATTTTGGAAAATACTTTACTATAAAAATCGTGATACAATATTAGCTCATTTAGTCATTTTACATTTCTAGAATAATTATATTCACTTTCACATCACTTATTTATAGTTTTTAGTATGTGTGTGTGAACAAGTAAAGACTGTACCAACATTTCGGAAGACGTGTCACTTATTTACTCAATCGGTACTTAAATAAACTACCTTTAATTATTTTATTACGTATATATAAAACTGGTCAAAGTAATATAAATCGTATTAATCATTGCATTTATCTATAAATTCTTTTAATTTTTAATTTTGTAAGATTTAAATAGTATTTAATTTATTTTTAAGTGGTTTGAAAAATGTCACTGATTACTAAAATTACTAGTCAAATATTCTTTTTTCAGTGTTTTTAATGTAATCTTTAACGTACTATATAACGGGTTGATAAATAAAAGTTTTCTATTTGGCTACATAGTACTTTGGATTTGTAAATCAATTTTAGTCTAATTTTAATTGTTTAAATTTTAATTACAGCCTTTCAAGTAAAGTACATTTAAAAAAAACGGTATTTGAAGAACGAGTGGGCTAATTTGCTCAGTTGATTTTACTTGAATAATTTGAAATTTTAAAGTGTAAGATAAAATGTCGCAAGGCAGGAGACTTTTTTTAATCCATTCGGTATTTTAAAAAGTTAAACAATCTTTCATTATTATGTACTTTAAAGGTTAATTTTATATGAAAATGTGTTAATTATACAATTATGTAAAATGGCAACAAAATACAAACAAGAAGAATTCTACACAGTACCTGGATTAAATATTTAAAAGAATATTTTTCTACATAATTTAAAAAATACATATAATTAATGTTTGAAAAGTAAAATTTATTATTTGTTGCGGAGGAAAGAAAAGTGTCTTGTCGTTCACCAAATACGTAAATGTATATAATTAACCATTTTATTGCACACACATACTTGTATCTCTTGTATCCTGTAACATACATATTTATATAGTTTTTGTACCTAACTCATACCAGGTTTTAGTATATGCATAAATAAAATGTAATATCAAAGATTTGAGGCTTCTGTGGTGATCTCTAGATGTATCTCAAGCCCAGATACAGATAAACTGATTTCTTATATACCAGTATTTAAAGATTTCAAAAAAGGAGAGAAAGAAATAAAAAAAGTAATTAACTATAATGGCCTGTGATTTTTTTCTCGTTTTTTGATACATTTTATGCATTTATTTTTTGTCAAGAGTTTGTGTTAATCATTGTATTTAACAAATTGTTCAAATATTAATTTTAATTTCTTGTTGTAAAAAATTGTTGATCATTTCTATTTCAACTAATTGAATAATAATCAGCTACGCTAACTAACGCTCAAAGAAGTAAATTAATGTTTACAATATAATGAACGTACTTAACGATTTTTTGCAATAAGATGTTAAATTAGTTAAGGTATTGATAATTTATATTATAACTAATATTGATTTGTTAAATTCATTACCGTTAAATGATAGTATAGCTAAAGTACCTTTTTGGGTAATTTGAAGAGCGCTATTAGTGGTATATATATATTTATATTTTTGTGTGTATGTGTTTTTGAAACTGTCAAGTCACTTGCATTACAGTTTAAACGTCTCATGATATTAACTATAATATATAGGTCAAAGCTCATATGTATACTCTATAGTAACTAACATTAAATTTCAGTATTAATTTTCCCAATATTATAATTTCTTAGTTACTACAAAAAATGTAGATTTATATACTTTATTAACCCAAATTGTAAACCAACTTTATGACAAAAAATTATTGGAGAAATTATAATAAAGCTAATAGATATTTAAATATTCTTATTTAAATTTAAACCCAATATTATTTTACAGGAACATTTTTTTTTGTATTATTAAGGTTATTTTGGTTATTTTGCCTAATTGTTTTTGCATATGTATTTCATACGGGTGGCAGCACTGTAGTGTTCCCAACGAGTTCGTACGTCAAAAGTTTAAAAAATTTAAATTGTTCATTTTGAATTTAATTGATTAATTTATTACATTTTAAATCGTTTTTTGTTTGATTTATATATCTTGCGTCAATAAATATAATAACCAAACATTGTACAGTGAACAGTGTCGGAAAGGCTCAAATTTAAAAATCATGATTGTCAACATTTCATTTGTCGCGTTTAAATGTCTGTCATCAATCTTTACAATGAATGTTTTTATGAGACAATTGAAGGATATATTAGTGTGATCAGTGTTCTGTTCCTGAGAATATTGGATGTCGATGTTCAAGTGTTTTTAATACGGATGCTAGGTAAATTTAAATATAAGTATTTATTCAATTGCATAATATATTTTCAGCGTTGCGTAATGACAGTCACAGTTATGCCTGGTTTACATGGGATGAGTACTCGGACGAGGTACTCGTTATGCTTCTCGGCCGAGCACCAGTTTCTATCCATTCGCTCGTTCATTTCACTCGACCGAGTACTCGTTTCAAATAAACAAGGCAATTGGGTGACTAGGGCCTCTATTCGCGAGTTCGTTCGACTTTTTCTCATTCGATACTACTAAACTAAAACTAAAAGTTACTGTTATTTACTAGAATCTCGATTGTGTAAATTATATCGTATTCTCGAATCTCGATGCGACTTTTTTTCTATAGAAATGTCGAATGAAAAATCTCAACTGCTCCTGGGCATGCGAGATTTAAAATCTCGACTGCTCCTGGGCATGCGAGATTTAAAATCTCGAATGAAAAACTCGAATCGACACATCTTATACGGTCAGAGTCGCTCTAAATTCCATAACTAATCCATAGATACTATAACAAAATGAATAACCTAATGTATCGAGTGCTTGCAACGCTTGCAAGCTTGCAAATTTGCTAGGTCCTTTATAATACCGGACATAAGTCAAACATGATGGCTGAAAATGAATATTTCCTAACAGCTGAAACAGGTTGTACGCATGCGTCAACGGACGTTCAAATTTATAAAAAAAATTAATTAATTAAATATATTAAAAAATACATACAAGGTCGATTGTATCTCAACTAAAATACATTTTTTAATCGCGCGAATACCTTTAATTTACTTTAATTATTAAATCTTAAATGAATAACAGAATAAACAACTATAGATGCATATTAACTTTCAAATTTGAATTCAACAATTGAAAAAACAAACGTCACATACCTCTATATTATATTAAAATTGAGTTCAGTGTTCCGTCTCGCGCATGCGCAAAGAAAAAAGAGACTGTTACGAAATGCTGGTGTTTTGTTTTTTCGGTCTAAACACGGCATGAGGGTTTGCATACCGTTTCTCCGGGTTTTGTAATAATCATGACAACGAAAAAAAACGTAACATTTTTAGCGCAACCCTCCATAGGTGGTAGCGCTTATATGCTCGATTTTCCGTCCGTCAGTCTGTCTTCTACCGTGAGATCTCGGCCCTCTGACCACCTAGAGACCTCAAGTTTTCGCTAAATGGTAGGTATGTGGCTTTAGTTTAGCCCATTTTAGGAATTTTTCCGATCATGACCTTCCATCCGGCTACGGACAGGCATAATGCCCATTTTTCATACAATTTCCGTCCGTCCGTCTATCTCAGTGTTGCCACCAGGCCGGTTTTCGGCCGGACAAGCCGGTTTTTAGACCCATAGTCCGGGTGAATAATACATTTGTCCGGTTTTCGTAGAAATTTGTAATTACCTTTTTTTTTTTTTTTTTTTTATTTGTGCATACTATTTATGTTTTTTTTTTTAAATTTAATTACCTTTTTTGATGTACACTTATACTTTTTTAACAAAATATTGATTATTATTATATTTATAAGTATTTATGGTTATTAATTTAAAAAAAAAAAAAATTATGTCCGGGTCACGATTGTTGAAAAGATGGCAACACTGGTCTATCTTCCACCTAGAGACCTCGGGTTTTCGCTAAATGGTAGGTCTATGGCTCTAGCTTAGCTCATTTTAGGAATGGGCAATGACCCTCCATCCGGCCACGGACAGGCATAATGTCAATTTTTCATACAAAATTTTTCATATATGGCTTCATGTACCTCGTTGGACTCGGGATTGATTCAACAATAGATTGGCAAGGGTATTTTTTGAGTTGTGTCCATCAAGTGGGTTGTGCGGCAACACCCACGTGTGGGTTTTAATAAATTTTTAATAAAAAAATGTATTAATTTACATATCAGGGTTTACAAAAATTAAAATCTGGTCATCCTAGCCACAGAAGATAGTGTTAAATCCTTAAGGAGAAGCCGTAGATCTACAATTTCTACAGATCCATTTTAAATCAATTAATTTGTTCAATAATGCAGTTATTTGACTTGCTGATTACAAGTATGTAATGCTTTGACTTAGGAAAGGCTTGAAATAAAAAAATAAAAACAGGTAAATGTATATACACTTAATATTTATTTATTTATAAATATGTAAATAATACATTATTAAAGAAACACGCATTTATGTATTCTTAAAGATTAATCTTTGTTTCAAAGACTTCTTAAAACTTTTATTTTGATTGTGTTAGGTCATTATCTATGTTTTCAAGAAGTCTATGAAATTCTTATTCATATCTAATAAAAAATAAATCTCACTTTTGAACTAAATATTAATCAAATAAGTATATATTTAAACAAATTCGTATTGAAAGTATATTTTAGGGGCACAAGCAGTAGATGAAATTTATAAGAATACTTCTAAGGAAATGAGTAGCTTATATAAAATCATAATATTCAAAATCTTGTAGCCCCAATGAAAAAACTTATTTGAATTCCTCATTTATACATTACAATGTAGAAATATGGTGCGTTTTTTTCTGATTATAATACTAAATCTAATTTTTAAAATATGCGTTTTATGTTTTGACTATAATTTTATGCACTTATCACTTATATTTAATTACATCCAAAGTCTAGATGGTAATTTTCCATCTGAATTATCACATTATTTATCCTTTTTCGACAAAATATGATTCGATACAATTATTAATCTTAGAATATAAATTTGTTGTTATATAATTTATTAATGTCTCGTTGATCCAAAATACAAATATTAAAAATAGTATTTTAATTTGCTTAGAATCCATCTTTATATATTTTTTGTAAACAAGAAGTTTATTTATACTTTAGAATTATTTGTAACAGAAGTTGGTATAATCGACCTTTTATCACAATTTCTCATCGTTCAATTAAAATTGCGACTAATTAGATATTTTCATTCTACAGTAAAACAGATTTTAACAAAATTTGATAATTTTCTTTACAAAATAATTAATTCAATAAGTTAATATTGAAATAATAATACTTACTACCAAGAAATTTGATACATATGTCGATTTATTATAAATGGTAGGTATACAATTATACATATTTAATATTTTCCATGAAAAGCTGTTCTAAGAATACGTTATAATATTTCATTTAATCAATATAATTCTTACATAAAGAAACATGGTAAAATATTCTCTGAAATTTATTTATAAAATAACATTTCTAAAGGAATTAATAAAGTTTGTATAGAATAACTTATTTATCTTATTTTATGATATGTCTTTTTGATATGTTTTGTTCATTCGTAAAAAAATACAGTGTTATTTATTTATCTTATGAGATAACATATTTATTAGTTTTACTGATTTGATGTTAAGGTAAGAGCCCATAATATTGCAACCGATGATCTAAAATCTAGACTAGTATATAGCGAATCCCCAATTCTGAAGTCTGATATAACTTGACTGATTTTAGTCAATCTTATTGCTTGGGAATCTTCATTGCTATTCAATCTTATTATTTATAAGTATAGGTATATTTTGTGCAAATACTTACATTATATATTATATATAGGTATATATTTAACTATATTTCTATAAAAAGCCTAAATTTCAAAAGTTTAATTATAAATATAATGTATCTATATATCTTGGATAAAATTTATCAATTATTATATGTTAAAGGGCAAAAATATAGCTAATTTTAGTACCATAACTTTGATATCTATATGTATATTTATGTACTTATATATTTAAAAAAAAGACTACATTTAAGTATTTATCTAACTATATTTGTCCTATATTTTATTTATTTATTTATATATATAATTTTCCATATTATTCTCTTACAATACCATATTTTATTATTTTATTTATCACTCATAATATTACATTTTCACTTTTAACCATTTCTTACAATATATATTTTAATAATTATTTTTGGAATCCCAGTAATTTGATGAATATGATTTAATTGCAGTGGTGTAAAGGGATAGTTTAGACCCAAAATATATATTAATTTTCAGCTCTACTTGATCACTAAAATATTGAATTTCATTTTGGTGTCATATACCAATAAATAAAATTTACTTTTGTACAATATGTTTTCTACAAAGCTATAAATTTATAACATTTGGGTCCATACAAGCCCCTATTATAATATTTTCTTGCTACACCACTGTTTGTGAGGTACTGAAACTCTATTTAATTTAACGTAGTTATGAATAATTAATATAAATATGACATCATTTTTTTCATTTAAAACATCATTTGTTACATTTATAAGGGCTGCATTTTAATTTGCAAATAATATAATATCAATAATCAGCAATATATGCCAGATATTATATTTAATTAATAAAAACAGGTACTTAAAAATCTTATTTAACAACGGTATAATTAAATATTTTGGAACATTTATTGACGATATTTATTTATAACTTAGTTTTGCCACTTAGTTTTTATTTTAAAATAATGTTTGTAAATTATAGGCACTTTGCAGGTAGGCTTTTAATAAAATATAATTAATTATATTATTAACATTATATTCATTTTAAAATTATAACAAAAACAATATGTATTATTTTTGCGATGAAATACCGTCAATAAATTTGAATAAAATATAAAATATCGTGGGAATATTATAATTTTATTTTTACATTTATATTTTAATATTCGAATCGTATAATTGAACTGTTTAAAAATAAAAAACAAATACATAGAATTGTAAAATAATTGAATTTTAAAGATATCACTAAATAATATATAAAAATAATAGATTAAATTCTACATATGTATATACTTAAGTAAAGGTACACGTATATGTATTTGTAAATATTAAAAACAGTTCATATTTTTAGAAATCGGGCTGGCCCACCGATTTCTTTTATTTTAATTATTATATTATAAATATCAATTGACGTAGGTACATTAAAATAAATATTTTACATATGCGTATATTTAGTGAAATTTTATTTGGACGTGATATGTATTTTAGTTCACTCTGTACATTCAATTTTAAACCAGATAAAAATGAACGCTATCTAATAAATCAATTCTTTAAAATATATACATTAATATATTTTATTATATGATTAATATTATTATATATGTATTGATGAATTTTTATGAATATACCATTATTATTTATATTAAAACAAAACATATTAGGGATATATTTAATAGGGTTGAGAAATGGGAGGGGGTGGAAAGTAGAATACATATATTTAATACGTTTAATGTGAACCTTGAGGATATAGTAAAAAAGTAGACATCCTAGAAGAGTTTGAAGCAATAATATACGAAAGTACACCAGCTGTATAATAAAAAAAGTCACCTTTTTAGCGACATAGTACTTTGAAATTTTATATTTGTCTAAAAATATTCGGTATTATAATCCAGCCTTACGTATCAATTTGTCTATTATTTTAATTTAATTTTTTGATGGCATATTTTAGTTACAATGTTTCGACTTTGGAATGCAGAATTATTATAAATTTTAATACGTAAAATTTGACAATTTAGTTCTATATCGCCAAACAAGAATAAGTTTTTATTTGTCCACCTGGTATATAGTCATACATTAATGTATTATTAAAATGATGTTAGTGATTGGGGGGCGTAAGGAAGTAGATACGTAATGGGACATATAAGGCTAAAGGTGAGCAAAATGGACGGTGATAGACTTAAAACCGTTCAGTCGAGGAAGCCAGTATTTACAAGTTTCTCTAAGAAGAACTTGACGTCTCCAAGCTCGGAGTCTTTGATACCAAGTGATTTAAGCATACCCAAATCACCGTTCTCGACTGCCATGAAAACGGAACGCAAGTGCTCCAAGTCAGATCTCATCAGGTGGAGTGCGGCGCCAAAGTCTTCGATTGTCTGGGATTCTAGGTTAAATAATAATCATTGTTACCATCTTCGAAATAAAATTATTTAGTTAGATATGTGTATACAAGTGTAGTCTGACTAACCAATATAGATAGAAGGGCCAGATTTTTAATCAGTTATCTGATGACATAGTGGTCTATTTAAATTGAGATAAGCAAATACAGTAGAAACCGGTTATAACGACATCGGTTTTAACAACTCAAAATGAAAGTCCAACTGAATCCCATATAATTGCATTTTTCCGGTTATTACAACTATCCGCTTTTTACGACCAATATGACCGGTCCCTTCGATGCCGTTATAACCGGGTTCTACTGTATATCGAAAACTAAGGTTTTTCAGGGAAAATGTTTAGTACAAAAGTTTCAGGGCTAGAGAAAGGAAAAACAATAGAGGTAAATTTTTGTTCTTGAGTGGAGTTTTTACGGTCATTTTATTAAATGGAAATCTATTTTTTTCACATATTCATATCTTACAACTTTTGGCTGAGAATTTTTTCAAAATCCTCAATTTTAACTAACTTTTTTTACTAAAAATTAATATTATAAAAAAAATTATTTTAAAGAATCCAAAAATTAAAAAAAATCGTTTTTTTTTAAAATTGAATTGTTACTTACGATTAAACATGTATACTTAATAATTATAAATAATAATTTCAGATATAACAAAAAGTAAAAAAAATTCTCTGACATTAAGGATTTTGAAAAAAACTTTTCAGACAAAAGTAATTTATTTTTTTTCTGTAAGTTACAAATATGTAAAAAAAAAATAGGTTTCCATTTAAAAAGTGAAGTTGACCTCAAAATGACCTTAAAACCTCCACTCAAGAACAAAAAATGTACCTCCATTGGTTTTCTCTTTTCTAACCCTGAAACTTTGTACCAAACATTTTCGCTGAAAAACGTTAACTTTCGATGTATTTTCCTGTCTCAAAATAAATTACTTTTAAATAAACGAAATTTCAAATATCGACGTATTTTCAATTTTCAACAACTTTGTTGAATTTTAAAATATTTCAGATAGATTTTTATACGCTTTTTTAAATATACCAATAAAAATTAAATTAGACGGTTAAAAAGTTACGGTCATTTTTTCAAAAATTTTGAAAAAAAATATACTTGTATAAAACTTTGAGAGGCCATATCTCAAGAATGTTTTAAGATACAGACCTGCGGTTTGAAAAAATAAATTTTCATATAATTTTCTATAAAACAAACATTAATATTATAACGAAATCGAAGAATATTAGCCTAAGGCGGATTTAAATTAGATCAGGGCCCCTATTCTCGAGCTCACTCGAGAATATGTCGATTCGAGATTTTAAATCTCGCATGCCCAGGAGCAGTCGAGATTTTTCACTCGACATTTCTATAGAAAAAAAGTCGCATCGAGATTCGAGAATACGGTATAATTTACACAATCGAGATTCTGGTAAATAACTTAGTGACTTTTCGTTTTAGTTTAGTAATCTCGAATGTGAAAAAGTCGAATGAACTCGAGAATAGGGACCCAGACCCTTCGTGTAGGATTTACTCAGAAAATACGTACTGTCCATGGAAAAATACGTATGGTATGTTGGTAAGCCTACCTCAATAGACTTCTATCGTGGTTAAAGTAAGCTTCCATCGAGGGAAGAGAGGGTATTATTAGTTTAAGTGATGATATAACAAACATTTTTATAGGAACGACATTTTCGATAGCGTTGATAAAAACGATGTTCGTTGGGATACATTTAAGCGATAAGTGTATCGGTATATACAGGGTGTTTAATATTTAAAATAAATTAATATTTATTATACCATTTTTTAGAAATTGATATTTACGACGATTCTCATTTTTCACAAAAATAATTTAAAGTAAATTATTTCATTTGTATTCGATATATCTTGAAAACAAAAAAGGCATTGTTGTGAAAAAAAGTATTATGCAAAACAGTTCTTAGAGGCGGAGATTGAAACCCTGTTTTAATTTATATTAACTCTCAGTTTTCCCACAGGAGATTGGGCCTATGTAGAGATTGCCCTAAATATTTGGATTTTGTAGATTAATTCTATTCTTACATATGCGTTCTTGTTTTATTACATTACGATGGATATTGATTATATAGTGCTTAGTAAGGTAATATCGTGATTGAAACGTTGGATAACACATAAACCCTTTTTTTAAGACTTTCCAGCGAAATATTTCTAAAAGAACGAATTTTCAGAGAAAATGTTCCAGACAAAAGTTTCATGGATTTGAAGGATATTGACATGATGGGTTGACCTTGAAAAGGTCGCCATGATGAATTTTCAAGTTCAACTGTTCTTTTTCAAATCTAAACCCATATTTTTGTTGTAGATTCTTAATTTACGAGGAAAAGTAGGCAACTTTTATCTGGATTATTTTTTCAGAAAATGTCCATTTTTATGATATGGAACAAAACAAAAACACATTTCTGGATATTAAATTATTTTTTGTTCAGAAACTACCAACTTATAAGAAAAATTACAAGAGGAAAGAAGTGCTTAGATTTTGGCAAGGATTCTCAGATAATTTTTTTTTAATTTTTTAAATTATTAAAAAAAAAACGAATTACAAATAAATAAAAATTCTCCGATAATGCTTGTTAAAATCTAAACACTTTTTGCCTCTTGCGATTATTTCAAAAAAATAACAGTTTTCGAGTAAAAAATTATTGAAAATCTAGAAATGACTGTTTTCCTTCAGATTTTCAGAAAAAATGTTTCAGACAAGTTACTAATTTTTCCCCGTTAATTACGAATTTGCAACAAAAAATATGGGTTTAGATTTGAAAAATAAAAGTTGAACCTAAAAACTCATCATGGCGACCTTTCCAAGGCAAACCCTTAATTTCAATATTTAGGCCCCTCAAAATCATGAAACATTCGTCTGAAAAATTTTCTCTGAAAATTCGTTATTTTGGAAATATTCAACAGGATAGTCTTTAAAAAAATATCCGCTGTAAAACATATAGAGGAGATAATTTGGTAGCTTTAAATAATTACATTAAAATCAAAACAACAAATTGATTAGGTTGTCAAAACAATAATCGTTTCTCTTTAAGAACTTAAGTTAGTTTAGGTTAGATTGTCAAAACAATAATCGTTTCTCTTTAAGAACTTAGGTTAGTTTAGGTTAGGTTAGGTTGTCAAAACAATAATTGCATGGGTCAAAACTGGTCAGTAAAATCAGTAAAAGTCAGTTTTTTGTAACCCGGTCAGTTAATGTCAGTTTTTTGGAAAAATGGTCAGTTTTGTCAGTTATTTTTGGGTTTGGTACTCAAAGTTTTCACATCAGAGCCCAATTTATCGTGAAAAACTCACTATTTGACTTCAAAACGATACAATCACCGTGAAAAATATATTCAAATTTTTAATAATGTTTGATTGTGAATTCGCAACAATGATTTACTTATTTAAAATTTAAACTCAATATTTGTTAAATATGCACTTGATTGGTTGAATAAAAAAGATACAAAATGGGTATCTGAATGGCGAAAAAGGGATGGTGAAAGTGACTTTTTTGTTGTGTGCTTAAAAAAAATTTCTATGACTTAGGGCTTCAAGGCAATTGAGCAATATGCATCATCTCAAGACTTAAAAACATAAAGAGCAATCAAGAGTAAAGTTGTCCGTTTCTCAATTGCATCTCTCATTCATTTTTTTAACTCGGTTCAGATAGTCAGTAAAAGTCAGTATTTTTAGATTTCTGTGTCAGTAAAATCAGTATTTTTGAACACTGAACTTGTTTCGACCCCTGTAATTGTTTCTTTTTAAGAACTTAAGTTAGTTTAGGTTAGGTTAGGTTGTCAAAACAATAATCGTTTCTCTTTAAGAACTTAGGTTAGTTTAGGTTAGGTTATGTTGTCAAAACAATAATCGTTTCTTTTTAAGAACTTAAGTTAGTTTAGGTTAGGTTAGGTTGTCAAAACAATAAACGTTTCTCTTTAAGAACTTAAGTTTAACCCTGTATAAATGAATATAAAAATATCGGTAAACATGTTTTAATAATACTATTTTGATACGTCCGGCGATAGGCGATTAGTATATAACAAATTCAGAGCACGACTCGTCGACGATAGCTGATTGAAAATTGATTTTACAATATTTACCTGATAAAGCTATGGCAACCTTTTCTGAGCCGCCCAGAGGTGCAAGGGCGTCCCTGGCTTTACTACCGAATAGTTTTTCTAAATAGTTTGGTCCATGACTTGCCAATAACGATTGCAGGAAGCTGGCTGTTTCTTCTACAGGTGGTCTTTTAGCTGAAAATTATAACATGTTATATGCAACTATATGTCTTAAATCAATACTTATTACCAGTAATCTTAAATTTAACATGATAACTGACATTTTATCTATTTTTTAATAAATACTTCTTTTGATTAATTTTCTAAAAATTATTTATTTCGTGTTTTATCTGAAAAAAATTGGTAGGTACACATTAAATTTTAAAATCGTTTTTCTGATCAATCATATTTTTGCAGTTGTCATATACGACATAAACTTATTTACATATACAGGATGAGTTATACCAGGTGGAATAACAGTTGACCGAGATAAATATTTCAAACAAAAAAATTTGTATGAACATGTGTCCGAAAATTCTTCGTGCGAGAGCTGCAGCCCTCAAAGATTTTGCTTAAAATTAGTGTTTATTTAGGTAAAAATCAAAGGGCCCACTAGCCCCATACATCCCTGGTCTAAATAATCATTGGTTGATACTGGAAATTGATAACACGTATTAATACTAAACCGGATATTAAATTTCATAACTTTACCACAATAAGGTTTCTAGATATTAAATAAAAATTGATTTTAGGAAAAATATTTGGGGGTCTGTAGCTCCCTCAAGAAGAGTTTTTGGACACATGTTCATTGATGTTTTTTGCTCGAAATATTTTTCTCGATCAACTGTTCAATTTTGTTCCACCTGATATGACTCATACTGTATAATTGTGTAATTAATTAATCAATAATATTAAAAACTTGGATTTATCTATATTATTCGTTATGTAGTGTATCGATCTGTATTATTTGTAACATTTATTGTAAAAGTACTGAAATTTCAAACTATTTCGATTAATGAATATTTTACTAGTTACGTAATAGGCCTTTTAGTAAAATACATTTTTTTTTAGTTTACAATATCGGTAGCACAACATTTTCAAATCACGAAGGGGAGCACAATTTGATAAGCAAAATATAGATTGTTTTTTAATGTTAAATAAACAATTTGCTATTTGGCAGTTCATAAGAGGGGGATATTTTCCAGTGTGCCTCTCCTTGGTTTGTCGCCACTGCCCCCAAACATTTAGATCTTAATTCCCAGATTATTGTGTTTGGAATGAATTTAAAATTTGGTTATACACCAATAATATATTTCTTTTAATTTTTCGTATTCTTAATGTCTGTTATACGAAATGTTGGCAAAAGTAGGTACTGTACACGGAAAAAAACTGAAGAATTACAGGTTTTTCCTGTACATCCCGGATAGTAAACGACAACCTATTATTATAAAATATATTTTACTATCTGAAATTGTAATAATCTTAATATATATAAATTACGTGTCACATGTTCCTCCGCGATGGACTCCTAAACTACTTAACCGATTTTAATCAAATTTGTACACCATGTGCAGTTTGATCCAACTTGAAATATAGGATAGCTTACATCTCAATTTATGATCGCAATATTATTTTATTGCAAATTATTTGTCTTTATCTGTTAGCTCCAAACGATTCTAACAGATGGTGACATCTGTTGACTGGATTGAGTAAGTATTCAATAGATGGCGCTATGTCAAACTTTCAAACGTTTTATATAACCTACAATTAAAGTATAGGTTAACCACAGCAACGCGTGGCCGAGTCAGCTAGTATAATATAAATTGATAAACTGCAAACATTACAGCCTAAAATTGTTTTATTACAGTTTCGGAGAGTAAAAAATATTTTATAATAATAGGTTGTCGCTTACTATCCGGGATGTACAGAGAAAAACTGTAATTCTTTTTGATGAAAATGGAAATAAAAATATCAGTGTAAAAAGAAACTTATATTAATTCAAAATAGTTAAACAATTTTAATCAATAATTAAACATTTTTATTACGTTTATAAAAATTTGAATAGAATTTAAAATGCAAATGACTTAAGGGAGTATTAATTAAATGGTAATATAATGAATATAATATGTATTTTGATTGAGCAAACTCTGTACATGTAAAATTTCTATAAAATTTATGCGAGGACAATCTAAGTTAGCTCGAAGATATATGTATAAAGGAATTCCATGAGAAATTACAGGTTGGTATATGTATATGTAGATTATAACATTACAAATTAATTAAAGTTTGAGTGAAATAATATATTTTGTACCTCAAGGCAAATATTACATTGTTCAATTGAGTGAAAAATAAAATTATGTGTAACGTTTATATCTACATCATTTTCCTAACGTTAAATTGTTGTACTTGTGAGATATTTGAATATAAATAATTCGTAGCGTATTCTCAGAAATTATATTATTAATATTAATACAGAGATTTTTATATTAATTTGAATCTACACAGGCGCGTATACTGCATAACTTCTCAGAGAGGGTTCTACAATTTAAAAAAAATAGATTTAACATTTAGGAGAAACACTTTCTCAAATAGCAGCATATATATTTGAAATAAACGTATAATAAATCTCAAAATATTTTAGTTTTTGCAAAAAAAAAAATAATATACAAAGGACGGAATTTCACATTTTCAGATAAATTCACTGATTAATAATTAGGGTTTAGGGTGACCAGATTTGAGATTATGTAAACCCTGATTTTAGATTACGCCAACCCTGAAAAAAAAATTGTCCGCGTTAATACATGAAGACCTTCTTTTTTTAATATACCCAATACATTTTTGGTTTTGTGAGATGAAAAAGAAGACCTTTTTTGGCAAATATTTTTTATTTTGACTATTGCGCCCTTTTTTTAGTTCTCATAATTTTTAACCAAACCCGGATTTGAAACGAAATCTGGAGCCTGGAGAAACAGTATACAAACCCTGAAACTCCGGGTCAAAACCTGAGACCTGGTGACCCTATTAATAATCTGTTAATCAAAATTTATGTAGAGCTGTTGTTTGCGACATTTTATTGACTGCAAATTCTTTAAATGTTTATTTTATAAATACGAATTTTGCAATAAAATGTAGTAGAGAAATGGCAACTAAAAATGAAGTCAAATCAATTTCCTATCTCATATAAAATCATTATTTTAGCGATGTTCAAAATTAATTTTATTAAAAATAGTATGCCATTCTCCATTTCTACGTGTTAAGCAACTAATTATTATTATCTTACATTAATATAAGGTTTTTATTCAAATGATTTTTTAATAGATAGTGATTTTAACTCATTGTCAACTAGTGATCATCTGACTACTTTAAATAACATTCAGATTTCCTCATAATATCTACTGTATCTCTTTAATTCTTGCGTGTGTGTGTGTGTGGGGGGGGGGGGGGATCACAGAACAAAAACTCGATCTTATTGAAAATTTGAGACGGAAATATGCTTAATAAATTTATCTTGTTAATATAACAATTTTTCCTCAATATATGTAATAATAATAAAAAAAATCTTATTGAGGATTTTTTATTCATTTAAAAAATATAATCTTCATGTTTATTTAAAAATCTTTCCATTTGTCAAATTAATAAATAATTTATTACACCAATTAACGAAACTCTCAAATAGATGAAACGTAGAGATGCCACGAATATTCGGCTACTATTCGGTATTCGGCCTATTCGGCTACTTTTTTTACTATTCGGTATTCGGCCGAATAGTTCTCAATATTAGGCCGAATACCGAATAGGTACGAAAATCGTGAAAAAAGCACATAATAAATATTACTCAAAAAAATTTGTTTACAAAAAATCAGCATATTTAATACTTAAAATCTATCAGTGGTAAGTTATGATGAATGAAATTTTTTTTTAGCATTTGTTGTTACACATATCTTGCTGTTATACAACAAACAAACTGCCAGTTTATTGTCTTCACTACAAATTTCATTATATTCCCAAATAGGTGATTTTTTATTAAATGGTGCCATTTCGTAAAGCTTTTCACGAACAAACAGTGATATTTTTTAAGATATACAGTGTATTATATTAAGGTGACCATCTGCCCTCTTTTGAAGAGGACAGTCCTTTATTTTGGCCAACTGTTCTCTATAGAAAACGTGTCCTCTTTTTGTCCTCTTTTTTTAGCTTTCGAAACTTTAGTCCTCTTTTTTTGTTATTTGGTAAAATAAAGATGTTATCCATAAAATTACAAAAAAATGTATATTTTATTTTTCTCAAAAATAATTATTATTATAGAAATTAATCATTATTGACTTTAAATTTTCGTCAATAATGATTATTAATTATATATTAATATTTTTAACTGTCTGGAATTGAAAAAATAAACCCGAATTAAAGTTTATAATTTCATTTTAATTTAGAAAATTTTTTTATAATTCTGTTTTTGTATATTGTACAATACATTCGAGTACACATTTGCAAAAAAAGACCTATCAATTAAGTTTTAAATTTTTATAAAATGTTGAAGGTCCAAAAATAATGTGACCTTTTTCCGAGGAGTTTTCTGAATTGTAGGGAGGGTACTCCTATTTTGTCCTTTTTTTATTTTTATCATTCTAGTCACCTTAATTATCTTTAAAAAAACAATCAATATATGTATCTACACACTTTTGATGTAACAATCAACAAATAATGCGTGTTGTGACACGACCTACTCGCAAATGAAACAAATACCCCCACGAAATGCACGTGTCGCAGAATATTCGGCGCTTCGGTCGAGAGCCTTACCGAATATTCGGTATTCGGTATTCGGCAAAATCACTATTCGTGGCATCTCTAGATTAAAGATAATGGTTGTATTAATAAATATTTATTAGTGTGAATATTTTTTACACCACCCAACTAGTGAAAGTTCAATTTTCGATATGGAAAATTCAGTGATGTCATTTATAAAATATTTTAAATTATATGTTTTCAATACGAAATAAAATTTTTACCGTGATAAGAACATTGTTAATAATAATATACATTTGTCAATAAGATGAACGTGAATATTTCCATATTGGTAAAACATTGTCATATTAACAAAACAACCTCTATCGGAGCAAAATCGATCACGGATTTTTTATATTGATCACATTTTTTAACACATAGACAAATTATTTTTTTCTGTGTGACTTCTAGAACCCTCTCTTGTTATGTGCCTGAAATTATAAGCTTTTTATTTATACTACTTGGGGAACTACGTGAATTTGAATCTGCATTTCGACAAGAAAATTTCCATTTTAATAATCAACGTTTTTTGTGGCACTATTTTAGAAAAAGAAAAAAAGCAAGTCTATTATATAATTTATATATATATGTACGTATGCACAATTTGCAATATATATTTCAATATAGTCAAATACCCTATTACAATAATCAACTTCGCATAGTGTTAAGTTAGGTTAGATTGCACATTCTATTCCCACGTTCTTACGAGTCGAATAAAATAGGGTCGAAATGGGAAGTGAGGGGGGGGGGGGGTTGTCTTTGCCCAGGGGTGCAGAATTGACAAATATATTTATGCCATGTTCCAGACTTTGTACTATAAGGAATGCTCACAAACAATAAAATCGCGAAAAACACAAAATACAGGATTTATTCGTAAAAGTAAGAACATTTTTTAGAAAAGTATACGTCATTAGAGAACTGAAAGTGGCACTAAAATATAATATATGCACGATTTTGAAAAATCGGTTACATTAAGTAAATTTCACGCAGATTGACAAAGTTCCCAACTCATTTTAAATATTCATTTGTAATCAATAAAAGATTTTCAAACTTTTCTAACAAACTCTTTACTACAAATAGCTACTACAGATTTATAGTATTTTGTTGACTTACAGTAGGTATCTACCTTCTTGTCTTATATACATAGATACTATTTAATGTAGTGCCCGCATCTAATATTTATACTGAACCATAGACTGTAAACCATCGAGCCGCGTCGTACTAATTATTAATTGTATTCAAACTTTGTTATTTGTTACATATTAACCAATTATAAACATAAGACCGGTTTCAACACCTTCGTATAAGTTATATTTCACACGTACCTATATATGTATATAAATAAAACAATTTTATTAAAATTGACTCAGAAAGTAATAACAGTGGATTAAATTAAGAAAAACTATATGTGTAACTACAGTGTACATATAAAAACTGTAAAGAGTTTAATCAACGGTAAAACGATACTTTTTTCATTTTTATTTTGCTAGAACTAGTCATGATTGGTATTTTTTAACTTTATTTAATGAAATAATGTCCACTGTGATTAGGGTTGCCATCTGTCCTCTTTTTAAGGGCGTCCGGGGGAATATTTCAAATGTGTCCGGAGTTTTTTAGAAGTTTACCTACGTAAAAAAGGTCATCAAAAGTACTAAGTCAAAAATTTCGGGTTGGAAACAATTAAAAAGAAAGGTCTTCAATATACACCCATGGCCAAATGTATTAGGCACCTAGTGATTTTAGACACTTTACTTAAATTAACAGATTTCAGGGGAATTAGGGATTATAGGTATTTTTATTAGATGCCTTAATGACTTTTGGGAAGATTAATCGAGTCAAAAGTGGCCAAAATTGAAAAACCAGTGCGAGACAGGACCGTATTTTGGAGCGAATCTCTCTACAAAATAGGAAAAAAAACCTTTAAAAAACTCTTTTCTGAAGTGATGTAGGTTCATGGAATAAAATTGGCAGGAAGGAGTGTTAGTAGAAGGCTTGTGCAACACAATTTGCATGGGAGAAAGGTGTGAAGAAAAAATACAATGATTGGACTAAAGAGAAATGAACTAAAGTGATATAGACGGATGAATCCAACGTAAAGGAATAGTTAAACTAATGTTTTACTAATTATAAATACCGTTACATTAAAAAATTTCATCTTTCTTTAAAAATCAACAAAACATCATTTTTTGATTTTTTCTTTTCATTTCATTTGTTTTTCGGCCGACCTGGGGTTCGCTACGTTCAAAGAAGAAGAGGTAAAGTTTTTTAGCAAGAATGTCTTATATTTACTGTTAATTTTGGAGGAGGTAGTATCATGATTTGGGATTGCATTTCTACCAGTGGCGTCGGCGAAGTATTTTTTATGCGGAGGGCGCGTGAATTTTAGACGGTTTTTAGACATGCTTGAAGAAGTTTTGGAACCTTCTGTTTAAAAATTAGTTGAAACCGATCCAGTGAATTATTTTTTTCAACAAGATGTCACAAATCCCGCGAAACAATGCAATTTTTTGAAGAAAACAGCGTTGAACTGTTATCGTGGTCGCCCCGGTCCCCTGGTCCGCAACCAATTAAAATTTTGTGGCACATTTAAAAAAGAAAGATTGCAAAACATAAATTCAGTTCAAAAAATTTGTTTAGACAAAAAATTACATAAGAATGGCACACCATTACACAAGATATTAGTGTATAGTATACCACGGTATATTAAATTTTTAATAAAATCAGGAGGGGGGTTAATTATATATTAATTGTAACTATTAATTTTATATTAAAATTTATATTAAAATTACTATAACTGATATACATTAGTTTTCTTTCAAAATTACCTAGTTCCAAAATTATTCATCATAGTAACAAGTGCCTAATACATTTGGCCATGGCTGTATTTTAAATGGCATTTGAAATAAAAATCTAATTGGTACAATGTACAATGTACACTTTTATATTTTTTCAATTTGTCCTCTTCTTTGATGATAATCATTTTGTAACCATTAGCAAATGTTCATCTCTGGGTACCCATTACTAGTTTTACGTTATCCATAACTGAAGAAAAAACATAAATAAAATAAAACGCTATAATATAAAAAAAAACATATTTGCAAACTTACCTACCTCGGGTTGCACAAACCAAAATAATTAGTTAATCAGTTGTTTTCAATCCATGATTAATGTTTATTCTAAACTTATTCTCAATTTGTAAATGAACAATTTACTAAATATGACAATTTTTTACCTTATAATATGTATCATAACCGTGACTGTTTTTTTAGAATTGACGTAATAATGCTTTGAAAACAACTTATTAAGTAATCGTGAATTATTTTGCTTTGTGCCTACCGAGGTTAGTATTTCATGTGATTTAATAAAGAGTTACTTGCTTTATTAGTAACATGAGTTCATGAAAATGAAGCCCATAAATCCCCTCTTAATGTGCAAATGTTGCTTATTGTAAAAATTTCCTTTGAGTTTAGTCAAAATTACAGTCATTTTACTGTAAAAGAATCGGCGTATTTTTCATCGTAGAACTACGGCGAATATTCAGATCGGCTTGAAATATCGAATTTAGTGTATAAAATATGTATACATATGTATAATTCAATGTCGGCCAAAATTTTGTTTTTGTTTTAGTTTAATTTTAACTGGCTATGGGAAAAATACTATACTAGAATTTATTCGTTTATACAACGAAAATTGTGACGCAAATATTGCTTATAAATGTTTAATTTAAGTTTCTGAGATTTTCTTTCTTTTTAATTTATTTTATAAATGTAACTATTCCAGAAGAGAGAGATAGTATACTTTTCTTATATGCCACTTTATAAACATGGATTTTAATTAATCGCATTCCGAAGCTGTAAGTACTGTATGTTTATACATTCGAAGTAAAAACTTAATTAAAGTTTCGATATCTTAAAGAAAGTATAAAGTTGATATAAAGTGTTCAGAAATGATGACTGAATAGTAAAAAACAGTCTTGCTACGTGCGAAGATCACATAATACCGACAATGAGAAAAAAGAAACGTTACCGAACCCTGTATTGCATTCCTGAGAAGTAGAATCCTTTTGTGAAAGGATATAAGCCCTAATGTATACGTATATCGCTTCAACCCTATTTTACTGTTATATTTGAGGGTAATGGCCAGTGTCCTTTATTTTATTTAAGAATAAAATATTTATGTACCTATGTAAAAAAATAAGGAACATTTGTATAAAGGACCCCGCAGAATC
This sequence comes from Sialis lutaria, assembly GCA_949319165.1. NCBI lineage: Eukaryota > Metazoa > Arthropoda > Insecta > Megaloptera > Sialidae > Sialis > Sialis lutaria. The sequence goes on along the minus strand of OX439245.1, from coordinate 6,891,306 downwards.
CTTATGGGAAAGGGGTTTCGGTCAAACTTTTTGAAACTTTGAATTCTGATAGTCCTTGATGAGTAGATTAAAAGTGTCAATGGGCACTAAGTCCTAAAAACTCAAACTTTTAAGATATAGCCCTCTAAAGTTGGAGATCATGCTCGCCTTTAATTTACAATAAAAAAAATTTGTAGAACCTTAATTTTCGCACAACTATTTGTATGTGTTCCCAAAGACTTATATAATCGATTGTCACCATAAAAAAGTGAACTTTTCAATTCTTTAGCCAATGGAAGTACTTACTTATTATTACGTTTTTTTTATTATAAACCAATTTTTTATTATAAAACAATTGGATTTGTTTATAATTAAAAAAACGTAACAATAAGATTTAAGTGTTGTCATTTCTCAATGAATTGAAAAGTTGACATTTTTATGGTGGCAATCGATTTTAGATGTCTTTGGGAACACATACAAAAAGTTGAGCGAAATTTAAGGTTCTACAAAAAAAAATGTTAATTAAAGACAATCATGATCCCCAACTTCAGAGGGCTATATCTTAAAAGTTTGAGTTTTTAGGACTTAGTGCCCATTGACACTTTTGATCTACTCATCAAGGACTATTATAATCCAAAGTTTCAAAGAGTTTGACCGAAACCCCTTTCCCATAAGGATTCTGCGGGGTCCTTTAATTACATATTCGAAATTTTAAGGTTGTATTACATTTATTCAAGTTATTATAATAATAAAAATTGTGTGAGTATTGGGTATACAGTATACACATAAATTATTTTAAATTTTATAAAATATCGTTGAACCAAAAATGTCATGAAAAAATCTATTTTTTTTCTAAAAGTTGATCCGTTAGTATAAGGATTCTCAACGGGGTTCAGGTGTTGAATTTTGATTGTAGGGGTTCATTTCAGGGGGTAGATTGAGAAATGGAAAAAATAAACTTTCAAGAGCATCATTTTCCAAAATATATACATATATGATGTATTTTTTAAAACATTTTTCGGAAAAAACGCTTTAAAATTACTCTACCCTACTCTGATTACTAAAAGAATCGCCCCAAAAATCAGAAAAATATCATGAACATTGAGAATTAGGTCTAGATTGAACAAGCAATTGTTATAAACAATGTAATTGTTTATTTCCTTATAGCTACTAAACTATTGGTTTTAGAGAAAACAAATTTTGGATAAAAAAATTTCCCACAATGTAAAGAAAAACTTTTGTCCTTACTCTTTTTTCTCAAAATTTTCAATAATTTAAGTGGGGGGGCTGATGGAATGGAACATGTACTAATTGCACTTGGCCTTTTTTTTTACTTAGAAATTAACTAAACAAAATTTTAAGTATTTCAGTTCAAATTTTAACCCCCCTATAATGAGTCATAGTTGTCATAAAATACACTACTGTCACTTGACTATAATTTAAGACCAAATATTTTTAATCCATACAATTTTTGATCTGCTTCACGCGAAACGTCCCATATATGAAATGTTTTATTATCAAAACTTATATGTATAAGACATTTCTGTGCCTATTATTATTCTGGACACTTTTATTTTTTGACTAATCGTCTTATCTCCCACTAGATTGCTTATTCCATCTTTCAACCGCACATATTTTATAAAAGAATAAGAAAAAAGGGTAGATTCGTTTTTGTCAGGGATGTGTCTACGCGTCAACGAACATTGGTGTAGAAAACACGAAGATAATTACAAAAACATTCAAATTATGCCCACTATATTTAAAAAAAAACATTTCTATTTTACTTTAATTCATTTAAATTAAATTAGATTTAAATTAATGAAATACATATATAATGTATGAAAATTTCATGGAAATATACATTTTAACTTTCCTTGAATCTATAATCTGACTATTCAATTTCTGAAGACGTCAAAACATACTTAGAGGAGTTTAATTTCATAATTTCAATTCATTCGTTTAGAAAGAAAATTTTCTATGGATGTTTACTTGTCAATTTTACGAATTATTTATAAATAGAACAGATTGTAAAACTTTTAAAAATTATTATTATTATTATTATCTATATAATTCATATTCTACGCATTAAAAAAAAAGGAAATGCTTGATTAAATTTGAAATGGATGATACTGGATTTTAAAAAAATAAAAATAGAAAACTTTATTTTCTGTAATATAATTTTATAAAATCAGTATTGTAGTTTTACATTAACTGTACATAAATTATATTAAGTACAGTAGAAACCAGTTATAACCACTCCGGTTAATACGACGTACCGGTTTTAACGACTCAAAATAAAAGTCCAACTGAATCCCATATAATTGTATTTTATCCGGCTTTTACGACCTAATTTGACCGGTTTCATCGAGTTCGCTATAATACACTGAGTTCGTTATTATACATACATAACTGTATGTATAAGAAAGGAAAAAAATTAATTATTTTTAAATGAATAAATTATAACCAGTATATAGATAAGTTATTATTGATTTCTAAATATTACTTTTAGCCAACGTTTTGTTATGAAAATGACAAGTATAAAATAAGATTTTTTAAAATTTGAATTATAAAATAAAGTAGAACGAAGGTGTTATTTATGTATATATTTTTATTTTATCTTTTAAACATAAAAAGGTCGATAACTGATACTGAAAAGCAAATAAATACGATTGACTTTTTTATCTGCGCAAAGGATTGAGAATTTGAATCGGTGATGATTTTACGCTATTTTGAACTGGCAAAGCGATTTTGTTTTAAAAAGATATACAAACATTACTTTACAATTTAAACGAAATCCTATATTTTCAGACTTTCAGTTTGCAGCTTATAACAAAGAAAAAATCTACAGATTTGTATTTATTTAGTGAATGAAATACATAAAAGATAATTTTAGTTCGAGTATATAATTTTTGTAATAAAAAACATAACGCTTTGAAATTGTGGCACCTAGTATTTTTTTTACTTTGTGATTAGGGAGTGTTCATTAATTACGTATAGCCTTTTTTGGAGGGGGGAGTTGTGGTCCAAAACGTAGCGTAGGTACGTACGTTTTTTTTTTATATAGTTAAGTATTTTAAAATACGTTTATTGAAACCTAGTTTCGGCTGTTGTTAACCAACTTAAAAAAAGGAGGAGGAGGTTCTAAATTCGACAATATATGTAAATACAGTAGAAACCGGTTATAACGACATCGGTTAATACGACGTATCGGTTTTAACGACTCAAAAGTCCAACTGGATCCCATATAATTGCATTTTTATCGGTTAATACAACTATTCGCTTTTTACAACCAATATGACCGGTCACTTCGATGTCGTTATAACCGGTTTCAACTGTATTTTATGTATGTTCGGACATAACTTCGACAAATATGCATCGACTTGGATGATTTTTTGTTTGTTTGAAAGAATATACTCCCGAGGTGGGCCCATATAAATTTTGTAAGAATCTGACCATGGACTTTAAGAAAGGAGGAGTTTCTGAACTCGACTGTATATATTTTTTATATATGTTCGGGCATAACTCCGACAAATATGCATCGATTAAGATGGTTTTTTATTTGTTTGAAAGAGTATACTCCCGAGATGGGCCCATATAAATTTTGTAAGAATCTGGCCATGGACTTTAAAAAAGGAGGAGTTTCTCAACTCGACTGTATATATATATATTAAATAAATAAAACAACTAATTGTCTAAACGTCAAAAATTTAATAAGCAAGGAAACGTAGCGAGCTTTCGATTCACAGAATCATCGTCAGGCTATTTAAAGGGGAGAATGCGAGAACGGTGTCGTTATCTCAACAATATTTCATTAGCTGTTATGTTCGGACATAACTCTGACAAATATGCATCGATTTGGATGATTTTTGTTTGTTTGAAGGAGTATACTCCCGAGGTGGGTTCATGTAAATTTTATCGGAATCTGACCATGGACTTAGCTGCTACTGTGGGTACTAGGCGCCTCACATTTTTCCAACTTCAATGTAAGTTGTTAAAATTTTACAAGGTTTTCAATTTTTTAAATATATTAAATATTATATATATTATTTTAAATAACCGATTGGAGTGCATTCCGTATCATTCGAAGATGATAGAGGAATTTTATTGAATTAAAATAGCTTACGAGTAGTTAACATTTTAGTGTCTAGGGTACGAGGTGACCTCAGTGTGGCAGGTATGTATGTTATTCTGGAGAAGTGGAGCAGTTAAGGTTTAAAAAATGTGGGCGTTCTCAATTCCGCTGTATATTTATTTTATTTGTAGGTATTTTCGGGTATAAATCCGACAAATATGCACTTTTTGTTTGTTTAAAAGAGTGTAATCTCGTATGATACGCAATACGCCACTCAAAAGGGAAAAATATTAACTTAAAAAAATCTAATAATTAAATTTAATAGTTTTTGAAGTCGGTGCCAACCCAATAAAAAACTTTTTAAGAAATAAAAAAATAAACTGATAAAAATTATTATACCTATACTTTTCAGAATTTTTACGGTTTTTTATATTTTTATGTTTAAGTACCTTTATAAAGAGGGGGGGGGGGGGGGGGGTCGAAAATTCGAAAATCTTCTTTGTGGAATTAATGAACGCTCCCTTAGTATTTAAAAGAAAAATTAAATCCAACATTTTTTTTTAAATATTAAAGATAAAATTTGACTTACCTGCGGTACATAATCGAGAGTCTTCGTCATAGCTATCAGGACAGTCGGGTGCTCCGTCGCATAGATATTGAATGGATATGCAGTTTCCGTCGCCGGGACATTTAAATGGCTGGTAAGGGTGGCAAGCGTCATCTGTAGGGAATACTATCAATAAAAATTATTGGATAGGGTAATAGAGAGAAAAATAAAGAAGAAATAGCATAAATTATGTATACGGTTAACATGCGATAATTAATTTAAATTATGTAATGTCACATACATCTAATAAAAAGATATGATAAATATCTCAGGTACCATAGAGATCAGAGATACTCCAGTAAAAGTTATAACAGCGTTGCCATTTTTAACCAAACCGGCGGTGTCAGTGATTTATTCAAAAATTAATTTATGTATTATTTTTATATTGCAAAAATAAAATTACACTCACCTCCCGAATTAACGACCTTCGAACTAACGACCGTTTGAAATAACGACGGGTCAAACGCTCGGATTAGCAACCTTTCCCTATCTCCACCATAATACCACAGATTGCTATATTTATGTGTGAAATTTAAAGTCACCAATTAACGTCCCACTCGCCGTCGTTAATTCAAGTGGTTGAACTACCAACACCGTCGTTAATTCAAGCGTCGAGTGTAATATGAAGTATATTTATGATATTGATTGATAAAAACAGAAAGTACGGCTATATGTGTAAGATTTGGTTATTATAAATTGCAGATCTCGATTCGGGCTGCCATAACTTTTGCTATGAGTATCTCTAAGGTAATACAGCTGGACATTATCAATATTAATCAATACTAATATACAGAATGATTCGGAAGTGTCGTGTCAAACTTGAACAGTAGATTGAGAAACATATTTTAAGCCAAAATCTTCTAATAAACATCGTATAAGAAACTACAGCCCTCCAAAAATTTTGTTCAAAATGAGTTTTTATTTAATATCTAGAGAACCCATTGTGATAAAATTATGAAATTTGGTATTCTGTTTAATAATAATAAGGGATATCGATATCTCGTATTAACCAATTATAATTTAGACCAGGGCCCCATTCTCGAGTTCATTCGACTTTTTCACATTCGAGATTACTAAACTAAAACGAAAAGTCACTGTTATTTACCAGAATCTCGATTGTGTAAATTATACCGTATTCTCGAATCTCGATGCGACTTTTTTTAGTAGAAATGTCGAATGAAAAATCTCGACTGCTCCTGGGCATGTAAGATTTAAAATCTCGAGCGAAATTTCGAATCGACATATTCTCGAGTGAGCTCGAGAATATGGGCCCAGGGTTGTTTGGGGCTATCAATTTTTATCTAGTAGTTTTTTGTTATCTTTTTCCTGAATAATGGCGTGAATGCCAGAAAACTAAACGACCAATCAAAATGATCCAAAGCTTGTTGTCTTCAGTTTTAAATTCTATTTGAACTAAAAAGATTCATAAAAAAATTCTAAACAACTTTTTTAGCAAGTGGAAATAATTTTTTTTCTTGCAAAAAGCACATTTTTTTCAAACCTGACTTTTTTTTAATTTAAAATTTTTTTGGGTTTTTCTTAGTTCACCTAGATGAAAAATATATAAAAATTAAAATTTACTTTTTTTTTGTCTCAGACAAAAATTACGAGCTTCATTTTTCCCGCCGATTGGAGACTGCGATTGCAAGGCGTTGCACAAATCTACATGTAAATTGGCTGCGTTTGAATATTTTTGTCTTAATAAAAAATTTTTTAACGTTCAAATATGCAATAAAATATTCTGAAAAGTTCGCTTTACTTGCTTATTTTTTTCTGTCATAAAAAAAATCCCCAAAAAACGCTTTAAATATATAAAGTAGGATCCCCCTTTAATGACTCAAAATTAAAGTCCAACTGAATCTCATATAATTGCATTTTTACCGGTTATTACGACTATCCACTTTTTACAACCAATATGACCGGTCCCTTCGATGTCATTATAACCGGTTTCTATTGTATTTTGTATTTGTATAAAATAAAAAAAGAGTTCACTGAGAAAAAAATGCAAACGAAGCTTAATTTAGTTAAAGATTAAAATATGTATAACATATATAATCTGTACGACTATGAACTATTTTTAAATAACTTTGTCTGGACGTATGTATAGTCTTAAGATTTATGTAAAATATGTATGTAGTTGTAATACGCGAAACAAAGGCAATATGAGGTACATTTCAATGTAAATAGCTTGAAACTTTTATGTTTTTCCTTGTTATTGTCTCTATGGGGATTAGAATTTATAAGAAAGCATATAAAAGATAATTTCAATTGTTTCTTATGTTATGTTAAATTTATATTTTATATCTAATTTTGTTGAATGTTCTTTATATTTCGGTATGCTAATTATTTGATATATTCTTGTTACTGCACTTATAAAATTAAAATAATCCCAATTTTTACAAATGATTAAATTACAAATCTATATATTAATAGGTGAACATCGAAAATTGTCGTATCTTTTTTTTGTATTTATTATAAAACGAGGGGATTGAAACATACCAAATATCATTCGAAAGGTACTGTCCCATAGATGTGCATTAGGGTGGGTTAAATTGTATGGGGACGAAAAAAGCTCTATGGGCAACTCGCGATTCTGGTAATATGAGCCATAACAAGTATTTTTGCCAATGGAACCATACCTCTAAAATCATTTTCGAGCTTGCCGAAATTTGTCTGAAGATATTTTCCAAAATACTCAAAAATCGATCTATTTAGTGCATTTTGAATATACAAAAAAATTATTGAAAATGTGTATACGGGATTTTTTTGGGTTATTTTCAATAATTTTTTTGTACATTCGAAATGCACTAAATAGATCGATTTTTGAGTATTTTGGAAAATATCTTCAGACAAATTTCGGCAAGCTCAAAAATGATTTTAGAGGTATGGTTCCATTGGCAAAAATACTTGTTATGGCCCATAGTACCAGTATCGCGAGTTGCCCATGGAGTGAAAATAATTGACCCACCCTAATGTGCATACAAAAAAAATCATGTGATTGGACCCAAAAACGTGAAATTTGTTAGGGGTGTCTTATAATAATTTTCTGAAATTCAACATTTTTCATAAAAACTAATACATCGCTAGTCTCTACCTCTATAAAAGGGAGATATATTTTTCTACATTTTACAGGTAAACTCGGGAACTATTGAACCGATTTTAATGCGGTTTTCACCAATAGTTAGATCATTTTTCATTGCATGTTCTTAGCTGTTAATATACATAAGATTAACAAATCTTTTATCAAGCTATGTTTTATTTCCATGATGTCACAGCATACAAAATGTCATTTATACGTTTATGTATTGACGCATTGGACCCGGTGTTACCCGCATTAAATCCACAAAATCATTGTTACCTAATTAAATTAATTATTCAAACCCATGATTCAAACCGTTATTATAGAATTCTTTATACATGACATTTGCTTGCTCTGTGACATTATGGAAACGAAACACGACTTGATAATGATTTTTTCTTAGTTTTTGATGTTAAATTTTAGTGGGCTCTCACACCGGAGCAATATAGCAACACAACAATAAAGTAACTACCAATTAGAAATTAGCAATATAGCGATATCATATTGTTTTGGTGTGAGACACTGTGTCCGATTCGGCTATGTGAACTTGGCAACTGACTTTGGAAATTTAAATATTTTTTATATGCATTCGTTTGTACCTCGTTTGTACCCGTTTGTACCACAAATATTTTCGTTTGTACCTCAAAGGGCTAAGAGATAAAAAAAAATTAAAAAAGGGTAGCAACCCACATTATGATATTAAAAATCGGAGAACGTCATCGGTTTTGCAATCGTTTGTACCCGTTTGTACCGAAAATATTATTGTTTTTATAACAAAGGGCTAAATAATATAAACAAAAAAAGGGCGACATACAGTTAAATTAAAATTCTAAAGTAGGTAATTCTAATTTGGATTCTTTAAAAAATTGTTTATCGTAAGCAATTGTTTGTACCTTTTGTGTGTTCGTTTGACCCGCCAACAGTAATTTTTTAACTCTAAGGGCTCGAAGGGAAAATCGAAAATAACATCATAGATCATGCAGTTTTCAAAATATTTTAAATCTGTTAACGGCATTGGATTCAGCGTCATTTGTACCACAAATAATTTTGTTTGTACCTCAAAGGGCCAAAAGGTACAAACGATTGGACATTTGAAAATCTTATTTCAACGTTATTTCAATGATGATAAATTAAATAAATTAATTTACATATCCAGTCGTTTGTACCTTTTCTGTGTTCGTTTGAACCACCAATAGTTATTTTTTAACTCTAAGGGCTCGAAGGGAAAATCGAAAATAACATCATAGATCATGCAGTTTTCAAAATATTTTAAATCTGTAAACGGCATTGGATTCAGCGTCGTTTGTACTCATTTGTACTGAAAATATTTTTGTTTGTACCTCAAAGGGCCAAAAGGTACAAACGATTGGACATTTGAAAATCTTATTTCAACGTTATTTCAATGATAGTAAATTAAATAAATTAATTTACATATCCAGTCGTTTGTACCTTTTGTGTGATCGTTTGTACCGTCAAAAGTTATTTTTTAACTCTAAGGGCTCGAAGGGAAAATCGAAAATAACATCATAGATCATGCAGTTTTCAAAATATTTAAAATCTGTTAACGGCATTGGATTCAGCGTCGTTTGTACTCGTTTGTACCACAAATATTTTTGTTTGTACCTCAAAGGGCCAAAAGGTACAAACGATTGGACATTTGAAAATTTTATTTCAACGTTATTTCAATGATGATAAATTAAATAAATTAATTTACATATCCAGTCGTTTGTACCTTTTGTGTGATCGTTTGTACCACCAATAGTTATTTTTTAACTCTAAGGGCTCGAAGGGAAAATCGAAAATAACATCATAGATCATGCAGTTTTCAAAATATTTAAAATCTGTTAACGGCATTGGATTCAGCGTCGTTTGTACTCGTTTGTACCACAAATATTTTTGTTTGTACTTCAAAGGGCCAAAAGGTACAAACGATTGGACATTTGAAAATCTAATTTCAACGTTATTTCAATGTTGGTATATTAAATAAATTAATTTACATATCCAGTCGTTTGTACCTTTTGTGTGTTCGTTTGTACCACCAATAGTTATTTTTTAAATCTAAGGGCTCGAAGGGAAAATCGAAAATAACATCAAAGATCATGCAGTTTTCAAAATATTTAAAATCTGTTAACGGCATCGGATTCAGCGTCGTTTGTACTCGTTTGTACCACAAATATTTTTGTTTGTACTTCTAAGGGCCAAAAGGTACAAACGATTGGACATTTGAAAATCTTATTTCAACGTTATTTCAATTATGGTTAAATAAATAAATTATATTACATATCCAGTCGTTTGTACTTTTTGTGTGTTCGTTTGTACCGCTAAAAGTTATTTTTTAACTCTAAGGGCTCGAAGGGAAAATCGAAAATAACATCATAGATCATGCAGTTTTCAAAATATTTTAAATCTGTAAACGACATTGGATTCAGCGTCGTTTGTACTCATTTGTACTGAAAATATTTTTGTTTGTACCTCAAAGGGCCAAAAGGTACAAACGATTGAAAATCTGATTTCAGTGTTATTTCAATGTTGGCATATTAAATAAATTGTTTAATACATCCAGTCGTTTGTACCTTTTATATGATCTATGATGTTATTTTCGATTTTCCCTTCGAGCCCTCAGAGTTAAAAAATAACTTTTGGCGGTACAAACTAACACACAAAAGGTACAAACGACTGGATATGTAAGTTAATTTATTTAATTTACTATCATTTAAATAACGTTGAAATAAGATTTTCAAATGTCCAATCGTTTTTACCTTTTGGCCCTTTGAAGTAAAAAACAAAAATATTTCAGTTCAAATGAGTACAAACTACGCTGAATCCAATGCCGTTTACAGATTTAAAAGATTTTGAAAACTGCATGATCTATGATGTTATTTTCGATTTTCCCTTCGAGCCCTTAGAGTTAAAAAATAACTTTTGGCGGTACAAACGAACACACAAAAGGTACAAACGACTGGATATGTAAGTTAATTTATTTAATTTACTATCATTGAAATAACGTTGAAATAAGATTTTCAAATGTCCAATCGTTTTTACCTTTTGGCCCTTTGAAGTACAAACAAAAATATTTTCAGTACAAATGAGTACAAACTACGCTGAATCCAATGCCGTTTACAGATTTAAAATATTTTGAAAACTGCATGATCTATGATGTTATTTTCGATTTTCCCTTCGAGCCCTTAGAATTAAAAAATAACTATTTGTGGTACAAACGAACACACAAAAGGTACAAACGACTGGATATGTAATATAATTTATTTATTTAACCATCATTGAAATAACGTTGAAATAAGATTTTCAAATGTCCAATCGTTTGTACCTTTTGGCCCTTTGAGGTACAAACAAAAATATTTGTGGTACAAACGAGTACAAACGACGTTGAATCCAATGCCGTTAACAGATTTTAAATATTTTGAAAACTGCATGATCTATGATGTTATTTTCGATTTTCCCTTCGAGCCCTTAGAGTTAAAAAATAACTATTGGTGGTACAAACGATCACACAAAAGGTACAAACGACTGGATATGTAAGTTAATTTATTTAATTTACTATCTTTGAAATAACGTTGAAATAAGATTTTCAAATGTCCAATCGTTTGTACCTTTTGGCCCTTAGAAGTACAAACAAAAATATTTGTGGTACAAACGAGTACAAACGACGCTGAATCCAATGCCGTTTACAGATTTAAAATATCTTGAAAAACTGCATGATCTATGATGTTATTTTCGATTTTCCCTTCGAGCCCTTAGAGTTAAAAAATAACTTTTGGCGGTACAAACGAACACACAAAAGGTACAAACGACTGGATATGTAAGTTAATTTATTTAATTAACTATCATTGAAATAACGTTGAAATAAGATTTTCAAATGTCCATTCGTTTGTACCTTTTGGCCCTTTGAAGTAAAAAACAAAAATATTTCAGTTCAAATGAGTACAAACTACGCTGAATCCAATGCCGTTTACAGATTTAAAAGATTTTGAAAACTGCATGATCTATGATGTTATTTTCGATTTTCCCTTCGAGCCCTTAGAGTTAAAAAATAACTTTTGGCGGTACAAACGAACACACAAAAGGTACAAACGACTGGATATGTAAGTTAATTTATTTAATTTACTATCATTGAAATAACGTTGAAATAAGATTTTCAAATGTCCAATCGTTTTTACCTTTTGGCCCTTTGAAGTACAAACAAAAATATTTTCAGTACAAATGAGTACAAACTACGCTGAATCCAATGCCGTTTACAGATTTAAAATATTTTGAAAACTGCATGATCTATGATGTTATTTTCGATTTTCCCTTCGAGCCCTTAGAATTAAAAAATAACTATTTGTGGTACAAACGAACACACAAAAGGTACAAACGACTGGATATGTAATATAATTTATTTATTTAACCATCATTGAAATAACGTTGAAATAAGATTTTCAAATGTCCAATCGTTTGTACCTTTTGGCCCTTTGAGGTACAAACAAAAATATTTGTGGTACAAACGAGTACAAACGACGTTGAATCCAATGCCGTTAACAGATTTTAAATATTTTGAAAACTGCATGATCTATGATGTTATTTTCGATTTTCCCTTCGAGCCCTTAGAGTTAAAAAATAACTATTGGTGGTACAAACGATCACACAAAAGGTACAAACGACTGGATATGTAAGTTAATTTATTTAATTTACTATCATTGAAATAACGTTGAAATAAGATTTTCAAATGTCCAATCGTTTGTACCTTTTGGCCCTTAGAAGTACAAACAAAAATATTTGTGGTACAAACGAGTACAAACGACGCTGAATCCAATGCCGTTTACAGATTTAAAATATCTTGAAAAACTGCATGATCTATGATGTTATTTTCGATTTTCCCTTCGAGCCCTTAGAGTTAAAAAATAACTTTTGGCGGTACAAACGAACACACAAAAGGTACAAACGACTGGATATGTAAGTTAATTTATTTAATTAACTATCATTGAAATAACGTTGAAATAAGATTTTCAAATGTCCATTCGTTTGTACCTTTTGGCCCTTTGAAGTAAAAAACAAAAATATTTCAGTTCAAATGAGTACAAACTACGCTGAATCCAATGCCGTTTACAGATTTAAAAGATTTTGAAAACTGCATGATCTATGATGTTATTTTCGATTTTCCCTTCGAGCCCTTAGAGTTAAAAAATAACTTTTGGCGGTACAAACGAACACACAAAAGGTACAAACGACTGGATATGTAAGTTAATTTATTTAATTTACTATCATTGAAATAACGTTGAAATAAGATTTTCAAATGTCCAATCGTTTTTACCTTTTGGCCCTTTGAAGTACAAACAAAAATATTTTCAGTACAAATGAGTACAAACTACGCTGAATCCAATGCCGTTTACAGATTTAAAATATTTTGAAAACTGCATGATCTATGATGTTATTTTCGATTTTCCCTTCGAGCCCTTAGAATTAAAAAATAACTATTTGTGGTACAAACGAACACACAAAAGGTACAAACGACTGGATATGTAATATAATTTATTTATTTAACCATCATTGAAATAACGTTGAAATAAGATTTTCAAATGTCCAATCGTTTGTACCTTTTGGCCCTTTGAGGTACAAACAAAAATATTTGTGGTACAAACGAGTACAAACGACGTTGAATCCAATGCCGTTAACAGATTTTAAATATTTTGAAAACTGCATGATCTATGATGTTATTTTCGATTTTCCCTTCGAGCCCTTAGAGTTAAAAAATAACTATTGGTGGTACAAACGATCACACAAAAGGTACAAACGACTGGATATGTAAGTTAATTTATTTAATTTACTATCATTGAAATAACGTTGAAATAAGATTTTCAAATGTCCAATCGTTTGTACCTTTTGGCCCTTAGAAGTACAAACAAAAATATTTGTGGTACAAACGAGTACAAACGACGCTGAATCCAATGCCGTTTACAGATTTAAAATATCTTGAAAAACTGCATGATCTATGATGTTATTTTCGATTTTCCCTTCGAGCCCTTAGAGTTAAAAAATAACTTTTGGCGGTACAAACGAACACACAAAAGGTACAAACGACTGGATATGTAAGTTAATTTATTTAATTAACTATCATTGAAATAACGTTGAAATAAGATTTTCAAATGTCCAATCGTTTGTACCTTTTGGCCCTTTGAGGTACAAACAAAAATATTTGTGGTAAAAACGAGTACAAACGACGTTGAATCCAATGCCGTTAACAGATTTTAAATATTTTGAAAACTGCATGATCTATGATGTTATTTTCGATTTTCCCTTCGAGCCCTCAGAGTTAAAAAATAACTATTGGTGGTACAAACGATCACACAAAAGGTACAAACGACTAGATATGTTAAACAATTTATTTAATATACCATCATTGAAATAACGTTGAAATTAGATTTTCAAATGTCCAATCGTTTTTACCTTTTGGCCCTTTGAAGTACAAACAAAAATATTTTCAGTACAAATGAGTACAAACTACGCTGAATCCAATGCCGTTTACAGATTTAAAATATTTTGAAAACTGCATGATCTATGATGTTATTTTCGATTTTCCCTTCGAGCCCTTAGAATTAAAAAATAACTATTTGTGGTACAAACGAACACACAAAAGGTACAAACGACTGGATATGTAATATAATTTATTTATTTAACCATCATTGAAATAACGTTGAAATAAGATTTTCAAATGTCCAATCGTTTGTACCTTTTGGCCCTTTGAGGTACAAACAAAAATATTTGTGGTACAAACGAGTACAAACGACGTTGAATCCAATGCCGTTAACAGATTTTAAATATTTTGAAAACTGCATGATCTATGATGTTATTTTCGATTTTCCCTTCGAGCCCTTAGAGTTAAAAAATAACTATTGGTGGTACAAACGATCACACAAAAGGTACAAACGACTGGATATGTAAGTTAATTTATTTAATTTACTATCATTGAAATAACGTTGAAATAAGATTTTCAAATGTCCAATCGTTTGTACCTTTTGGCCCTTAGAAGTACAAACAAAAATATTTGTGGTACAAACGAGTACAAACGACGCTGAATCCAATGCCGTTTACAGATTTAAAATATCTTGAAAAACTGCATGATCTATGATGTTATTTTCGATTTTCCCTTCGAGCCCTTAGAGTTAAAAAATAACTTTTGGCGGTACAAACGAACACACAAAAGGTACAAACGACTGGATATGTATTTTAATTTATTTAATTAACTATCATTGAAATAACGTTGAAATAAGATTTTCAAATGTCCAATCGTTTGTACCTTTTGGCCCTTTGAGGTACAAACAAAAATATTTGTAGTAAAAACGAGTACAAACGACGTTGAATCCAATGCCGTTAACAGATTTTAAATATTTTGAAAACTGCATGATCTATGATGTTATTTTCGATTTTCCCTTCGAGCCCTCAGAGTTAAAAAATAACTATTGGTGGTACAAACGATCACACAAAAGGTACAAACGACTAGATATGTTAAACAATTTATTTAATATACCATCATTGAAATAACGTTGAAATTAGATTTTCAAATGTCCAATCGTTTGTACCTTTTGGCCCTTTGAAGTACAAACAAAAATATTTGTGGTACAAACGAGTACAAACGACGTTGAATCCGATGCCGTTAACAGATTTTAAATATTTTGAAAACTGCATGATTTATGATGTTATTTTCGATTTTCCCTTCGAGCCCTTAGAGTTAAAAAATAACTATTGGTGGTACAAACGATCACACAAAAGGTACAAACGACTGGATATGTTAAACATTTTATTTAATATATCATCATTGAAATAACGTTGAAATTAGATTTTCAAATGTCCAATCGTTTGTACCTTTTGGCCCTTTGAAGTACAAACAAAAATATTTGTGGTACAAACGAGTACAAACGACGCTGAATCCAATGCCGTTTACAGATTTAAAATATCTTGAAAAACTGCATGATCTATGATGTTATTTTCGATTTTCCCTTCGAGCCCTTAGAGTTAAAAAATAACTTTTGGCGGTACAAACGAACACACAAAAGGTACAAACGACTGGATATGTAAGTTAATTTATTTAATTAACTATCATTGAAATAACGTTGAAATAAGATTTTCAAATGTCCAATCGTTTGTACCTTTTGGCCCTTTGAGGTACAAACAAAAATATTTGTGGTAAAAACGAGTACAAACGACGTTGAATCCAATGCCGTTAACAGATTTTAAATATTTTGAAAACTGCATGATCTATGATGTTATTTTCGATTTTCCCTTCGAGCCCTCAGAGTTAAAAAATAACTATTGGTGGTACAAACGATCACACAAAAGGTACAAACGACTAGATATGTTAAACAATTTATTTAATATACCATCATTGAAATAACGTTGAAATTAGATTTTCAAATGTCCAATCGTTTGTACCTTTTGGCCCTTTGAAGTACAAACAAAAATATTTGTGGTACAAAAGAGTACCAACGACGCTGAATC
Source organism: Sialis lutaria (assembly GCA_949319165.1). Lineage (NCBI taxonomy): Eukaryota > Metazoa > Arthropoda > Insecta > Megaloptera > Sialidae > Sialis > Sialis lutaria. Next base: position 6,875,079 of record OX439245.1, on the reverse strand, counting down.
CGATGCCGTTAACAGATTTTAAATATTTTGAAAACTGCATGATTTATGATGTTATTTTCGATTTTCCCTTCGAGCCCTTAGAGTTAAAAAATAACTATTGGTGGTACAAACGATCACACAAAAGGTACAAACGACTGGATATGTTAAACATTTTATTTAATATATCATCATTGAAATAACGTTGAAATTAGATTTTCAAATGTCCAATCGTTTGTACCTTTTGGCCCTTTGAAGTACAAACAAAAATATTTGTGGTACAAACGAGTACAAACGACGCTGAATCCAATGCCGTTTACAGATTTAAAATATCTTGAAAAACTGCATGATCTATGATGTTATTTTCGATTTTCCCTTCGAGCCCTTAGAGTTAAAAAATAACTTTTGGCGGTACAAACGAACACACAAAAGGTACAAACGACTGGATATGTAAGTTAATTTATTTAATTAACTATCATTGAAATAACGTTGAAATAAGATTTTCAAATGTCCATTCGTTTGTACCTTTTGGCCCTTTGAAGTAAAAAACAAAAATATTTCAGTTCAAATGAGTACAAACTACGCTGAATCCAATGCCGTTTACAGATTTAAAAGATTTTGAAAACTGCATGATCTATGATGTTATTTTCGATTTTCCCTTCGAGCCCTTAGAGTTAAAAAATAACTTTTGGCGGTACAAACGAACACACAAAAGGTACAAACGACTGGATATGTAAGTTAATTTATTTAATTTACTATCATTGAAATAACGTTGAAATAAGATTTTCAAATGTCCAATCGTTTTTACCTTTTGGCCCTTTGAAGTACAAACAAAAATATTTTCAGTACAAATGAGTACAAACTACGCTGAATCCAATGCCGTTTACAGATTTAAAATATTTTGAAAACTGCATGATCTATGATGTTATTTTCGATTTTCCCTTCGAGCCCTTAGAATTAAAAAATAACTATTTGTGGTACAAACGAACACACAAAAGGTACAAACGACTGGATATGTAATATAATTTATTTATTTAACCATCATTGAAATAACGTTGAAATAAGATTTTCAAATGTCCAATCGTTTGTACCTTTTGGCCCTTTGAGGTACAAACAAAAATATTTGTGGTACAAACGAGTACAAACGACGTTGAATCCAATGCCGTTAACAGATTTTAAATATTTTGAAAACTGCATGATCTATGATGTTATTTTCGATTTTCCCTTCGAGCCCTTAGAGTTAAAAAATAACTATTGGTGGTACAAACGATCACACAAAAGGTACAAACGACTGGATATGTAAGTTAATTTATTTAATTTACTATCTTTGAAATAACGTTGAAATAAGATTTTCAAATGTCCAATCGTTTGTACCTTTTGGCCCTTAGAAGTACAAACAAAAATATTTGTGGTACAAACGAGTACAAACGACGCTGAATCCAATGCCGTTTACAGATTTAAAATATCTTGAAAAACTGCATGATCTATGATGTTATTTTCGATTTTCCCTTCGAGCCCTTAGAGTTAAAAAATAACTTTTGGCGGTACAAACGAACACACAAAAGGTACAAACGACTGGATATGTAAGTTAATTTATTTAATTAACTATCATTGAAATAACGTTGAAATAAGATTTTCAAATGTCCAATCGTTTGTACCTTTTGGCCCTTTGAGGTACAAACAAAAATATTTGTGGTAAAAACGAGTACAAACGACGTTGAATCCAATGCCGTTAACAGATTTTAAATATTTTGAAAACTGCATGATCTATGATGTTATTTTCGATTTTCCCTTCGAGCCCTCAGAGTTAAAAAATAACTATTGGTGGTACAAACGATCACACAAAAGGTACAAACGACTAGATATGTTAAACAATTTATTTAATATACCATCATTGAAATAACGTTGAAATTAGATTTTCAAATGTCCAATCGTTTGTACCTTTTGGCCCTTTGAAGTACAAACAAAAATATTTTCAGTACAAATGAGTACAAACTACGCTGAATCCAATGCCGTTAACAGATTTTAAATATTTTGAAAACTGCATGATTTATGATGTTATTTTCGATTTTCCCTTCGAGCCCTTAGAGTTAAAAAATAACTATTGGTGGTACAAACGATCACACAAAAGGTACAAACGACTGGATATGTTAAACATTTTATTTAATATATCATCATTGAAATAACGTTGAAATTAGATTTTCAAATGTCCAATCGTTTGTACCTTTTGGCCCTTTGAAGTACAAACAAAAATATTTGTGGTACAAACGAGTACAAACGACGCTGAATCCAATGCCGTTTACAGATTTAAAATATCTTGAAAAACTGCATGATCTATGATGTTATTTTCGATTTTCCCTTCGAGCCCTTAGAGTTAAAAAATAACTTTTGGCGGTACAAACGAACACACAAAAGGTACAAACGACTGGATATGTAAGTTAATTTATTTAATTAACTATCATTGAAATAACGTTGAAATAAGATTTTCAAATGTCCATTCGTTTGTACCTTTTGGCCCTTTGAAGTAAAAAACAAAAATATTTCAGTTCAAATGAGTACAAACTACGCTGAATCCAATGCCGTTTACAGATTTAAAAGATTTTGAAAACTGCATGATCTATGATGTTATTTTCGATTTTCCCTTCGAGCCCTTAGAGTTAAAAAATAACTTTTGGCGGTACAAACGAACACACAAAAGGTACAAACGACTGGATATGTAAGTTAATTTATTTAATTTACTATCATTGAAATAACGTTGAAATAAGATTTTCAAATGTCCAATCGTTTGTACCTTTTGGCCCTTTGAAGTACAAACAAAAATATTTTCAGTACAAATGAGTACAAACTACGCTGAATCCAATGCCGTTTACAGATTTAAAATATTTTGAAAACTGCATGATCTATGATGTTATTTTCGATTTTCCCTTCGAGCCCTTAGAATTAAAAAATAACTATTTGTGGTACAAACGAACACACAAAAGGTACAAACGACTGGATATGTAATATAATTTATTTATTTAACCATCATTGAAATAACGTTGAAATAAGATTTTCAAATGTCCAATCGTTTGTACCTTTTGGCCCTTTGAGGTACAAACAAAAATATTTGTGGTACAAACGAGTACAAACGACGCTGAATCCAATGCCGTTTACAGATTTAAAATATCTTGAAAAACTGCATGATCTATGATGTTATTTTCGATTTTCCCTTCGAGCCCTTAGAGTTAAAAAATAACTTTTGGCGGTACAAACGAACACACAAAAGGTACAAACGACTGGATATGTAAGTTAATTTATTTAATTAACTATCATTGAAATAACGTTGAAATAAGATTTTCAAATGTCCAATCGTTTGTACCTTTTGGCCCTTTGAGGTACAAACAAAAATATTTGTGGTAAAAACGAGTACAAACGACGTTGAATCCAATGCCGTTAACAGATTTTAAATATTTTGAAAACTGCATGATCTATGATGTTATTTTCGATTTTCCCTTCGAGCCCTCAGAGTTAAAAAATAACTATTGGTGGTACAAACGATCACACAAAAGGTACAAACGACTAGATATGTTAAACAATTTATTTAATATACCATCATTGAAATAACGTTGAAATTAGATTTTCAAATGTCCAATCGTTTGTACCTTTTGGCCCTTTGAAGTACAAACAAAAATATTTGTGGTACAAACGAGTACAAACGACGCTGAATCCGATGCCGTTAACAGATTTTAAATATTTTGAAAACTGCATGATTTATGATGTTATTTTCGATTTTCCCTTCGAGCCCTTAGAGTTAAAAAATAACTATTGGTGGTACAAACGATCACACAAAAGGTACAAACGACTGGATATGTTAAACATTTTATTTAATATATCATCATTGAAATAACGTTGAAATTAGATTTTCAAATGTCCAATCGTTTGTACCTTTTGGCCCTTTGAAGTACAAACAAAAATATTTGTGGTACAAACGAGTACAAACGACGCTGAATCCAATGCCGTTAACAGATTTTAAATATTTTGAAAACTGCATGATCTTTGATGTTAATTTCGATTTTCCCTTCGAGCCCTTAGAGTTAAAAAATAACTATTGGTGGTACAAACGATCACACAAAAGGAACAAACGACTGGATATGTTAAACAATTTATTTAATATATCATCATTGAAATAACGTTGAAATTAGATTTTCAAATGTCCAATCGTTTGTACCTTTTGGCCCTTTGAAGTACAAACAAAAATATTTGTGGTACAAACGAGTACAAACGACACTGAATCCAATGCCGTTTACAGATTTAAAATATTTTGAAAACTGCATGATCTATGATGTTATTTTCGATTTTCCATTCGAGCCCTTAGAGTTAAAAAATAACTTTTGGCGGTACAAACGAACACACAAAAGGTACAAACGACTGGATATGTAAGTTAATTTATTTAATTTACTATCATTGAAATAACGTTGAAATAAGATTTTCAAATGTCCAATCGTTTGTACCTTTTGGCCCTTGGAGGTACAAACAAAAATATTTGTGGTACAAACGAGTACAAACGACGTTGAATCCAATGCCGTTAACAGATTTTAAATATTTTGAAAACTGCATGATCTATGATGTTATTTTCGATTTTCCCTTCGAGCCCTTAGAGTTAAAAAATTACTTTTGGCGGTACAAACGAACACACAAAAAGTACAAACAATTGCTTACGATAAACAATTTTTTAAAGAATCCAAATTGGAATTACCTACTTTAGAATTTTAATTTAACTGTATGTCGCCCTTTTTTTGTTTATATTATTTAGCCCTTTGTTATAAAAACAATAATATTTTCGGTACAAACGGGTACAAACGATTGCAAAACCGATGACGTTCACCGATTTTTAATATCATAATGTGGGTTGGTACCCTTTTTTAATTTTTTTTTATCTCTTAGCCCTTTGAGGTACAAACGAAAATTTTTGTGGTACAAACGGGTACAAACGAGGTACAAACGAATGCATATAAAAAAAAATTAAATTTCCAAAGTCAGTTGCCAAGTTCACATAGCCGTCCGATTCAATGTATATTGACAGATTGCAATAATATCGCTAGTTATAAGTTGCTATATTGCTCCGGTGTGAGAGCCCACTTAGGTTTTGAGACAATATTATTAGCCACAATACTGCACAGACAAATTATCTAACTATTGGTGAAAAAATCGGTTCAGTTATTCCCGAGTCTATAAGCCTCATACAAACGAACATTAATTTTACGGTTTTTACCGGGTGATTCATTTAACCTGGAATTTTGTATATCTTGAGAACTAAGCAAAATAATGAAAAATGGTCCATACAAAAGTTATAAGGTATCGAGACCTTGAATTTCACCTAAATATCTATTTTCAAGGTCAAATGAAGGTTAACTTTGATTTTTTAATGAGAATCTATATTCTTTATTGCATATTCGTATTCTACGGAAAAATTATGTAACCTTTGTACGAAAAGTTTTTTTTTTAATGTAAACTTTTTGTTTCTAACGAAATTTTTATGCACTTGCCTAAATAATTTTACTTTTTATACGGTCGATGAAGAAACTACTTTTGGCGCAATCCAGGAATTAATCGAGCTTTACTAAATAAAAGTAAAATTATTTAGTAATTTCAAATTTACGAAACAAATAGCAAGTGCATAGAAATTTCGTTAGAAACAAAAAATTACATTTAAAAAAAGTTTTTGTACAAAATGTTTTTTCCGTATAATACGAATATGCAATAAAAAAATATAGATTCTTATTTAAAAAATCAAAGTTGGCCTTCATTTGACCTTGAAAATAAATATCATGGTGAAATTCAAGGTCACCAATATTTGACCATCTCCATACCTTATAACTTTTGTCTGAACCATTTTTCATTATTTTACTTAGTTCTCGACATATACAAAATTCCAGGTTAAATGAATCACCCGGTATAAATTATTATAAAATATAATTTGTGGATATCAACCCGGGTAACACTGGGTCTCTTTCATTGTGGATAAATAATTAAACCACGCGAAACTGTGATTCATCGGTTAAAATTTTTTATCCGGCTTCGTTTGGCAGAAGCATAAAGCAGCGTCGCGTCGTCGCGCCTTAGTTTTGTTGAACTATTAGAATTGATACAATGACTAAAGAATCGTTAACAATTATAAACAAATACTGGTTGTACGGCGTAGAAAACAAATTAAATATTAGCTATAGCGTAGCTAGAATAGAAAACAATTTAGTTAGATTTCCATTTGTGTCTTTAATGAGATAATTTTAAATAAACAATTTAAATACCGCTTAGGTTGGAAGCGTGTTAATTAAAAATGAACTGTTCGCAAACAGTTCACCGTGCAAATAGTTCTGTATGGTGTAACACATATGTATTTTATACATTTCACACCTGGGCCGCAGTGTGTGGTTTGGTTAAACCGCTAACGCCTCACAGTTGGCCAAAGGAAAGTTAATTTCAAACGTAGCTCTAACTGAAGTCTCACTTGTCATTTACCCCATGTGAAAATTGTACTTTAAATAATTTATTTTCTAATACAATTATACTTTTAAGATTTTTGGAAAGGAAATACCGGAACTTTTCACACGGAGAAAAATAAAGTCGATTTTTTAATAAAAATTACAGTTGACGATTAAAAATTTCAATTTTAATCAGTTTTAACATGTACCTGCTGTCAATTGAGTAACTTCTACAATCTCCATTGTAATTTTTACAATACGCATTTTTTGGCCTACCATCTTTGATGATTTAGTCAGGACTTTTTTTTAATTACACATTTTTTTCTTTAATCGTAAATATCATTTACAAGATTTATTCAGCTAATTTTGTTAAGTTGAATTATTTGTTAATAAAGTGATATACAAATTATATTTAGTATATTTTTTATCGGTATAACATATTAAACTACAGTAGAAACCGGTCATAACGACATTGAAGGAACCGGAATTTCAGGTTGTTATAACCGATTGTCGTAATAATCGATAATTCGATTTTTAAGGTATTTATCGGAAAAACTTAAAATTTCATGAGTATGCTGAAATTTTGTGAAATTCACCGTCTATAAGCGAAGATATCGTCAAAATAAAATCCAAATTTTAAGCACAAAATAATAAATATACGATATACTGAAGCGACACTCGTTATTTTACTAGAAACATAGTTTGACATTATGAGATGGATTCTGATTGGTTACTTTTCACCAATCATGTACCGTATACGAATATTTGAAATCCACATCTGTTTTCTGTTTATTAGAATTAAACTAAACCTACAAAACATGATGTATTATGCGGCGAAGCACGGTATTTTTATGACCAAAAAGCAATAAACCCTATACATTTTTAAATACGAAGTATTTTAAATGGAGCGTTTACACCGAGAAAACAGTTTGCAAAAAACAAAACAGGAACTCATTTGCATAAAAATAAAAACTTGTTTTTTCTGGATACAATTTGTGTTTTATTTTTTAAAAACATGTTTTTCGACAAATGTTTTTGGAGCGTTTACACCAGAAAAAACATGTTTCTATGGACAAAAATTGAATACTGATGCAGGGTTGTACAACATAATATTTAGAATGTTTTTTTTAATGTTATATGAAGCATAATAAAAATTAAAAACAAAACATAAATCTAACCAACCTTCACAAAATTAGAAACATCACAATTTTTTGTAAAAAAATGAAAAGTTTTGTTTTTTTCTATTGAATTTTATGAATTTTATTAAAAGTATACTATGCAATAAAAATGTATTATTATTATTGGGTTGCCAACGATGGAATAGTAATTACGAAATCTATGCCAAAGAAACACATAAATAATTTTTAAAACATTTTTTTTATTCAACAAGAAGTCCCAAGAAATAATAAAATATATTATTGTATAAAATTATTATTTTACAATTAACATTGTATACTAAAATTAGATCTTTATTTTCTATTTAAATATTACATCATATTAATACAAAATAAAAAAATCTATCTATCTTAATTAATAGTACTCATTGTACACTGTACACCCCCTGTATTTACCAGTTGTATATATCATAATACTTATACAAATTCTGTATGGCTGTATGTATGTAAGTAGAAAAAGGTTGATTTTATGGCAGTATTGTAAACTAAATATTTTTTCTTTGGGTACTTATATATTATTTACGTATTATAGAAAGTATTTTGTTAATGAGTTTGTATTTACCAGATGTATAAATCAATGAATGATGCTGTTTGTTGAAAAAGGTTAATTTTATTACCTCATGTAAATAGTTTTAACAAAATATTATTTCTATAATTAAGTATTATTAAAAATATTTTGTTAATTAGTTTAGAGTTTTCAATGTTTAAAATTTGAGGTAAAACTATTGTAAAATAAATTAAATAATAAATAATTCTTAAATAAATTAAAATTAATCAAAACGATTCATTTTTAATAATAAAACATAATCCACACACATCAAAAATTAAATAAAGTTTTAGTAAAAAAATATTGAATTTGAAGTACAGATATTATGTACATATCTACATTTTTTTTAATTTTTAAATAAAATGGTATGTATAATATTTTTGGTAAAAAAAGAAGAAAGCAAATCTGCAAAATATTAAAATATGTCTTGGGAGCATAAAGGCCAAAGGGATTAAGAAATATTGGTTTACAGTTCAGACAATATGTTTTATAAGTTCGTTTGTTACAAAAAAATGTACAAGTGTAATAATATATGGTGTAATCCATCTGTACCTATTTGAAAATTAACCGTTTCGTAAACGTGGCAGGTATGTATAATGCGTATCTAGGTACGGAGAAATTAGTGTTTTAAAAATCAAAACTTTTATTTTTTGTTCATTAGTACTAAATGATAATAAAATACGATTAATTCTATCTGTAATGGTAAACTTTATAGGAACTATAACTTAATGAACTTTTATTAAATTAAAATAATTATTCTAATAATAATTAACTTTCAAATGTTTTGAATTGGTATTATTAATTATAGTATTTAATTACTGAACTAGATGATTTGTTGATGGATTTTGTTATGACTAGTGATGTAACGAATATTCGCATTCGCATTCGCGAATATTCGCACCTTTTTAAACATTCGCATTCGCATTCACATTCGCAGGTAAAGTTGCGAATATTTTTGCGAATATATTATGATGTATTAATATATAAAAATAGTTAAATATCGTTTTAGTGCTCCAAATTATTTCATTGAAAATATGTTTTATTTTAATATCTAGCTATAATTTATGGATACTGACAATAAATTGCAAGAAATATTGTAATAGATCCGATTAAAAAGTATTTAAAAAAATTATTATAACAATTAAAAAATTAAAAAAGGATTGTTTAGCTTTGTTTATTCACGTATTAAACCACGAAATATAAAATTATTTTAATTTTTATATTAGTGAAACGACTTTTCGACCAGCTTTATAGCAACTTCTGTTTGTATTTTATCCATAGATAAGAACACATTTAGATATTAAAACAAAATGATTTTTCATAAAATAATTTGGAGCACTAAAACGATAAATAACCACAAACATATCGTTTTTTAATCTATTTTATTCAGAAAAAAACATTTTTCTTTTTTTTAGCTTTTTTTACAAAAAGTCAATATTCGCATTCGCATTCGCGAATATTGACAGCTAATATTCGTATTCGCATTCGCATTCGCGAATGTTTAAAATCACACATTCGTTACATCACTAGTTATGACATTGTATATATTTATATTATAAGTTATTTAAATGGTAATTACTAGTTTTATTTTGATAATATCAAAAAACTGATAACTTATATTTATTTCTCGAGATTAATTACGATTAAATCTTGAAAATAGTACGTATTTCTCCAATAGAAAAATAAAAACACAACTTGTTATCCACTTGATATGGGTAACAAAAATCGTGTCTATTTTGTTAAAAATCTATTCGATTACAAGGGTCTTATTTATTACATGCTGTTAAAATGCCAATCAAAATAAATTTCTGTTTTGATTTTGTTTGAAAACACACCAAAATACGCATGTTTTTATTTTGTTATCCCGTTTATAGTGTGGTATTGGTGCAATAATCGTAAAATGCTACTATTTTGTCAATGAAATCATGTTTTTGTTTTGTCTGTTTTTGAGTGTTTTTTCGGTCTAAAAACAAATCTTGCGTCATTTTGTCTAAAAACACGATGTTTCTGTTTTGTTTTCTCGGTGTAAACGCACCAAAAGACACGATGTTTATGTTTTGTTTTTTTTTCGTTGTAAACACCGCATTATGTATTATGTCAAACAATATTTTTTATTGTACAAAAAATTCAATTCACAAATTATGTCAGACACAATAAAACATCACGGATTATTAAAGGATAAACATAATATTCTTACGTTGATTAATGACATAAAAACAAAAAATTGTTTTAATTAATGTTAAACAACACTATAAATACTACAATATAAAAAATACTACATATATTTAAAAAAAATGGAAACAAAAGTCGGTCCGACGTTAAGCCGATATAATTCTCCGAAAATATTGTAAACAGAAAGTCGTTAAAAGCGGTATTTCGTTGTAAGCAATGTCATTATAAATGGTATATTATAGAAGGAAATCATATGGGATTCAACTGGGACTTTTATTCTGAGTCATTATAACCGATACGTCGTATTAACCGATGTCATTATACCGGTTTCTACTGTATACCAATAATATAGGTACATAGATTTCGATCGTGCACGTAAAAATTACTAATTCGTATTGTAACTTTAGTAACAAACACGTGGCCTAGCAAGAATTACAATATTTAGATTACTATGTCAAATAGTAATATTTTTTATAATATGAGTGATTGTTATGAAATATTTTTCTCCGTGCAGTTTTTTTTTCCAAAATAACGAATTTTCAGAAGAGATGTTTAAATTATATATTTATGGGACGTTCTTTGTCAAACGGAACAGGGCTGTATCCAAAATTCATGTTGATGGATTTTAGTGATCTTGGGCTTAAAATGTTCGTTATGGATCCTTCTTTATGGAGGAGTGTGGCCTTTTGGAAAATTTCAAAATGGCGACTCAATATGGCGGCCAGAAGTCAGCGAAAAATCAAGATACTGGAAAAAAATATTCGTAAAAGAAAAAATTTACGACCGATTCGATTGGTTTTGGGTGCAAGTTGTTTGTAATTGACAGCCCAACAAAGTTGGATAGGTAGGTTGGCGAAATCCAAGATGGCGGATCCAAGATGGCGGCTGAAAACTGAAAATGAATAATCAAGACATTGACTAAAGTTTTTGACATTTAACCTAATTATATTGGCCTCAAATGTTGAGTTCCAATCACTCATTACATATACAGGTTATTATGAATTCAAAATATGAAATGGCGGCTTCAATTAATCTCAAAATGTAATAAAATCAGTAAAAAATGGTGAAATATAGGTGGAAATAGTCCCGAACTAGTATATTGATTAATTATATTATATTAATATTAAAAAAAAAAAAAAAAAAATTAAATTAAAAAAAAATTTTTTTTTTAAATTAAAAAAATTTTTTTTTTGGTTCTGACCAATTCTGAGCGCGGATTCGTATTCAGAATGAAGAAAACAACAAGTTTCGCTTAAGAATTTCAAGTAAATGGGTTGTGTGAGTTCATTTGACAGTAGGTTTTTCCTTATATATGGCATTTCTTTACGCCATTTTGACTCCGCCATATTTGATTTACAAAGTTTGATTTCATGATACAAAAAAGCAATCATTTGACGATCTATGAACCATCAATATACTCGTTCGGAACTGTTTCCACCAAAATTTCACCGTTTTTTACCGATTTTATTACATTTTGAAATTAATCGAAGCCGCCATTTTATATTTTGGATTCATAATAACCTGTGTATGTAATGAGTGATTGGAACTCAACATTTGAGGCCAATAAAATGAGGTTAAGTGTCAAAAACTCTTGTCAAAGTCTTGATTTTTTCATTTTTCGACGATTTTCAGGTTTCAGCCGCCATCTTGGATCCGACATGTTGGATTTCGCCAACCTACCTATCCAACTTTTTTGGGCTGTCAATTACAAACAACTTGCACCCAAAACCAATCGAATCGGTCGTAAATTTTTTCTTTTACGAATATTTTTTTCCAGTATCTTGATTTTTCGCTGACTTCTGGCCGCCGTATTGAGCCGCCATTTTGAAATTTTCCAAAAGGCCACACTCCTCCATAAAGAAGGATCCATAACGAACATTTTAAGCCCAAGATCACTAAAATCCATCAACATGAATTTTGGATACAGCCTTGTTCCGTTTGACAAAGAACGTCCCTTATATAAATGAGAGAACGGAAGGACTGTGATATACAGAGACAAATTGAAACTATAAGGGTTCCTAGTTTTTACAAAACCCTAAAAAAAACTTATATTTTCGTTTTTCTTCATGAAAAAAGACAAAACTTTTTCTGAATTGATTGAGCATCGGAAATGACATCAGTGAGTTCTATTCTCGTTGCATATATTTAAATATTGTTTGATTTCTCAAGCAAAAGAAACCCTGGCGATGCTGTAAAGATAACGACGTTGCCCCACAATAAATAAAAATAAATAAAGAGTTGTGCGGACAACGTCTTATATAATTTTCACTCCAGAGACCAGATGTAATGCTTCTCATTAGTGAGAGTAATCTTGCGTATAGTTAATTTGACTTGCACTTGTGAACACTAGCAAAACTAGCAATGACATTGGATAGCGCAAACTTAACAATTTGATTTAAACCTTAACCAAAGTTGAGAACCAATTTAAACCAGAAATACAATTAGTACCAAAGTTGCAAACCAGATTAAACAGATAATACAATTAGTTAAATATTGTCAAATAGGACTCAGCACAATGTATTTTATATTTTTGAAAAAAAAAATACGTAAGTGCAGTTATACATATTCGGGCAGAATACCTATTTGTATTGATTTTGTTGGAAATTTGTTTAAATTTTTACTAATAATAATTGTCAAATCTATCGTAAAAAACATGTTTTACCGACTAGCGTAATAGAAATCTGTATTATTTTCACCTAACTTAATTTTATTTGTTGGTAACCTATTAAACCCCCATAACAAGGTCAAAAACTTAAATTAAATTATAACGCAAATCTGCAATCAATTGGTCCACTTTTTAATTTAACTATAAGGAAAAAAAGAAACATAAATAATTACAGTTTTTCCCTGTACATGCCGGATAGCAAGCGCCAACCTATTATTATAAAATATTTATTATTCTTTGAAACTGTAATAATATAATTTCAGACTGTAATGTTTACAGTTTGTCCATCAATTTATATTGAGTATCTGCAAACAAAATTGCATTTTCAGACTGTAAAAAATGTTTTATAATCATAGATTGTCGCTTACTATCCGGGATGTACAGAAAAAAACTAACAAGGTCGATACAGACTATCGAGCTGGTCTTGCTCCAATCAAATATAAATAAACAATAAACAATGAAATCTAAAGGTATCGCTCAGGGCCTCTATTCTCGAGTTCGTTCGACTTTTTCTCATTCGAGATTCTAAACTAAAACTAAACGTTATTTACTAGAATCTCGATTGTGTAAATTATATACCGTATTCTGGAATCTCGATGGAACTTTTTTCTATAAATGTCGAATGAAAAATCTCGACTGCTCCTGGGCATGCGAGATTTAAAATCTCGAACGAAAAACTCGAATCGACATATGAGCTCGAGAATATGGGCCCAGGTCTCGGTCCAATTACGCTCCGATACAGTGTTACTATATTGAATATTTGACTGGAGTGAGACCGGACAGCTCGATAGTCTGGATCGACCCTCATTCTTCAGGTTTCATTTTTTCCGTGTATGGTAAATCTGAGTATTTTTGGGCAAACGGCTCAGTAATTCATGGTTGTTGCAAATATAGTATTAATCCAAGGTATATAAAGACAAGGTAGCCTGGTCAGCTCCTTGACCAATCAGCAATGGCGCGGGAATTGACGTCACCACGTAGGGATATTCAAATGTCATAAATGTATAATTGAATATAAATTACAAAAAATTACTTTATTTATTCTTGTTTTCGTATTTTTGATATTTTATCAACACATACCACCAAAGAAGTATAAATTCGACATTGCAAAATCATTAAAAGCTGTCAGAATCACAGAACGTATTGCCAACTTAAGAACGTTTTCCGAGAAGATTAAATTGTCTGAAACAACTTCTTTATGATTTTGCAATGTCGAATTTGTACTTCTTTGATGGTGTGTGTTGATAAAATACGAAAACAAGAATAAATAAAGTTATTTTTTATAATTTATATTCAATTATACATTTATGACATTTGAATATCTCTTCGTCGTGACGTCAATTACCGCGCCATCGCTGATTGGTCAAGGAGCTGACAAGGCTACCTTGTCTTTATATACCTTGGTATTAATACTTGTGTATTGTGTTCATTTTCACAATTTATTTCAGAACGGAACACTTAAATATGGATTACATTACTGTTATACTCGTATACTAATGAAAGAAGTGACTAAAATGATTACTCTTTCTCAAAATACTGACTCAACCCTATTCGTTCACTGAAAACTGAAAAGATTCCTTAAAAAAGAGTCATTCATGAATTGCAAAATATGTCTAATACACGGAAAAAAGAAACTTGAAGAATTACAGTTTTTTCTGTACATTCCAGATAGTAAGCGACAACTTATCATTATAAAATATTTTTTACAGTCTGAAATTGTAATAATGTTTTCAGATATTCAATATAATTGGATGAATAAACTGCAAACATATTAGAGTAAAATATATTTTATAATAATAGGATGTCGCTTACTATCCGGGATGTACAAGGAAAAACTGCAATTCTTTAGGTTTATTTTTTCCGTGTACATACACATAAAGATACTACATAAAAAAATGCAATCATGAAATTGTAATATATGTTTTATTTTTGTTTCGTTCTCTCAAAGTGAAGCACCTTTATAATGCAATGTATCAGTACCGTCCTATTCCGTCTTCAATTCCTGTGAAGTGTAAAGTAACTCTAACAAAAAATAATAATCATCTTGAGCATCACATACTCGTATATTATTCTATTCTATAAATTATATTTTTTCAAAATTAACGTACTTAAAAAAAATTATTGATAGGAAAAATATAGATCATCATATAAATAGACGGAGAAAAATGGAGTCGATTTTTTATAAAAATTTCAATTTTGTATCAAAAAATACTATCAGTTTTAACATGTACTATTACTGGGTTACATCTACAATCTCCATTGTTATTTTTAAAACACATAATTTTTACTATACCTTTTACAGTATGATTTCACACTCTGAAATATAATTTCACATTAACGAAAACAGATTTCGCACAAATGAAATATGATTTCACATTAATGAAAACAGATTTCGCACAAATGAAATATAATTTCACATTAAAGAAAACAGATTTCACATAAATGTAAACAGAATTCACATATATGAAAAATAATTTTGGAACAATGAAAACTTTATTATTTATTATTGATAACGCACCTGTCCATTCAAATCTTGAGAGTGTACACGTACTTACACCAGAAGAAAACATAGACATAGTGCGTTTAAAAAAATATAACAGTAGATCGAGGATGTTATTTTAAGCAAAAAATTTCATGTGAACATATGTCCGAAATTTTTTATCAAGTATTTTTTAATTCAAGTACCTACGTCAAGAAAAAAAAGAATTAAAACATACTTGATAAAAATCTGTGGGCCTACGAACCCCATAAACCCCTGGTCTAAATTACTATAGTTTCATACTGAAGATAAATAACACTTATTAATACTAAACAATTTTCATAACTGTACCACAATAGGTTCTCTAGTTATTAAATAAACACTAATTTTAAGCAATTTTTTTGAAAGTCTGTAGCTTCCTCACAAAAAAAAACATATGTTCACATGAAATTTTTTGCTTAAAATAACATCCTCGATCTAATGTTATATTTTTTTAAACGCACTATGTCTATGTTTTCTTCTGGTGTAAGTACACTCTCAAGATTTGAATGGACAGGTATGCGTTATCAATAATAAATAATAAAGTTTTCAGTGTTGCAAAATTATTTTTCATATATGTGAATTCTGTTTTCATTTATGTGAAATCATATTTCATTTGTGCGAAATCTGTTTTCGTTAATGTGAAATTATATTTCATAAGTGTGAAATCATACTGTAAAAGGTATAGATTCGTAAATATCATTTTCATGATTTATTCAAGTAATTATTCTAAAGTTGAATTATTTGTTAATAAAGTGCTATACAAATTATTTCATTTCAATTAAAAGACAAAACAATAAATACTACGATATATTAATAGTATATTTGTATTGGTATAACAAATTAAACTATATCAAATATGCACGCAAAATTTACTTAAGTAACACGTGCCTAACAAGAATTACAATATTTTGGTCCGTTTCATGATTATTACGTCAAATAGTATTTTTTTTTAAATTGAATGATTGTTATGAGATTTTTTTTCTCCATGTATATAATATAGTTTTAAATAAGTTTTTTTTAAATTCTATACCTCTGCATTTACATTTTTTTAAATATGTATGTGTTTTTAATTTTTAGTATTGATAAAAACTGTGGTTAAACCATATTGGTAAATCGCGAAAAATAACCCTTTTTTCCGGTTATTTAATTTATTTATTGTGGCTGGCAAAATTTCAATGATTTTGTGTTATATTATTTTATGTTTTATATTGAGTAACATTTTATTTACATACATATATTTTCAATAATAATATTTTGAAACCAAAAAAAAATACCAGTAAACCAGGTTAGTTTGACGATTTTGTACTGAATTACCGATAATTGAAAAAAGTCAGTAAATTTTCAATCCCTAAGGAGTTTATTTGAAATATTTTAAAGAAGTTAAGATTAAAATCTATATCTAGATAACATACTAAGAGCAAAGATGTGCTCGAGAAAATTTTTAATGTGAATAATTACGGTAGCTACGAAAAGAATAAATTTTAAAATTGTTATTGAAAGTATTATAGTATCGCATAGTAATTAAAATTATAATAAAACATGCAAGTGCAGTGGATGTGAAAGTACCTATACATTAAAGTTAAAACGAAGATTTTAATCAATTTTAAACGGTTTCTTTTCGGTTGGGTTTTTTAATTTGATCTTAAAGTTAGCGATACTTACCCTTCTTATTTCTTTCCTAACTCCACCTGCTTCCCATTTTGAAAATTGTAGGTGGGAATAACCCTTGATGCATGCCAAAAGTTCAATTATTGATCAAAAGAACGAGAACCTTTTAAAGCCAAACTTAAACGATAATTTTTTTTGTTATGAGGAACAAAGTTAAATCTCTTTGATAAAATTGCGTGTCCATATTTTTAATTATAAATAAATAAAAGTATGTATTTTTAAAAGCGATGTTTATAAATAATAAATTACTCCTTTTTAAATAGACCACACAAAATTTTGATGCTCTCACTTAATAAAAAATTAAAATGTTAATTTTGCAGATAACCTTTTTGACTTTGATGTTTTTACTTTTCTTTGACACGTCACTCACCAAGATAATATAATATTTTCTTAAACAGACTGAAATCTTTATTTCAGGTGCTTTTCTTCTATACAAAACTATATGAAAGAACCTAACATAAATATGAAACTTTAGTAATTTACCATTTTCTTTACTGTGCAAAGTAAATATTGAAAAAGATAATTAAATAACTTGTATCATCCATATTAACTCATCTAACTCAATACAAATTATATCTCTTGGTTTCTAGGTGTAATCAAATTAATCAAATACAAACTTAATTTTCAGTTATATTTTATAATAATAATAATTCATTAATAGTAAAATATACATAAAATAGATCAAATAATGGAAAGAAACATCATATTTTAATCTTTTGTATGCAAGAAATTCTCTTATTCGCAAATTTTGATACAATCACGGTAATCACGCTTTTTTGATGTAAGTTTTCTTTTGTTCGTTTCGTGTTTTAGAATTATTTGTAGTAAGTACCTATACTAAACTTTTTTAGTATAGTTTTGAAATACAGGGTATGTCATAATTGAATGTCATGTCAATATTGAAGAGGGTTAATTTATGCATGATTTTAAGACAAAAAGTTCGTATAAACATAGGTCCGTTTTCGCTTTATTTTTGATATACAGGATAATCAAGATTTTTGTTATCAATTTTGTTACTAATTTAATCAGAATTGGGTATTAGTTATCTAGTTGCTAAGAAATTATTTCAATAAAAAGTGTAAAGAGTATTTTAAGTGTAAAAATATTTTATTTTAATGTACCTAAAGATAATTGTTGTTCTTTATTTTTTACTAAAAAATAATTCAAGATACGAAAAAAAGGTCAGGAGATCTTTTTATCACAAAGTACTAAAACACAATTAATAAAATAAAGTTTGTTTTTGAGAAAAATCAGTAGCATATAATTATTTTTTATTGAAAATAATCAATGAGACATTAATTGGGACAACACTGGTTAAAACTGAATTTTTTTTCATAAAATATGTGACTCTACACCTTGTTTACACCTACCAAATTTTATAAAAATATCTAATATAGTTTCAGAGTTATTAAAAAAAATCAAAATACCAAAAATAAAGCGAAAACGGACCTATATTAATATGAACATTTTGTCTCAAAAAAATGCACAGATTAATCCCTTTTCAATATTGATATTTAGTTATAAAACACTGTATATCGATAAATTTAGTACTTAAGATGTTTGGGTAATTTTTTTACTTAACTAAGGAACCATTTATAAATTACGTCACACAAATTTTATGTTTTTTTTTTGACACATTTCCTACCCTTGTCACAGGTTGTCACATTCGTTTGACACTCCCCTCCCCTGTTGTGACGTCATACAAATTTTGAAACAATAATTAGGTACTCAAAATCAACGAAAAATATTATTTCATTGTCATTGGCTGTTTAGATTATTTTTATTAACATATATGAAATTTTACCGTGCACGTTTGAAATTTTCCCAAAAATTCTCCACCGGTCTTGAGTTACTTACAACATATTAATTTTTCCTCACATTTTTGCCTTTAGAATTCAAATAAAATTCATTGTACTGATTTTATAGATATGACGTCACAATGTTTGTGACTCCGCACCCCCTTGTCACATCATGTCACATTTTGTAGACCCCCCCCCCTCTTAATTTGTGACGTAATTTATGGATGATCCCTAACAGACATTTCTTCAATATGTAAAACCATACAACTACATATAATAAATGTTTGATAAAACTGTTTTTATTATTTTTGGTCAAATTAACCCCATGTTTACCGTATGCGTTTACATACATTAAAAAAAATATTATCATAAAAAGTACAATAAGTACTTTTTTACAGTACGTAAAATAAAAATAAAAATATGTACAAATTTAAATATAAATGTTGACAGTTATGAATAAAAAAAAACAGTAATATTTAAGTACCACGCATGCCATCGTTTATGATGGTTTATTATTATTTCGTATGAGGTAGTATAAACAAAATACATAATTAATTGTTATTTGAACGTGACCTTTTCAACTTCTGTATATAAAAAGTTATTGAATATTAAATTGACAACAGAAGTAGAGAAAGAATTGAACTTCGTGGACTGAATAGCTATGCTATGCATAATAACCTTTATAAAAGTTGTCGTATTTTGTTTAAATGATGTCGTTAAAATATTTTCAGGTATTTATTTTTTAACCCAATATTCCCCACACGAATAATATATAAAAATTTACTATATTTCTATATCAATGGATTCCACAATTTTGGATTGTATCATTCTTTATACTATACGAAAAAAATATAACTTTATAATTATGTATAATAACAAGATTCTATTATTATATATCTGCCATGGGAACCACGGGACTTTCTTATACGTAATCCTGATAGAGAACAGTGTACATGATTCTTATTTTATGAAAACATATTCCTGACAAACTAATAAAATATAAAATACTATGGCTAGGCCATAAAATGCACACCCCTTAAACATAAAAAAATGTATTAACTTATAATATCAAATAAATACGGTACAGGTACAATATAATTGGTGAAACTTAAAAGGATGTTTGAAAAAAAGATTGGAGTTAATTAATTTTATATAAATATATAATATGAAGTTTATCACTCATTAAGATTTTTTAGAAAATCAACAATGAATCTTGATATCAATCGATTATTACCTTTTTTATTTAAATTTAGGATGTATTATTGTAATAAAACAACAATCATTTTAATTTACAATTTTTATATAACATATTTTTTTTGTAAAATGTATAAAGTAAATAAATTAATTAATATCTAATAATAATTAAAAAGATAAATACATCCACATATTGCAGCGATAACAGCTGTGTTCACCTGATGTCTAGCATTTAAAATGAAACAACAATGTAACGTTTATAGGTTATATGACGTATATAATATATTTGTTTTAAAAATGCAAACTTACCAGATTTTATCTTGATTAAAAAGATTGATTGGCTTTGAATAAAATAATTAAAATACAGCACGTATCGATGTACATTTGTACATGTATTTATATATTAATTAACACAATATAATAATTATGGAATTTGAAGTGACATATGAAGAAATAGCGCCTACTACTATTAATAAATTATAAATAGCAACTACTCTATTTGTAAACAAATTTCTTGTCAAAATATGAATTTTTGTTTAAATAAACTGCAAATTTCGTTACTTCTAGTTATCCAATTTTGTTGAGTTTTAATAGGGTTCTATTCTGATAATAGATGAAGTGAATTCAAAAGGATTGGTGCAAATTTATTTCGAATTGTGACCTGTAGTTCGGCGTTTCTATCAAAAAAGCGGGTTATATCGACAAATTGAACTTTATTTATATTTTTATAACAGAAAATTAAAACCGATCGATATTAAACTAAGCAAAAATGGAGACTGTAATGTTTTCTATCAGAAAATGTAAAAATGTAAGTGAGATACTGAAGAAATTTAAGATATAATACTCATTTTATCAATTTATATACGAAAAAATTTTTTAGGACGAGAGTAGAACACACTTCCAAGCAGAGCCTGCTTGGGGTGTGCAATAAAATGAATGGGACATAAACTATAGATGATATTATTTTCAACATTATATATCAAATGATTTTTTTTTAACATAATAACTTTACCGGTTAGTTTTTGATTTTTTAATTTGTAACACCTTTTTCTACGTGGTCTTAAAAAAAATTGTAAATATCAAAATTACAAAAATCAGCTACGTACAGATTTAGCCACTGCCATATCATTAGTCTTTAAGGAATCGCTGGAACCAGGTCGAAAAAAGTCGATTCGAGAAAAACGCTTTTAAAGTTTTCTGAGAATTATAACCAGCCTCACTAAATTAACTGTAACTTAGGCAATTTTCGGAATTTTAACTTTTTCTTTTACATAATTTTGAAGATGTATACTTTAAAAAATGCATAAAAAGTGATTTTCCCTCTTCAATAGAAATTTGAACCATGACATCCAACTAAAAAAAATTTGGTTTTTGATTTCGTTAAAAGTTTGTATGTAACAAATGGTTTTATACATCTAAAATTAAAATTTTTTAGTCAAATTTCATGGTACAAATTCCAACTTTCCATAGAAATATCAAATGAAATACATTTAAAAATTAATTTAAGTGAATAATGTGTAATTTAAGAAGTTAATGAAGTGAAAAACGACAGTTTTAACTAGAAACTTCAGTAACTATTATTATAGTCTATTTAAATTGAGACAACCAAATATCTTGAAAATTAAGGTTTTCCAGGGAAAATGTTTAGTACAAAAGTTTTTGCGTTAAGAGGGAGAAAATCAATGGAGGTAAAATTTTTGATCTTCATTTTGAGATCAACTATTTTTTTTATAAGGAAACCTGTTTCTTTTTTTACATATTCGTATTTTATAAAAAAAGAAATAAGTTTTGTCTGAGAAAGTTTTTCAAAAACCTCATTTTTTCCATTAAAAATCCTAAAGTTAAAAAAAAAGTCTTTCTATAAATTACATTGATTCTTAAACATGTATGCTAATAATAATAAATAATATTTTAAGAATTTTTTAACAAAAAAAAAGTTTATATATTTTTTTTTTCATTTAAAATTCTAGATAAAAGTTATTTCTTTTTTTTCTGTAAAATACGTACATGGAAAAAAAGAAACAGGTTTCCATTTAAAAAATGTAGTTTCCTTCAAAAATACCTTTAATTTTTACATCCATTGGTTATCTTCCTCCAAAAAATTTCCCTGGTTAACCTTAGTTTTCGAGATATTTACTTGTCTCAATTTGACTACACCACACGGTATAAAAAAAATCCAAGAAAATCACTTATTCTTGTTAATTAAATAATATTGATTACTAAGTAAATTATTATTTTTAGTTAGGTATATCATCTATTTTAGCGTTTCCATTTAAAAGCCCATTCACAACGTATCAGAATTTCCCCGGCTTACGGTAACTAATCAAATATTTGAGTTAAAATAGATTAAAGCGTTTTCGCAACTCATTATAGCTAATCAACTCTGACCAGAGAATTACACATAGTGCATCCTGAATAATTACCATTTACCAAACCTATTATGCACGAAACACATTTAATCTATAATACCCTATAACGTGCATACGTATGTAAGCATACAATAGATTTTCATTTATATATAGATATACATGTATGTATAACGTATTAATATTATGTAGGTACTACATACCTATCTGCTATTAAATTCTCGGAAGCTAAAATTAACTAGTCCCGTACATAAAAAATCATTTTCAGGTCGTCTGAATATCAAACGTAACTGAAAAGTATAATTATAGATTACACGAGTATTTTCGAAAATATGCCAAATGAAATATTTGCAATTTGGTGATTACTTGAAAAACGGAGAAACTGTGGTTTCTTAGTCACTTAAACTAAAAATACACCTTAACCACAAAATTTATGTCACTCGACACGTGTTTCGACTTCACAAGAAGTCCTCATCAGGAGCCTAACGATTCCAGTCTGGAATCGTTAGGCTCCTGATGAGGACTTCTTGTGAAGTCGAAACACGTGTCGAGTGACATAAATTTTGTGGTTAAGGTGTATTTTTAGTTTAAATTTGGTGATTGTTAAACACGATTATATATTACTTTCTTATACCTATGTATATGAAATATACATATAGTATAAGTAAGTATAGTAATCGCGATTTTTTTCGAAATCCGGATTTTGATGGAATTATCAATTTTGACCTTCCCTGAATCCATTTTGACTATTTTCGCCATGATGTCTGTCTGTCTGTCTGTCTGTAGACGCTATAACTCAAATACGACAAATCGTAGAAAGGTGACATTTTATACTTAAGATTAATTTTTACCTGGGAAGAAAACCTCCTATTTTTGAAAACGATCATTCAACCGGAAATGGATGTTTACCTACATCGATTTTTGAATTTTTCGAATTACACTGAAACAGTGCGAATTAGAGAAAAATGACAAAGTTGAAAATTGTAGGTAATATTATTATCTATAATTTATGTTCTATTCATTTTTTCGAAAAAACAAATTTAATTTTTTTTTTTTACCAAGTGTTCGTTTTTAAGTACATTTCAAATGGTTCATAACAGAGAAGAAATATCTGCCATGAGTGTCATGGGACTTTCTTATACGTATTACAGAGACTGAACAGTGTACGTGTTTGCCAAGGTACCATGGGTCTTTCTTATACGTAATACTGAGAATATACAGTGTAAATAATTATTTTAAAAAATTCTTTCTGGCTAAATCATAAGTGTGTTTTAAATCATAAATTATTTAAAAAAATATGTATTTTTTAATAAGTATCAGTTTTTACGTATATTTAAAATGGTTCATAACAGAGAAGAAAAGCGAGAAAGAAAGAATGTATCGTTGTGGCGCTTTCTCTCTCGAAGGCTTGTTCGCACGGCGGACGGAAAGACTGTATCTAGTAGGTATTTGCTCTAAGGTTCTATGCATAATGTATATAATGATATTTCCATAGTTTGTATCTCATTTTTTTTATTCTATCTTTTATTAGTTTGTCAGAAATATCCTTCAATAAAATAAAAATCACGTACACTGTTCACTGTCATTATTACGTATAAGAAAGTCCTGTGGCACACGGCAGATTATTTTTAAATAAGTTAATTGTGTATATTGTAAAAATATTTTGTAAACATGAATATTAAATTTAATTCAAAATGGATAATACATTTATAACAAGATGTTCAAATGTCTACAAGCTTATCGTAGCTAATAAAATATTACCTAACATTTCTGGAGGGGTTAATTTTAAGGGTGGTTGGACATCAGATAAGAAAGGTCCTCCAATGAGAAAATGAATAGATAGGAACAATTCTACCATTCGAATTACACGCTTACAACATTATTCTAAAGACCGTACATTATATGGATATATATATAGTATATATACGTATATATGCAAGTATATCAATTAAGGTTACAGACAAACATATAGAAGGATGATATATAGGGTGGGGCATTTAAAGTGTTACAGATTTTTAT
The DNA here is from genome assembly GCA_949319165.1 of Sialis lutaria. NCBI lineage: Eukaryota > Metazoa > Arthropoda > Insecta > Megaloptera > Sialidae > Sialis > Sialis lutaria. The sequence goes on along the minus strand of OX439245.1, from coordinate 6,850,516 downwards.
CTCAGAACCATCGCATATTTGAAAAAAATGTTTGTTTGTGATGAAATAGTAATATTTATTTGTTATTTTAATGTGACCTTCAAGGATATTTGATGGTCAATCATTTTATTAAATAGGGACCTATAGTTTGTATTTAATAATCTTAACGCACGTGAATTTTTCATTTCATTTTTTTTAACAACCTAAGCTTTCCAAAGTATCTTTCAAAATAATTTCAAGAATTTTTTACTCAGAAATCATCAACAAAAATGTTTATTTTGGTCTAATAAAACATGGAAAATTATTCTATATTTTTTGTTTGTTTTTGATTAAAGAAAATGAATTTAAAAAAGTTTTTAAAATAATTCTCTTATTTATTATACCAAAATAAACAGTTTTTTGTATCTTGTACTATATTTCCAAAGTTTATGGTTTCTGAGTAAAAAATCTTAAAAGTCTAAAGTCTCGTATTATTATGAGAGACTTTAGATATTTTGGAATGCTTAGGTTGTTAAAAAAAGTATTTTATGAAAGATTCGTGTTTTTTCACGTAAAATATGATTACTAAATAAAAACTATAGGTTCTTATTTAAAAAAATTATGTTAACCTTCAAATATCCTTGAAAACCACACTAAAATAACAAATAAATGTTACTGTTTGATTACTTCCTTTCAACCAAAATTTTTTTGATTTAAACATATTTTTTTAAATATGCGATGATTCTGAGATAAAAATCTGTAACATTTTAAATGCTCCACCCTGTAGGTTGACTAAAAACTATGGAATATTGCTTATATACATTTTTTTAAATATTCATTATTTACAAAATATTATGTCCTATGTATGCTTGCTTATCTTCAAAAAATTTGGTGCTATCAATTACGTTACTATGGTATCAAATTTCAATTTATAGATCTTTTTTGCGTATAGCCCGTAAATTTTAAGAACATTGCATAAAAACAATTTTGAGAAAAATTAACTTTTATAATCTCAGGATCCAATAAAACAAAGTCCGCTTTGGATATTTTGACAGCCGCTATTTTATATAAATTTCTTGTGAATGACGTATTACATCGACAAGAAATTTATGTGTTGTGCTTCAAAATAATTGGTCGATAATTAAATCAAATAAAAAAATTAAATAAAACTATTATGTAATCAATATTGGTCGTTTATTTATTTATATTCTGTTTGTTACAAATTCTTTATTAGAAAAATTTCTTTATGATGACGTCACAGTATAAAACAAATGAATTATTGAGCAGACCTTAAATCACATTAACTACAACTTAAGGGGGAAAGCCACTGTGTCAGAAAATTTTTTTTTTTTAAAGTATACATATTTATAAATATGTATACAAAAAATTGAGTTTAAATTCCGAAAATTGGCGGAGTTACAGTCAATTTAGTGAGACGGGGTAGCACGGCCGGTTATGACATAAAAAAACATTAAACATGTTTATCTCGAAATGACATTTTTCGACCTGGTTGATACGATTCCTCAAAGACTAATGAACCGATTTCATTTTTTTTAAATAATTTTCGTAATTGTAGTAGTTATCGTTGCACGTAGCCGATTTTGAAATTTTCATAATTACTATTTTTAAAACCGCTCTAATAAAAAAATAGGTCTTAAAAATGAAAAAAAATTTCAAACAATCGCCATTTTGTGAAAAAAAACGGCTACGTGCAACGATAGCTACATTCATATAGATATTGATAAAATTTTTATTTATTTTTTTCATATGAACCATAGAGAAAAATATTTTTTTTGGTCGTCACATCGAGGCTCATAACTTTGTAAATATTTAATATTTTTCAATAAAAATTGATACTTAATGAGTTGAATATATACTTAATAAAACGTCCTTTACCTGATTCAAAAATAATTAGTTATATCTGTGAAAAAAATTCTCAAACATTGACAATTTTTTGGCCCGTCACAGTGGCTTAACCAAGTAACCATTGAAAAACTCGTAAAACACCAAAAAATAATCTAACGACCAAATAAATTAATTTAAACCAATGTTAATGATACTTAACAATGCAGCAAAAAAACTAATTACCTATTTTTTTCAAAATTAGCACTACATAAGAAATAATTACCCTAAAAACTTTTACTAAAACATTTTTTTAAATAATGAATATTTGAGAAAATATAAGCAAAATATCATAGTTTTTAGTAAACTTGTATATACAGGATGGTTAAATATAAGGAACATTGATTATACAGTCTTTACTAGCGTTTCCCAAACTTACAACATATATGCGTATTCCTTTTTAGACATTGATTTTACCGGTATACCCCACTTTCGACAGTAATAATTGGGATGAGAAGGAAGATATAAAACATTCGTAATACGTAAGAAAATGAATAAAAAATTATTTCCAAAGTAAATTATAAAAATGTTGTACCATTTTTACAATGTAATAAATACATTTTTATGTTTTTATAATTAAATACATAATTTATTTCCTATCTTGAAGATAAATGGATACTATATGCAGTATGCAGTAATGTATCAACCCACACAAAACTCATTTCGAGATATCAACATTTTTGTTGTGAGGAAAAAAAACATTTGTGATTTTGTTTTTTATTGGAAAAAAGTAATTTAACGTTTGGTTGGTTAATTAGATACATCTTCCAATTAAATCTAAAAAACGTTTTATTTTTTTCAGTAAGTATTTCTAAAATTTAAATAGCCATGAGCTTTCATATTTTATTTTTTCCGAATGAAATTGTATTAATTTCACAACTCAAAAATTATAGTTGTGTTAGTTTAATACAGGGGTTCCCATCCTTTTTCCGAAAAAATACAAATAGAAAGCATAAAAAACTTTAAAAAAAAAGTTGAACCGACTTCAAAAATAAAAGCGCTAAAAAGTATGAAATAATTTTTTTAAATAAACTATTTGATTTAATAAAAATCAGTAGTTACCATGTAAGGAATGTATGAATGTATCTATAAAATATTAAAATTTAGCTATCTATCCAAATTACGATCAATTTTTTTGATGCCGGGGCGCAACTTTAATTGGTATGTATCTATATTCATTTTTACCTTATATGTATTACTTAGGAATTGGTATAATTTTATCAATTGGTTCTTTTCATAGACGAATATTGCTTTTTCGTTATATCACTAATTTTCACATAAAATAACGTAAGCATTGCTTTCTTTGTAAATTAGTGCATAATATTTGTTTATTTAAATAGCTCTCTTTTCAAACGTATCTATAATTAAAGAATGACAACGAAACTTATTTGCTTCTTCGCATTATCGAAGATGCGAGAAGCTTTGTGATCGTTTTAATTTTTAGTCCATTGTGTTTTATTACGAATGTTTCTTTTCGATATATTTTTTCCGTAATTGCATTGAGATTTGCGCCCCGACATCAAAAAAATTGATCGTAATTTGGATAGATAGCTAAATTTTAATATTTTATAGATACATTCATACATTCCTTACATGGTAACTACTGATTTTTATTAAATCAAATAGTTTATTTAAAAAAATTATTTCATACTTTTTTGTGCTTTTATTTTTGAAGTCGGTTCAACTTTTTTTTAAAAGTTTTTTATTTTTTACTTTTTAGTTGTCTCTTCTTGATACATTTTAATTTACACTCAGCACTCTGCTATACGATCATCCACTACACTACCAACAGTTCTAACCAACATCATTCCCCCATCCCTACCATAATACCACCGTGACTGCTACATTTCTGCGCGTTTAAATTCACCAATCAACATTAAAGTCGGCGCCGTGGTGGGTGCCTCTTTAGCCATTGTATACCGATGCCGCCGTATAGCAGAATGCTGAGTGTATGTTAAAAAGCATAATACTGGTATGAAAAAATGCGTTCACAGGAATTTGCTAAATATATACAACATATCTGTCATAATTTAAGTGTTATTGGTATTTATTATAATAAATACTCAACCGATTTTAATGGTTTATACTTTGATTGAAAGATCTTGCACTCTATATGTTACATCAGTAATAAAAATTACACATGAGAAAGGTTTATCACTAAAAAATTTAACCGGCCTTTGCTTTTTATTTTTCCATAGATAACTAGAAATGTAAAATTGTGGAATTTTTTAAGCATTTCGTTGTACATCTTCCGACTACATTATCAGATCTTGATAAAATTTACAAAAGGACCACCTGGAGAGTATATTCTTTCAAAGGAACTAAAAATTATCAAAATCGGTCCACGAAATGTGAAATTATGCGTGAACATCGCTAAATAAATATATAAACATATAAATAAATAAATAAATAAATAAATAAATAAATAAATAAATAAATAAATAAATAAATAAATAAATAAATAAATAAATAAATAAATAAATAAATAAATAAATAAATAAATAAATAAATAAATAAATAAATATACGGGTTGAATTGATAACCTCCTCCTTTTTTTTGAAGTCGGTTAAAAAGAAAGGATATTGCAATTTAAAATTTTAAAACCGAAAAATTTATCATCGAAACCCACTACTACTATAGACCCTTTTTAAACTCCCTCAAACCCTCAAGGGGTGCACCTGAACCTCTTTGGGAATCCCTTGTTTAATGCAAATAAAGTTAAAAAAACAATGAACAATTAAAAACGAAAAATTCATAAACTTTTTCGCGTACCACGTTTTGAGAAACGCTGATTGTAAGTCTAAATTATTAAATTCATGAGAAATGTTTTCCAAAACAATTTCTTGGAAAAATATTTATCTTTATTGAGCTATTGTTTTATATACATACATTTATATAAATTTATTTGTCATCATACTTGAGATATATGAAATGTCTTTGAAGTAGCAACCTGTATTTTTTTTATATCATTAGTTTGTACGTATTACATAATTTGAAAGAAACCAGTTGTCATAGAGAAGTGTTTTTTTAGCGCAACCCACGAAGTGGTAACGTTTATATGCTCGATTTTCCGTCCGTCCGTCCGTCTGTCTTCCACCGCGAGATCTCGGCCCCCTGACCACCTAGAGACCACGAGTTTCGCTAAATGGTAGGTCTGTGGTTCTAGTTAGCCCATTTTATGACCTTCCCCCCCAAATTGTCATGTACCTTGTTTGATTCACGAATCGATTGGCAAGGGTATTTTTTTAGTTGTGTCAAGTGGGTTGCACGGCAACACTCACATGTGGGTTTTGATAAATTTTTTTTCTACATGCGGAGTCTCTTATGTTGTGTTTACACCGAAGAAACAAAACGGCAACATCGTGTTGTTTTTTTTTTACAAAAGTGCAATATACCCCATACATTTTTTAATACGAAGTGTTTTAAAGCACCGTGTTGCTGTTTTGTCATTTTCGGTGTAAACACCGCATTACATTCCATAGCAAATCGTGCATAAAAAATCGCTTAAAAAATACATTTCTCGCATTGTAAAATAAGAGGGATACGTTCCATAATTTTCTAAAAACGCTTTAAACCAATTCAATCAATTAAAATAGGCCGAAAATCGTGAAAAAAAGTTTCAGAAAACAAACGAAAATAAAAATATTTTAAACTTAAAATTAATTTTATTGAAAAGAATGAATCTTTTTTCAGCCACTATCTGAAAATACAACTCGGCACCGTTTGTGAACTGGTGCGAAGTTTTGTAAGATGAAGATTTTAATAATAACAAAAATTTTACATTCAAATTTAAATCCCAGCTTTAATTAGATACCCTACTCGCCGAAACGGGGAATCCTTGAATTTACATGAAAATCGCACCGCTTAACTTCAAATCCGTGTAAAAAGAGACCATACTGTATATTTTACATAGATGTACTATATGTATGTACAATGTACGTACGTTTATTTATTCATATAGTTGTACTTGATTATTCAACAATTCAGATGCTTATTGACTAACTACACTTGAAATGTATACATTGCTTCGAGTTAGTTTAACTAGCGCATTGTACTCTGCGTTACCCGGGGATATAAATTTATTTTGTAATAAACCTATTAAACATTGTTTTCAATCATCGCTAACTATTTACTATAAATACAATATTTTTGACTTCATGAAATTTACACAAATAAATAAATAAATCGTGAAAAACTTTATCCATTATTGAAAACCGGAATAAAATCCATTCAGTAGTTACACTCGACGCTTGAATTAACGGCGGTGTTGGTAATTCAACCTCTTAAATTAACGACGGCAAGAAGGGCCTCCACCACTTAGCCGACCTCAATGTTAATTGGTGACTTTAAATTTCGAACAGAAATATAGCAGTCGGCGGTATTATGGTGGGGATAGGGAAAGGTCGCTAATTCGAGTATTTAGCCCGTCGTTATTTCAAGCGGTCGTTAATTCGGGAGGTGAGTGTATTGAGAAAATTGTAACTGACACACAGACGTGGTGGAGGAATTTGTCTTATACTTTGTAAAAATAATAGTCATAATATTTTGTAAAGCATTGTTTGTTAATATTTGTTTCAGATACACAATTAAATATATTATTCTATTTTCAATATGACGAATCCAAGATAGCAACGAAATTGGTTGCTGGTAAATGAAAACACTGCACTATTTAAAAAAAATATCGATGACGTCATATCTTGAATAAATTATTGGCTGTAGAATCAATGTTTCTTACTTTTTATTCCGCATAGATACAGTCAGTGGCGTCGCTAGGGGGGGGGGGGCGCCCCGGGTGTCACCATTAAAGGGGTGACACCCATCATATATATATATTGTCGGTTACAGTCTCTTGATAAATTTTTATTTTTAAATTGTCATTCACCAATTTTTTTTTCACAAAACTTTCCTTTTTTTTAGTCATTATCTATAACTTACAGACGTGACACCCATTTCATATGCAAAAATATAACTTATTGCCCATTTTTTCGTTTGATTTAACCTTCGAGGGGTGTCACCCATTTCATATGCAAGAAATATAACTTATTGCCCATTTTTTCGTTTGATTTAACCTTCGAGGGGTGTCACCCATTTCATATGCAAAAAATAATCTTATTGCCCTTTTTATCGTTTGCCTTAACGTTCAAGGGGTGACACCATTTCGGGTGACACTCGTCTCATTTTAAAAAATGAAGCCTTTAGACCACATTTTTTGGAATTTTTTAAGCTTTCGTAAAATGTGTAAAAAAAATTTAAACAATTGACTTTTTTTGGTAATTGAAAGTTTAAGGGGATAACCGTCCAATTTATTTAAAAAAAAATTTCTGTCGTTAAAAATTCAGAAGGAGTGACACCCACTTAATGTGCAAAAAATAAATAAAAAATAACTTTTTATGGGGGGGGGGGGTGATACTCTCGATTTCCGCCCCGGGTGTCACACCCACTAGCGACGCCACTGGATACAGTATAACTTCGAACTGTCGACTTAAAATTTTATCCCTGTATTCGTGTCATTAATTGGTGTTTTACACGAAATGAAATGAAATTTAGATATCTTATCTTATCTGGTTTATGAAAATCTAAGATATAACATCAAAAGATTTTAAAAAAAATATTATGTTACAGCATACAAATGTGATTTATATATAAAAACATAGTAGCCATTGAATAAAGAATTCTATAATTTACGGTTTCAATATTTTTATAATTAGATGCACAATGTGTGTATATTAACCCGGGTAACACCGGGTCTAATGCGCTAGTTGTTTATATTTATTTTATTAATACATATTATCATATAATCATAACGAACTAAGAATCACTTGAAATAAGTACTAATTACACTATTCAACAAAAAAATACTTTTGTAATATAACAGAGATCTGAATAGAAAATTTAGGAGGCTTTTGGCATGCCGAAACCGGATTTGTTGCCCAATTGGTTTCATCACGTCAGGGTTTTGAGATATTCTAACCTAAAAGTCCCAAAAATGACTATATTGGCAATGTTAAAGAATTTATTATCAAGTAAGTAATTTTTTTCTAAAGTTTTCGGTCACGGTAACAAATAGTATTATCTTTCCTCTTTAAAATGAGTTTTAACTTTTTACTGTACGATTTTTTTAGCCGAGATGTACTAGTTTGAAGATATGATATTTTTGTTAATAGAGTGTAGTATAGTAGATACAATGAACTTTACTACAATTACTACATACATATATCTTCAAAGTACTATATTTCGGTAAAAAAATCGCATAGTAAAATGTAAAAAAATAATTTTAAAGATAGTACTATTCAAAATCATGAAAGAAAACTTCAGAAAAATATTACCTACTTAGTAATAAATTCCCCAACATTGCCAAAATCGTCATTTTTGGGACTTTTAGGTTCGGATATCTAAAATAACCTGACTTGATGGAATCATTTGAGCAACGAATTCGGTTTCGGCATGACAAATACCTTCTAAATCACCTATTGAAATTTCTGTGATTTTTTTGTTGCATAGTGTTATTAACAAAACCTATAATAAGTTGATGTCGATTTACGATGATGCTCGCTCACGATATATTTTTTTATTTAGACCCGATCACGCACGACGGGTCACGATTAAATATAATTGTTATAAATAAAATTTTGAGATTATGCAAATAAAAGTTTTTTCTGTGCAGTATATAACTCAATCTAAACTGCATTTCTACTGCAAGTAATACCAACTAAAATAAAAAGTTGTCATACATATTTTTCTGTGTATTATGTACATTATATATACATTTATCGGCATGCAATGTTCCAAAAAGGAGGAGGAGAATTTTCGAATTACCCTAATTTGTTAATCAGATCTGTTATGGATATGACTTTAATTTTCAAGTGATTCCAATTATATCAAGCACTATTTGTGTCACGTATGTGAAGGTGCACCTTGGTCTAATAATTAATTTAGCATATGTTAGATAAGTGTCAACGTAGATTTAAATGTAGATATAATAATCTAGTGCAGTGGTTCTTAAACTAGGGTTCGCGGCCCCCCGGAGGCACATGAAATATATTTGACATAAATTAAAATACTTTTACATTTCTATTTACCAGTAGTTATTATAATTAGTATTTAACGACCTTCTTCATTTTTCTGTGAAATGAGGTCCTTGAAAAATATTTGTTCGAAAGGGGGTTCCTAGACCACATAAGTTTAAGAACTGCTAGACTCTAATACGTTCAGGTGAGGGACATCTTTTAAGATACTGATATGTACTGAAATGAAAAATCATGTAAATATATTCTGGAATGACCTAAATCTTTTTTAAAGTTCCGTAGAAAACTAGGAACTCTTATAGTTTCGCTCTGTCCGTCCGTCTGTCTGTCTGTATGTCACAGCCCCTGTCATCTCTCTATTAAGATGAAATTTGGATTGATGTAAATATTCCTTTTAATATGAGTCCTCATAGACCTATAGTCAGTTGTGTTACTGGAATACGTACTTTACTAATTTGACTAAAAAACGAAATTAAAAATTGTTATTTGTTGATGAGAATGCATTTTTGGAGGTAATTTACGTAAGATTTTTTTTCTTATTTTTAATTCAAAACAAGAATATAAATTTATTTTGTGTAATTTGAAGCATCTGTAATAAGTTAAATTCTGCAGTACTATCTTTACCATCGAATTTCTTGTAAATGGTTAATCTTATGGCAAATTAACGAAGTATATTTCTGTGTATTTTGTGACATATAACCTTATAAAAGCGCCACAAATAGGAAAAAATAAATTATAAGTACGACTATACAAACGTTATAAAATAAAGAGTCGTAAAATTTAAAATAATGTAAAGCATTTACATAAGAAAATACATGTTTTTGAACAAAATGATCAATTATCATGAAATCACGCTGTAAGACAGATTAATATCCAGTAATATCAGTAAGCAAATATCAACAAATACATGTATTTATACACAGGTAGAAAGGTTTACTTGAACCAAGTAAACCTTGTTTTGTATATAACGAAAACAATATTTTCTTAAGATAAGCAATAATCTCCTAAACCAACTATAGTGTTCTTGAACGAAGGAATAACGTAGTTAGATTAAGTGTATGTTTCTTATATTAAGAAAATATTGTTTTCGTTATACCTATACAAAACAAGGTTTTCTTGGTCCAATACAGTTTTTTTTCTGTGTAATTCAGTACATTTAGTTTCTTATATTAAAATATACACGATCTTATGGAAAAAATACGGAATAAATCAACTTTTTCAGTTTCAAATATGAATTAATGCTTTTAGGTATATTTAAAAGTAAAAAAATATTATTTATTATTATAATTGTAATAATAATCTTTAAAATGATGTTTATTCCAATAGAATTAATCAATTAAATCGCATTTGCATAGTTTTTAGTTAAAATAGCTTTAAGCAAATCTGTTTATATAAACAAAAAGTTAAAATTTTGAAAAGTTGTTTTTTCGCTTCATCCTAATGGACGTAAGTTTAATTCGTAAATGAGTCCTATTACGAGTACAGCGAGCACTATCTGTGTCATGTATGTGCGCGTTGGTCTAGTAATTCATTTAGCATATGTAAGATAAGCGTCAAAGTAGATTTAAATGTAAAATAGTCTAGTCTAGTACGTTCAGATAAGTGACAATTCCAATAATACTGATATGTGTATTGAATTGAAATGTACAGAACAATTACATTCTGGAATAATTAGATACATCATTTTTAAATACTTTATTACTAAAACTCTCACGGAGAAAAATATAGCATAACAATCACTCAATTTTTATAGAAGTATTACTATTTGACGTAGTAATCTTGAAATTGTCCAAAATATTGTAATTCTTGCTAGACGACGTGTTACTAAAGTTACAATAATATTAATTAGTAATTTTTGCGTGCAGGATCGAATTCTATATTATTGGTATATATCCTATTTATACAATTAATTTTACACAATCGTAGTATTTATTGTATTGTCTTTTAATTGAAATGAAGTAATTTGTATAGCACTTTAATAACAAATAATTCAACTTAAGAATAATTAGTTGAATATATAAATCATGTAAATGATATTTACGAATATACCTAACAAAAATTATAGCGGAGATTGCAGAAATAACTCAATTGACAGTACATCTAGTAAATGATATTTACGATTAAAGAAAAAAATGCGTAATTAAAAAAAAGTCCTGACTAAATCATCAAAGATGGTAGGCCAAAAAATGCGTATTGTAAAAATTACAATGGAGATTGTAGAAGTTACTCAATTGACAGCAGGTACATGTTAAAACTGATAATATTTTTTGATACAAAATTGAAATTTTAAATCGATAACTGTAATTTTTATTAAAAAATCGACTCGATTTTTCTCCATGCATATAAAATGCGCAAAAAAATTAATGAATTTTATTGAAATCAGATGTATTTAAAACATAATTGTTACAAGTATATAATTTTTTAGGGTTCCGTACCTCAAAATGAAAAAATGGAACCTTTATTGTCTGCCTATCCATTAAAATCCTTTTTCATAAAAAAATCAAATCAATTTGACATTAAATTCAAATAGTAAGGTCTACAGCAGTGGTCCTTAACCTTTTTGAAGTTACGGAACACTTTTGATTTAAAAAAAATAAAAACTCTTATCTTATTAAATCATTAAGGTAATTAAACAAACAATAAAAATATGCATGAGCATATTTTTTTATAAAAAAACTGCATTAATAACAAGTTAAATATAAACATAAATTATAAAAGCCTAACCAACATAATTCGTAAAAAAAGTAATTTTAAATCAAAAATGTTATATTTAAGCTTATTGGTTTTTTCAGATTTGAAAAACGTCAGGCCTAATATGTGATAATGCTACCCTCATATCTGCATCAATATTCCTAAGTCTTTCAAGTTTTTTTAGTTTTATGTCTGGTATCATAAAGGGGCTAGCAAAATTTGATAGCTAGCATACATTCTCAATTGAGGTATTAATTTTGTGATAGTATCTATGGAATTTAGAACAGAAATACTTCAACGTATTGTAACACAATTGGCGACGCAGACCGTACAGAATAGTTTTCATAATATCACCACTGTTTTAATAACGCTGGTGTTTACATATAACGCGTGTGCAAAACTTGTCAAAGTCTTCATGAAACTCCAAGAGAACTGTCATATCAGTTTAATACCTCTTTTGAGAGTACTTGCTAGCTAGCAAATTTGCTAGCTCCTTTATGATACAGGACATTAATGTTTGTAAATGTTGAAAAACTTAGTTCACATAAATATGATGTTGAAAACTGTAGCAAAATTGTCTGCTTTTATGGAAAGAATTTGGTATATATTTATTGTTCTGTGAAACAACTGAAATTTTAATTTTGTATTATTATTTTTTATTATTTCGCGGAACACACCTGTAAAAACCACTGGTCTATAGCCTCAAAGTCATGAAAAAAATCATATTTCTAATTACACCTTATTTTCTCAGTAAAATGTATACAGAACAGTATACGGCTAAAACAATCCTTTTCAACCGGATTATACTTTAATCAAATAAAATCATTTTATGTGGTTTTATCTAAAATACATATATACCTAGTTGTTCTGGGTTAAACATTGCGACAAATAATATCATAATGTATCAATTCATTAATTTTATTATTAGTTCCATTTGATAAATACTGGATTATACATATGATTCAATTTTTGAAATTAAATTGTTATTGACTTTAATGTGATTGCATTTTCAGAATGCAACTTGTTGATATAATATTGAAATATTTGAAAATTTCAATGGACCAAATCAATGCTTGTTTCATATATGTATAATAATGTATATGTTATCAAAAACAATATTATCTTAATATGGGAATATAATCTTAATCCAACTATATTATTGTTTCTCTTCAAAGCAATATTGTTGGATGGAAATAATAAATCGTCTGTTTATATTATTTATTCATTTTGAAAAATATATATTCTGTTGCTCTATAGTCTGGGATCCAGGCGGCATATGAGGCAATTGAATGATATCACTCTTTAACTTCTTTTTCTAGCCTATCACTTTTTTCTCTGCAAAAATTTTTGTAATCGCGGATTTCCCTTTCTCGTCGATATTATATTGCCAGAGAGTTGTGACGATTTCTATGCGTCGGATTCGAAAATCGGAAAATATATTTATTCCGTGAAAGTAACTATTGGGTTTTTTTCATTAAACAATCCTGAAAAAATCAGCTGATTATCAATTCATTTTCAGAAGTTATTATTTTGACACGGTTTAAGGGGTTACATACAGTCAGAAGGCCAAAAAAAGGGGTTTTCAAGAATTTATTAAGAGAAGACTTTTATAATTTATTAATGTTAAAATGTGTACACATATTATGGTAACTTTTAATTGTATTTTAACATTTTTTATATGTAAAAATAATAATTTCGAAAGCTGCTACAGCTGTTCTCCAGGAGGTCCTCTCAAAAAAGGCACCTTGCGGTGACCACGATATCTCTGGACTGGATCATTTAAAATAAAAAACCCAAACGGATTTCTTTAAAGTAATGTATAATCTTGTACTTAGTCGAAGGAATAAGCAAAATAAATTTTTTTGACAAAATGGCGGCTTCTCAAAAAAAATATCGATTTTCGACATAAATTTTGACCTTAAATTGTTTATAAAAACAATAATATTTACGGTGAGAAAAAACCTTCGATTAATTACTAAAAAATATTCTTAAGAAACTTGTGTTAAAATTTGAGATTGATCGGTTTAACCGTTTCCGAGGAATAGTGGTCACCGACATTAAAAACACTGAATTGAGAAAAACGCGCATCTATCTGTATGTAACTCCTTAAGGTGGTAGACATCCTAAACTTTCCAAAAATTTTAACAGACAAATTTTTTCTCGCACATTTATCAAATTATCTTACTCCTACAATTTGAAAAAATAGTATATCTGTTGCCGGCAAAGTATGTAATTCAAGCGTTCTATATAATTCTAAGGAATTCTATACAATGCCTAACGATTTCGGACAAAGTATGAAATAATTTTTATTTATTGTTATTTTAAATAAAATTAAATATTATTTTAGCCGAATATTAAGTATATGACTTAAAATCATACAAAAATATTAGATATTATTTAGTCATTTAATAACATATTAGGCCAGTATTAAGTAAGATAAATAATCAGTATTTTAGTAAATTATTACATAAAGTAAGCCAATATCTGTGCTTGAACCAAAATTTTATATTTTATGTTTATATTTCAAGTCTATATACAATACCTAGGAAATGTATATAGTTAAATTCATTTCATACATTGCCTGGTGATTTTAGGCATTCTATAGAATACCTAGGAATTCTATACAATGCTAGATTTCATACATTGCCGGTAACATATCTATAATTTTTCTATACAACACCAAATGCATGCATTTCAGAAAAAATAAAGGAGACATCCGCTATAAAAAAAATGTTCGCAGAGGAACAAAGTTGTAGACTAGGCATAATTAAGCTACACAAGAAGTTATACAGGGATATTATCCAATTGCGTCATATGCCGCCTGGCCCCAAGACTATTAAGTTAAAATAAAGAAAATTGTTTTTCACTCAACCGTAATGTTCATTTTGTATTATTTTTTTAATTACGAATTCTCATTTTGATTAATGTATAAATAATTTTGTTTGCAGTTGCAGCATATTGAATGAATAAGAGAGCTGGGAACGGAAATTGAAATAAAAGGTATGTAAATATAACTATTGAACAATATAACTGATTTATATAAATTTTAATAATTATTTGTTGTGAATAATAAACAATATGTTTCGTTTTATTGACATACATTTAATTAATATTTTATTGTATTTGTTGAACATGAACTCGATTATAAAATCATTGCAATAACAATGCATCTATATTTAGATATTATTTCAGTGGTTATACTTAAGGCCCGGATTAAATGCAAATGCATATGTAACCCTAGACGTTTCGACTAACACTGCGAACATTTTTTGCTCTATTTTTCTAACTAGTTAATGTAACGCGTTGATTTCTCTAGTTTGAGAGGACAATAATTGTGTCACGCGGGTAAGTGCCACTATTTTCGATATACGAAGTTCTTATTAGTCGAATTGACTTACTCCATATGTAATTAAAAAAAAAAAAATAAGTTAAAGTATGGTAAAAAAAAGAATATATATTTTTTTGTTATTTTTTGTTACTTCTACAAAAGTTTTTTTAAAACCGTTCATTAGAATCTCAGTAAAAGTAGAACAAGATTTTTGTAACATTTAATAAAAAAATAAATAAATACAAAAACTGTATTTTTCATTTATATTCTTCTAAAATAGGTAATACAGTTACAAAAAATACAAAAACGAATCAAATATAATAATTACATGTATACTTAATGCATTAATTATATTAGTGCATCTGTATGTCTGTTTGTTACCTTTTCACGGCTAAACCGCTGAGCCGATCTTGATGAAATTTGGTGGGGAGGTAGTTTGCATTTTGAAGGATATAAGCTACTTTGTATCCCGAAAATTTATTAGATAAAAAAATGGGTGTATGACATGAGGGTCAGTCCGCGGTGACGGATGTAACATTTCAACTCGGATTGGAGTTCATAATTTCTAAATAATACTAGTTAATAACATGGTTTTACCATTTTTCTGTAGATCTTAATGTAATACATGTATATTGAAAGAATAAAAGGTCTACGGTTATTTTACAAAAAAAATGTCAGCGTTCAAAGTCCTGTAATGGATGTGACGTCAACTACATATTGCAAGTCTTGCAACCTCTATTCAAAATCTCAAAATATTAGCGAAAATATTGAAGTTACTTTATAATAATCATACTTTAATATGTTACGAATAAATTATTTTTTAGTAACATAAGAGCATCAGGT
Organism: Sialis lutaria; assembly: GCA_949319165.1. Lineage (NCBI taxonomy): Eukaryota > Metazoa > Arthropoda > Insecta > Megaloptera > Sialidae > Sialis > Sialis lutaria. The sequence goes on along the minus strand of OX439245.1, from coordinate 6,834,769 downwards.
AAATACGTAATCTATTTAACTGGTTATTACTCAACAAACGTTGTGACGGGTGTGACAGAAAATTCTGACGGGTGTGACAAGTTGAATAAAATGATACAAAAAGAGTACTGTTTGTATGTTTAATTGCTTATTGATATTATTAACTAATACCTACTTATAATAATTATTTATCAAATATTAATGCGGTCACCCTTACTAATTATTGTTAGTGAAGGTAATTTTTTTTAATTTGATCAAATGTCACGTTTGATATGAAATTGTCAAAGACTTTTAATAGTTTGCCACGATCGTCACTTATTCTTAAGTACTGTAAGTTATTGTGATTTTACCTTATTTGTTTTCTTTTTTGAAATATTTTGGAAATATTTTGAAATATTTTGAAAATTAACCAAAATTTTTCAAATTTTCTTTTGGTTTATGAAAATTGATGTTAAATAGTTTGTTAATTTTATATTTTAGTATTCATTTTCGTAAAATATTTTTTTAACTATCTGGTATCGATTACCGCGGACTGACCCATGTGTACGCGCGATAAGTTATACTTTTTTGGTGTAGACATCTAGTGTGCAAATGTGAAACTAAAAATCTGTTTTATCGACTATCATAACAGAAATCTGTATTACCACGCGAAAGTTGGTACCAGCTAGTTATAATATATGTATGTATAATATACATATCTATAAGGTATTGGTACTTGTCTTAGATCATGTCCCTCGTGTTGCTCTTGTTTAATTAAATCTAATAAATCAGAAATATTTGTTGATATTTGATAACTGTCATTACGGAATCATAATCTATAGACACTTAACTGTAAAACAGCTTAATTTAATAACAATCGACCAATGAGTGTCAAAATGATGGACATTTAAACTAATTATTAGTGTAATTTATTTTTTAATTATAAATATATCGTAGTATCTGCTTTACATTGTTTACAATTTTACGATTATTTATTTAATAACTTTTATGCCATAGTACTTATAATTTTATAAACATTAGCAAGGGTGCATCACTGGATGTCCAGTTCTGTTAAAAGACTATTATTTAAAAAATAAGTTACATATATTTGCGGATTTTGGTTTTATTAGTAACATATGTAGGTTCATGAGAATAACAATTAAGAAACCAACCAATCCAAAAAAACAACATGCTTTGCACTTAACGCGTTCAAGACAGGTGCCAGTACCTTTTATAGAAAATGTTATACATATTTTTCGTTGTTTTACTACATATTATAGCGCTTCTTGTAACATGTTTAGTTTAAAATATTTTTTGAAACAAAAAACACAGCTTTTATCTTTTGTATTGATCAAAGAATTCGGAAATGAAATATATTTAACCTGAAATGAAGTAAATAATTCTTTATGTTTATACTAATTCTTTTTTTATGCAAGTATTGTAAATATTTATTTAATTTAAAATACATACTATATGTTGAATATACACTAATATACAGTGAAGTAAAACAAATTAATGTAAACAAAAACATTTCAATTTCGTTCCGTCATTTGTATTTTTTCGCTTTGTTAAACAAAAAGTTTAATTGAGTTAATTGTTAAGTAAATACAATTATAGTGAAAGTCCAAATATTGTAACTAAATAAAAACCAAATGAAATTCGTATACATATATGAATGTTTCGATTTACACAATTACAAAAATTGAATTGACTTTATTAACTTTATTATAACGTTCAAAATTTAATAACCAATAATGACTTAAACTAAATATAATATAACATTAACCACAAGAAAACATTTATTTGATACGTGTTTCGACTTCACAAGAAACCCTCATCAGGAGCCTAACAGTTCCAAACTGTGGCATTGTTTTCTTGTGGTTAAGATGTATATTTTTAGTCTAACCATTAGCTGCCACTGTGGGGTATCAAGTGCCTCACATTTTTTCAACAAAGTAAGCTGTTTAAATTTTTTAAATATATTAAATATTATATATTCTTTTAAATAACTGATTGGAGTGCATTCTGTATCGTTCGAAGATGTTAAGGAAATTTTATTGAATTAAAATACTCAATAGCTTACGAGTAGTTAGCATAGAAAATTTTCTGTTAAAATGTATGAAAATAGTTAAATAGTCGAATACATAAACTAAATGAACTTATTTTTATAAATTGAAGGGGGGGGGGGTAAAATTATTTCCCTCCCTCCCCAGTTAAATCAACAGGAGAAACGTTTTTATGTATCCACCCGATACATTTGGCATAGAAAATCGATCGATGTGAAAATTAGTCTGCAATGTTTCACACCAATACGGATTTCATTATCCTTTTTATAGAAGGATAACGTATAAAATCAGGTACCATAGGTTTTTCATTTTATTTAGCTGTACATGAAAATTTAATCTACGTTATTAACTCGCTTTCGACAAAATGCAGATTTTTTCAAAACCTTTTTCAGCGAAAAATAAATAAATAAAAATTTCTACTAATTAATCAGCTGAAAGCAAAAAAAAAACTAGTTCCTCTTTACTTTTTTATACATACATGAAATGTAATGTATAAATAAAGTATTGTGATCACGAAAAAATGCAAACTCAACATTTTAACGGAATTACACGTTTTGAGGGTCCCTGAATCATATACCACCATTAACTCAATGACGTCTGTGAACGCTCTACAATCAAAATTGTAAGACTTACGAATATGGAATTTTAAGCTTAAGGTTCTTGTATACTCTAGATGTGCACCTCCTATTTTTGAAAACCATCACTAAACCGGAAACGGATGTTTACTCGTGTCAATTTTTGAACTTTTCGAATTATTTTTGAAACGGTGCGCAGTAGAAAAAAATATTTTAGATTAAAGTTGTAGAAGGTACTTTTATCTATAATTTATGTTCTATTCATTTCCCAAATTTGTTTTAGGAAATAATCGATTTTCTAAAAAATTTAAATTTTTCGATTTATTTTTTAAACGGTAGGTATTAGAAAAGAATGTTTGATGTACAAGTTGTAGAGAATATTATTTTCTATAATTTATGTTATATTCTTTTTTTTGCATCTTATGAATTAACCAAAAAAAAGAATAATTTTAGTTTTGTTAAAAATGATTTGAATAATACAAAAAATCTAGTTATCTATGAAAATTTTGGAATTTATTTTTAGAACTATCAGAATTGAAATCTAGGAAAATAAATACATGTTAATACAATTATTACTAATCTAAATTGATTTCGTTTAATATTTAATGTCAATATTAAATAGAATGTATCAATTTCATTAACTGAAAACCATTTTGTAAGTAACAAATTTTTAAATCAAATATTAAATTATAAAAGTAATCACATATTAATACTTCGGTGTCATGATTTATAAAAAAGTCTCGTGCCGACCAAGGCAGTTTATTTTGTTATAAAGTATATGTGTTTTTTTATTATTATTTGGATCATGCCAACGGAATAATTATTTAATTATTTAAGTGCCCCACAGAAAGGCAAATAAAGAAAACAAAAGGAAAAAACAACAGAACAAATTTAAAAACTCGGTTAGAAGATGAACGCAGTGTAAATATTGCTACGAACGCAGATCTGTTCGAAAACAAAAGAAAACAACTTATATTTAAAGAGTAAAGTTCCAACTTTTATGTAATCTAATCTTACTATGTTATATGCTGTTATGTAATTAAATACTTTTCCTAATGTATCTCTGTGTATTTTCACATATCCTTCCTAATTACATTTACACATATACATACTTACTTATTTCTATTTTGAAAACCCGAAGAAAAAAAAACGTCTACAGTTTCTTTATACAAAAATTGTATATAAGTATATGGTTTTGGATACATTGTTTAAGAAGGTTAACACTATAGGGTGCGGGGCTGGGGAACGGTGTGGGTATTGAAGGGTTATCAGAAGTGAGTTTATAACTGAATTTTAAACTTGAGTTGAGTGGGGGTGTTATTGTTTAGCCGCCATCTTGAAAATCGTAGCCTACCCGAAATTCACAGTTACCATTTTATTTACGCCAGATTGTACTATACTCAGAGCTAAGGATACTGCGGGAGATGATTCCTGCTGAATTATGTTGTAGTATATTGGAACTTTATCGTATATAAATTACAACCCCAACAAATATTTTTTTCCTGGAAAATTTACAGATCTAAAGTTGAGTAAAATTTTATCAGTTTACGGGGTCTAAGGGGCACTCTAAATACTTAATGCCAGGATCTAATGACTCATCTCATTAGTTTAGCCCTTGTGAAATACAATCATGTAAAGCGGACTTAAAATGGTCGTATAAGCGTCACTCACAACGGGCAAACGTCTCCGATCGTAAAAATTTTGCTGAATATATTTACCTGTTGATTGCCTACATCACATATGAAAATTAAACAAAATCTGAGAGGTCACTGTATACCTCATTGGTGGATCTTTATTGGAATGGCCCTAAAAAATTATTTAGGGCCTAACGTAAAGTTTGAAAATATAAATTTTGACCTAATAATCGAAACAAATCAAATGCAAAAGGTTTCATCAAAATCGGTTCATAGAGGCCCGATTTAGTGGAAATATCTAATTGCAGTGGACTATTAGAGTGCATGTTAATTTGTTTATTTAATATCTCTAATCTAAATTATTTTCCTAATGAACTTGAAATTTTGCAAGTACAGTAGAAACCGGTTATAACGACAATGGTTAATACGACGTATCCGTTTTAACGACTCAAAATAAAAGTCCAACTGAATCCCATATAATTGCAATTTTACCGGTTATTACGACTATCTGCTTTTTACGACCAATATAAACAGTCCCATCGATGTCGGTGTGACCGGTTTCTACTGTATTTAAAAATATATATAAATGTCTGGTTATTTTCAAGGTTTCATCGAAATCTCTCTGTTATTTTTCTATTGTGTCAACCGCCTTAATATTTCTATTTATAGCAACAAAAATTTCTTGAATTCAAATACTGTTATTTTATAATTAATTTCTCTAAAACATGGCACTTGCGAGTAGTACTAGGTACGTATATACTCGTGCATTGGCGCCGACTGTTTATTTTACCCATATTTTCATAATTAATTTTGAATCCCGGGTGATAACGTAAGGGTAGTGGCGTCGCTTTTTTAAGGGTGACTCCCGTCACATATGTTAAAAAAGAAAGCATATTTACCCCCTTTTTTGATTATTTTGAGCATCCAGAAAATTAAATGTGTATAGAAATCGAGCCAATTTTTTTTGTCATTGAAAATTTGTTAAAAAAAATATATTTTTTCTGTCGTTAAAAATTTACAGAGAGTGACACTCACCTGATGTGAAAAAAATAAAATCTGATTTTTTGGGACGGAGGTAATACCGTTGCATGGCGGGACCGAAATATTTTTATTTAATTTTGTTTAAATTTTATTTTTAACTACATTTACATAATACTAACTATAAAACAAATATAGAAAGGAAAATTTACATAAAGATAACCTTTAAATATACAGTAGAAACCCATGATACAATTAATACAGATATGGCATTGCGCATATCACCTAACTTCACTCTGTTCGCTGTGACGTCACAGGTGACCTGCCCAAATGAATATTATAGTAGTTCATGAAAGTAGTCAATTATTTAATTAATAATTCACAATAATTATAAACGTCAGTTTGACATTTAATGTATATATACGGTGAAACTTGGTTATGTGGGACTTGGATAAGTGGGAAACTTTTATAACTAGAACTCATACTGAAGTCCCGTCACATCTGGAAATATATCTGAGTAAATAGATACATTTCCACATATAGAAGATCAAAAATGAAATAAAGTCTAGGTATTTCCTTATTTTCAGTTGATGGAGAATGTATTTAAATATATTTTAAGGTATTCAATAATGAAATGCAAAATTATATCAGTTATCAGTAAAACAAATACTTATTTATAAAAGGATTAATTATATAAATAATTTAATTTAGATATAAAAAACGCTGTGTTATGTATCCATATAAACGTATCATGCATATAAACACATATAAACAAAGTGAATCACGTGTGACGTCATGCGCAGTAAAGTGAAAAAATGAAACTCGGGAAAGCCATATCTTTAATAATTGTATCATGGTAGAAACCGGTTATAACTATATCGGTTAATACGACGTACCGGTTTTAACTACTCAAAATAATAGTCCAACTGAATCCCATATAATTACATTTTTAACGGTTATTATGACTATCCGCTTTTTATGACCAATATGACCGGTCCCTTCGATGTCGTTATAACCGGTTTCTACTGTATATGTATTTTTGTACAACTGAAAAAGAAAAAGGCATAGATTTACATAAGAGCACGAAACGCCGTTAAACGAATAGCCGTTATTATGAGGTGCAATGGAAGTGGTCGCAAAATTTTGGATAGCAGAAATGTACACATAAAAAATTTAGACCAATATTTCCCTCCGAATTTTCATTTCGCCCTACCCCAGAAGTTCAACCGTGTACAACAAAGTGTTCAAAAATACAATGCCATGAACAGCTGTTTCAATTTAAATGTATTTGTTACTGTAGGTTTTGTTTAGTTTAATAGAAAATATAAAGTGCAGATTCACACAGGGGCATCTAGAGGGGAGATCACCCCCCGGAGTCGACGCCTATGTACTTTCGTATGTACGGTATCTTGCATCAAACTTTATTTGTTATTTTAGAAATGGCAGTGGGATCGGGATGATATCTAGATTATAGGGTCGGTTTATATTTCCTAAATGAAATTTTCTATAACAAAAGAAGTTGAAAGTTTTGATTTTTGTTTTATGCTTCTGAAACACACATTTTCCGTTTTAACTTTATCTATCATGCCATTCCTTTGGGAAATAAAATAAAAAACTTGTTAACAAAGGAAAAAGTTTAAAAAATAAGTTTTACACGATAAAAAATTATATAGATATATTGTCTCTTGATTATTTGGTTATTTTTGTGATAGATTATCGATTTTTAGTCAGTTGTTATTCTTACTACAAATCCATTATTTTGGCATGTAAAATATATTTGAATTAAATAGATTCTTGCTCATTTAGGGTGTGTCAAAATTTTGTTTACCTTCATTCAATTTTAAGAGATACCGCAAGAGGAAGAGTCTCATTTCTCATTTAAATAATACGGGAAAATGATTATTTAATACTAAAATTGATATTACTGATTCATGATTATTGATGAAAAATTTTTAAAAGCGTCATTTTGTAGAGAATAAATTTCTCTAGAAAAAAAATTCACCGTATCAAATGTTACAGGCATTCAAAGTGATTTATTTGTTTAATTGTACGTCTAAAAGGCTCCCACGGCTAAACTATTGTTTCTATAAAAAAATTTTTATTGTAATTTTGTAGGAAATTTAATTCTCTATGAAAATAGTTCAGATAGCTATAGGTGTAAATACAATGAGTTAAAACTTATAAGCGTTTTAAATATTTATTTTTTTAACAAATCAACATTTTAACGTCAATTTTCTGTAAATATTAATTAAATAGTAATTTATTACCCTATTACTGGCTGTTGAAAAAAGAATAATTTTATTCTCTACACAAAAAATTTCATCAGTTACCATGAATCAGTAACACCAACTTAAGTACTAAATAATAATTTTACCATTTTAGGGACATCATTTTGTAGAAGATAAAATTCTCTACAATGTCATATCTCTTTATTCAACGTATCAAAAGTTACAGGAATTCAAATTGTACGTCTTAAAGGCTCTCACGCTGCACTATTGTTTCTATTAAAATAAGTTAAATGATAATTTTGTAGGAAATTTAATTCTCTATAAAAAGAGTCCAGAGAGCTATAAGTGTAAATGCAATGAGTTAAAACTTACAAGTGATTTAAATATTTATTTTTTAACAAAAAAAAAACATTTTAACGTCAATTTTCTATAAATATCAATTAAATAGCAATATATTACGCTACTACTGGGGTTGGAAAAGAAGTAATTTTATTCTCTACAAAATAACGTCCTTAAAAATTTTCATCAGTTATCATGAATCAGTAATACCAACATAAGTACTACAGAATAATTTTACTATGCTATTTAAATGGGAAACACGATCCCCCCTCTTGCGGCACCACTTAAAATTGAACTACAGGGTAATCCTTGTGGAGACATTTATTTTGGGTCATAAACTACCTTATTTCGTAACGAGAGCGAGGAAAAAATATCGATTTTTTTTGACACACCCTTATGTAGAATATACATATGTATACAGGGTGTTCGCAGGAACCGAGTGATCATTGCTAACTTTGTTATTATTGGAGCTAGAAGATCGGTTAAATGGACAAAGTATCAGTATTTCTTTCGGGATTAATAATGCCGGTGTCAAAAAAACAATTGAATGTCAAATATCAAAGATATATTGAAATATAACATTTTTTTAAATGGCACACCCTGTATATTATTATTGAATTTTGTAGCTGAGGATGTTCTCTTTATAAAAGTGTAATACATGTATGATGGTAAAATTGATAGAAAACAAGTTATAACAAGTATAAAATTAATAGAAAATATCGAAAAATAGTGTGCTATAAAGATTTAATAAAATACAAACAAATGATAAAAAAATTTAAAACAATAATTTCAGATATCTGTGCCTTATTTCGCAGATTTTTAACATTTTTGAGCATTATTCATAAAAAAATATAATTAATTATAATAAATAATTTTTTTCGTTATCAGTTAAAATCAAAAACATTTAAAATTTGCAAACAAATGACATAAAAACCTTAAACTATTAACTATTGTTTTAAATGTTTTAATCATTTGTTCTCAATTTATTAAAACTTCATAGCACACTGATTTTCGATATTTTCTATTAATTTTATACTTGTTATAACATGTTTTCTATATCAATTTTACCATCATACATGTATTACACTTTTATAAAGAGAACATCCTTAGCTACAAAATTCAATAATAATATACAGGGTATTCCATTTAAAAAAATGTTATATTTCAATATATTTCTCAAGTTTGACATTCAATTGTTTTTTTGACACCGCCATTATTAATCCCGGAAAAAATACTGATACTTTGTCCATTTAACCGATCTTCTAGCTCCAATAATAACAAAGTTAGCAATGATCACTCGGTTCCGCGAACACCCTGTATACAAAATTTATCAAGTTTTAATCATAAGAAGTATTAATGATGTTGATGAGATGAATTTAATAAGAAGTATTACATTCGTTCAAAAGCTTCAAAAATAAATTTTAATTGGCGTATAATTATTGAATAATAGTTACCATGTTGAGTAATCTCTTTTAATAATTATCCTTTGAGATATGTTGTATATATGTATATGTTTATTTATTTATGTAATATATGAATAATGGAGAGTTCCATTGACAAAAATAGAATATTATTACATTATGTAATATTGAATCTATTCTACGCAAAAGGGTGGAAATTTGTATAAATAAGTTATATTTTCACAGTATATATATAATTATCATCGATGAGAAATAAAGGAGATTAGTTTAAATCTGTAAATTATAAATAGGTAATTGCTAATTACTGAATTATGGCAATAAATAATTATATTACTAGAGATGTATGCTTGTATAAACAATTATTTTATAACGCACATTTTAATCGATTTTATGGTAATTGAAAAAGGTGAAGTTAGTTTTGCATAAATTAATATTTAAATGGAAACGTTATTTTCTTTTGTTACGTTGTGAACAGGCAGTTTCACACTGAAAAAACATGTACTGTCAATATTTATCGTTTTTCGTAGAATATTTTTAAAACACGCTTATAATTATCAAATACTTACGCTTGTTTCTTTGTTCAAATATTTTTTTTTCTTGTTCCACCGCAATCGTTAAATATGTAGATAAGTATGTACATTGTACATAAAATAATAAATTTTTTGTAGGAAATATTGCATGAGTTTTGTAATTAAGATTTATCTATAAATCTACATATTTAATATCTTGTTTACATATTACGCAGAAAAAGTTGTGTCATCATCATAAAAAAAACAGGACATGTAAAATCAATATATGTGAAGAAATGTCATTCACATCGAATACGGATTTATAAAATCTTATTTTTTTATTTATTATTTTGAATATGCAGTAGTCACGGCCATGTATATTTTCGTGCTACTGTATTCTATATATTTATTTATTATGATTTAAATAAAATAAATGCATTGATAAATCAATGCTGGGTTTTATTTATTTAAATGCCCTCTAGGAAAAATCAATGCAATCCTCAGTGGCTACTACTCGTACTGAACTGTACCTACCTACTTGTTGAATGCGAATAAAACCAGAGAAAGGTCTATTCTATTTCTATTCCCCAAACAGATGAATTCTTAAAATATCACCGACACGACGCGGACGTTGACTTTATATTGCAGTAAACTTGTTTAATGCAATTGTCCATAATAGAGGAATGACAAGACCATTTATTAAAAGCATATGTTGTAGAATAGAGAATGGAACAAAGAGAACCCCATCTACAAAATATCCAGATATAACGTTTCGATAATGGAGAACAAAAAACATATTACTGAAAATGACTTGACCAAATCAATTTACACATTGTGCGAATGGGAGAGGAAAAATAAAGAAAACATCTGTTGATGACTTTTCTTTTTGGTACGCCCACTAATTCCGTCGAATGAATCGATTTCGACAGAGACGTGTATTTTTTGTTTGTTTTTTTTTATAAAAAAATGAATGGTTATTATTGATAATGTCCATGTACAGCATTTTCTCTGTAATTATAATTCAGAGTGGAAATACAAAGCAACATGTAATTATTTATTTTTGTATAAGAAGGTTGAAATGTCACAAGTTCAGATGTTATATATTATACGTCGGATGAAGAAACCATTGATAATTTATAACTGTTGAACAAGATAATTTGGGTAAGTGCAAATAACATATGTGCAAATAGAAAAGATGTGCATGTGCGTACATTGTTGTACACATATTTGTAGCAACAAATAAAGAAAGAAAAGCGATGTTTTGCATGTGTGAGTGCAAAGATTTGAATTTGTGCATTGAGATAGCAAAGTGAGTGCAGATGTACCGGATTATATTGATGACTCACCATTACGTTTTGAGTTGAGGTGACCGTAGAGGCGACTCAAATCGATCGCCATTATGGCGTGTGGAAATGCAGCACATAATGTGCCGACGAGAACGGCGAGGACGAGAAAGTGTGGTGTCGCGAACAGCATGGTGGAATGTGACGAATGGTGTTGTTGGAGTATTCTGGCTTCTGATTGTTGTTCTACTCGTTCATCAAACACAACTCTCCTGAGCAGCGACTATATGAATGTGATGTTGTCGTTTAGGCACTGTGCGCCCCACTTGCTAGAGCCGTTTGTGCCGACACTAGTACCTGTCCTACACCCCCATAAGCTCGCGCACACCCACACCCACACGCGCGCACACACCGCACACGGTTTGGTCGAATGTCGACATGAGCGCAATGGGCATGCGTGACCTTTTGCACAACAGGTTATGAGCAGTACGTCGCGCCGCACCGCGGCCGTTGCGTCCAGCTACTAACGCCCGATTTGTTGTCCAAGGGTGCCAACTGTTACCTGCTCTTATAGCTCTTCAATTTTAAAAGGTATGCGTTTATACGCTATCACTTTATTATTATTACGTTCGTTTAAAATTCAATCTAGGCAGAATTCCTTCTCTCCTTACTATAGGTAGGTATACGAGGCATTTATTTCCAATGTTAATTACTATTTGTATTTCAACGGTTTAAAAGAACTGTTCAAGTATCCCTGGGATGACCAAGACGTGCATTAACGAGAAACTCAAAACTATCATACTTACTGTAAAATATATCATACGTCGCAGTGGTACATTTCATTAAAATATGTACGATTCGTGAAAAATTTATGATATTGATTTCCAATATATAGTATCACGTTACACTTCCCCGTTTCCATTATGAAATTACTAACGAAAAGTTTTTCTACAGTATGCATTACGATATCTACAGCCATAAAAAATAAATCTTTTTTTTATTGATTTATTTTCATGGAAGTAGTATATAAATAAATACTAATCAAAAAAATTGAACGGACTTTTTTTCTACAAAATAAAGGCTAAATTCAAATCGTTAAAAAATTAACAGAATGATCAATGATTCAAATAACATTATGAAGATTGCAATTTCTGAACCTTCTAATCAACCAATCAATCAATCAAGTTTCATTAATACTGGGTTGGTTGCATGATTGGTCTGATTAGAGGACGGTCCCATTTAAAAATTATAAAAAGTGTGTAAAGGAGAGGGTTGACATTCAAAAATAGTTTTTTTTCAAGATATCTAAAGAATGACACGCCACGTGAATATTTTATAGAATCTTTAGTTCACCATAACTTTTGTAGTAAAATATTCCCTTATTGAAATGAAAACCGAAATTCGGTTTTAGTTTTGGTTCAATAATCTGTTTCAGTTAGTCACTACCAATAATTGTACTTAATATATGTATTAAGTCCGGTTATTTAGAAGTAGGTACATATTTGTTGGACGAACTCTCAAAGTTCGTTAACCACAAAATATTTTCGTGGAACCCGAATTATCGTAACAATATTTTCAAAATTGAGTTTTTTTTCACAAACTTGATGTTTGCATGCTTATTCTTAGATTGTAGTAAATTTTTTAAAACACTTATTGCTGAAGACATCAAGAACTCTAGTGTCCAGTATTATAAAGGGGTTAGCAATCACTCTAAAATGAGGTATTAATTTTGTGATAGTATCTATAGATTTGCTATGGAATTTAGAGCAGTGATACTTCAACGTACATTAACCATAGACTTATAGAATGGACTGAGCAATAGCCTTACAAAAGTGACTACTCTCTTTAAAGAGACAAAGCGATAAAATAGCCGATATCTGTCTTTTTTATGTAGGTCTGTAATGACTGCAAACTTGTGACGAGACCAATTAGAATTCTAGAACGAGACAGGTATTGGCTACTTTATCGCTTTGTCTCTTCGCCAGTATTTACTACACAGTTGGATAGGGAATGCTCAGTAAATTCTATAGGTCTATGATTGTAACACAGTTGGCAACTCTGACCGTACAAAATAATTTTCATAATATCACCACTTTGGTATTTATGTACATACTACGCGTACGTGAAGCTTGTCAAAGTCTTCATGAAACTCTAAGAGAACTCTCATATAAGTTTGAAACCTCATTTGAGAGTGCTTGCTAGCTAGCTTTACTAACTATTTTATGATACCGGATTTCTATCGTAACCGCTTTTTGTCGCTTACGATAATTCGGCAGTTGAAAAATTTTCATAATTCAATTTTAATCGTCGATTAATTAAAAAAAAAACATTTTTTTCTTGTCGAAAATTAGAAAAAAAATTACAAATATAAATATATGGTTGTAGAAATATTTATTTGTGATTTGTGTAACATATTTGCGTTCTCTGAAATTCTTAGGTATTCATTTTTGTACCGTTCTATCACTTCTCTGTAAAAAAAATGTTTTTCAACAGAAATTCCCTTTGGCAGACGCTAATATCTTTTTTTGTATGAAAAAACCACCATATTTTACAATATATTTCCCTTTAAACTTGAATAAATTTGGAAAAAAAAATCAAGATCTATTTTTAAACTGACATTCCAAGCTGTAAAATGCATCTAAGCAAACCATTCTACTATTTTTTTTCTATCGAATAAATTTGACAAAGTTTTAAATAAGTACATACCCTTTTTTCGATTTTGATTCATTACTATATCCAGCTTAAAAACATTTAAAAAAAGTAGAGACTACAAGTTTTAAAATGGTTTTTGAATTATCATTATTAACGAAGAAGTGATATTTGGAAGTATTTCAATTTTGTATAGATAAAAATCTGTTTAAATTTTTGACCCAGTGTATTAGCTGCTTGCTACTTCTGCTATATTTGCATCATAAGTAGAAATCTTAATTTTATATTTTTTATTGATTTTTTTGGCTTATAAATAAAATATGTCACATAGCTCTATTGATGTAAGTATTTGTTATTCTTATTTAAATAAAAAGTAAAGTAGGTTCAGATAGAGATTGAGAAGATGGATTTTATACATTTCTTTAGATTCCCTTATTTTAAAGTATTTGTAAGAACGAGTCATGTATAAATCGTGTAATTTATTACTCTGATTTATTCAAAATAAATAAGGATTTGTCTTTTAACGTGTTATTTACTTTATAGCATTTTTATCCCAGTTTTGTATTCATATATGTTGTATATATACAGGGTGGACAAGTTTGGAATACATATAATTTAGGAGCTGATTCATTGGCTCATTGTGAGTAAAAAAATCTACGGGAAACAGGAGTCTGTCTTCAACACTCTCTGAGCTACAGGATGTTTAAAAAAGGTCTTTCAGGGTAGCACTTAAAACAAATATTATCCGTAACTTCAAAAAGTAACGTAACTAGTAGAGCAACCAAAAAGAGTTTCATAGGTAACACTGGTCAACAACAAAAAATTTCTATATATCTGAATAGGTGATTTAGAAGATATTTGTAATACCAAAACCGAATTCGTTACCCAAATGGTTTCGTCACGTCAGGTTTGTGAGATATCCGAACCTAAATGTCCTAAAAATGACGATTTTGGCAATGTTGGGGAATTTATTACTAAGTAGGTAATTTTCTTATGGAGTTTTCTTTCGTGATTACAGATAGTACTATCTTTTCTCTTTAAAATGATTTTTTACATTTCACTATGCGATTTTTCACCGAAATACACAACATTGAAGATATGTGTAGTAAAGTTTATGGTGTCTACTATACTACACTCTATTAAATTAATAAAAAAACCATATCTTCGAACTAGTACATCTCGGCTAAAAAAATCGAACAGTAAAAAGTTAAAACTCAATTAAAAGAGGAAAGATAATACTATTTGTTACCGTGACCGAAAAATTTAGAATAAAATTACCTACATGGTAATACATTCATAAACATTGCAAATATAGTTATTTTTAGGACTTTTAGGTTAGAATATCTTAAAACCCAGACGTGATGACACTAATTGAGCAACGAATTCGGTTTTGGCATGACAAAAGCCTCTTAGATTATAAAAGTAATTTTTTGTTGACCAGTGATAATTAGATAACATGTTTTTATTGCTAGCCGTGTTTCCAGTTCAGAATTATTGCTCATAAAAGTCATTTTTTTATGAAAATGATATTTTTCTCCAAAAGTACCTATAATATGTGGTATCTTTTTATCATTATTTTGGAGCGTCATAATGTTTCCTACAAATTCATGATACAAAGTTTAGATGTGTGTCTTTTCAGTAATGAATTTATCTAAATTAATTCCCAAAGCGATTTTTACTACATGTCCTATTAAATGAAACAATCATACATTTTTAATAATTTTTAAATTATGTAAATAACTACATAATAAATAACTTAACAATGAAATTAAGACCCCCTCTTCTCGTACAATTTTTTAGTCACAATGTGTCAAGGAATCAGCTCCTAAAATATCTGTATCCCAAACTGGCCCACTCTGTATATATCGATAGAAAATAATATATGTATGTTGTATATCATTTGTAATGTTATACATAATAATTTATATAATGAGAAAGTATATACATGTACAATGTACAAATTATATATGTATATAAGCCGAAATGATATCATTTTTTAATACATCAAAGAAAGCAAATTTTCATGAAAATAATGAAATCATTTTTAAATTAGTACATTAGAACTTTATTTTTAAATTGCATTCGCAAGTGACACAAATTATTTTTTAATTTTCGTTCAGTATTTTTTAAGTACCTACCTACTTACCTAAAATTTACGTTTTATTTTTGTTTCCTCGCAATATCGAAGATACGAGAAGCTTTGTGATCGTTTTAAAACGAGAAAAAAATTTGTTCTCCGATTTTAAAATTTTTACCGGATCTATCCGTTGTAGGTCAAAACAAACACTTTTTGTTCCGTCAGGGCCGCCGAGAGCCAAAATCGGGCCCCGATGCAACATGCCAAAAAAAATTTTGGACCCCCCCCCCCATAGTCTTTTTCTTTTTACTCACCCCATCAAGTGGGGTGTCAAATAGGTTTCCTAAAATGCAATAAAAAATTTTTAGACATTTTTGATTTTAACCCTTCAATCACAACAAGAAATATAATTCAGAAAATCAAATTTGTAAAAAAAATAAAATATTATTTAGGTAGATACTAAATTGAATGGATGAAACGTATTTTTGACATTGAGCATTAATAATAAAATTTAAATTCTACACTTGCCACAATAAAAACAAACCCCTTTTGTAAAATAACGTAAATATCATATGATTTGGTTAGTTAGTTAATTAGTTCCTGAATTTTAATCTATCATATAAAATAAATTAGATTTTCTTAGGGGAGGCCTTTCGCTTTTTTTTCTCTATGATGGATTACCTAATATTTTTCCAGAAGTATTTCATTAAAATAACTTAAACTTCTTTTATTCAAAATTTACTTAAATTTAAATCATTTAGGTAAATTTTTTTACCAAAATGCAAAGGGCCGGGTCCCTGGAGCTCTAATGTTTAATCTTTCTTCATACAGTTTGTTCTTCTATATTTATATTTAATTTCTTTGGTTTAAATAAAATTTTCAGAGGATAGTCTATATCTTCTGCTTCTTTTGTGAAAATTAAATTATTCTCTAACAAGGGGCCTGTTATGTAAAATTTATATCAACCTTTAATTATGATGAAGCTATAATAGCTGTCATCAACAGAACTATTTTTAAATTTCATCATTCAAATAATTTTCAATATTATTATTTACATTTTTTTTAAGAATAGATTCAGCCCGGGCCCCTTTGGGTCCCGGGCCCCGATGATTTGCATCGCCTGCATCGCCCTCTTGTCGGCCCTGTGTTCCGTGTCTGTCTGTCTGTGTGTGTGTCTGACTGTCCCCCAATCCTTGTCACACGCATACCTCATGAACCACTGAACTGATATTAATGAAACTTGGTTGGTTGGTTGGGTCTGGTTTGAGGACGGTCCCATTTCAAAAGTATTAAAATCGTGGGGGGGGGAGGGGTGACATCCCAAAATATGTATTTCTTGATTTGAAGATATCTCAAGAAAGACACATGTTACGTGAAAATTTTATAGAACCTTTTTTGTAGAGCATTCAATTCTCTATAATATAGGTCACCTACGTTTGTTTTAAAATATTCCCTTACAAAGATCTATCTCAATTTGCTTTAAGAAAATCGTCATTTGTTTTTTAAAAATTTACTTTGACATATTAAATATCATTTTGACGTTTTAAATCTCATTTTGACATTTGTATAGCAGAAAAATAATGATTTTGATTGAAATTATCAAAAAATTCAAAATATATGACATAATAACGAGGTGCGTATAAAGAAAAATGTAGAATTAATATTTTTTATTAAAATTGTATGAAAATTATCGGTTTTTATTTAAATTGTTCAATAATTAACTACCTTTGATGAATTTAGCACGAGGATGCACTGTGCATTTACTTGGCAGATGTTTTTTCCTATTTTGAAGAAAAAATTAACGATGACTTCAAATAAGATCAAATCTTTAAAATCAAATACAGTTGAAACCGGTTATAACGACATCGAAGGGACCGGTCATATTGATCGTAAAAAGCGGATAGTTGTAATAACCGGTAAAAATGCAATTATATGGGGTACAATTGGACTTTTATTTTGAATCGTTAAAACCGATGTCGTTATAACCGGTTTCTACTGTATGTTTAATTATAGCAGTAGTTTCAACTAACAATAAGTTCGACTGTATTATCATATTTTAATTGTAATTTGTGAAGAAATGTCGGCTGAAAGCTTTACCAAAGACAAATTATAGTACTCTTCGTTTTAGTTTCAAGAATGAGAATTAAAATACTTACGTCGTAATACATGTATGACTGTAAAGTGTTAAGAATTTCTAAAGGATCTTGTTAACGTTATATAAAAGTGGCAACCCTTATGTAATTACAAAGTGTAGTTTTTTTTTAATCCTTTATGTCAGGTTTTATAAAATTGTGCACCAAAAGATTATAATTTGTGTAATTTATATTTATAATGAAATTATTCCATAACATTTAGGTATAAAGATTAAATTTTATAGGGTCATAGCTAATATTACAAAAGCAATAAGAAAGCTCATAGAATCCGAAATTTTAAAATAGGTATAATGATTTACGTCTTAACTTGAGCATTTTACTATGAAAGAATTGAACGAGCCAAGCGCGCCGAGAAATTTTCAGCGAACACTCCAAACAATAGATCGTTGTGCTCGTTCTGTTCACACAGTTGTCTTGAGTTTCAAAATAGATTCGAGTGTGGCGACGTAAACAGTTTTTCTATGCATCATTTTTTTGTAATTTATGATAACAGTATGGGGCGTATGATGCAATTGAATAATATCCCTCTATAACATCTTGTGTGGCTTAATTATAATTATGCCTTAACTTTTTTCCTCTGCGAAAATTTTTGTAATCGCAGACTTTTTTCGAAACACGTGCGTTTGGTGTTGTATAGAAAATTCATAGATATAGTATTTTTCCAAACTGTAGGAGTAAGATAATTTGTTGAATGTTCGAGAAAAAAATTAATCTTCCTATACCCGCGCATTAGTCTGTCAGACCGACAGATAACATTTTTATATTTTTTTCAATAACGGAGAATGCTAAGACAATGAGTTTACTGGTAGCTTAATGATTTGTCGCGATCTTCAATTTGGTGCAGCGCGAGCATTCGTGCGAGTAGGACATGTACCAGTACACGACATTGGTCTGTAAGACCGACGCGGATATAGGTGTTACACTTTTGAGTATGCTATGGTGAGAAATTGGTTGAGAATAGTTTATAATACAATACTTTATTCCTTATGTTGTTATTTTAAAGTTTTAAGAGTTATTTTTAGTTTTTGTTTTAAGAAAAAACATTTTTTTCAAGTTTTCGTAGCTCGTTTTTTTTCAGAGGCTGTAATAAAAAATTTTTAATCACTAATTAAATCAAAATATTGTCTATAACTTTGGTTTATTTATTTCAACACATCCTTTACTACTAATAAAAATTAATTTTACTAGGCTGTCATAAAAATAGATAATTCTCTAAAACTTTTGGTCCCAGAGACCGTGCGCGAGTACATTCATCGCTTGATAAACCGACGTTGTTGGTAATTCAACCGCTTGAATTGCCGACGTCGAGAGGAACCCCCACCACCTTGCCAACCTTAACGTTGATTGGTGAATTTAAATTTCGCGCAGAAATAGCAATCACGGTAGTATTATGGAGGGGATAGGAGAAAGTCGGCAAATCGCACGTTTGGCCCGTCGGTTAATCAAGCTGCCGGTAAATCAAAGGTCGGTTAATCAAGCGATGAGTGTATATGTGTTATTCTATTTGACGCGGGTATAGGAAGGTTAAACCTATCAAAATAATAACTTCTGGAAATGTATTTAAAATCAGCTGATTTTTTCAGGAATGTTTATCGAAAATGTCTAAAACCCAATAGTTAGTTTGTCGGTTAATAATATTTTCCGGTTTTCCAGTAACACCGCTGACAGAGGGAAATCCGCGATTACAAAAATTTTCGTGGTAGACTAGGTATATTTAAGCCACATAAGATGTATAGAGCAATATTCAATGACGTCATACGCCGTCTGGTGCCTAGACTATAATCTATGATAGGGATTCCGCCGTAGGTACATTATAATTTTAATAATTTTTAATTTCTTTATTAAGTCTATGCAATGCTCTTGATAAGTTTACTGCGTAATTGATAAAGCTATAGAAATCTATACTCAAAGCATATTTTCTATAGAGAGTATTTGATTTAATATCTGTAAAGTCGATGAGTATTAATTATAATTTATATGAATATGACAAATTGCGTCAAATTAAATACTTGTTTTTGAAGTCTACATGAAATATAATATCACCTATACCTATATATTTTTTGAAATGCTCTTTGTTAAATGAATATTTTATTTTTACAAGAATATATCTATATTAAATATTTGATGAAGGTTCTCTTACAGGGCCGGATACGAGCTTTAACAGCAACCCGGACAGAAAATAATGGGCCCTCTAATGTTTAGGCGCAGGAGGGGGAAATGTGTGATCACTTCAGCGTGATTTTGTTTATTTAATAAGTTATGATTTTTCCATTTTATTTTCATATATTCTTTTTGATTTCAGTTTTTTTTTCTAATTTGGAAAAATCGGAATATATTTTCGTTGACAGGTTTGAAATTCCGTAATCTTAAATTCGACAAAAATCGTTATTTTGAAATGATTTTTTATTATCAGAATTTTTTTCTCGAATTTTAAAATATTGACACACTTTGAAGAAATTGAAACCGAGAGGCCATATCTCGAGAACGGTTTGAAAATTTTAACTTTTCACGCCATTTTCTATATAATCAATAACTCTTTAACGAATCGAAAACCAAAAAAATTGATGGTTCAGAATCTGCCTTTGAAATAGATTTAGCTGATTTGTTAGGAAGTCACATTCTATGTATTCTTCAATCTGAATTGGAAAAGCTTCCAAAAGTTTTTAGTTTTCGAAATATAATTTTCTTTATTATCCGTCAATCGATTTTAAGGTACTTCTATAGTATATTGTTCAATATTTAAGGCACTTGAAGTATATTGTTTAATATTTAACTGTTTAGGCAACGTATTGCAAAAGAGCGCGCCGGCGGCAAACTTTTTCTGACTTGAGGTGAGCGTCCACCTGTCCGTATCGAACGGATCGTATCAAACGGATTTTAGAATTCATTGTATAGTAAGTAAGTTATACAAGTGCGTCCACTGATCCGCAACGGACGGATTGCAGGCATCGGCCCGTCGGTAATTCCGATGCAATTGCGATGCATGCCGATGACGTCATATGATTGGATGTATGTAAATGGCCGTCGCGTCGGCAATCCGATTGCTGCGGATCAGGTGGTCGCACTACCAAAAATCGATCCGTTTGATACGATCCGTCCGATGCGTACGATACGGACAGGGGGACGCTTATCTTTGATTTACTATTATTGTAACTGCTTATTCCTTATACTACCTAATGTAACAAAATATATACTAAAACTTAGGTAAAAACATATCTATCAATAAAAAATAAAATAAAAACATGTAAATCGGATAAGTGGTTCTCGAGTAATAAGCGCACTATCGGACAGGCAATTTTTTATAATTTTTTATAATATGTAAAGATAATGTTAATTATTTTTCATGTAATTTTTCATTTAAAATGATATTAATTTAATTAGTCTGCCTTTTTTATTAATGCGGCCCCTGTATTTGCTGATATCTTTTTTATTGATTAACACATTTTTCATGCAATGTGCATAATATAATTTAAAAATTAATTTAAAAAAATTAAGTAAAGCCATGCAAAAAAATAAGATAAAATACATACTTACATATGAAGTATTGAAGAATCGAAATATTTACTATTTAGTTGTATGATTTTTTAATATAAATTATAAAGCAAGGTAACGATATTTTCTGATATAAAATAAGATAAAAAATCCATTAGTGCTAAAACAAGTAGGGAAGGTACGTATTTATACATTATATGAAATATTTACTCTGAAAATGAATTATACAGTATTTAATCATTATCGTATTTATTATACATATGTTTAAACCACGGTATGAAATTTTTAATGCGAAACTATAGCCCTATTTGGTATGGCTGATTAAACGTGGATTTAAGTTAATTATATAATCATACATAATCTTTGATTTTCATTCATATTTAATTTATATATAATTAGAATAAACTAATCTGTGCAGTTTTTAATATCTCTGAAAATGTTTGATATATAGACAGTACCGGATTGAGATATTTTAAATATTTTTCTCGATTTATTGGTACCTCAATCCGATACTGTGAAAGGAAATAAAAACAAATTTTCACGTTCAATAAATATAATATTTCAACTCAAGTTTCAAAATACATTAACAAAAATAAAGTTTACATTTATGTAATACTGTCATTTGAATAGAACATATATTCTACTATTTTATTTTATATTTATATATATATTTCACAATGAAATTCTGAATTTTTTCTGCGTGACATGACAAATATATTTATTTAGGAACACTGACATTTCATAATATCACATTATTAATAACAAAATAAAATTATTCAATAAAATATATATCATAAATTGAACAGATATATTTATTATATGTTTTATTTTCAACTAACAACAGCAATATATCGGGAATTGTCCTTCTTGATTCTTCTTGGCACCAAAATATTTATTTTGTAAACTCTAACATTGCCGGAATATCTTCAGATTCTATTGGTATTTCAGAAGGAGAATCCTAAAAACAAATAAATGTTATCTCACACAAGTAGGAATCCGAACCCTTTTAACCTAACTACTTGTATTTATTAGCTATTCTCTTTGCTGTATTGGCTTTACCCTAACTCTAACTAGTATAATATCTAATAATAACATATTATACCTACAAGATATTCAGACTGCGGACTGCTAACTGCTAAACAATTAAATGGGATCTAACAGTCAGTATCAATACAATTATATTTTCACGAGTAAATAAACATCAGTTTTTATAACTGTTAGAATAATATGGATCGATAGTATTCATAAACATTTCATGTTTTCACAGTCTCGATTATAAAGGAAAGTTGAAAATCGTTTCCACCGATAGAATTCTTTTAAAATTAGAGATCTGACTTTGAAGTGTTTACTCATTGTCAGATAACTGGAGATAATAAAAGACATGTAACTATTATTTCTTTTTGTTATCTAACAAATCAGTTCTGTTGGGTTATTTATTATGTATAGAAACCTTTCTGAACGGTTTAATTATTTGGAAAGAATTGAAACACAATAGGGGTGATGAAAAATACGTATTATAATATTCTGAAAGGGTATTCTATAATCAAGGGATCATTGTTATAAATTTATTTTGGTTAAAAAAGGATGTTTAATTCTCGGTTTTTTAAGGATTATTCAACAATTGAAAAAGGATTTAATTTTTAATTATTCTTACCTCGTTCTTTATTTAAATGGCCAGGAATCTAACTGTTGAATATTATTCTGAATGCTACGACATTGATATTTTTTTATATTTTTATTTAGTTTTAATATCTCCATATATGGGTTTTGCAGATTGTATGACATTGATTTTTTGGCTAAATATGTGAGCGATAATATGTAACGACAATATTTTTGTTTATTTTATTTTTTGGTAGTAAGTTGTCAACAATCTGGACAATACATAATATATTCATAAGTTCAATTGGAAATAGGCTTTCTTTTTAAAATTGACATTGCAATTTTTAACATCGTAAATTGATAGCAGTGGTCAGTTCAGGCCTGCCGCCGATTGCATCTCCTAAGTCTATTCCTGGAAAAAAATAAATCTCATCAATAATTTATTATTTATTAGTGGTTCCGAAACCGTGGCTTTTGGACGGTCCGGAAAAATGAATATGTAAAATTAGTCAAGTTTATTTTGGTTACAGAAATTTAAATATTTGTTTATGTATTTTTTCGTCGCTTGAATTATAAATTAGCATTATTTTTGTTGATTATTTTTACATAATCATTAAAAAATATATTATCTGAAATAAATATATTGGATATTTATAGTTGTAACTATTGATCTTGTATTGTTGTAGCGCGTACACAAAGGGTTTTATAAGTAGTTTCTTATATAACTACCCACCCTAATAGTTATTAATGGCAGAATCAATCTCATGGGATTTGAAATTAATCATGATTCAATTAATATTGAATATATTTAGATGAACACGATTGGGGCTACTTTGCGTGAGACAGGACATAAGAGAAAGAGAGAGGAGTTTAATTCTCCTGACAAAGAGTATAAAAGCCCGGCCCCACTGGGATAAGCGGAGTCCACGGTTGTTTGCGTTGTCGATCCTTTTGTTTTTCTTGCTTAAATTAAGACTACCTTTATATCCTGACGTACCAGAAGTCGTACCTCCAGTAGATCCAGCTCCAGGTTTCCGGTATGTAGTACTATTCATTGTCAATTTCCTCACATTTTTGTCCGGATGGAATAAAATAATGTAGATCTTAGGATAGTAGAGACAGACGAGAGCTACAGTAGCGCTGAGGCTGATCGATACGCACAGGGTAGTAATTTGAGTCTGAAAATAATAAATGTATGTTAGGTTACGTTAAACTTCACTTATATATGTACGTATATGAGAACTCACCTCGAATGAATTGCCGGTACCAAAGTAAATCGGAATGAATGCCAACCAAATAATACAAGTCGTATACATGGTAAATCCTATGAACTTTGATTCGTTGAAATTCTCCGGTATCTTTCGTGTCTTGACCGCATACACGGTACAAATAGTAATGAGCAGCATGTTGTACATTTGAGAGACCAGGAACGACATATCGTGTATTTTACACTTGAGTATCACTTGCCGTCTATCGGGGTAATAATAGCGAGTACCAGGGGGTTCTACAACCATCCACACGACAGTGATGAGAACCTGAACGAAGATCAGACTGGTAGTGATGATTACTTGAGACTTAGGACTTATATAGTTAGGCCTTTGAGCGGATTTCGAAGCCGAATCGAAAATTCTCGAAATGCGGTTAGTTTTCGTTAGGAGGGCACCGTAAATAATTGAGAAGCCGACACCTATTCCTAATCGTTGAGCGACACATGTAAATATGGTCGGCCTGGAGACCAATGTGAAAGTGTTGATATAGCAAACGCATATCCCGAACAATAGCATGTAGCTAAGCTCTCTCCCGGATGCGCGTACTAGCGGAGTGTCGTTATTTTTGATGAAGAGAATGACGACTGCAAGAGTGAGAATAAGTCCGATGCAGGATATAGTGATTGGTATTATTGCAAACACACTGTCCCAACGGATGGAATGCACATCGAGTGGGAAGCAGCTGAGTTTATCAGGGAACGGCCAGTAACCTGGGCCACAGTCTTTGCAAGTAAACTCGTCTTGGACGTATTCAAACTCTTCGCACTTGTCGCATATCCAGCAGCACGTATCTCCCTGAAAAGATACCGTTTTTTTGATTACATATTTGATGCGAACCGGCACATGTGCTCGATGCAAATGTGACCGGCTTATATAAATTATACAAAACCTACATACGTATAAATACATAAACATGCTCGGATATAATAATGCCTTTTTTGTCAAGCGCCCGCATCACAACCCTTACAATACGGCAGACACACTTCGATAACGCTTTTCAAAAATTCTTCTATAAACATTGTGCTCCTTCGTGTCGATAAATTTTTATAGGTTATACTTTACGGTCATTTAGCGCGTATAACCAAAATGTTTGTATAAATAAAAACATCAAATTCTCCTCATATTGCTTTGTGTTTAGATTATTTCACTTTATCAGAGCTTTGAACATTTTAACAAATGTATATATATAAATAAATGTGAATGTGATGACAATCTTTTGGCACTCGAAGGGTTAAACATCAAACATCTATTCCACATTACGATGAGTAGAGTACATTAAGTTGAGTCGACAATTTTTGCCACCTCAGTTTGCCAAACGCTTATAACTATATTTATAAAGACACATAGACACATGCATGTCGTGATAGAATTCTAAAGTATTTGTATTTACACATTCTATATAAACTTATACGCCAAGTTATTGATTCGTTTTATCAATCGCCAGATCGAATTCAGTGTATTTAAACAAATAAGTCAAACAAAATATAAAATTACATATATATTTTAAAATAAACACGCCCTATTTAAAATTCAAACATTCATATAATACGTGCATAAATATTCATATGTTGTAGACATTTTCTCAGCATCGTATGCGCACAGTTGTTTAAAAAGTTTATCATAATATACATATTTTTATTTGTTACAATTACAGAAAAAAAGCTGATTCGGTATTTCATTAAAAAAAGAGACGTATTCAAAATACACAGGGAAATTAGTTCCGACAGATTACTTTAAATTTTAATTCATCTTAAATCAAGCACAAAGTTGAAAGAAAGATAATTCTATTTTTGAACAGAGCCTTATTGAATTAATGAAATTAATTTTAGCACTTGTATTAAATATACATTTAAATTGCATCCCTGTCTGTGGAACAAAATTTATGGGATGAGTTAACTAAAAAACATAATTATAGTAAATATCGTATTTGCAAGATAGAAGGGTTAAATTAGGAATTTACGGGGATGCGACGGGGCTCTAGACTATAATAGATAGCGTTGACTTATTGATGCTAGAAATACAGTTCAACTGTGTTTCGCGCTCGTAACATTGTAAATAGATGAAAATGGTATACAGTGAAAACAATAATTAGAATTAATTGTAAAATGAATTCGAATCATTGCTATCAGAAGAGAACTACGCTGCTGTATTAACCCTTTATTGTCTCGTACTTGTATATAGAATTTACATTTTTCAATATATGTTCGTTTATTGAAGTTTTTTTTTATTATCAAATATAGAATATACAATTCATATCTAGAATACAATTGGAAATCCGTAATTTTTATTTGAGATGTTATTTCACAGAGTAAAGCTGATATACAGAGAGATACATTTTATTTAATATAAATATATGTTTTGTATGACCTATATCTGAAATGTTTCCAACTTTCTTTTACACTTAAAATCTTCTTTCTGTGTTGCATTATTAAATTAAATCATGAATAAAAAGGTATTTTTGAACACAATTGTGTTCCATTTCATCATGGGGTTTTTCACGAAAACTCGTACAATTTAAAGTGTTCATTTGTGGCATAAATCAGCAGTATCTTAAAGTTTACGCATTTTCATAAACAACATTATGTTTTGTTATTTCGTTATAAACCGTTACACTTTTTCCAAGTTTTTTTTTACATCTTGTTTTTTTCTATTCGATTTAGAAATCAAACTGCATATTACAGTACTTCTTTTGGCCAACTTTTTTATGGAGAAAAACATTGTATTTTTATGATAAAACCGATATATATTTTATTGGTTATAAAATGACGTTTTTTAGTACTTTTTTTAAACCTTTTTTACAATGTTCAATTCCAACACATACATTATAAAAATTGTAGTACCTTCCCTTATTAAAACAGAAATAAAAAATCTATTTATTGACTTCGTTATCTAAAAAATATATCTTAGATGTTGTAAAAATAACTATCTCCTTTTTTATATTGATTTTTCCAAAATATTTTCTATTAGTAATTTTTTTATTAATATCTATATTACGCCAACTTTACTATCAAATTCATTAACTTGATTCACAAATTAAAATAAAGCATTATCAATATAAAAGTAATTTTAAGTTATTAGCTTGATATGTTAAGCTACAAATAATGTTTTATTCCATAACCAATAGATTTAGAACAATAGTTTTACCGTTTCATTATAAGAGTATATGGAATTACTATTGATTAATTCGTTTAGGAAAATTGAAATGTACGCACTTTAATATTTTAATAGTAAAATGAAGTCATCAGTTTATAACAGAAACTAACATTAAAGGTCGATTCAGACTATCGAGCCGGACTCGATCCGGTCTCGCTCCAGTCAAATATTTAGTATAGTACAGTCAACCCTCCTATAACGCGATTAATTCGTACCGTGTTATATGGAAACCGCGCTGTAAGAAACCCGGAATTAATACAAATCGGATTATTTGTACCGTGTTATATGGAAACCGCGCTGTAAGAAACTCGGAATTAATACAAATCTAATTGTTTTTACCGCGTTATATTGAAACTACGTTAGATGAATTATAGAAATAATGAAATTGTACATAAATCAAATCGATTTGTTTTGTACAGTCAACCCTCTTATGACGCAATCAATTCGTAAGCGTTATATGAAAACCGCGCTATAAGAAACTAGGAATTAATACAAATTATTACATTTCATGTATTAAAATTTCATTCTCAAAGTCCAAGTTTTGAAGGATACTTTTAATACATAAAATTGTATACAAACATAATACAAATGGCAATGAATATTTATATTTTTACATATTTGAGTGTAGATAAACTTTTCAAGTTGTTGGAATGTTGTCTTGTACGAAAACGCGTTATATGGAAACCGCGTTATAGGAGGGTTGACTGTAATATTGTATCGGAGCGTGTAGTCTGGATCGACCCAAACTCATATTTCTTTAATTGGCTACAACGAATAACTTTTAAATAGACGGCCCTAATATAAATTTTGTTATTAATAATACCAAAAACTAATTCACTAATTTTGGGTATTTAAAATTTATATTAACTGATCATAATTCTTAAAAAAATATGCCATGACTATTTATTTTAAGAATATGTTTATCATATTGTTTACAAATTGGGCGAAATTTTACCTAATTCCCGAAATTGGATATTTCATAAATTGGTCAAACAGTGGTGAAAAATTAAAAGGTGTAAGTTTTATGTGTAACATAATTATATAAGAAATTAGCCTACTTTAAACTTTAGTTTATATAGGGATATAATCTAGAATGGGCTCGCATAATTTCCATATTTAAGAAATTTGTCCTCATTTCAAGCATAAAATATAATTTAGAGAACACATTTTCAAGTTCAGATATTTCGCTTATCATGAAAAGTATCAGTCGATTTAGTTTCTCTAAAGGATACAAAATTTACGAAACAATAAACTAATTTATAGCGTTCGCTAAAACGTCGAAACAGTCACTGAATGATAATTGTTGACAAAATTATGAAAAAAAAAACCTACTGCAGTCCGAAAACGTCCACAAAATTACCGTTTCCGAAATGACGTTTTAATCCGTCATAATAGATGGCTTTACTCAACGTTTACATATTTTTAAATTATTTTAAAGCTAGTATTCTTTATTTTTTAATTAAAAAATTACTAAATGTCACTCCTGTCACGAAATTATGTCAAATCAAGTTACCAATAAGTTATTAATAATATTAATAATCAAAAATAAAAAAAGTACTGCAGTCCGAGAACGTCCACGAATTTACTGTTTCCGATATGACGTTTTAATCCGCCATAATGAATGCCTTTACTCAACGTTTACATATTTTTAAATTATTTTAAAGCTGGTATTTTTTATTTTTGTAATTTAGAAATTACTTCATGCCACCCCTGTAACGAAATTATGTCAAATCATGTTACCAATAAATAATAATAATAATAAAAAATTCAAACTTTGATCATTTTTCCCGACGGACAAGTGAACGCTTCGTTTTAGCGTCAATTGAGTGAAACTGTTTAAAATTTTAAGTTGTGATCACTAAATTATGTATCGACATCCGGATAAAGTTTGGCAACCAATTTGAACGTTAATGTTTTAAATTTTTCTTTAAATATTTCATAAAATATTTAAATATAAAATGCATTTCGACAGTCAAATTGAACTTTTTTATCATTAGTGAAAGTGAAATGATTTAATAAAAATACTAAAAACAAATTGTATTAAATCGTATTACGAAAATTAATTTCCAAACATTATTTCTCACCTGTTCGAGTTTATTCAATATCGGTTTACATGCATAAGTATCTAATAAGGTGGTCTATTAATGGACACATTAAACATTAATATAATACTAGTACAATTAACAAATTTTTGTATTGGCTATATATATGATATAATAGCATAATTAAAATTATTATGGTAATAAAAATCTGGCGGTTAACTCATAGTGTAGTAGTGAACACTGAACATGTACGATCACATTCAAACAACGTGTATTGTATTGAGTGATGTGTGCGTGAGTTTTGAATGTGACACTACTGACCTGTTGTTTTTTTATCATTCCTGCAGCGCAGGGTAGAGAACACGCTGAATGTGGTGGCACTTCACTGCCATTGTTCCAGATTATGTCACTTAAATTTATTTTCAAAGAATTGAACCATGTACCCACAACCTAAAAAAAAATAAATGACCTTGTCACATCGAGCCCAGGAAAAGTTTAACATTCCGAAATAATATATGTAATATTATTTAACACGTCGAGTCGAAGTATAATCGATTCGGATTGAAGTAGTTAAATTTATTCAGTTTAAAATGCTAATTGTACTCGAATCGATCGATTTAATATAAGTTTGGTTATTTGCAATATGCATATCTATGTTCATAAACGCGTATATTTTAAAGAGATAAAACAAAAAGATAAGAAGACCTGAAAAGTAATAAAAGATGGTAAACAATAGGATAGTTAATGATTATTGAATTGGAATTTGACGTGAGTGTAGATGGTGGGGGATCTGATGAACAAAGGGGTGAGCACGAATAGAGGGGTTGGGATAAATGTACTATAAACGACATACTGTTTGCTATAAAAATCCCATGTTTCTCTTCGCTATAAGACATCGATCCTTTAAGGTCGGCCAAATGAGAGGAAAAGTTGTATACTGACATGAAGGGAAAATGCAGAGAGAAAAAAAACCTACAAGTTTTGTGTTTTTCCGTGAATCAGTCGGTCACTACAAATAAGTAAAAAGAAAAGCTTATTAATTTATCACCGATCTTTCATCTCCTTTTACAAACTTTGTTTTACCAATTTAGTAACTTATTGACAAATAGTCCTCGGAACGAAATAAAAATAAAGACGTTAATGCAGAGTTCTGCACAGGTAAAAAAATGTACTTGACTTCAAGTACAGTGCAAGTACTTTATGCTACAAGTACACAAGTATTTTCTGTAATTGTAATTGCAATTACATTTATACAAGCTTTGAATCTTTTCGTTCACATTGCGGTGGACATCTTCAAGGCTCTTGAAAATGTGCACTTTTATACATATACTACACTGTAATGTTGGCCGAGATAACGACCAAAACGACGTAGCTTATACCCAAAGCCAAGATTGAATTACATTTGTATTTTTAAAAGTATATGTATGTACCATAAGTACTGAAGTCATATTAGCGAAATTTTTTAAATAAGAAATTGAAAGGAAGGAGCAATTTTTTTTACATTCGGTGACTTCCGAAAAGCAATTTTGTTGGTCCTTTTTACGGTTTCTCTTGTTTATTTTAAAAATATATCCGGTTTTATTAGTCGAATTGCAAAAACAAAAAATCATTATAAATTTTCCTACAAAACTTTTTTTTTATATACGCAGAAAAACACAGTTTAAATATTAAGTATGCTATAATCAATAATATTTAAAAAAATAACAAATTAGGTTTTTAAAAACATAGAATTTTCAATAGTATCATCATAAAATACATATTAAGAAAAATTCTACAATAAAAAATGACCCTCTAACATTTATTGCCAACAAGTTATCAAAGTGTAAATTTTTTTTAACTATATGTTTTCTAGCCGTTTAAAAAATTGATTTGAAATTCGGTACATTTATTTATGACCATTAGTTATTAACTAAAATGTGCATGTGTGTGACACGACGCATGAACAGAACTGCGAATGTTTTTTAAAATTCAATAATTTTTTTTTATATTTGACGTGGTTTACAACTCACGTTGGCAATGCTAGCGGAAATTTTTGAAATTTGAGTATCAAAATATGACGCGATGAGGGGTTGGGGCGCGAAGCGCCCAGGGGAAAAGCACTTAGTAAAGAATATATTTTCCCAAAATTCTATTAAAATCCTATTATTCAAGTTATATTTTAAAAATTGTATTGTTATTATTTGTGATTACTAGAAAAGTGAGTAAAAAAATTCCTTTAGTTTTGTATTTAAAAAAAATCGCTAATACGATTCTTCTATTAAGAACATTAAAAAATAATCACGTATATGTAGTTTTTTTAATAAATATATTCCAATGCATCCATTAGTATTAAAAACATTTATACGTATTTAATAGTTTCTTTCATTTGAAAAGTGCAGCTTTGCGTTAATAAATTTATGAAAGCTTTTATTTTTACATCGAACAGGTGTTTGCATATTCACACTTATGTTAGTATCAATAAACGCATAAATAATAAGTGTTGTTGAAATTGTAAACACGAACTACGTTAGTTTAATAACTACATCATGAAATGGAATAAATATCAATTAAACAAAAAAAATGTTACGATCAACTGTCGACAGAGAATTGAAATAATAAAATAAAAAAACGAAGTGGAAAAAAGTGATGAAAGTATTCGTTCGTAATATTATAATAAATTTAAATTTACAGTGTGTGAAATTCATAAATTTCGATGTAAAGATTTGAAGGCGTCCATAAGAACCCTTTTGTATTCCATGTATATGTACATCAAGGTTAGCTTGTAATAGTATAGGTTGTTTTTCCTAGAATATAGTAGAAATCTTACATTTATTGATACATGAGTTTGGTCATATATTACAGAAAAGGGTCCATGTAATATATATACTCATATATAAAATGTAAAAATACGTCACTATTGTTAAAAAACAGATTTAGCAAAATATATTTTAATTTAACGATTGCGTATTTTTTTTCATGACGAATGAAGAACATATGATTATAATTATTTGGTTTCTCTTACCCTGTAATGATATGTAGAACTCTGTGTTTTTTGATAATTTAATATATCATATCGTGCTGGACCATCTCCTT
The DNA here is from genome assembly GCA_949319165.1 of Sialis lutaria. NCBI lineage: Eukaryota > Metazoa > Arthropoda > Insecta > Megaloptera > Sialidae > Sialis > Sialis lutaria. The sequence goes on along the minus strand of OX439245.1, from coordinate 6,802,273 downwards.
GGTTATCGAATTTCACCTCGCTACCGGCTATATCTACAAAGAACATTGAATTATAGAAATTATATACATCAACTCTACCGAGAATACATCAAAAGAACTTCTCCAAGGTTAATTTCACATACCTATACATGCACATACATATATATACAGGCTTATTCAAAAGTAAAGACCCAGCCATTTATTTGCGTAACTATCAATTATATTAAAAAATAAAAGTTCCATCGGAATTAAAACGCATCTTTTAGACGGACATTTTTTTTTTCATAAAATGATAGTATAAGATATTTGTTATCATTAGAATAATAGGGTATTTGACTAAATTTAAAAATATATTGTAAATTGTATGTATGTATATAATAAATAAAAACAATTAGATTGTCTAAACGTCACAAAATTTAATGAGCAAAAATATAGAGCGGGCTTTCGATTCACAGAATCATCTTCAGGCTCTTAAAAGTGATAATTTGAGAACGATGTCGTTATGTCAACAATATTTCATTAACTGTTAGACAATCTAGTCACTACTAGTATATTATGTATATAATAGATACTTTCTTAGTACCTATATTTTTTCCAAAAGAATGCCGAAAAAACCCTAAAAATAATCTTTTTCTATTCAAATGAAAAAATTCCCGCCAAAACGCGCATTCAAAGTTATGTGATATGCGTGACGTAACTGTTTACTCAAACAAACTGAAATCAACCAATAGGGATCGAGAATTCTGACGTTTTTAGTAAGTAACTATGTCAAACCAATGACAGTTCTGCTAGACGCGTTTGCGATCACGTGACAAATAGGTTAAATATTACATTTTAAAATTAGGTTTATTATTAAAATACTGACTTATTTCACGTAAAAAAACACTTGGTTGTAAATTATAATAATAAATACTACACTATTTAGAACATTTTAGTCTTTATTATTAATAGTGTCAAATACCCTATTGATAATGTTTTATCTGTAACATGAAAATAACAGTCGTGCTCTCTAAAACTGAATCACTAACTCTTAGTGAATTTTCACTGATTGAATTAGTGAACAGTCACTCCTTAAGGTATAATAAAATCTAAGGTTTTTATTTTATTTATTTCTGATGTCAAAAACTGGAGTGATCTATAAAAAACTCATTTATTATTTAATAAGCATAAATAAACAGAAAATCATCTCACATGACAATAATCTCTTAATCATTCATAACCTAACTTCAATGTCAGTTATGAATATGTCAATTATCATAAGCTAATTTATGAGTTATTTTATAGCAATCACACTAAATATTAATTGTGAATGTATTTTTCAAGGTTTGTATAAATAAAATGATCTGATTTTTGTTAATAACTCAATTGATTCATATACGTTGACAAATCAAAGTAAGAATAAATGCCGTAATAGCGCCACATTACATTCGAAATCATTATTATTAAAAAAAAATTAAAAGTGACTAATTCAATTACTGAAAACCTTTTTTATTTAGGAATAAATAAAAAATTACTAGTAAGATAAGTAATACTATAATCTAAAAAAAAATTGGCACGTATTGTTACTTTTAATTTAACTATTGATTAAATTTTAAATAATTGAAAATTTATTTAAGTAGGTAAATAAAAAATATGTCTCCAATGATACCAAATAAAATGGCATATGTTGCAATAATTTAGAAGGTTTCGTGACGTCATAACTATACAGTTATAAAGAAGAAGAAAATTACCACCTTAAATTCCTTATATTGGTAGTCCTTCTTTTTGATTAATCCGAGTGTTAATGGCTAACTTCGTTAGATATTATTAGCGCTAGAAGATCGGTTAAATGAGCAATGTATCCGCATTTTTCCGGATGAATAACGATGGTGTCAATAAAAACAATTATTGAATGTTGAATTTCAAAGATATATTGAAATATAACTTTTTTATAATGAAATATCCTGTATATTATTAGTGCAATTTAAACTGAGAATATTCTCTTTAGAAAAGTCTAATATATGCATGGTGTTCAAAGTGATATACAATAAGGTAATCCAAGTAATAAATTAATAGAAGATATCAATAAATATTGTGCTTTGCAAATTTAATAAAGTAAAAATATTTTATCATTTATTTGTATTTTATTAAGTTTTCATAGCACACTATTTTTTTATTAATCTAATACTTATTATGTCTTGCTTTATATCAATTTTCTTATAATGCATGTGCTCACATTTATAAAGAGAACATTCTCAGTAATGAAATTTGATATTGAATTTATGCATGTTATCGATTTCTAGTATCAACCAATGATTATTTAGTTCGGGGGTGTAATAGACCAGTGGGTCGTTCGTTTTTTATCTAATATTTTTTTGTTCTTTATCTTTTTCCTGAGTTTATAATTTATCTAAGATTATTTGACACAAAATATACAAAAATATTCTTTGCCAATGTGTCATAGGATTAACCGTTTAATACGTATGCTTCAGTTTACACAAAATAATTTTATATTCTTATCATTATATATGTACGTTTAACAGTAAAATATTTAACTAGAAGTCTATGAGTATACGTATAAAGTGGTATATTTCTATGAACTGTTTTCTTATTTTTAATCATAGAGTAAGAATATAAAATAATATCGTGTTATTTGAAGCATCTGTATTAAGTAAAATTTATATGTCAAATTAGCAATATTTTTGTGTAGTTTATGTTATATAATCTTATGCTAAATTCAAGAAAAATTTTAATAACAAAAAATATTAGATAAAAATCGAAATGCTCGTCTTGAGGCTTCCGCGGTGATCTTGATATGGATCTTGGTTTCTGGGTGTAAACTGATGCGGTTTACACCCAGAAACCAAGATCCAATCGAAATGCTCATTAGCCTTCTAAAGGTCTGGTCTAAATAATAATCATTGATTGATACTAGAAATCGTTAACATGCATCAATATTAAATTTCATTATTGTATCATAATATGTTTTGAAGATATTAAATAAAAACTAATTTTAGGCAAAACCTTTAGGAGTCTGTATCTGTTCATATAAACTTTTTTGTTTAAATATTGTTCTTCGTAAATTTTCGAATTTGTTCCATTATATGAATCATCCTGTATATTAGTAGATATGAAAGTTAATTTTGTAAATCTCCGTTATAAAGAATTTAATTTGCTTAATATAATTATTTTTATCTCGGTTATCAATTATGGCAAAGCTGCAATTATAAAAAAAATGAACAAAGATTTTGATCAAACAATGTCGGTGAAACAAGGAAATTGTGTTTCCGGTGAAAAGTATATTTTCCTTCGTATTTCGAAATAAAATTCTAAATATTAAACCAATGTAATTTTATTAATTAAGTATACATTTCTTGTCATCGTTAGACTAGTATAGTTTATTAAGAGTTGGAGCAACAGTTGATATAGAGAGTTTTAAATTTAAAAATGTGTCAGAGAAATAGTAAGTATATGAAGTTTTAAAACAGCCATAAAATTTTTTATACAAACAAAGTTTTTATCAGGTAGATTTGACTTTTTTAAAGTTTTAATGGAAGCTTACATGCATTATTTTATACGAAAAAAATTTAAATTCGATTTCATGTGGTATTGTAAAATTTACCAACTGGAGTAGATTTTGTAATATTATATATACTTTAATAAACTCAATTTGACTTTTTTTTTACTTGTACGTATTACAGGTTGACTCAGAATTTTACTAAAATAAATACTTTTTCTTTATCATTTTCAATTTTAAGCATTTAGTTATTTATTTTCAAAAAATTATTTCAGTATGTTTGAATCATTATAGAAACATGAAATACAATTTTCTTATTCATCGATGTTTATATTTATATGAAATATGTTCCAGAAGTTCTTCGTGAAGCAACTACAGACTCCCAATTATTTTGCTTAAAATTAGTTTTTATTTAATATCTTGAAATCCCATTATGATATAGAAATGAAATTTATTACTGAATTTAAAATTAATGCGTGTAATCATTTTCTAGTATCAACCAATGATTATTTAAACCAGAGATTTATGAGGCTAATGGATCTTTTGTTTTTTATTTAATATTTTTTGTTCTTAAACACATTCCTGAATTTGGCATAATATTATATAATATAAAATACTTTCGATTAATTTCGAAAAAATATTTAAAAAGAGATTTTTTCTATGAGATACATCGCCTCACTTTGTTAAATAAGTAGATAAAAACAAAAGATTGTTAAAACTTTATCGAGTAGGTATATTCGTAAGTATATAAAAAAACATATTTTACAATTATAATAATGCGTTGATATTGTAATAAAATGAGGGTGTGTACTTATATACGCGCTTTAGAAGTTACACTTATTTGGCGTATTGACATTTAGCGTGCACATGCAAAATTAAAAACCTATTTTCCCGACCGTCATAACAGAAATATGTTTTACCAACACAAAACACAACTGAACGAACCTAACTTCATAGTGTTTTTTAGAGCATTTCGTTGCCGTAGTATTACTAAAATTTCACTCTGAACGCACTTCAAGAAGTACAACTTTAATAACATTGAAACATTTCATGCAATATAGTGATTGTAGTAAACATTAAGACTAACCTATGAACGAAACGTTGAGTAAATAATTCCTGTAAAACTCGCCGCCATCGTAGTGCGTCATGGCTGGACAAACCTTGCCAACCCCGCCGCAAAGATCAACATACAAATTGTGAAGAGCCAAGGCGAACGCGTACACAGCATCCAGAACGAACTGAACCTTGCTCTCTTGCTGATACCTACGTGAGAACAAGACAAATTGTATTCGATGATGAGGCCATAATTACATATGCTTCAGTGAAATACAAACCCGACTTTCTCGGAGAGACGCAGATGTGGGTGGCACACATTGAGGGAGATGTTGGTTTCTAACGGCACGTTCTTAGGCAGAGTGCAGTCAAACGTTTCCTCCCAGTATTCTTCGAACCAAGGGTTCCGCGCGTTGTTCTCCGGAGTAAGTGATTTCATGTAGTCGTCAAAGCCGGGCACGATCTCCGACTGCAACTCAACTGTAATTGCTCCTTGTGCTACGCTTTCGAGTCCTTCGACCAGAGTTTGCTGCTTTCCCCAACCATCGCTAGCGATGAATTGCAACAAGTGACTGATGTTTGACCGCTTAACCGCTTGCAGAATACCCTTGGCGTCTTCGGCCCGCGTAAACATTACAACCCCCTTCGCATTGACCTTTTTCTTGAGCCTAAGAATGATGTCGTCGAATGTCTTCTCATCTGCAATGCTGGGAACTTTCTCCGCAGTCGCTATACAAACGTTGCGTTCTTGAGCCTCCCGATGGAACACTTCGATACCATTCTCTCCGTATGAGCCTTCGGAGTAGACGGTAGAAACGTATGACCAGTTCATGCTCTTGACGATGTCGACGAGCGCGATGGACTGGAACGTATCGGGCGGCACAGTGCGCGCAAAGTAATCGAAGCGGGTCTTGTCGCTGAGAGCTTTAGCGGTGGACGCGGGTGATATCTGCGGAATGTGGAACAGACGCAATAGATTGGCGACTTGCAGCGACACGGAGCTGTAGGAACCGCCGATGACACCGAACACGGGACCGGTGTTGTTCTTCTTGGGTGACGGCAGCGAGTTGTCAGCGCACTCAAACGCAGATGTGTCGAGATTATTGAGTGACGCACGCACAAACTCAAGACTTTGGTTGAGCGCGTACGTGTCACGCGAACAAGTGTCTAGGATGTTGACTCCCAGAGAAATGTTGGGCAGGATGTTTTGGTCTCTATTTATCATATCGATTGCGTAGAGCATCGCTTCGAGTCGCTGTACGCCCCGATTGTAGATCTTTGGACCACATGGCGTCTTATCACCCTTCTCGTGAACGGGAAACAATCCTCCGAGTATTATGTCTCCCAAGATGTTCACCGAAAACACTTCTTGATTGCTCGAAATTATAAAACAGAGTATAGTGAGCAATTCAATACTTAATATTAAATACATTTGAAATATTTCCTGTGTATATTAAAAATACTGATATATAAATATTCTTCGGGATAATTTCTTCTTAACAATTTTCGTCTCAATATAAATATATAATGACCGATAACGATGTCATCTATATTATAGAAAATCTTTTATATCTAAAAGGATAAAATTTATTGTATCATGATTGTATTCTTAGTCTTATAGCGATATGATTTCTGTGATCCAATTAATATCGAATTGGAATTAATAATCTATCTTATCGGGCTGATATATCTGAAATGAAACAAAAGCAGCACAGTTTAGAGGTGAGTGAACAAACACACTTGCTTTGCTACTAATGCATCCACATAGGTACATCATACCGTACATACATATTATACATGTATCGTACACATGTCTCATCACGACGCGAAGCGAAGCGAAGTGTTGATGCAACAACCAACAAAAGCTCACATCTAATCAATTAGTAGCTTGTTACGTACGTACGTAACATAACAATAAAAATATCTGACCGCAAAGATACATCCGATACGGATACGACCGCTTCCAATACTCGTAACACCCATCCAGCTCCCAACATTGCAATATTAATTATTGAGCTTACGTTTAATTTCGTTAATTATAAATGCACAGCCGATATGTGAATTTTTTAACGTAATTATAATCCCATGTCATATTTTTACCGTACGTCAACCACGTTTGATCAAATTAACGTTGCAATTTCATATTAAACGTATTTTGTATGTAAATGTGTACTTGGCTAATTTTACCTTTAAAAGACATACACTTTTCTACCAAATGCTCTATGTATATCGTACTATCTATACACGTATGTTTAAATTTATTCCACTACATGTAGATGTTAATAAAATATTAATTCAATATGTATTCGTATGTGTATTTGTGTACACTACATTAAATACACCACGTGTACATATGGATGTTTTATAAATTGGAATATAATAGCTCTCTAAAGGTTTCTAATATTGTTATTACTTGCTCTTTTCACTTTAATTTATTCCATTAGCACTCTTCATTAAAAATGTTTTTGTATTACAAATATGTATATAAAATTCTATGTGATTATTCATTTCATACTTGCAGTTTATAAAAAAACAAAACAGTAATATAATGAATTTGTGACTGTGACTACAATTTATGATATTTTTTATTCTGTTATTTACTTCTGCCGTATGCACTTTGTAATAAAACATGATATTAAAAGCAATAAATAGTTTTTCTTTCTCATATAAAGATATAAAATATGTAACGTAACCTTCTCTGTTTTGTTATTTGTGCTACTGTAAAAGCGTTGATATTTACTATAAAAATATTTTAATTATCGAATTATTATAATTTTTTTTGCAAATATTTCTTAAGCGACCTAAGGTACTGGGGCTCCTATTCTCGAACTCATTCGAGAATGTGTCGATTCGAGTTTTTCGTTCGAGATTTTAAATCTCGCATGCCCAGGAGCAGTCGAGATTTTTCATTCGACATTTCTAGAAAAAAAAAATCGCATCGAGATTCAAGAATACGGTATAATTTACACAATCGAGATTCTAGTAAATAACATAATGACTTTTAGTTTTAGTTTAGTTATCTCGAATGAGAAATAATCGAACGAACTCGAGAATAGTGGCTCTGGCACCAATCTTGAACGCGTCCAGCGCAAAGCATGCTTTTTTTATTGGTAGCCAATTTTTTTGTAATTCTCATGAACCTATATTACTGATAAAATAACTACCTCTTTATTAAATCTTTTCAATTACCTAAATCCGTTTATTTTTAAAATTATAGTCATGGACAAAGTAAAATCAGTAATTGCAATTAAACGTTATAAAATAAAGAGTCGTAAAATTTAAAACTATGTAAAGCATTTACATAAGAAAATACACTTTTCTTGATAGTGTGCCGAACCGCGATAATTATTTGCCCACTATTTTTAAACAAAATGATCAATTATCATCAAATCACGCTGTAAGACAGTTAAATGTCGAAGCCGAATTGTAAATTTAGCCGCTTTACAAAGCGTTTTTTTTTTTTTGTAGAAAATTAATGTTCTAATAATATACACGTTAACTGTCATTGATCAAGGCAATTTTTTGGGGTGAAATAAGTAGGTTAGTATCTCTGTTTGGTTAAAAACGGAAATTCAATCTCTACCTTGGTTAGAACAATCTAGTGGGGCGAAAGGTGAATAATATAGTATAAAAACGGGGATCCAATTCCTGCTGCAATGAACTGTTTTTTAATAATTATGTCAAATAAAATAAACGTTAAAATTTCTACAGTTCGTTGTAGCGGATATTGAATCCTCGTTTTTATACTACACTCAGCGTTCTATAATACGACCATCCACAAGACGTCCGTTCCATAAGACAATGTTCTAACAGTTCTATAGAACGCCTTTCCCCAACTCCCACCATAAGACCACTGTGACTGCTATATTTCAGCGCGAAATTTAAATTAACAAATTGACGATAAAGTCTTCTATGTAGTTGTAGATTTTACACACAAAAATTATGTTTTGGTGTGACTCAATGTGGAAAAAAATGAAATTCAATACAAATTTTCGTTGAAATTGAAATATAATAAATAGTATAAAAAAATGTGTAAGGTACATACTTTTTATTTTAAATTTGATAATTTGAAAACGATTAAAAAAGGAAATAACAAAAATAAATTATTGGCATATGATTGTATAGAAATCTTTACATTTTTCATCCAGTATTAAAGCAACGAATAACAATTGTCTAGAGTTCAATCCTAAAAAGTCAACAAACCAGGATCTTGTTCACCAACAGTGCCATTTTTATTATTATGTATATGTCAATTTTTAGGCGTGGTGGTGGGGGCTCCTCTAGCCGACGTCTTGTGGAATTATTGAATTACCGATGGCTACGTATTATAGAACGCTGAGTGTATATTAGTCCCCTTTTGCCTCAATATATTGCCCAAACCAAGGTGGAGATTGAATCCCCGCTTTTAAACTAAACTATTCTACAAAACGGCTAGCCGTTTTATAAAGCAGCTTTTACAATCCAGCTGTTACATATAAACAGATTAATATCCATATTTCTAATTCAGTATATTTAAGTGAAAAATGTTTAACGCTAGAGTGTTTTTTTTAAGATTGGTGTCAGTGCCTTATTTATAAATAAATACATATAGTAAACATTTTGCGAACTTCTTTCATTTAGTATGTGATTTTATTTTTCATAATAGCATTTCCTTATCATTTTTTTCCGACTTCATTTTTCTTTCGTATCTAGCTGAAATAAGACAGGATATTCTCTTATTTTATGATTTACTGTTATTTGAAATGCAACTTAGAGATCATCTTACGTATATACGTGTGTATAGGACGTCACATTTTATGTAGATCTATATAAAGTCTTTCTAACAAATTTATAGCATATCTTTTTTTAAGTGTCACTCCTAAATATAATGGCTATATAGGTATGTATAACATAAATGCTCATGAATGCATGTGAAAATATTCTGCTAAATTAAATGCCATTTTAAATTATAAATAGCTTTTTATGCTTTTCCAGGAATTTACATTTATATTAATATATCAATTATTTAAATGAATAGATTTATATTATGCATACATATGTACATTTATGTAGTTCATATATCCATAAAAACCTGTAGGCTATATCTGTGCAAAGTAAATATTTGAGGCTTTTTGAGTTTTGCAGGCAAAACAATTATCTATTTGTTTCAACTAAAACCGATTTTGATTAATTAATCTTTATTTATATTATAGTTCACATATTATATTGATGAAATGGTTTAACCATTTTTAAATCAAATATCAATTATTTTTTAACGTAAAATTTTTAGTTGAATAAAATTAAAAAATAGATTTTTTTTTCAACTGTTTTAGATTAACAATTACATTTGATAAACGGTATGGTGAATCATACATGACTTCCATGTTCTATAAAATCTTTTAAAATAATTTTTAATATACATACATATACAGGGTCCTCCAATAGTGCGTCCGGCATTGTTTTACGCTCAAACTATTGAAGATAGAGAGTTAGGATAAAAATTTTACTATATATATCGACCCTAAAGAATTTCAGGAAAATATTTTCAACCCCCTAAAACCGCTCCTTGGGGGGTAGTTTGAGGGGTACATGCCCGTTTCTCAGTAAAATCAAATGGAATGGTAAATCAAAAAGTACATATTTGTAAAGATAATGAAAAAATAAGAAACTTTTGTAAAACAAAAATTTTCATACTTTCAATTGTTTAGAAAATATGGCGACTTGTTATCAAATTTTAGAGTTTTACTCAAAGTGCTCTAATTTCGTTAAATATTTATGGAATTTTATTATTATTTTAAATTTAGAAAGTAGAAATAATGAACTTTGTAAAGATGTATGATTATTTGAGATTTTAATAGTTTAAAGTGTCATACTCGACATACCAAAAATTGAAAAGTTCAATTAGGGATAATTCAAAATTTTTAAATATAATGGTATATCAATTAGTACTTTTTCTTAAAGAAGATATGTAAATAAACAGTTTTTGATAAAAAAAATTAAAATTAAAAATTTTAATTTTCAGTTTTCAATTTTAAAATTATAATTTAAAATTTTCTTAACAAAAGTTGTTTATTTACATATCCTTTTTAAGAAAAAGTACTAATTGATATACCGTTGTATTTGAAAATTTCGAATTATCCCTAGTTGAACTTTTGAATTTTTGATATATCGCGTATGACACTTTAAACTATCAAAATCACAAATAGTCATACATCTTTACAAAGTTCATTATTTCTACTTTCTAAATTTGAAAAAATAATAAAATTCCATTAATTTTTAACGAAATTAGAGCACTTTTAGTGAAACCCTAAAATTTGAGAACAAGTCGCCATATTTTTTAAACAATTGAAAGTATGAAAATTTTTGTTTTACGAAAGTTTCTTATTTTTTTATGATCTTTACAAATATGTACTTTTTGATATACCATTCCATTTGATTTTACTGAGAAACGGGTATGTACCCCTCAAACTACCCCCCAAGGAGCGGTTTTAGGGGGTTGAAAATATTTTCCTGAAATTTTTTAGGATCAATATATATAATAAATTTTTTATCCTAACTCTCTATCTTCAATAGTTTGGGCGTAAAACAATGCCGGACACACTATTGGAGGACCCTGTATAAGAAAAATTTTAATGAGATTTGTTATGCGGCGTTTACACCGAGAAAACAAAACAGAAACACAGTGTTTTTATGACCAAAAAGCAATAAACCCTATACATTTTTAAATACGAAGTATTTTAAAGACACGATGTTTCTGTTCTGTTTTTTCAGTGTAAACACCGCATTAGAAATAAATCTCACCTTTCTATTATAAATATTAGTTTTTGAATATCCTAATGTCAACTGTTTAATACACAATTGTAGAATAAGTAATTTGACATTTCAAATTAGTAGCACTTGTTTTCAAGGCAACATAAATTAGTAGACGAATTTATTAGTATTTAAAATTTCGAGGGTGCTTTTCACCCCCTCAGTCGCTGCTTTGCACCTATAAAAATAATTTCGATTTAACTATAAGTGTACCAAGTCAAATTAGTGAGATAATACTCACTTTTAGATGATAAAAAGTACAAAATTTCGATTAGCACCAAAATCAATAGTTCTGAAGGACTCACTGAGTCAAACATTTTCCCCACAAATAATTCAAATCGGTGCATATTTACAGTAGTTATCGTGAACGAAACAAAAATTCTACATCCAGACACACGCACGTACAGCCGCCATGCAGAAATAAACTTTTCTTTACATTTTGAAGTACAATCAGAATCTGCTCTTATCTCGGACACAGTTTTTCGACATATTATTATACTTCCATTTCCTTCAGGACATGGAAGTAAAAATTATCAAATACGATTATCAAGTTCGGTGTTTTTCAATTTTAGTTTTATATTATACACTAGGTGGGCCCACGCGGCTTCGCTCGCGTGGACTACGGAATTATTGTTTAAAATTTAAAAAATATATAGTTGAATTAAGTATAAACACGATTAGTTATTTTTCTAATAAAAACCAAACAACACTTAAATTACCTACCTACCTAATAAAAGCGAATCAGAACAAAAAGTGACACTTTATCATAGTTGGCGCGAATTGTCACGAATAATATGTTATTATATGTATATTTCACGTTATTTCCTAAACCAAAAGACCAATTTTGATTCTATAAAAGGCAAATTATATCTACATTAAGTACTTATGACGATGAAATCATTTATTTCGATAAGGATTAAAGTTTTGCAGGTCATAAGTCCATGTAAACAGAACCCAAATATTTTATGTTTTCTTTGTAACATAAAAGCAGTCATTGTGGCTTAAATATAAAAGTTAGACATATGGTGTCGCGGACTTTATTGTAATACTTTTGATTCTACACAATTCTTTAATAAATTATTTTGTTCTATAGTCAACGGTTTAGGCAGCATATTGCAAAACAGCGTGCCGACGGCAAAATATTTTCCGACTTGATTTGCTATTATCGTCACTGCTTAGTTGTTACCTAACGTAACAAAATATAGCCTATAACCATAGGTGGGCATTAACTCGTTAATCCGTTAATCGTTAATTAACGAAGTTAACAAAATGCTGAACGGATTAACTCTTAAGTTAACTCAAAAAAATGTTAACGCTTTTGTTAACTTCCGTTAAACTTTAGTCTATTACATTGGTTGTTTGATGGCAAATACATAAGAAAGTTGTCGAAAAAGCAAAAAAAAGGTCTTCATCAAACATTTTGGGTGGTTAACTGTTAACGGTTAACTTTAACTTCCGTTACATTTTCGGAATTTTAACGCTTTAACGATTAACGAAGTTAACTTTTTTATTAACGATTAACGAAGTTAACTTTTCGGTTAACTGTGCTCACCTATGCCTATAACTTGGCAGGAGAATGTACCTATGAATTTATAACAGATAAATAAATGACCCAGCAATATAAAAAGGTAACAATTTTATTAACAGAAATTATATGCAAAATATAATTTAAATAAATTATCAAAATTTACATCGGTTATGCAATGCTACAATACATTATTAAACGTTACCAATTGACACTTAAAAAGCACCAAAAACACGACACAATGATTAACTATACTGACATAATACATAAAATTCACGTTTACAATTGCTAGTCGAAAAACGTCACTAATTATTGATATTAAAATTAACCAAGCGAATAATACAAAAAAACACTAAAACACACTAAGCGCGTTCACGACGATTGTGAAGGAATAGGAAATATATAGGATCCTCCTTTATTGTCGCTTGACTAGTGTTGTATAGACGCCTCGCTTGGCGGACCGATCTCTACTGCCCGACCAACTCTATTCGGCCGTTCGTCATTACCACAATTCATAATTTGAATTATTACATTGCTTCTGAGCTTATGCAACCCAGAGATGATAAGGTAATATCGTTATATCCTCCCCCCCTAGATCGGAAGCTCTGGGTTCCTTGGATAATACGCCTTCAATTGGTCCACGTGGGCGCGCACAACTTCTTCACCTTGATCTAAAGGTGCCAATAGCACATTCCCTGGGCCTGTAAACTCTTTTATCTTCATAGGTGAGGACCATCTCCAGCGAAACTTGGATCCTTCGTTGCCGCCAGGTGTAGGTGCGGGATATACTCGTTTCAACACCGTCTGTCCTATTATATAAGGATTCTGCCGTCGACCACGGTTATACAGACGTTCCATACGTCGTCGTGCGGTACTCATCGCCTGTTCCACATCTTCAACTGTCGGCCTTCGCTCCGTACTCGTTACGTGCTGAAGTCCCCATTGTTGTAATAACGGTTGAGGCAGCTCGCGCCCCAAGAACAAGACTGCGGGAGACTGCTTGGTAGTCTCGTTCTCCGCAGTATTATGCGACAACGCCACGTAGGGTACCTTCGACCCCCAGTCCCGATAGTTGTTTCCTATTTGATTCAACAGGATCGTTAACGTAGCCTTTAAGTCGCGATGTACCCTCTCTACCATATTACCTTGAGGCCGATATGAAGAAGTTGTAATATGTTTTATCCCCCATGCTATACACATTTGTTTAAAGCGTTGTGAAACGAAACACTTGGCGTTGTCAGTGACCAGTATCTCTGGTGGACCGTATCTCGACCAAACATTTGGTACTAATTTCCCTATCGTAGCCTCTGTTGTCGCCCTACGAAGGGGAATGAGCTCTACCCATTTGGTGTAGGCATCGACCAATGTAAGGACGTAGCGGTCACCTTGACTGGACGGTGTTAGCGGGCCGACATGATCTATATATACTCGTTGCCACGGACGTTGCGGCGCATTAGAGTGCATCAATCCGGCGGGAGCTTGATTAGTCGCCTTGGCTCTCTGACACTCTTCGCAGGTACGTACATATGCTGCAACCTCCTTAAATAGACCAGGCCACCAAAAGGTTTTTGCGATTCGTCGATACGTCTTGGTGACTCCTTGATGCCCCGATGTTTCGGCGTCATGAAAATAAAACAAAATCATTTTTCGAATACCCGGAGGAACTACGGCCCGCCTGAGCCCATGCTTTCCCACGGTTCGCATCAACAAACCTTGACGAATGACGAACCCTTTCACATCTTCACCGGCTTCGAGCCGATCCAAGATGAGGCTTGTCTCCGGACAAGTTCGTTGATGTTCCTTGAGATTTACAAAGGACTCAGGAACGGTCTGCAGTACGTTGCACTGTTCACTGACTTCTGTCTCCTCGGCATACGGAAGGCGGCTGAGGCAATCTGCCACCGGATTATTGCAGCCACGGATGTGTTCTACGGTGAATTGGAATCGAGATAATTTCAGAACCCACCTGCCAATCTTTCCTAGTTGTTTAGGGTGTTGGAACATCCAGGTGATTGCAGTATTGTCGGTCTGTAGAGTGAAGGGTCTTATTTCTAAATACGCAGAGAACTTTTCGATAGCCCAAACAGCCGCGAGCGCTTCCTTCTCGTACGTGGGGTATCTCATTTCGGCCTTGTTCATTTTCCGGCTAGCGTATTGGATTGGTAGCAATTCTCCATTCACTCTTTGTAATAATACTGCTCCGAGCGCAATGTCCGAGGCATCGGTTTGTAAAATGAATGGTGCGTCAAAATCGGGGTATATTAGTATCGGTGGACTTGATAACATCGTCTTCAATTTTTCAATGGCATCAACTTGCTCTTTACCCATATTGAATCGAACTCGTTTCTTCTTTAATGCATGTAGAGGCGCAGCGATCTTTGCATATTCTGGTATGAAGCGTCCAAAATATCCTACCATGCCTAAAAATCGTTCGAGCTCTTTCAACGTTCTTGGTACAGGGAACGCCTGGATGACATCAGCCTTGGTTGGATCGACGTGAATCCCCTCTCCAGAGAGCATATGACCGAGAAATTGTACCCTACTTTTGCAAAGCTTAATCTTTTGCGGGTTTACTGTGAAACCGACCTTACGAAGTCGATTAAAAACTTCTCGCAAATGATTCAGGTGTGAAGATAAGTCATTGCTATATACAAGAATGTCGTCAAAATATGGGTATACATACCGGTAGCGAAGATCGGCAAACATTGAAAAAATTATTCTGTTTAACGCCTGAGGTGATACACACATTCCAAATGGCGTGAATTTAAATTGGTAGGCACCGTTCGGAATCAGAAACGTTGTGTATCCCTTCGAATCATCGCTGAGAGGTATTTGATAGAAGGCAGAGTTTAAATCGATAACCGAAAAAACGGACGCGCCCTTGACCGTCTGGAATATGGAGTCCACAGAAGGTGTTGGGAAGGAGTCATACACAATCTTCTTATTTAACTCTCGGTAGTCGATACATAATCTCCTGCTGCCATCCTTCTTAGGTATTAAGAAAGCTGGTGCGCCATAAGGTGACTTAGAAGGTTCTATCACACCTTGGTCGAGGAGAAGCTGAATATGTTTATTCATTTCTTCTGCCTTTGGTGGAGTTAATGGGTATGGTGCCTTCCTAACGGGAACTTGATCTTTCAATAGTATGCGATAAGTGTAATCCTTAGTCCGTCCGATATTTTCTGTCACCACATCTTCATATTCCTGAAGAATCATATCAAGGTTTTGTTTATGATCGTTTGATAGTAGATGTTCTTCTTCGGGATACGAGGCGTAACAGAGAGGTTCAATCATTGGGATGTCTCCAACCAGCGGTATCTTCCTTTCAGGTTCGAATTGAAATGTTATACATCGATTACGCAGATTTAGGACAGCTTGTACTGAAGTAAGAAAGTCCACTCCCAGAATCATGTCCGTCGATAATAGAGGCGCAACAAGGAAACGTCTTCTCCAAAAATATTTGTTAATTTTTATTGGAATGGTTGCGCTTTGGTGGATTTTAATCAAGCTGCCATCTGCTATTCTGGTGGAGATATTACATGTTTTAATAGTAATATGTTTGGTAGATAATCGCGCCAAGGTATAAGCCGAAATAAATGATTTTGAAGACCCAGTGTCAATTAAGGCGGCAATCTCAATGTTTTGTACTGACACTGAGACGAAGGGAGGATAAGTTAAGTTGTCGGTACTCACCCTCCTACCTTTTAGTTTTTTGAGGACGAAGGTTTCATTTCACTCACCGACGAACACTTTGCCTCGGATTGGCCAAACGGAGATGAAACTCTCACAGGAGGAGCTACTTGCGAGGCAGCAAACAGTTGTCTTCGTCTCTCGGCCGCTTGAACCTGTTG
The DNA here is from genome assembly GCA_949319165.1 of Sialis lutaria. NCBI lineage: Eukaryota > Metazoa > Arthropoda > Insecta > Megaloptera > Sialidae > Sialis > Sialis lutaria. The sequence goes on along the minus strand of OX439245.1, from coordinate 6,785,580 downwards.
TCCGAGTGAATGAAGCTCACTAAAGGTACACGGTGGCTGGTGAAACCTCATCAAACTAAACGTGTCGTCATTAACATGGTTGAAGATTACACTACACAAACACTTCTCACTTATGCCTAACTGAAGCGCCTTCTCCTTTTGTAAAATGTCGTAGATAAATTCACGAAAATTTTCTTGCGGGCGTTGCCAACGATAAATTAAAACGGATCTTAACGATTCTAAATCAAGATCGGTCAGTAGGTCTTGAAGCATGGCAGTCTTCATTTGAGGCCAGGTGAAGTATTGATGAATTTTAATACCCCACCATCTGGCCAAATATCCCTCGCACCTACTTGATAATTGGAGCATCGCATTGGTATTAATGCCCTGGAGATCATCGATTGCATCAACGGCTTCAATAAAGGTGACGGTTTGAATTGGGTCTAGTCCATTAATAACTGGGACCCTGTTCATAAGGAACATGCAGTCCTGAGAAGCGCCGCCCTCTTCACGTTTTGCAATCGATAAAGCTGATACAAGCCGATTGACGGATTGCGTAAGTTCGGCATGATATGCAGCAAGGCCGGTCAATGCATGTGTTGTCTCTTGAGGAGATATACTTCGATGATCCGCTTCAACATGTGATGATTTTTGTGATGATGTCGGTGCTTGGACTGGACCTTCCGGTTGCATGGCAGGACCAGGATCACTGAGATGTCTTGTATACGACGAACTTTTAACTCTTTGAACTTCAGATGTCAACTTTGGAGTGTGGGGAAGGGACATACTGGTAGGTGTATAGGATAAGAGTAAAGGGTAGTGCTTAGTAATTTAAAATATATATATTTTTTTTATCAACCCGATCGCGATTTTAATTTGAACAATTAATTTAATAATGTACTAGTATCTGTTACCGAATTATAGCTTGATCATTACATAATTATTTCGATCCCGGTTGAGCCCCCATTTATAACAGATAAATAAATGACCCAGCAATATAAAAAGGTAACAATTTTATTAACAGAAATTATATGCAAAATATAATTTAAATAAATTATCAAAATTTACATCGGTTATGCAATGCTACAATACATTATTAAACGTTACCAATTGACACTTAAAAAGCACCAAAAACACGACACAATGATTAACTATACTGACATAATACATAAAATTCACGTTTACAATTGCTAGTCGAAAAACGTCACTAATTATTGATATTAAAATTAACCAAGCGAATAATACAAAAAAACACTAAAACACACTAAGCGCGTTCACGACGATTGTGAAGGAATAGGAAATATATAGGATCCTCCTTTATTGTCGCTTGACTAGTGTTGTATAGACGCCTCGCTTGGCGGACCGATCTCTACTGCCCGACCAACTCTATTCGGCCGTTCGTCATTACCACAATTCATAATTTGAATTATTACATTGCTTCTGAGCTTATGCAACCCAGAGATGATAAGGTAATATCGTTATAAATTAAAAAAGAAAACACGTAAATCGGATAAGTGGTTCTCGAGTGATAAGCGCACTAACGGACAGACAGACAGAGAGACGTTGAGCTTTATATACATATATTAAGGATTATATCACCTTATTTTGGTGACAATTATATGTACCTACATACATAAAATGATAATGTTTCCTATATAACCTCCATGCAATACTTTTAATGTATTTTACGTGATTATTTTATAAATCGATTTTTAAATATGTAATAAATCCGGACATCTATTATTTTTTATTATGTGGAATTTAACTTTTCACATAATATAGGCTGTTATATAATAACGTATCGTTCATTCTTGTTCACCACTGAACAATCAGTTAAAAAATAAGCTTTCAACAAAAACTCATCAAACTCCTGTACCTAGAAACGTGAAATCTTATAGGCGTTTTCTTTTTATGAGGTAAAAAAATGTCCCAGTTTAACATTACAAATTGAATTAGATTTATAAATTATATTAATATTGATAAAAATGAAAACAAAAGTCCGATGCCCTTGTACATATATAAAAAAGTAAATAAATATTTTCAATTTTTGAAAAATAATTTAAAAAAACGGTATGGAGAACCATACATGGCTTCCATGTTCTATAATATCTTTTAAAATAATTTTTAATATAGGTATAAGAAAATTTTCAATTGAGTTTTGTCAGAGATAAATTTTACATTTGTATTTTAGTTTTCTAATATCCTAATAATACACATTCAGTTTGTAGAATAACTAATCTGACATTTGAATTTAATTGCGCTTGTTTTCATGGCAACATGAATTTATTAGTATTTAAAATTAAAATTTTGAGGGTGGTTCTCACCCCTTCAGTGGCTATTTTGGCAAGTTTATAAAATAAATTCCCTTTAATTTGGATTGAACTACAAGTTTACCAAGTCTTTTCAAAATTGGTGAGATAATACTCATTTTTTAGACGATAATAGGTACACAATTTCGAATATTTTCAAAACCTCTAACCCGATTAGCATCAAAATCAATAGGTCTGGAGTACTCAATTAGTCAAACATTTTCCCCAAATAATAATTCAAATCGGTGCATATTTACACTAGTTATCATGAACGAAAGAAAATTCTACATCCAGACAGACACACACACGCATAGCCGCCATCGGAAATCAATTTTTCTTTACGTTTTGAAGGTAGTTCAATCTTATCTCGGACACGATTTTTTGACGATATTAAAATACTTCCATTTCTTCGAACATGAAAGCAAAATAATTAATAGAGTCGGCACTGGATTAAAAAGTTTAAGTAAAAATCAATTAATAATTAGTAATTACTAAACCGGAAACGTATGTTAACTCTTGTCATTTTTTGAATATTTTTTGAATTTTCAAATTATTTTTGTAATAAAAAAATGTTTTAGATAAAAAATTAATCTTAACCCTTTGTAGCCTCATGTGACATTTCTCTAACAAACCTCAATAATCCCGCTAATATACGTACTAAATATATTTAGTTCATTCAAATATGTGTAACACTACTGTAACATACCACTGAATAACTTAGTATCATGTAAAATTCACAGATGGCATAACCTGTTGACTTATGTATTATTACGTAACTATTGGCAGTAAGACAGGACTAAATCGGCCACTGGCCGATTTGGGTAAAAAAAGAATACGTTGTAAGTTTCCCCAATGCACTGGCGTTTCACAAACAATTTGCGAAAAATGCGGTATAGCATTATGCTACAACAAACAAAATAATTGTTTCAAATCCTTTCATACCACATAAGTGGGTTTTTTTTACGATGAACTCACAGTAATGTCACACTCCCGAAAAAGTCAAAAAAATAATTAATTTTTTTTTTATTTCTGAAAAATACATATTTTTTATGCCTAAACTTGTCTCATTATCAACATAATTTAAATTTTTAAGATCTTGGGCTGCAAAGGGTTAAATATAAAATTTCATCCTTTCTTGATTTGTCGTATTTGAGTTACAGCGCATACAGGTAGACAGACAGACAGATATCATGGCGAAAATAGTTAGAATAGATTCAGAGAAGGTTAATATGGATAATTCCATCAAAATCCGGATTTCCAAAAAAAATCGGTTTCACAATACTTATGTAGTACATAGGATACTATATGTATATTTTATATAAGTATAAGAGAGTAAAAATGATTGGTATCGATTTGTTCATTGGGTCATAAAGAACATTTGTGCAATTGTTTAAACAATTTATAAACAATTGTCAAAGTTACATAAATAACATTTTTTACTTTTTACCGCTTATGACACAAAAATTAAGCAAGATACGATAAAAACATCCGAACTTTTTTTGTAGGGAACACAATTATCTTCTAATTATAAAAGTCAGTGAGAGCATATGTCTATTTTTTTTAGTTTAGATTAGACAATAGGATATCAAATTTTAACTACGTATAATTAATTTATTAATTTTTCACTTGAAAATGACAAATTGAGTTTTCGATTATTTTTTTTTTATAAATAATATCAGTGTGGACCAGACAAAAATTTATAAATAAAAATCAACAAAAAGATTGTTTTAATAGTTCACGTAGAAGTAGATATTTAAATCTATTATTTCAATTAGTATCTACTAGGGCTATTTCACCAGTCATATGAAAATCATTCTGATACGGACACTTAGGCGTCTCTCGTCTAAACAAAAAAAAAATACATATTATAAAAAAGACTGACAGTTGTTTAGCAATAATTACGCAATATTTCATACAAGCACAAATGTTTTTTTATGATTCAATGACCAGCCCTGCACCAACCAAATATATGTATTTTTTTATTCGCTTTAGAATTAATGCAAGTAAATTTTACAATTGCACTGGTCTAAACGTTTAAAGCACGAGATAAAATGAAACGACAATTAATTGAGTATATTTTTATCGTTGTATAAACATTTTTATTATTTATTTTCCTCGATAAAAAATGATGTGTTATAAATGTATACATTTCGGCTTTTTTATTCGTTTGTTTTAATTAATTAAACATGAATATGATAATAGATAATTTAAAATTGCAAATTAAAAATATACAACGATTTCAAGGCTTCTGGTTACAAGATATGTAAATTTTATTAACCACTTTTTTTAATTATGAAGATATTAAAGTTATAGAATATTGTTATATTTGAACTAAAAATACATACTCGTACCTCCCACTTATTGAGTGTTTAAGTGAGTTTCCGGTGCTGAGTACCTTCATAAGTGAGCAAATTAGTGATCCACGTGCACTCATCGTCTACTGATGCGAAGCAAACGCAAAATGTATGCATTATGTTCGTACCAAAAGCACAGGATGGCCATGTACTCATGTCACTCTTGCAGCAAGGCCATTTGCGGTGAACACACTGTTTCAGTTTGCAATTAGTGCAAATAATTATTTTAGTTAGGTTCAGAATAGTTTTTAGATAAATTTAACTACAGTTGAAACCGGCTATAACGACATCGGTTAAAATAACATATCGGTTTAAACGATTCAAAATGAAAATCCGATTGAATTCTATATAATGACCTTTTCACCCGGTTTTTACGACTATCGATGTCGTACCTATATATATCGATGTCGTTATATCGACTGCAGTGGCGTAGATAGCTTTTTGCGATGGGGGGGAGGAATATGACAGTATTAAATCTCATAAAGTTATATTTTTCATTATGAAAATCATCTTTTATGTAGTGCAAAGTACAAAAATTGGTTATATTCCTCACTTAGATGTATTCATTATTGAAATAATACTCGTATATCATAATTATCTTATAATTTTTGTACTCATGGTGGGGGGATTGATCCCCTTACCCCCCCCCCCTATCTACGCCACTGTTCGACTGTACATGTTGTCTAATGTAAACTACTTATTTTATTAATTAAAAAAATATTGATTTTTCATTTCCTTAATCTAATATTTCCACTGTAACTTGAAAAAATATTTAGTGATTTAGGGTTAAAAAAATATGTCAGGCATGTGTGCAACTTTTATCCATACTAATATTATAAATACGAAAATGTGTCTGTTTGTTAGCTTTTAACGGTTAAACCGCTGAATCGATCTTGATGAAATTTGGCAGGACATTCTGAGGAAGGATAGGGTGGAAGGGTGACATTTGAACGGGCGAAAGTTATATTTTTTTGGCGTAGACATCTAGCGTTCAAATGCAAAACTAAAAATCCGTTTTAACGACTATTATACAGAAATCTATATTATCCATCGATATTATTTACTTTATCTAACTTCATAGTGTTGTTTTCTCTAATCTAAATTCAAGGCGAACTAAGTCACGAGTAACAGCTAGTAATGTTTATTTTTATTTTTATTTTTAAATCTTATATACAGGATGACCTATTTATATTGAGACAAAATAATATCTCGGTTGGATTCGATTATTTCGAAAAAAATTTCAGACAAAAATTGTAGGGCACCGAAGGGTCTATATTATGACTTCCGATCTAGATCGAAAGTGGTGTTTTTTTTACCGGAATTCACTTTTTTAAAATGGAAACATCCATTTTTTACCAAGGATTTCGATTGAAAAACAAACAAAAAATACTTTTTGTTCTTATCATTTTTTCGATTTAACCCATAAAATGAAATCAAAATCTCGAAAACTTGAAAATTTGCCATGTTATTAAATATTTTTTATTTTAGTATTGTATCATAAAAAAAAATTATTTTTCATAAATCAGTATCAAAATTCTAAGCAATAAATATTATTCTGTGTGGGCAGGGGAGCTGAAATAATGTAAAAAATTGTCTGGGGCCCCCATTTCATAAATTTTATCAATCTTCTCTTCCAATTTTTTTTCTATATGGGTCATTCTTAGTCAACTCTATCAGAGAAAAACGCTACTTTTACGGATTTTCATAATTTTCACATATGTTGTTAAACTTGCTCAAATAATATAACTTGCATTCATCATTTTGCAAAATTTTTAGTTTTTTGAAAATGACGCGTATTTTAAGTTTTGCAGAAATGACGCTTGTGCATTTAAACAATAATTTTTATCTCCGGATCATTGAAATCAGTAAGTTTTTTTGTATTTCTTAAATTCAATTGTGTTCAATTTAAACAGGTAAACTACGTAATTTTATTATTTTATTTTATTTTATCTATTCGGTACGTGGGACACGTGTTTTTAACATAACCTACGATACAGTTTATTTTTATTCTTAAAATATAGTGAAATAATAGAAAAATACATGCACGACGACGTTTAACCATTGGTCGAAATACTCAAAATAGTTAAAATACACAAAATAACCCTAGCAAATTTAACACCATAACAATGAGTATAAACACAAGAAAGAGGATGGAAATTATCAAACAACGTTTGCCGGGGCAGCTAGTAAACAAATAAATATTGTACACAATATTTTTTTAATCGTATTATACATATTTTAACTACGTTATAAAAAATTGATATCGTCATATTTTTAATGATAAAGTAAAACATAAATTATGATTTTTATTAAACTTTGAGAAACTATGTATAATAAAGAAATTACATACAGGCTGGATACAAAAAATACAAAGTAAAGGACATTGGGTATTGAGTCGGAAAATAATAAACAAACCTAACGTATTTTCTATGCGTATCGTAGAATAAAAATCGACTAAAAGAAATACAAGCTCATGACTGAATAGCACTGAGGACAGTGTCCAGGTCGTCTTTTTGAGTATAAAGACCTGGAAATCTACTAAGGCGGATATTATTATACTTTATTATTATTATATTTCCAGGAAATTAATAAATATACTTTTATACGAATCTGTAGGAGTTTCGAAGATCAAATTTTAATTCAAAAATTATTATTTTGAATATAAAACCATTGTTCATACATTAAAAAAATATATATGTATAAGGTACTGGCACCATTATTAAAAGTACATATTCAATATATTTAACTAAATATACAACACAAACTTTTTTTTAATATTTAGAAGAAAAAAATAACTGTGTACTCAAGCAAGTAAATTGGGCAGATATGAAGTATATTTTGTATGAGACTGTTTTTCTGATATCATTTTTATTTAGATAAATTAAATTTAAAAGTCATGCTATATGTATATTTAAGTTAGTTGGATAAAATATATTAGCATATCACGTACCTATAGCCCAGGAAATAAACGTTTTTACTAAGAAAAAATTCCGACCAAGGTGGATTTTGGTGGAGATGTTTATTTTGATTTCCTAAGCATACCCTAAAAGTACCCTTAATTTGGGTGACGGGTTTATGTTTTTAGAGGGTAAAGGGGGGTAAATTCTAATTTTTTGCAAATATCTCAAAAATGATCAATTTTTCGAGGAAAATTGTTATAAAGAAAATTGTAGCTTATAAAATTCTACACAAATTCACAAATCAAGTTTTGTCGGAATTTTTTCTTAGTTTGGCCATTTTTTTGAGTCTATTGCCTGGGCTAGTACCTCTTTTCATATAAAAATTATTCAGAACAATTCAAACACTTTTAAACACTTATGGAACTAATAACGTTAACAGATTTTGTTTGTTGCACTTCTACCAACTGATTTTTAAGGAAATATTGTGAATTAATATCCATAGACAGTAGCACTAATTATAAAACGAGGTGTATACAAATGTGTACGGCGGGAGTTAATGGGTTAAGTGCAAAGCATGTTGTGCTTTTTTGGATTGGTGGGCTACACTAACCTATTTTACTAATAAAACAACTATTAGCTTTTTATTAAATCAATTTAATTACCAAAATATAGTTTGTTTTCTAAATTATAGCCTTTATTTTGTACATGTTTTTTCTCCAGTAATGGACAAAGTAAACCCAGTAATGAAAACCCACTTACTAAAGATTATACAATGATTAGTACTACTACACAAAAGTTATTAAGCGGTTACATACAGTAAGAAGGCCAATCGGATTTCGTTAAAGTAATGTATAATCTTGTACTTAATCGAAGGAATAAGAAAAATAAATTTTTTTGAGAAAATGACGACTTCTCAAAAAAAAATCAAAAAAAAAATTTATCGGTGAGAAAAAACCTTCGAGTAATTACTAAAAAAATATACTTAAGAAACTTGTGTTAAAATTTGAGACTGATCAGTTCAGCCGTTTCCGAGGAATCGTGGTCACCAACTTTAAAAACACAAATTTGTGAAAAACGCGCTGCCGCTCCGATCTCCTACATTCAAACGCTCTGAGACGTCTTTACAAATTGCGTGTAACTATGTGTGTATTTAAATATATGTACATTACGAAAATGAAATAAAAAAAATCGATTTTTTGAAAACTCTAACTGTATATAACCCCTTAACTCCGGCCTCCTACTTTCAAACGCTCTGAGACGTCTTTACAATATGCGTGCAACTTCAAATATAATCGCCGGATTAACTTGAAATTTTCTATGTGTGTACTTAAATATTTGTATGTACATTACAAAAATGAAATAAAAAAAAATTAAATTTTTTGAAAATTCTAACTGTATGTAACCCCTTAAATAAAAAGTAAAATTGAAACCAATGTAAAGCATTTACATAAGAAAATACACTTTTCTTGATAGTGTGGCCGAACCGCGATAATTAACTGTCCACTATTTTTAAACAAAATGATCAGTTACCATCAAATCACGCTGTAAGATAGTTAAATGTATTTAGAATAATATTCAGTAATGCCGTAATCAAATATCAATAAATATTTCTAATTCAGTACATTTAAGTTAAAAATATTCAACACTGGGGTATTGTTCAAGTCTGGTGTCAGTACCTTATATAAAGACACGAAAACAAAATATTAATGTTTGGTCGCATAGCGTCCAGAACTATAGAATATTATATATATATGTATGTATATAGAAAAAGAAAAACGAGTGCTTTTTTCATATGATACACATTCCAGTTAATGCATTATCAGATGGATATAGTATTAGAAGTATGATGCGGCGGGGTAAAGAGGGGTAAAGTGGTATCGTCTTTTCCCAAAGTAACTCGAACCTCAATAGCCTTACTAGCATCGGAAAATAGAGGTCGAATTAAACCGTATGTGTGTTATAGGTACAGTTATACAAAATAGTATTTAGAGAAAAAAGATATGTATTTAGATATTGAATTCATTATAAATAGTCTATGTAATATAATATACATAAACATAAGTAACTCCAGTATGTGGCTTGATTTGTTTACTAATAGGCATGATGATTTATTCAAAAAAAAAAATTCTATGATGATCTTACGTGTCTCCTATTTAAAAAAAAAAAACTTATTTCTGCAGAAAATAAAGGTTTAATCGCAAAAATTGACTCTTTTAAAACTAATTTTGAATTTGACGCCAAAACGCTCGCAAGTGACATTTCAGAGTTGTGACGTCACACACCTTGTCAACAATAATCAAACATTCAGAGTTAGACAATAATTTAATTATTTTGTGTGTTAAAAATGAATTCAAAGTATATAATTTCTTAAATAAGGTATGTACCTAATAATCTTGTAAGAGGAATTAATATTTGTCTAAAATAAAAGTCAATCATTTTTGACGTTTACTGATGCGTGACGTCATTTGCTCTGATTGGTGTTCAATTTAACATGGCGGATTGCTATATTTTGCATTTTTATTTTTACAAAAATTATGTTAATCTCGCTTTTAATATAAAAATAAATACATTTTTTAGAATCTTTTTAACCTATTTCATTATTTAAAATCATAATTTCAATGATATTTTGTTACTGGCTTCATGCCTATATAAACGTTATATACAGGAAGGTTTACAATGAATGTATAAAACCTTAACATTGGATCGAGGGTGTTATTTTAAGCAAAAAACTTTATATGAACATGTGTCCAGAAATTCTTCTAGGGAGCTACAACCCTTCAATAATTATGTAAATTCAACGTAACATAATATGTACCAATATATTTTTTGTTTACATGCTTGTTAAAATTATAATTATAAAATGAAAATATTTATTCATACCAGAGTTTTTTCGTCCTTTTAAAATTGAATCATATAAATAACATTATAAAGAATTTGTTCTCGATCAAAAGCTATGCTAATGCTATCTATGGAGTATTAAATGTAAATGACAACCCACTGACAGTCCTTATCAGTTGTAGGGTCAACTGGGGTAAAAGTGAAACAAAATACAAATCTTTCATTTTTTTTGGTAGTTAACTATACAAATTCATATTTTAATTTTTTCTACTAGATGTGCCTATGAATAATCCTTTCAAATACCTACGTCATTTGAACTGTACCATACAACACAGATTTAAAAAATGAAAAATGTGTGTTTCATTTTTAACCTCTAGTTTGGGAAAAAGTGAAACAGGTAAGGGTAAAAATGAAACAGGCTTCTAACTTTCATATAATGCGTTATATTTATATTTGCTGGGTAAAAATGAAATAAGTGAGAAAAACTGCATAGGAAACATGTGTCGCACCTTGCTAGGTTATAAATGTCTAACCAGCAGGTAATGAAATATATTTAAAGGTTATGGAAATTACTATAAAACTTAGAATATGCTTGCGAATAATGTATTTTTTTAAAAAGAATATTCGTTCTTGCTAATATATCACATACAATGTGTACTCTTAATATCATCCTAAATACATCTACAAAGTTTGAAAAATATCAGATAAATATTTAAACCGAAAATGAATTTTTTAAAAATAATGGGGTAAAAGTGAAACATTTTTTTGTGCTCTTTTAACTGTTTTCAAACTCTTGCATTGCATAAAAAACATCGATTTTCAAAACATACAAATTGTTCCATAGACCCCTGATGTACTATTGACTATTGACCCCTTTCAAACTTCCATAGGACCGGAATTCCGGTACAGCCTTATTTAGGACCTTTTTAACGTAATTTCGTGGCATTTTGAAGACTGCAACCAAAATGATGCATCCACTCTGAAATCTGCACTCAAACTGACTTTAACTGTAACATGTGTGACTTGTCCAGACTTGCAAAAACTGGTTCAGATTATCCCCGGCTGTGTTTCATATTTTCCCATATTTCTGTTTCACTTTTTCCCGAATTTTTAAATCTTAATTAGATGGAAAATACTTATCGAAAAATTAAAAGAAAAACTACAAAGGCAACTTTGATTTATTTTCTTTGTGGCATATCAATGTGAAATTTGTAACTTTAATTTATACCTGAGTTATGCAGAAAGTTATGTGCAAAGAATTAAAATTTAATTCACACGTTTTGCCATCGTCCAACAGAAAAGTCTGTAGGGGGGACATATCACTTACTAGGCGATTTATATTTTCAGATCGCTTTAACAAATCTTTAAATATCATGTCAGTTTTTATAATTCTTCTGTAAAGAAATTCGTTTTTTAGTTAGAAGCTTGTTTCACTTTTACCCCTTTTTTTTCGTGTTTCATATTTACCCCAGTTGACCCTATGGCATATGAATGATGTTGGCACGCCCGCGTTCTGTAGAAATTAGTGATCTAAAAGCAGTAGTTACAAACGTACATCATATGATCGAATACATATACATTAATATACATTTATTACCACTGCCTTAAAATCCTAAGTAAATTCATAACGATTTAACACCTCACAGATAGCGTTAACTTAGCCTGTACTCCAGAGCAAATTGTTTATAATACTCAACATCAGACCTATCTGAAATTTGTGTTATATTTTTTAAACACTTAAGAAGGTTGACACTACAGGGTGCGGGGTTGGCAATGCGGGGAACGATGTGGGTAAGTGCCTGTGGATAAGTATAATGTGAAGACAAGGTGGGTCTCTCAGTCTTTTTTTTCACATACTTATTATCAAAAGCGGTTCCTAATCATTCTGAAAATTTACATATACAGTGATACCTCGCATAATGAACATAATTCATTCCAGGAGCAAGTTCGTTATGTGAAACACGTTTTCCTATAACAATACATGTTAAAAATTTTCTGTAGCATAAAATATGGTACTGTAACATAAAAAAGATTGTACACTCGTTTTTTATTTTTTAGTCAGACTCAGATTTAGGAGAGTCTACCGAGGCCTGCAAGGTCAAATCCTCACTCGAAAAATTACATTTATTAAAACAAACACGTGTGTGAGTTAAGCGCAGAAAAGAACGACGTTGGAAGTTCGAGCGACTTTTGTTTTTGTTTACATGCTTGTTAAAATTTATTATTATAAAATGAAAATATTTATTCATACCAGAGTTTTTTCGTCCTTTTAAAATTGAATCATATAAATAACATTATAAAGAATTTGTTCTCGATCAAAAGCTATGCTAATGCTATTTATGGAGTATTAAATGTAAATGACAACCCACTGACAGTCCTTATCAGTGGTATGGCATATGAATGACGTTGGCACACCCGCGTTCTGTAGAAATTAGTGATCTAAAAGCAGTAGTTACAAACGTACACCATATGATCGAATACATATACATTAATATACATTTATTACCACTGCCTTAAAATCCTAAGTAAATTCATAACGATTTAACACCTCACAGATAGCGTTAACTTAGCCTGTACTCCAGAGCAAATTGTTTATAATACTCAACATCAGACCTATCTGAAATTTGTGTTATATTTTATAAACACTTAAGAAGGTTGACATTACAGGGTGCGGGTTTGGCAATGCGGGGAACGATGTGGGTAAGTGCCTGTGAATAAGTATAAAGTAAGACAAGGTGGGTCTCTCTGTCTTTTTTTCACATACTTATTATCAAAAGTGGTTCCTAATCATTCTGAAAATTCACATATACAGTGATGCCTCGCATAACGAACATAATTCGTTCCAGGAGCAAGTTCGTTATGTGAAACACGTTTTCCTATAACAATACATGTTAAAAATTTTCTGTAGCATAAAATATGGTACTGTAACATAAAAAAGATTGTACACTCGTTTTTTATTTTTTAGTCAGACTCAGATTTAGGAGAGTCTACCGAGGCTTGCAGGGTCAAATCTTCACTCACAAAATTACATTTATTAAAACAAACACGTGTGTGAGTTAAGCGCAGAAAAGAACGACGTTGGAAGTTCGAGCGACTTTTGTTTTTGTTTACATGCTTGTTAAAATTTATTATTATAAAATGAAGATATTTATTCATACCAGAGTTTTTTCGTCCTTTTAAAATTGAATCATATAAATAACATTATAAAGAATTTGTTCTCGATCAAAAGCTATGCTAATGCTATCTATGGAGTATTAAATGTAAATGACAACCCACTGACAGTCCTTATCAGTTGTATGGCATATGAATGATGTTGGCACGCCCGCGTTCTGTAGAAATTAGTGATCTAAAAGCAGTAGTTACAAACGTACACCATATGATCGAATACATATACATTAATATACATTTATTACCACTGCCTTAAAATCCTAAGTAAATTCATAACGATTTAACACCTCACAGATAGCGTTAACTTAGCCTGTACTCCAGAGCAAATTGTTTATAATACTCAACATCAGACCTATCTGAAATTTGTGTTATATTTTATAAACACTTAAGAAGGTTGACACTATAGGGTGCGGGTTTGGCAATGCGGGAAACGATGTGGGTAAGTGCCTGTGGATAAGTATAAAGTGAAGACAAGGTGGGTTTCTCTGTCTTTTTTTTCACATACTTATTATCAAAAGCGGTTCCTAATCATTCTGAAAATTTACATATACAGTGATACCTCGCATAACGAACATAATTCGTTCCAGGAGCAAGTTCGTTATGTGAAACACGTTTTCCTATAACAATACATGTTAAAAATTTTCTGTAGCATAAAATATGGTACTGTAACATAAAAAAGATTGTACACTCGTTTTTTATTTTTTAGTCAGACTCAGATTTAGGAGAGTCTACCGAGGTTTGCAGGGTCAAATCTTCACTCACAAAATTACATTTATTAAAACAAACACGTATGTGAGTTAAGCGCAGAAAAAAACGACGTTGGAAGTTCGAGCGACTTCGTGATACGTAGAAGCGGTCGGGCGGCAAAATGAAATACGATGCAGTTCGTTGTGTGAAGCAAGGTTCGTTGTATGAGTCGCGTAATGAACGAACAGAAAGTTCGTTGTGCGCAGCGTTCGTTGTGCAAGGCATCACTGTATTTTTGTAAATGAATAAAGAATGTATGCTCAAATTTTCATCAAATTCTCTCTGTCACATCAATTTGAAAAGTCCTGTTATGTCTCGAAATTATGCAGTTCTCATAAGAACGTATGCTACTTTGTTTATTTAATATCCCTAATGAACTTGAAATATTGCAAGAATTTTGTTAAATATAAATGTTTTATTATTTTTAAAGTTTCATCAAAATCTTTGTTATTTTTCTATGGTGTCAACCTCCTTAATATAATTACAGAACCATTTTTTGTATATTTTTTTAAATAAGTAAATAAATAAGATAAAATATGCACTTAGCTATTGTGACGAAAGTTATCTTAGGAAGTAAGTTCGCCAGTATAATAAACTATTAAGCAAGTTTGTGTTCGTATGGTAATAACTTAAACTGACTTGAAGTAAATTATTGTTTGTTTAAACGAAGACAGGATTAAGTTCTAGGCTCTAATTCAGGTCTGTGAAATATTTTATACTGATAGTTTTGAAAACTTCATGCAAATTAACATAATCACAAAATAACTCCATTTTAGTTTGTAAACAACAAAGACTTTTTATTAAATCGACTTCTTGATATGAGTTGTGCTTTCTTAGCCGTACGCTTAGTCAGCGTTTGGTAGCATAATACAAAAAGCCAAGCAATAACAAAACGTTGACCAAGTATACAGCCAAGATAATATTCCATAGATCACCAACGTTGAAGATTTAAATCACAATTACATTATAACACTGAAAATATAATAATATCGCACCCCCGCAATAAAGTGTCACTACTCGAAAAATGTAGTTTTGAGGAAATAGGAATAAATGAAATTATAACAATTTAGGTAAATCAGAATTGTAAAGGTAGTATAGGAAAAGGACTGATACACAGTATATAATTTAAATATTTCAGTATTCCTGTGATGTTTGAAAAATAGTAACTATTAAAACGCTTATTGTTTAAGTATTAAAAAAAAAATTGTGACATTTTTTTAGAATATGCTAGTTTTGACGGTAGGTACATGAAATACATTGACAATTTTTAGTAGAAATATATAATAATTTGGAATCATTCTACATATTTATCTCAAATATGACATTTTTTGTGTTGTGACACTTTTTTACGGGGGTGCGATATGTAAGTACACGGAGAAAAATATTTCTTAACAATCAAATTTCAAAAATTGAAACTTTTTAATCGGCAACTATAATTTTTATTAAAAAAACTCCTTTTCTCCGTGTAGATACTAGAAAATGAATGAAAACCAAGAAAGCCTGGAACATTCAGTATATTTTCTATAAAAAAATATTTTGGCTATCTTTTGTATAATTATAAGTCACATTGTACACAGTATTTTCATTTATTTATTTTTTACTGTGTACCTGAAATATATTTTTCATGGATGGAAAAAGATTATAATCCATAATTAATGATATAATATGACGTCATAGTTCTTAAGTTTGACGACACAAAAAAATGTCAAGTACTAGTCGAGCATCGCATATACATACATATATAGTCCGCAACATGATAGAAGAACGGTTCGGCAATGTAATTCCAATGTTTATACCGGTAATCTTTCATGTTACAAACTATACAAGTATCTCGTACCATATAGTTCTTCCATTTATTCCATTATATTCATTTTACTTGCACTTGAGAACACTAGAGGACAAAATATTTCAAACAAAGATTGTAATAATAATAATAAAAAAAAAAACGTTTAAATATTTAAATTTCAACATTTATTTGAATAATTTTTACCTCCCTTAAAGTATCAAACACAATTCACTAATTATGCCAAATCTCAACTTCTTAGGTCAAACATTAGCTAGCAAGCTGTAATAGACCATAAATGTTCTACTGATATCCGGAATTATAAACAAGTTAACAAAATTAGCAAGCTTGCAAACACTTTCAAACGAGGTACCAAACTTATATGACAGTTATCTTTAAGTATTTAACAATATACAGTTGCATGCGCAGTAAGTATAAGGTAGTCTCATTACTCGGCGCGAGAGAGGGAAATACATCATCTGGGGTGCCCAAGCTGATTAGTCAAAAGCTAATGAGGCAACCTGTGTATTTACTAACCTTGGTTTTTGCCATAGGCATATAGCATGGACCACGCATTCTGTATTAACATAATGGTGCAACATTGTTCCAAAAGTGGGAAAGAGATGCAGCGATGTTATGGATATATCTATATCTTTTTCTAAGAAGAATGTAATAGACATTCCTATTTAAATAAGGACAAGTATATCCGCATCTATATCCCATCTCTGTCTTTTGACAAGGCCCTGTTTTCGACTCAGATGCGTTGTCCATGCTGTATATCTATGGTTTTTAGTTTTTACCATATTTATTATAAGGTTAGTACTCCCTATCCATGAAACTATAAGTAAAAAAATCCAAGAGAACTGTCAAATATGTTTGATATCCTTTTTGAAAGTTCTTGCAAGTTATTTAGTTCCTAATAATACCGGACATGAAAATATAAAAAGCCAAATTGTGGCAAATATTAAGCCAATATATTTTTTACAGAAAACATTTTTCATAAAGTTAATATTAAAGGCAGTCGTATCACTGTTGTTTACGTTTTATTTAATAAATTGAATTATGTTTATAAAAATTGTTTCCTGCAGAAATTATTATTGCATCTCATATAAAGTAAAACACTATGGTATTTCATAGTAATATTAATTTAAATAAAATAGTTGAGAGCTTATATTATTAAACGGTAGATGCATTACACTCTAGATACTCTAGAATATTTTTATATTGTGCACATATTGTATATTATTTTAAAGCTGGTAAATTATTTTTCCTAGAACGCAAATGGAAAATGCATACACATAATATTGAGTTAAAAATTGTTCAAATAATGGAATTTTGCATTAAAGTTAGATGCACTTACAATTAGTAACAAAGCTGATTAAATACTGGATAGTTCTACGTATAAACAATAGGATTTCAAAGTAATTTATTTAAAAATACCGTTCGTTTCGAATACGTATATGATCTTTAATCTATTTTACATTAATTATTTGATTACTATCGACTTCCGGATTAAATTATTCCCATTATGAATTCAATATCTAAAACCTGTATAACTGAATTAAAATAGATTTAGGGTAAGCCTATAAAAAGATAAAGAATTAAATGTAATAATGCATTATTTATCATATTAAATATTTTAACTGATTTTATTGACAAAAAAGAGACACAGTAAAATAACGAATGCTATTATTTCTCTTTTTAAGTTTAAATTATTTGTTATAAGACATATTGAGAAATGTGTATCAAGTATTTTTATATATTTACTAACGCATTGAACCTGGTGTTACCCGGGTTAATATCCACAAAATCATAGTGATTAAATTAATAAAATATTCAAATTCATGATTCAAACCGTAATTATAGAACTCTTTATTAGCTACTATGTTTTTATATAAATGCCGTTTATTTGCTGTAAGATCATGGGAACAAAATACATAAATTTTTTATTCTTTTCATATTAAATCTTAGATTTTTATAAAATATTAATAACCATGAACATTACTGAACATGCACAGAAAAATGATCTAACTATTGGTGAAAACCGCATTGTAATCGGTTCAGTAATTCCCAAGTCTATCTCATACAAACAAACATTCATTTTATAAATTTTGAGTCGTTAAAATCGATACATCGTATTAACCGCTGTCGTTATAACTGGTTTGTACTGTATATTTTTCTACAATTATATCAAGGAAATCGAATTTGCTATATTAAATATTTGAAATGACCTCTTTAAAGTACACCTATAATATGTATTTGCTTAATACAGTAGTCAAAAATCACTATCTTTTCTTTATTTTGTATTTTTCATCCTTAAACCATTGTTAACAATTTACAGACAGAAAACAAAATACAATAAAAGAGTTCAATTTATTTTCCATTTGGTACCTGCTTATCAAGTCAATGCATGAACTAAGTTTCCATTTAACTGAATAGATTTGGATAAGGGATGTTCTACACGAGTTATTTTACAAATAGAAAAATAAAGCATGCGTATAATATTTAGTATCGTTTTTGGCATTGTTATTAAAAAGCATTTATTTGAAAACATAAAATTGATTTTCTTTTTTAACTTTCTGTACAGTTTTTTTTTAAATTGATAGATTGAGCAATATGTCCAGAGGAAAATAATTTTTGTTTTGAAATTTTATAAAAGAATTTTTATCCATCTTTCAAGTTTCACTTCAAAATAAAAAAAAGAAGTATTGTAGTTTCAAAATAAATAAAAGAACAGGACAAATGGCGTCCCATTAATAATTTGTCAGGACGATTGGACGTCCAGAGAAAAAAGACGACTCCAGATAATAACCTACATCATGTTACACAGGAGCGTAGTAACTAACATTAAAATGGACATAGGTACAATAGTTAATTTTACAATTTCATAAACACAAAACAACTAAACTTTTCGATGAAAGATGGAAAAAAATCGTTTGACATTTTATTTCAAATGAATAAAAAAATATTTAACTTCGTATAAGTTTGTTTATAAAAACATTGATTTTTTTGACTGTTTATTTGCCCTGGGTTGTTCCTTTGAAGTTACCTCTACTAGACTAAAAACCGGTGGTTCCCAATATGACGTTAGGTTACTTTGATTTACTCCGTTAAAATACATAAATAAATAATATGACAAAAAAATAAAAATAAAGATTTCTTCTGAATCCAAACAATATTTCAATATCAGTGAACCTGAACCTGAAAGAACTCTTTTAAATATTAATATTTTATACGTTATTTCTCCTTTCATTTTAAAAAGAACAGACTCATAAGGTACTGGCATCAGTCTTGAACGGATTAAACGCAAAGTATGTTGTTTTTTAGATTGGTCGGCTATTTTTTGTAATTCTCATGAACCTATGTTACTAATAGAACAATTACCTCTTTAAATCAATTTAATTTAATTTTGTTTATGTTTTTTCTCCTGTAATGGATAAAGTAAAATCAGTAATGAACACTTACTAATGATTAAAAAGTGATAAGTATTACTACACAAACTTTATAAAATTAAAAACAATGTAAAGCATTTACATAAAAAATACACTTTTCTTGATATGTGCTGAACCTCGATAATTATTTGTCAACTGATTTTAAACAAAATGATCAATTATCATCAAATCACGTTATAAGACAAATATGTCCAATTCAGTAAATTTAAGTTAAAAATGTTCAACACTGGGGTGTTGTTCAAGACTGGTGTCAGTACCATAGATAATATTCTGTCAGAATTAAAAACATCAGCAAAAATTGCTTAAAAATGCAATGCGAATAATTAACAATTAATTATATTTAAAATTTCCTCCCTTATTTTTTAAATGGAATTTGGGAATTTACCATCCCTGTAGATCTCCTATTAAGCTTAATTTGTATTAAGACATGGATACATTTTAGTTATTATTATTTATTTTGTTATGTGTAATTTGATTATTATTCATTTATAAACCAGTAGTTACCGAGTTAGAGGGGGGGATAGACAAAATTATTGCTTTAAAGCCCCCTGTAGGCGCCATTTTTGATTTATAAAAAAAATAAGAATAAGGATGAAATTACACTAGCTTGGTTACACATTTTGATGTACCACTTGCCTTGGTATAAAAAAAATATTTTTTTGGCTGTCTTTAGCTTCTTAGCACCCCCCCCCCTAAAAAAATATTTTTCCAAAATATTTGTACATATTTTACTAGAGGGTGTCATTTTACATATTCAGTAAAAATTTCAAAGTTCTAGCTTATATAGTTTACGAGCTATTGAGCTTTGAGTGAAAAGGACGGACGGACGGACGGACGGACGACAAAGTGAGATTAATAGGGTTTCTTCGGAACCCTAAAAAAGCTTTAGATATGAATTATAACATTTTTTAACATGAACCATAAACCGAATTGATATTTAGATATCAAACTCAAACCATAAATAAATTCAAGTTCAAATCCGATTTCACATATTAATGAACCGATTTGTATGTAACATTTACATTACATTAGATACAATTTCAAAACATGCCTTTTAATAGTATTTACTCGATTTGGTAACATTTTTTGTGGCTAATTTTGAACGGGGAGTGGGGTAAGTTAATGTTAACAATAGATTAGACTTTATATGGAAGAGAAACCATAAAATATCTTACAATAATAAAAAATGGACTAGCGCGCGCTATTTTCAAAACAACTGTTTATTTTTATTTAATAATATTTACAATTTTCATAAAAACACGTGCAAATATAAATTCATAAACGTTTGTATATACATATATACTGTATAATAAAGTAAAGTAATCATAAAAAAAATTTAACTCGAGATTTCAAAGGAAATACATATTCTGTGAGTTCCTGAACCGAATGCAGTGCTGGAAACGAATGTTTATTTTTTGCCAATTTAGTAATCATTCTAATTTTTTTAAAGGATGTGAAATAGAAAATAATGTTAACATTATAATAAGGTACTGGCACCAGTTTTGAACAACACCCCATTTTTAACTTAAATGCACTGAACTAGAAATATTTGTTAATTTTTGATTAGGTACTGCAATTCCTGGATATTAATCTAGTTTATATGTACATTTAATTGTCTTAGAACGTGATTGATCAATAATTGATCATTTTGTTTAAAAACAGTGGACAAATAATTATCGCGGTTCGACCACACTATCAAGAAAAGTGTATTTTTTTATATAAATGCTTTACATTGTTTTAAATTTTACAACTCTTTATTTTATAACTTTTGTGTAATATGTTTTACTAGTTTTACGTTGTTCATTACTGACTAAAAAGCTTAACAAAATCAAAGGTTATAATTTAAAAAAATTAACTATATTTGCGTATTTTGGTAATTAAATTGATTTAATAAAGAGGTAGTTGTTTTATTAGTAACATAGGTTCATGAAAATTACAAAAAAGTAGGCCAACAATCCAAAAAACAACATACATTGCGCTTAACGCGTTCAAGACTGGTGCCAGTACGTTTTTTTTTTCAATACAACGAGCTATTTTGAAAATATTAGTTACCGTTTTTATAATAAATGTATAAAGTAGTTTTATTTATATTTATAACTAATTGAATTGTTAAATTGTGTAGTGCATATATGTATAATAATTGTTGAAATAGTTGCATAATTGGAAGTATTTGGTAAAGTTAGCTCCCGTGAGAATGACGATAGTGTTTGGTTTAAGGCATTGATAACATTTCTAGCTGTGAATAATGTCAGTTAGTTTGTATGTAAACACGCAACGTGAACCGTGTAAATTTGCCCTAAGGTAGAAGATACCGTGAAGTTTTGTCGAAATCTCAAGTCACGTAATTTGCGCATGCTCATGGAACTACTTCGGAACATTTGCCGTAGGTTCCTTTACACCACATTCTGCCCACCCCACTTTATCCCACACCGAGCATATTTGCACCCCATCTTTCTCGGCGCCCCCTCTACCCCGCTTTGTCACTGTTCCCGGTCGGTAAAAATGCGAGAAAAACGGAAATAGATTTTTAATACATAATGTACATTTTTCATATTTGGTCTGATTTTTTTTCATAGTTATATTTTATTATTATTTACTTTTTTTGTTAAGTGAATGCAGTAAAGAGGTTAAACGGAGTTTTAAATAAAGATATGTAGTACAAAATAATAAGGTTTCACGTCGATACGAAATACTTTATACCGAAATCGAGATTATTTATTTTTAAGTGATTGTAAATAATTAATGTTTTGTAAATAAAAAGAGGTTATTATTTTAAAAAGATGTGATCGAATTAACAGACAATTAGCAAATAATAATAGATCTGAAGGGATCAAATCAGATCTTGATTGATCTGCATTTTGATACAACATCATATTTTTTCTACAACGACCTACAAAGATCTAAAACGATCTCTGATAGAGATTGAAACGTTGAAAATTCATAAAGATTCATTCAGAGATATTTATAGATCGTTGAAGATGTTTTTTTAGGGACCCTCTCTCCCCCTGACAGAAAATCGTTAGATACTAATGAATCATTGATAATTAGAAATTTAATAAAAAGTACATACTTTAATTTACCCCAAACATGTTTCACAGACCCCCGACAAAAGTTCAGCGGACCCCCGGGGTTTCGCGGATCCTAGTTCAAGAACCACTGCACTAGATTATTATACATTTAAATCTATGTTGACACTTATCTAACATATGCTAAATGAATTATTAGACCAAGGTGCACCTTCACATACGTGACACAAATAGTGCTTGATATAATTGGAATCACTTGAAAATTAAAGTCATATTCATAACGGATTTGATTAACAAGTTAGGTGAATTTGATAATTCCCTTTCTTCTTCTTCTTCTTTTGGTAAATGCAATATGACGGTATGTATGATATTACAGTACATACATAACACGCAGAAAAACACGTATGGCAACTATATTTTATTTCATGGAGTAAATCTGGTGTAAGGAATTTGAGGTATTTACCAAAAATGTTATATAAATTATATTTGGTGTTTTCGTTTTATACTTCTTGCACGTGTTTTGCCGCTTTATGTCGATTTTTGTAAGATATATAGCGCTTATTAAAATAACTAGTGTTCGCGTTTGTTTGCTAATGCTTACAATTAACCGCAGTATTTAAGTTAAGTGGTTCATTATATTAGATATTGGAAGGTACATACATATACCTATACTATGCATATACATAAGTACTTGTTCTCTTTAGCGATGCTGTACTTTGGAATCATAAATAAAACAAACTTTAAATTGATCTTAAAATGTTCGTGACAGTCTAGTTTTGTTATAAAATTTCAAATCATTTTGTAGTTGCAGCTCTTGAAGTAAATGTTATCAAGAACACTAGTGTGTATATTGAATACAAAATTACATTAGTTATTCTTGTTTGAATATAGTATATTTAAACATTGGCGTGTTATATGTAGCTTCACGGGAGGGAGCTCCTTGTACAGTGTTCTTTTTTTGTGAGAAAATTAATGAAGTTTTCAGTGAAAAGTGTCGTTTTCACATCATGAGCTTCTACAAATTAAACAAATTTCGATACCGTCCTAGTTGGGCGTGTGAGTAATTATTGATCACGAATTGTTTTTTTTTTTACTCACGCCTGGTTACGCTCATGACACGATTTATTATATTATGTTACTAGCGGATCCACCCCGGCTTCGCACGGGAGTTAATATTTCACCCCTTCTCACGTATGGAGGGTTGTAATTAGTTTCATTTAATCCGGTGGGAAAAGTACCACTGGGTGGAGGTTTAGAGGAAATAAGAACCCCCTATCTCGCATAGGATCCGAGATATTTACGATTTTTTCTGACTTGCTTTACTATTACCGCCACTGCATATTCTTTATGTTATCTAACTTAAAAAAATATATACATACTTAAACTTGGCTAGAGAACATATCTATTAATTAAAAAAAACACGTAAATCGGATAAGTAGTTCTCAAGTTATGAGCGCACAAACGGACAAACAGACAGACTGAATTTTTAAATATATTTGAATTGACGTTTATGTATGAAATTTAACTGAAAAAATAGTTAAAAGTATGTTTATTATACAGGGTGAATCATATCAGGTGGAACAAACTTAAACCGTTGATTGAGGAAAATATTTCAAGCAAAAAAGTTCATATAAACATGTGTCTGGAAACTCTTCGTGAGGGAGCTACAGACTCCCAAAGATTTGATTATAATTGGTTTTTATTTAATATCTAGAGAACCCATTGTGATACAGCAATGAAAATTAATACCTGGATTAGTAATAATACGTGTTATCGATTTCCAGTATCAAACAAAGGTTATTTAGACCAGGGATGTATGGGGCCTGTGGGCCCTCTGATTTTTATCTAGTATTTTTTTGTTCTTCACTTTTTTCTTATGTTTGGTATTTCTATAAGGTCATATGATACAAAATACACATAAATATACATTGTTAAGTTGTCATAAGATCAACCGTTTACGAGAAATACGATGGGGAAGATAGTTTTGCAGAATTTAACATAATACGGATGCTAAAAATTACACAAAATAAATTTATATTCTTGTTCTATAATTAAAAACAAGAATAAATGTGTATGTAAATATACCTAAAAATTCATCCTTAACAACAAATAACAGTTTTTAGTTTCGTTTTTTAGTCAATTAATAAAGCACGAATTAAAGTTATAAAACTGGCTATAATTCTATGAGGAGTCATATTAAGAGGAATATTTACACCAACTAGTTTTCTTATTTTTAGTACCAGAACAAGAATATCAATTTATTATGTGTAATTTTTAGCATCCGTATTAAGTTAAATTCTGCAAAACTATCTTCCCCATCGTATTTCTCGTAAACGGTTGATCTTATGACAACTTAACAATGTATATTTATATGTATTTTGTATCATATGACCTTATAGAAATACCAAACATAAGAAAAAAGTGAAGAACAAAAAAATACTAGATAAAAATCAGAGGGCCCACAGGCCCCATACATCCCTGGTCTAAATAACCTTTGTATGATACTGGAAATCGATAACACGTATTATTACTAATCCAGGTATTAATTTTCATTGCTGTATCACAATGGGTTCTCTAGATATTAAATAAAAACCAATTATAGTCAAAATTTTTGGGAGTCTGTAGCTCCCTCACGAAGAGTTTCCGGACACATGTTTATATGAACTTTTTTGCTTGAAATATTTTTCTCAATCCACGGTTTAAGTTTGTTCCACCTGATATGATTCACCCTGTATAGAAAAAAACGTGAAAAATTGAAATTTTCAAATCGCAAATCTGTATCTCGTACCATTTTTGAGATTGTTTTAGTTTCAGATTATTTCAAATTTTTTGATAAAAATGAACGCAACATTTCAACCAATGGTCAAAACTGATTTTAATTGACGGATTTGATGTGTCAAAATCAATACAATTACACGTATAAAATTTGAAAATTCAACAAAAACATTTTTGATGCAAGAAATTTCAATTTTTACCAA
The DNA here is from genome assembly GCA_949319165.1 of Sialis lutaria. Lineage (NCBI taxonomy): Eukaryota > Metazoa > Arthropoda > Insecta > Megaloptera > Sialidae > Sialis > Sialis lutaria. The sequence goes on along the minus strand of OX439245.1, from coordinate 6,760,046 downwards.
ATTTTTTATCGAATTTTGAAGTATTATACATGTCATTTTATAGATGTTAAATCCGGCAACTAAAATCAAATCTGATTATCGGTTCAAAAGTCACAGCCATTTTAACTTTGAGATACCATATCTCGAGAATGGTTAGAGATACAGATCTGCGGTTTAAAAATTTCAACTTTTCACGTAAAATTCTTTACAATTAACATACTTTTAACTAAATTGAGAACACAAAAGTTGTCAATTTTCATGGTTCAAATTTCAACTTTTCACAGAACTATAATCTTGAAGATAAAAAAAAGTTACATTAACAATAATTTTCATTATTTTTCATGTAATTTTTCATTTATTTAACTAATCTCTTTAATATTCATGTACATTCAAATGTGCTCACAATCCAAGATTTTAAAATCGCTTCCATTCAGTAATGAGTTTATAAATGATTGGTTTGGGTCCCCTCTGTTGAAGGGGGCCCCAGGCAATTGCCCTTTTTGCCCATAGGATAACGCACCAGTACATATCAACAAGCAATTTGGTCCATTAGTATTTTTAATATACATATTTTAGGACTGTAAATAATAAAGTTATTTTAATTTGAAATACTTTATTTACAAATATAATGCAAAAAAAACGTGAGTTGTAAAAATAAAATAAGTCTTATGAATATTACCTGCCCTGATAACCCTAGGGCAGCATCCTATCCATATGCAATTCACGTGACGTTCCTTAACTGAATATAAATTGTCAAATTGATTCCAATTTAAAAAAGTTAAATTGCACATCTGATATAATATGTAATATAATAACACCGCTAGTTTTTTCTTTTATTTGCGAGAAAGTTTAAAGTTTGCCGTTGTCGGAAAATGGTGTAATTTTTTATTGAAAATATGATACAAAAATCAATGCACAATAATAATGAAAATACATATCTGCAATAATAAAACTTCAGCCGTAATAATGTCTCATATTTTGAAATATTGATTACACACATGCAAACATACATATATAAATATATATATATACATATATACAGGATGTCCCATTTTAATCTATCACCCTCTAATTTTTTTAATCTATGAATTAAATAAAAAAATGTTTCAAATAAAAATTTGTTGGTTTTGAAAGGAAACTAAAATGGCGTTATTAGTTTTTTATTTTTTGGACGTCTTCAAGGTCAAATAGGTTCAACATTTTCTTTTTCTAATGATAACCAATATTTTTTATTACGGTATCTTATTTTATGGAAAAATCAGTTTTTGTTTTAAATAATTTTTTGTATGAGTTCATTTTTCTTTAATATTTAATAAAATAATTTTAGATTTTAGATTTTCACAATTTTTTTGCTTGAAAACCAAATGTTTATTTTAATCTGATATAAATAATATCAGGATTTTTGCTCTTCAAAATATTAAAGCAAAAATAAAATTTTATTTTAAAAAATCTGGAATCATTTTCCTAGTTCTATCAGGTCAAAATATTTTTATTTGTATTTTGCATTTTTCCTATAAAATTTACGGTTTCCCAGTAGAAAATTCATGAAAATTTAAAATCTCATATTATTTTTATAAATGTCAAAAAAATATGGTCATACAAAAAATTATTTAAGACAAACGCTGCTTGTTTTTATCCGTACAATGAGAAACCGTAATAAAAATATAGGTTTCCATTAAAAAAAAAATTGTTGGCCCTATTTGAACTTGAGGACGTCCAAAAAATACCACATTAATATCGCCATTTTGGTTCCCTCTCAAATCCAAACAACATTTTTTGATTTAATTGATAGTTAAAAAAATAGGGGGTTGATATATTAAAATGGGACACCCTGTATAATGTACATGTGACAACCGATAATTGTCATAGTACGTATTGTATATACAGTTTAATAAAGGTCGCGAATGCATGTCAACTGTTATATCGTAGCGAGAAAAACTAATAAAACAAAATATTATGACAAGAGGAAAATTGTAGTTTTTTTTATTTTACCCTATAACCATTATAAGCATAGCTAACCCTTTAAATAGTGCATATATTCTTTAAATTTTGACTAAGAATAATTAGAAACACTTGAATGATTTGAATTTTCTTTTAAATTAGCATAAAAAAACTTGTCTCACAGACCTCAATGTGATTTTATACTTCACCAATTCGATCAAATGGATGTTAAAATCGATTTGAACGTACATAGAATTTAAATGTTTTGGGTCTCACATAGATTAATCAATATTTTAAATATTATTACGTAAATAAATTTAATAAAAAACAATCGATATCGGTTATAATGAGGGGATTATCATATCCTTAATATATATAAAGCTCAACGTCTCTCTGTCTGTCTGTCCGTTAGTGTGCTTATCACTCGAGAACCACTTATCCGATTTACGTGTTTTTTTTTAATTCATAGGTACATTCTCTGGCCAGGTTATAGGCTATATTTTGTTACGTGAGGTAACATAACAACTAAGCAGTGACGATAATAGTAAATCAAGTCGGAAAAAAATTTACCGACGGCGCGCTGTTTTGCATTACGCTGACTAAACCGTTGAATATAGAACAAAATAATGTATTAAAGAATTGTGTAGAATCAAAAGTGCTACAATAAAGTCCGCGACACCATGTGTCTAACTTTTATATTTAAGCCACAATTACTGCTTTTATGTTACAAAGAAAACATAAAATATTTGGGTTCTGTTTATATGGACTTATAACCTGCAAAACTTTAAATCCTTATAAATGATTTCATCGTCATAAGTATTTAATGTAGATATAATTTTCCTTTTACAGAATTCAATTTGGTCTTTTGGTTTAGGAAATAACGTAAAATAAGTATATACAATAACATTATTCGTAACAATTCGCGCGAACTACGACTATGTAGACACCGCGCTGGGCAGAGGGGACAGGCCGGTATTCTTTTGATTGTCAATTGTTTAAATTGTTTTCAATAATTAAATTAATCAACTATATATTTTTTAAATCCTAAACAATAATTCCGTAGTTCACGCGAGCGAAGCCGCGCGGGCCAAGCTAGTTAGGTCATAAAAACGGGATTCAGTTGGCTTTTATATTGAGTCGTTAAAACCGATATGTTGTATTAACTGATGTCGTTATAATCAGTTACGACTGTATACGTTTTATGTATGACAGTAACTTGATTCAGAAATACAGTAAAAACCGGTTATAACGTTATCGGTTTATACGATGTATCGGTTATAATGACTCAAAATAAAAGTCCGGACTGAATCCCATATAATTACCTTTTGTAACGATATTGCTTACAACGAAATACCGCATTGAACGAATTTCTGTTTACAATATTTTCGGAGAATTTTATCGGTTTAACGACGGATCGTTTTTTATAATAACGTTGAGTGTCTCTTATATGTATGTACATTGTACATATTTATTATTCTATGCTTAAAATTTTGATTTTATTTTGGCGATATCTTCGCTCACAGACGGCGAATTTCACAAAATTTCAGCATACTCATTAAATTTTTCGTTTTTCCAATAATTACCTTTAAAAAATCGAATTATTGGTTATTACGACAATCGGTTTTTAACGACTTAAAATAAAATGATCGGTCCCTTTGATGTCGTTAAAACCGGTTTCTACAGTAATTTGTTTTAATATTTATATGTCATATTTTATTTATATGAAGTGTGGAATATTAAATGTACCTACGATATTAATTTAGATTTGAAATTAAAACAGACCTGTTTATATTTTTCTGAATTAATTCAAAAACCCCATTCATTATATAATATATAGTGTCATTTAATGTATAAGGGTATAAACATTGTTAAAAGATTTTTTAACTCTCAATTGATATCTCATCGATTATATAGAAATGATGAAAATAAATGAGCTCCCAATAGAGCCATTATATATAAAGGGACCTTTAGATGAACGTGCTCTTTTATCCTTTTAAATAAGTAAATACATATTGATTACCTGACACTATTCCGTATTCAAATAAATAAAATATTTGTCTGTCCTTGGAAAAAGAGACATATTATTCAAGTTAAATATCTAATTGACAATAATAAAAAACTGTCTTTATAAATACCAATTAAAATATCAGGTGTTATAAAAAAAATAACTTTGCATTCATTGTAAAGATGATTTATTTATTTGTATAGAATATAAATATATATTTCTATACAGTGCGCACAAAATTATTTTTCGAGCTTTTTATCTTGATTCATAGAAACAGATATTTGAATGCGAGTAATATGCTATAGGTATGGTATATATAATACATATTTCTATATACAAGTATTACTAGGTATAGATGAAAGAAAATCAGGTGGCTTCAAAGTGGTGTATACCACTTTGTTATAGTCAAACAGTTCTTTTCTTTAAGATGTCGTGTATCGATATATATTGTTTATTATTAACAATTTTTATCAACAACAATAAATATTGCTTTGCAATTTTTATATGTCACACTATTTGAAAGAATATTTCCAATAGTTTGTATTATATTATACACATATATACACTCGACAAATTAATTAAGGGGACACCTAAAAAATAGCATGTTTTCAAATGCTTGTAACTTGGTCAAAAATTAACTTTTTTCTAAACTTTTTTATTATTAAATTGAGCAAATTTACTCTACTTTATGATGGTCTAATTCGTTCCTCAACATCTTTTAATTTTTTAACTTTTTTATGTAATTATATAAATTAAAAAAAAAAACTGCATATTTTGACACTTGATGTAGAGTGCATTTATGTAGAAAATGATATTTTGAAATAACCTTTTTGTAGAGAATTTTAATACCTTCAAATTTATTATGGTGCGAAAAAAATGTGACAAAAATTCGCAAAAGTATTACAGTTTTAGTGAAAATCAGGAAAAAATAATTCAAATGAATATAGCCGGAGTAATTTTGGTGGTGCAGAAAATAAATAAAAATAAAAATGAAGCTCAAAGTATCACCTTTCAGATTATGCAATGTAATGAAAGATTTTTTTATGAATTACAAAAAATATTCAAACTTTAAACAAAATAGAAAATATGAGTAATTAGACAGTAAAATTAAAACAAAGAATACATACCCTAAACATTACATTTTAGGTGGCCCGAGCTAGAGGTCTCATTAACAATACATGTTCTTTATAATTCATTTTTATTTTTTTAAATAGGACCATATTACGCGAAGATATTCAACTTTGATGTCTCAACATCAGAAAACCCAAAAAAATTACAAATTGCAAAATTTTTAATTTTTTTTTGTAAAATAAAGCAGGTCATGGAATGTTTACGAAGTCAAAAAATACTTCTTTTTACTAAATATTTATTTTTACATGCACAAATGCATGTATACAGTGAGCACACATATTTAGGTACAATTTTAAAACCATATGGATCATTTTGGGTTATTATTTCAGTAAAATAATGCTTTTTTTGACTTCTTAAAATTTTTCATAAACTGCTTTATTTCGAGAAAAATTTCAATAAATTCTAATTTGTAATTTTTTTGGGTTTTCTGATGTTGAGACATCAAAGTTGAATATCTTCGCGTAATATGGTCCTATTTAAAAAAATAAAAATGAATTATAAAGAACATGTATTGTTAATGAGACCTCTAGCTCGGGCCACCTAAAATGTAATGTTTAGGGTATGTATTCTTTGTTTTAATTTTACTGTCTAATTACTCATATTTTCTATTATGTTTAAAGTTTGAATATTTTTTGTAATTCATAAAAAAATCTTTCATTACATTGCATAATCTGAAAGGTGATACTTTGAGCTTCATTTTTATTTTTATTTATTTTCTGCACCACCAAAATTACTCCGGCTATATTCATTTGAATTATTTTTTCCTGATTTTCACTAAAACTGTAATACTTTTGCGAATTTTTGTCACATTTTTTTCGCACCATAATAAATTTGAAGGTATTAAAATTCTCTACAAAAAGGTTATTTCAAAATATCATTTTCTACATAAATGCACTCTACATCAAGTGTCAAAATATGCAGTTTTTTTTTTAATTTATATAATTACATAAAAAAGTTAAAAAATTAAAAGATGTTGAGGAACGAATTAGACCATCATAAAGTAGAGTAAATTTGCTCAATTTAATAATAAAAAAGTTTAGAAAAAAGTTAATTTTTGACCAAGTTACAAGCATTTGAAAACATGCTATTTTTTAGGTGTCCCCTTAATTAATTTGTCGAGTGTATGTATGTAATAAACAATTATTTAAATAAACAATACAAAATACATATATACATAAGTATACTTATATATAAATACATATTGTTTTTTGCTATTATGGCAGGTTCGTCAATTTTTGTAGGCGCTATGTTATTTAGAGGAAATTGGTTGTTTCCAAACCAATTTTATTTTGTCGCACCTATATAGACTCAATTTTGTAATCAAACAACAAAATTACAACACCCAACAATAAAAAGCAATATCGAGTGCAGTAACATATGTATCATGTAATATAACATAAAGTACTGCCACCAGTCTTGGACAACACCCCAGTGTTGAACATTTTTTACTTAAATATACTTTAATTAGAAATATTTGTTGGTATTTGATTACTGACATTACTGGATGTTAATCTATATACATTTTGTTTAAAAACAGTGGACAAAGAATTATCGCGGTTCGGCACACTATCAAAATGCTTTTCATTGTTTTAAATTCTATAACGTTTGTGTAAAAATTTGTGTAATATCATTTTATTATCATTAGCAAGTGTCGATCACTGGGTGTTCATTACTGGTTTTACTTTGTCGATTACTGGAGAAAAAACATATACAAAATAGACGGCTTTAATTAAATAAATAAACTATATTTACGTATTTTGGTAATTAATAGTATAATATACCACGAGTCAATAATGATAGCTATTATTACCGAGGAATCATTTTCGAACCGAGCCGCATAGCGGCGAGGGAGAAAAAAATTCCGAGGTAATAATAGCCATTATTGTGAGTAGTATACTGTACTTTATCTACGACTATTTTAATTAGGGTCAACTGGGGTAAAAGTGAAACAAAATACAAATCTTTCATTTTTTTTGGCAATTAACGATACAAATTCATATTTTAATTTTTTCTACTAGATGTGCCTATGAATAACCCTTTCAAATACCTACGTCATTTGAACTGTACCATACAACACAGATTTAAAAAATGAAAAATGTGTGTTTCATTTTTAACCTCTAGTTTGGGAAAAAGTGAAACAGGTAAGGGTAAAAATGAAACAGGCTTCTAACTTTCATATAATGCGTTATATTTATATTTGCTGGGTAAAAATGAAATAAGTGGGAAAAACTGCATAGGAAACATGTGTCGCACCTTGCTAGGTTACAAATGTCTAACCAGCAGGTAATTAAATATATTTAAAGGTTATGGAAACTACAATAAAACTTAGAATATGCTTGCGAATAATGTATTTTTTTTTAAATAATATTCGTTCTTGCTAATATATCACATACAATGTGTACTCTTAATATCATCCTAAATACATCTGCAAAGTTTGAAAAATATCAGATAAATATTTAAACCGAAAATGATTTTTTTAAAAATAACGGGGTAAAAGTGAAACATTTTTTTGTGCTCTTTTAACTGTTTTTAAACTCTTGCATTGCATAAAAAACATCGATTTTCAAAACATACAAATTGTTCCATAGACCCCTGATGTACTATTGACTATTGACCCCTTTCAAACTTCCATAGGACCGGAATTCCGGTACAGCCTTATTTAGGACCTTTTTAACGTAATTTCGTGGCATTTTGAAGACTGCAACCAAAATGATGCGTCCACTCTGAAATCTGCACTCAAACTGACTTTAACTGTAACATATGTGACTTGTCCAGACTTGCAAAAACTGGTTCAGATTATCCCCGACTGTGTTTCATATTTTCCCATATTTCTGTTTCACTTTTTCCCGAATTTTTAAATCTTAATTAGATGGAAAATACTTATCGAAAAATTAAAAAAAAAAAACTACAAAGGCAACTTTGATTTATTTTCTTTGTGGCATATCAATGTAAAATTTGTAACTTTAATTTATACCTGAGTTATGCAGAAAGTTATGTGCAAAGAATTAAAATTTAATTCACACGTTTTGCCATCGTCTAACAGAAAAGTCTGTAGGGGGGACATATCACTTACTAGAGGATTTATATTTTCAGATCGCTTTAACAAATCTTTAAAGATCATGTCAGTTTTTATAATTCTTCTGTAAAGAAATTAGTTTTTTAGTTAGAAGCTTGTTTCACTTTTACCCCATTTTTCCGTGTTTCATATTTACCCCAGTTGACCCTACTTTCATAAACACAACTGAATACAAGGAATGCAAGCTTCAATACAATTTGTTTTGTTCTAATCTCAAATTAATATAAATTAAATAATACCATGGAAACAAAATACACAAACTCTGTTATTATAAATTATGCATTTTGATTTTTCCGGTGGCTGCAGCTTGTAGTACAATTTCGGGAGGTGTACAAGTAATAGACTCTTCATTTTTATCCATCTCAATACAAATACATAAACACTAGGTGTTTTATTTGACAGTCGCAAATAAATTTTGTAGACTTTAGAATTTGTGTATTTTGTTTGCATGGTATTATTTAATTTGAGAAATTTTGTGATTGGTGCATTTAGAGGGAATAATGACCATTATTCCCTCTGATGCACCAATCAGAAAATTTCTTTTTCGTCATTATTCCCTCTGAGATATAAGTCGTGGATAAAATGATTTAATAAAGGTATAGTTGTTTTATTAGTAACATAAGTCATGAGAATTATGTATGTAATTAAAATTTAGCGATGTTTTTTTGAGTTATAATTAAAATTTTATGTTTAAACAGTAAAACTTTTAGTCTATATTAGTGCAATGAATCGGAATCATTTTCCAATAGTAATTTTTAAAGTTTTGGCAACATTATACTCGTACATAACATTTACTGCAGTCCCAAGGTTATATTTTATCTTGAGGAAAGTTGAAACAAATTTATCTGTCCCAGAGAAAGACAAAATTTGATAACATGTTATGGAAATGTCAGTTAAACTTTCTAAATTGATTATTATCAAAAGATATCGACATTGAATAAATGTAAGAAAAATTAATTAAATTTTACGAAGGTTGTAGAATTTGTCTTTAAAAGTTTTTACTAAAATATTTTTAAATTACATTTTTCTAAAATGAGTTTAAAAAAGTTATTAACTGAAATTTTATATAAATAATAAGTAACAATTATCAAGTTTGTTATATATAGTTTTAATAGTGTTGCGGTTTATGTGTCATGTATTTACATATAGATTTTTTAAATGTATGTTAATTTATTTACAAATTGCTTATATAACAAGTGTCGAACGTTATAATAAAAATATTCCATTATAATGTATAATGAATTCTGTTCAATTAGTCATCTATGTAGGTATACTGTCGGTAAACTTTATAATAGAATCTATAAATATCAAAGCTGTTGAATTTAGTATTACATTTTAGATTGTCGATAAAATATTCTTGCTTCTATTAAGTGTATTTATTTTATAATTAAACCAAGAATAGGAATTTGTCTATAGAAATACTTGAGGTAATTTTTAATGTATAAAAGACAAACAGTATTAAATTAATTTACCTTACATAAATTACATTCACTAATAAGCAAGTGTATGTACGTATATAGGACATACCATCATGAATACTTCCTCTTAAATAAAAACAGTAAAATCTTTCTGCTTGGAACATTCGAGGTGGTACAATATCGATCAAATGAAAAGTAATTAAAAAAGTGTTAAATGCAAGTACATACACACACACACTCACATTTTACACCCCTGCATATACGGAATCAATATGTATGACATTATAGATAGAGTCTATGTTCTCTAAGTACATTTGGCCTCGAAAAATTGCTGGTTGGCATTCAGTAAGTACATATGACATATATACATATATGTATCTGCATATGCAATATGCATACATACTATATCATTATAAAATCATAATTAAATGGCAAAGCTAAAAAATGGAAACTGGGGAAATTCTGCAAGATAAAGACCACTAGAGGTTGAATGTAATTTCTAAAGGCGCAGTCAGTGTATTCATATTTTCACTAGTATACCTACAATTTATTGTTTATTTTACAAGCTTTTATTCAACTTCATTTGTTAGTTTTAATTTTATGTTGACATGTTGGACAGTCAATAAAAATACATATAATGCTGTTCCATTTACATAAAGAAAAAATGCCATGTTTTCAAAAATCTTTATAATGTATTCTGTTATTTATGTCTTTTAATTACATTATGGTGATTTAATTTTTACATCAAAGTTGTTCAGCTTTTTTTGTTTGGAAACAAAAACATATGACACAAAATTATACTTTTTTACGTATTAATGCGCCCTATTATCTATTTACTAAAATTCTACTGTATCTATGGTTGGTGTGTAGAGGCACACATAGATAACATATTACTGTACGTATATAATACATTATTAAATTTACTTAGATTAATTTGTTAAATTAAATTCTAAATTGTTTTAGTTTTCAGATAATTACTGAAAATTTATGATTTTAATTTAAATAAAATTTAAATGGAAGAAGACAAAGAAACAAACAATTAAATAAAAATTGATGTAAATATATTGGAAACGACTTAATGTGCCTTGTTTATTTCTAATTAATTTTTGATATCAAAATAATAACAATTTATTGTATAGCTTTTATGGGAATCAAAGATTGTAAATTTAAAAAGAAAAATACATGATATATTGATCAAGTTCTGCAATATTTGAAAAAAACGTTTTCGCTCAAATGTAATTTTCTTTTTTTTTTTGCTAGATATTACATTTTTCTGGTGTACAGTTGGTATTAGTTGTTGTAATAAATGTTTTGAATTAATGAAAAACGTTTATACAGCCCGACTATTGTATATAGTTGTTTTAGTGACCTAGAGCAGTCAAAAAAATATCAAACATGATTCATTTTAGCAGAATGGTAAAAAAAAATATTGAAGAATATATCGTTTTTTTTTTCATCCTTACCTACAGTAAACTCCATTCTAATATTATAAATTCGAAAGTAATTCTATCTGTCTGTTTCTTATATTTACATGGATAAACCGCTGAACCGATTTTTATGAAATTTGGCAGGGAGATAGCTTGCATCCTGAGGAAGAACATAGATTACATTGTATGTATATCGAAAAATTGATTATTAGTTAAAAAAATACAAATTCCACGCGGACGAATTCATTAATCGAATTCTCTAATCGAAATTTTGGGTATTTGCAGGTTTTAGTTTATTTATACATTACTGAATATTTCAATCGCCATATTTAGAAAAATAAAATTTTCACGGAACTTTTTAAAGGTTTTTTAATTTGATTGAAAATGTATAAATTTTATAGAAAACGAAGTGAAAAGTTGAAAATTTTAATTTACAATTTTTTTCTTAAAATTAAAAATATTATACCAACCATATAGATTTTGATACGTCGATTCCAAAATCAAAAATCTTAACAAAAAGAAATTCGAATGATTTATTCATAATTTTGAAAAAATAACTACTTTGGAAAGTTATATCGAAAAGCGAAAACGGTTTGAGATACAGATATACGATTTTCAAATTTTAACTTTAACATTACCTATTTTCTATAAAATATATATTTCAACAAAAATGTAGCCTCTAAAATTTTTAACATTTAATATATTTCAGTAAAATCCTACCTTAATATCATAACTTCTTATATGAACAATGAACAAATATGCTCACTATGTAATATTACATAATTACACTAACCTAACCTAACATTTCGTCGTATATTACATAAATATGTTATCCGCAATATGTGATTTAACGTTGTTCATATTAACGTACACTTTTAATAACTCATACTCGTAATAATGTACGGTTTCTAATGAACAGACATTTCTAAAAAATGTAGCGTAAACATAAAATACGTAAAAGGGTACAGGTTGCTTGCGAGTTAATAAGAATGAAGAAAAAGGTCAGAGAAAACTGAAAAATATTTGTACAACAAACATTCCCCTCCCTGAAATTTATGTACGCATTTGGACAAATTAAATGTTGGCAACCCTGTAGTACCTACAGCCTGTATACTATACATAGACAAAGGCTGCAAGTAACCTAACCTACCTGTGTAGTGTGTACGTTATATAATGTTCTTAAGAACACCGATAAATTAATGTCGTCGCAGGTACGTATACATAAATGCTTCTACTAAATACATGTAAATAATTAACTACACTTTATACATACTGTCCTTCTTCTTTTTCTTCTCCAGTTTCCTTTCTAGGACAGTATGTGTGTTTCACAAATCTTTTTAATGTGCATATTTTTTAAGTTTTGTATAACAGACGTTTATAATTATTCATGTATTATTTTCCGAACAAAAAAGGACTACTTTTTTTTTATTTGTTGTTTCCTTCATAAAAAAGTTCGCTTGTTACGTAATAATATATATTCGATGTGTAGAAATAATAAAAATGAAATTTAAAAATGTTGTTAGTACATTGCTCATTTTTTAAAACATTTTATTAATAAAAATACCTTTAATGAGAAAGGAAAAATGCTAAGATTAAAAAAAAACATGCATTCTTGTATGTACATTGTAATACACGTGTACGCCGCTCTTTTAGTAAAATTCATTATTTTTATATTGTTTTTCAAAACGATCAAAAAATGTGTTATATGAAATTTCAACTTTCATTATTTATTATAAATATAATTGGATAAAAAACGCATATTTCCTGGTTGACGACATAGTACCTTGGAACTATAAATATAATATTCACTATACTTACAAATTAAGGCAATTTTGCGCTGTGACGACTTAAAAATTTAAGTATTTTTAAATACATATTTTTAAACTTAAATATATTGACGTTTTACTGTGAAAATTTTAAACTAAAATGCAACGTATTTACGAAGTTACAACACATAAAAGAGAACGGTACATATTAGTGTAACAATCTTTAAACGCGTTTTTCTCGAAACCATATTTTTTCGGTTGGTGGAAATCAAAACTGAAATTCTGATCAACCGATCGGGATATAATTTTAACACGTTGTTCTACTCACTAATAGTTATTTTATTAATTAAAATTATAATTTATTAATAATTTCTTTTTTTTCAATTTTCAGCGAAAAGAATACGATTTTAACATTTTTTATAAGTCCCCCATTTTGTTTTTTATTAATATAAATGTTTTTTTCTAGATATTACGATAGAAATAAGTCTATAAAATAAAACATATTTGATTTTTTTGTTACAAATACATATATGTGGAGTTGGGCTTCCCACCACCTTTTTTCGAAGAGTCCACTTTAACGCCAAATTTGCTACATTTTTTTTTATAATTTAAGATGCGATTAAAAACATAAAAAGACTGAAAATATTTTATTTTATTTAGTTACGAAAAAAAATCGTAAAATAAGCTTAAAAAATTGGGCGTCACACTAAATAATATAATATTTAAATTATTTCGATCATTAATCTTAAGTCAAATTGGCAACGGAATGTTTTTAATATATCCACTCCCTCCAACCCCCATTTTCCTTTAAAGTTAACCTGTGACATGTAATGCTCAAGAGAAGGTCACATCTTTTACAGTATTGACTTTTACTTTATAATCTTCTCTATTGTTACGTTTTGCCATCACACAATAGTGTTTTTGTAAAGGGATTACTGTATGGTGTTTATAGCGAGCTGGACATTCTTTATCCGTACTATTTATTGTACACAATATGCACTTTATCGCACAACACATAACGTGTTTGGAAACTTGACATATACTTTTTTGTTTATTCAACTTTATCGTGGATGAATTTTTATAATATTTCATGATAAAAATGTATTATAATTGATATAGCTTTAAATATATTTTATAATAATTTTGTCGCAATGTGAAATAATAAGGTGTAAAGACCATAAAATGTGAAAATATAAAAATAAGTACGTACATACATTTTTTTCAAGGATTAAAAATAATTGAGGCTTTCATAATAATCCTTAAATTTTCACAGTAAAATGTGAAAATGTAATATCTAGTACATTTTTCTCGAGGTGAAATTTAATATAATTCAGGCCTTAGCGGTCGTATTTATGTATATATTTTTCATTTAAGATTAAAATATGACGTTAGAAAATTCGATTTTTTGGTTTTCGAATTTTTAAAATAAAAGTTTTTTTTTAATAAACCATTTATGTATTTTATTTCTAGGTTGTAACACGGAAAATTACAGTTTTTTCCTGTACATCCCGGATAGTAAGCGGCAACCTATCATTATAAAATATTTTATACAATCTGAAGCTGTAATAAACTGCTAATATTACAGTCTAAAATCATATTATTACAGTTTTAGAGAGTAAAAAATATTTTATAATTATAGGTTATCTCTTACTATCCGAGATGTACAGGGAAAAACTGTCATTATTTAGATTTCTTCTTTTCCATGTATACTATTAAAATTGCATTAATACATAAGTATACTTGGTATGTATATATATATTTTTTATCTGTCTACATTTTCTGTTAGAGCACATTAAAATCTCCACATTTACTTAGTTTAATATCGATTTGTTGTATTTTTTTGTTGTAAAAATAAAAAAACAATGTTCCATTGCGTCGAATTTTGATCTATTTTAGGTCGGTGAAACACGTTAGAGATCGCAAAACGTAATAAATCAACAGTAATCCTTTTGATCTATTATCACAATAGAACCCTATTTAAATTCAGCCAAATTGAATAATCATGCAGAAGTAGGAAAATTTTGAAGTTATTTTTTTTAAAACCATCGATTCATAATCCAAATATACACGGAAAAAAATAAACCTAAAGCAGCGATTCTCAACCTGTGGGGCGCGCCCCCCTAGGGGGGCGTGATAAAACTGAATGGGGGGCACGAGCAAATCGAAAAAAATGATACATTCTGACATAATAAAAAATAAAATACACGTTTACATTTACTCTGATATAATACACTTATAAATAGGATTGTATCAGTACTGCACAATGTATTTAATAATTAACTTATCAATGTTAAATTAAAAACAAGATTAATAATTCTTAGTGACTCTCTTGAGCCTGATGTCTAGCAGAGCAAAGTTTTCGAAAGAAGGTTTAATATTAGAAATTAACACTCTAAGGCCTGGTGTCTCAATATGAGTTTAAACCACATGTCCCAGTTAAACTTAAGATTAAACTTTACATTTGTTTCTCAATGTCCAGTTAAAAATTATAATTAATCTTAAGATTAACTTTTAACTGACAGATGAAATAATTAATTTTTTAGCCCAAATATTAACTTATTATCCAACTTCTTTAACATTCTATAGTAACACTATATTCTTTTATTAATTCTAGTAATGTACCCTGTTCTCTTTTACTGAGTTAACTCATTTTTAATAAATTTAATTTAATAATGTGAGGCTAATTTTTTGTTTGACATAACAAAAATCCACCATTTAAATTTATATTGAGAAATTGAGTGAGGTTTAAACTGGACATTATGTTCAGTTTAAACCTATGATGAAGATTAAATAATCTGAAGTTTAAACTCTTATTGAGAAACCGGGCCTAAGCATTTTTTTATGTTTAGCTGAGATCTAAAATTATTGTATGAGGTTGGGGGGGGGGGGGGCGTGATGAGAATTGTGATTGAAAATTGGTTCGCAAATACTAAAAGGTTGAGAAACGCTGACCTAAAGAATTACAGTTTTTCCCTAATAAGCGACAACCTATTATTATAAAATATTTTTTTACTCTCCGAAACTGTAATAATATAATTTTATGTTATATAATGTTTGTAGTTTATCCTTCAATTTATATTGAGTATCTACAAACATAATTAGAGTTTCAGACTGTAAAAAATATTTAATAATGATAGGTTGTCGCTTGCAATCCGGGATGTACAAGGAAAAACTGTAATTCTTCAGGTTTCTTTTGTTCCGTGTAGGTAATGATGCACTTTCAAAAATTTCAGTTGTTTGCTGCGCCATTTAACATTGATTGTACAATTATTGTTAATTTATTACAGATATGAATTTTTGCAATTTATAATGATCATCTTAAAGTGAGTTTGGTCTAGAAGCCAAAATAAATTAAATAAATGTTTGTAGATAGTGTTAAATATGATAAACTTTGGAAAAGCACTAAAATGTAACTATAAAACTCAGAAATACAAAATATGAATACAGTAGAAACCTGTTATAACGACATCGGTTAATACGACGTATCGATTTTAACGACTCATAATTAAAGTCCAACTGAATTCCGTATTATTGCATTTTTACCGGTTATTACGACTATCCGCTTTTTACGATCAATATGACTGGCCCTTCGATGTCGTTATAATCGGTTTCTATGATATATACTGTATTTAAAAAAGTAAAAAATAAAATAAAAATGCACGACGAAAAGGCAAGTAATCATATGTTTTTTAGCGTTGTTAAACTATTGTGAAAATCGATTACAGGTACTAATCAATAATATTATTTGTATCTATAAGATATTGCTTACTACTAATTTATATTTTGGTTACAGTTATATGGGTATTTCTCTACTAATTGGGTAACGTGGTGTTTCACACTAATTTTATTATTTTATTTTCATTTCGCTGTAATAATTATGAAAGATTAAAATTAATAATGAATTCTACTTTTGCATTATATTTACAATAAAAATACTGTCACTTATTTAATATTATTTTGAAATTGTAAAACACAGTCCCCTGGTCGTTCACCAACCAAAATAACTGTCAAAGTACTTAATTTATAAAATACGTAATTAGAAATATTAAATTCACTATCAAAGATTAATAACACTATGCAACAAAAAAATACTTTTGTAATACAACAGAGATCTGAATAGAAAATTTAGGAGGCTTTTGGCATGCCGAAACCCGATTTGTTGCCCAATTGGTTTCATCACGTCAGGGTTTTGGGATATTCTAACCTAAAAGTCCCAAAAATGACTATATTGGCAATGTTAAAGAATTTATTATCAAGTAGGTAATTTTTTTCTAAAGTTTTCGGTCACGGTAACAAATAGTATTATCTTTCCTCTTTAAAATGAGTTTTAATTTTTAACTGTACGATTTTTTTAGTCGAGATGTACTAGTTTGAAGATATGATATTTTTGTTAATAGTGTGTAGTATAGTAGATACAATGAACTTTACTACATATATCTTCAAAGTAGTATATTTCGGCAAAGAAAAATCGCAAAGTAAAATGTAAAAAAACATTTTAAAGAGAAAAGGTAGTACTATTCGAAATCATGAAAGAAAACTTCAGAAAAAAATTACCTACTTAGTAATAAATTCCCCAACATTGCCAAAATCATCATTTTTGGGACTTTTAGGTTCGGATATCTAAAAAACCTGACGTGATGGAATCATTTGGGCAAATAATTCGATTTCGGCATGATAAATACCTTATAAATCACCTATTCAAATTTCTGTGAATTTTTTTTGTTGCATAGTGTAATTATCATAAGCAAATACCATACTTTTATTTTGTGAAATTGATGTTTAGTGTAAAAATGAGTTACACTTTTGTTGTGAAATTTTGAGCACAGTCTCCTATGTCGTTTTTTCATTAATCTGTATTATATTGAATAATACTGCAAATTGCTTAATCTAATTTTTATCTTCAATCTAAAGCACTAAATTGCATCAATCAAGCAAAAATATCATTGGGACACTACACGTTAAAGTGACCCTGTTAGTAATTAAATGCCCATATATATGTATATCATATAACAAATAAAACTATGATACTATATTAATAAAATGATAACATTTCATACATATATAACCCTCCAGGCATAATGCATTTTACGTGATTATTTTACAAATCGATTTTGCAATAAAAAATAAATCCAAACCCTAGGCATCTATTAATTTTTATCATGTTGTTATATTGCATTTAACATTTTCACTTAATATGGGTTGTTATGTTATACCACTTATAACAATAACATATCGTTCATTTGATAAGTTTGCAATTAAAAACATCAAAATACAATTATGTATTCTGTGTAACTAAATGTTTACTTGCTCTGTATGTTAATTTGAAGATATTGCAACTTATACTTTATTTATTTGATTTTTATAGAACTGCATTTACTTGTGAAAAGTTGAAAACTCTATCAATACATTAAAAAAAAAGTTAAACGGGTGTTGATTTTATTTTTATACACCGATTTTACAAACATAAAACTGTTAGTAACAGTTGAAGCACTCCGGTTAAGTTCATTTATCTGTTCAGTTTAAGTTGAAACCTTTGGATTTGTATCTGACTGTCTCTATTTCTAGAAAGCTATCACGCTAATGTATAGGTAGGTATAGATGATCGATAATAAATATTTAAATACTTAGTTATCGTGTACGTGTGTGATGTACGTGTGACGTACAACAATCCAGAACTGAATACACAATGGATAAATAAATAAATAAATAAATAAATAATGCATTTGTTTATTATAGAATGAGTTCATTCGATTATCAGCATGAGTGTACAAAGAACGACGGAAAACCTTGGAGTTAAATGTAAACTCGGTTCAAAATGTCAAACAGAGTACAACTATTATTTATAACAACTGACATTTGAATATCTGTTATCTCATATCTCGAGATCTTTTATATCCAGTTTCAATGAAAACGATGTTTTGCTATTATTATGCCAGTTGTTTTCCCTTCAATCATTTAATGTTGATCAATTGAAATGCAACACTGTACTAGTTTGAATGAAACTAAATAAAAAGGTATTATTAGTGCCTATTTTATCAGATACTTTGAAATGATTGAATGTTCACTATAAAGTATATATAAATATAAATAAAGTTACGAGTATTTATATAAAGTTTCTATCACATCGGAACTACATATTTAGTCATGAAGAAAATATATGCATTATTCTTAATTGCCCATTAAGTTTTTATTGAAACATTTGTTTTAATGTTATTGTTTATAAAATTGTATTGCTTTATTATTATAAAATTAATGAGTTTCGCTGGAATACTGAAAATAGTAGTGTATAATGTACACGGAAAAAAAACCTGAAGAATTACAGTTTTTCCCTGTACAGCCCGGATAGTAAGCGACAACCTATCGATATAAAATATTGTTTACAATCTGAAACTGTAATAATGTTTGCAGATACTTAATATAAATTGATAGATAAACTGCAAACATTAAAACCTAAAATATATTTTATAGTAATAGGTTGTCGCTTACTATTTGGGATGTACTATAAAGGATAAAACTGTAATTCTTTAGGTTTCTTTTTTTGTGTACTTTGTCTTACTGGTATAAATAGTGGCGCTTTTTTTACACTTATTACCCTCTGGAAACTTTGAATTTTCCTATATAGGTACCGCACAGAAAAAAAAAACGAAACCTGAAGAATTACAGTTTTTCTGTGTACATTTCGGATAGTAAGCGACAACCTATTATTATAAAATAATTTTTGTCAATCTGAAACTGTAATAATGTTTGCTTAAACTGCAAACATTACAACCTAGAATTATATTATTACAGTTTCAAAGGGTAAAAAATATTTTATAATAATAGCTTGTCGCTTACTATCTAGAATGTACAAATGGAAAAACTGTCATTCATAAGATTTCTTTTTTGTCCATGTACTGATGTAAAATAAATATTTCTGTTTATAACTGATAAAAGATAGTAAAATAAAATGAACAAGACAAAAATTACAGAGAATATTTTTTTATTATAAAAATACTTTTTGTGTCGATTTTTTTTAATTAATAAAAAATATATATATTATAAATAATATACCGGGTGTCCCAGATAACTTTTCCAGCATGGGGATCTCAGTATCTATAAGAGATACAGGTTTGGTTAAATCAGATGAATTATATGTATGAAAGGGGTGAGTATTATTACAACAAAAAATATTCATAATTCTATGTGGTTTAGGCGGTATACCCAAAAAACTGAAAATTCGGAATTTCTTTAAATGGCTATAACTTTTTTGTTAAAGTAGATAGGTACTTTTTGTTTGCGGTTTCTTAAAGCACTTTTTTGTGTAGAATTGATTGATGTATTTAGAATTTTTATATCACTTTTAGTTTCTGAGATACAAGCTCTAACTTTTGTTTTTCTTATGGGCCACTAAGTTGACTATATCATATTTGAACGTGTTTTTTACTCTACTTTACAACGATGTGTCACTTGCCATATTTATTATCGAAAAAAAAATTATAATATATTTTTTCAAATAGTTAATTGTTTCAAATATTCATTTGTTATTTTGATTGTTGTTATTGTGATTTTTGTTTACAATTTTTGTTTTTCATGGCTCACTTAAAAGTTTGTAATAAAATACTTCATAAATATCACTGATATTTAGTATTTCGACTTTTTGTCGATAATAAATATGGTAAGTGACACATCGTTGTAAAGTAGAGTAAAAAACACGTTCAAATATGCCAACTTAGCGGCCCATAAGAAAAACTGAAGTTAGGGCTTGTATCTCAGAAACTAAAAGTGATATAAAAATTCTAAATACACCAATCGATTCTGCACAAAAAAGTGCTTTAAGAAACCGCAAACAAAAAGTACCTATCTACTTTAACAAAAAAGTTATAGCCATTTAAAGAAATTCCGAATTTTCAGTTTTTTGGGTATACCGCCTAAACCACATAGAATTATGAATATTTTTTGTTGTAATAATACTCACCCCTTTCATACATATAATTCATCTGATTTAACCAAACCTGTATCTCTTATAGATACTGAGATCCGCATGCTGGAAAAGTTATCTGGGACACCCGGTATTCAAAAATTGATAAGAGAAAGGTCGTTCCCGGTTGTAATATCGTTTTAAAAAGTAAGAGGTTTTCTTCCTTGAAGAAAATTGATCTTAAAATATAAAATTTCACCCTTCTATATATTATCGTATTGAATTACGGCATTTTCAGACAGACATACATACATCGTAGTCAGTATTTATTTTTAAGAAAGATCAAAATCGATTCGAAAAAAAATAAATAAAAATTGATACGTTAAAAACATATTTAAACCATTTTTTTCTTATTTTCTTCTTTCCATACATAAATCAAAAAAAGGTGATGCAGAACATAATATAAGAAAAAACTGATATAACAGCTAATAGCACAGACTGTCATGATTTTTAACAAAAATTTATGATACAGTAAAATTAAATTATATCTTAGAATACATTTTGTTATATATACAGTACAGTCAAGTCTTTTTTTATGCGGTAAATACGTTCCATAGAAAAGTGTATGTAAAAAAAATCGCACAAAACAGAAATATCTTATATTGTATTATTAGAGATACGTTCTGTATTTGTTGAAAATCATATAAAACGAACAGAATGAGTTAAACAAATATTGAAAACTACTATGACTTCGTTGGCGTGGAATTTAGGTTAGTGAAAACGCATTAAGTTCAGTTAGGTAAATAATACAGATAGATAATACAGATTTTTGTATGAAATCAATAAAACAGGTCAAATGTTACACACCCATTTTTTTATCTGATACATTTTTCGGGATACAAAGTCCTATGTCCTTCCTCAGGATGCAAGCTATCTCCCTGCCAAATTTCATTAAGATCGGTTCCGCGGTTTAGCCGTGAAAAAGTAAAAAATAGACAGAAAGACAGATCCACTTTCGCATTTTTTATAATATTAAGTATGGATACAAACTCGTAAATATCTCGGCTCCTTAGTAAAATAGTTTTCCCCCTAAACCCCCCACCCTCGTAGTATTTTTCCCGCCGGATCGAATGAAAATAATTACAACCCTTCATATATGACGGGGGGGAGGGAATATATACTTACATATATCCAAATTTAATTTTTTTTCCCACACAAACATTTGCACCCCCTTGAAATTTTTTAAGGGATGAATTTTTGGAATTCGAAGTAGCCTATGTCCTTTCTCAGGATGCAAGCTTTCTTCCTACCAAATTTCATCAAGATCGGTTGAGCGGTTTAGCCGTGAAAAGGTAACAAACAGACAGACAGACATACTTTCGCATTTATAATATTAGTATGGACTAGTCATTTTTAGACTTCTTAAACATTAGCTGTAATATATGTAGATTTCGATTCTACGCGCAAAAAATACTATTCGTATGGTAAATAGTAAAACATGGACCGTTTCAAGATTACTATTAAATGTCAAATAGTAATATTTCTTTAAAAATTGAGTGATTGTTATGAAATATTTTTCTCCGTGTAGACTTTTGAAGATTTTTTCAATATTTCTTTCAAAAATATGAGACAAATGCGTTTATGATATTTTTGAAAATATTATTAATTACAAAAAATGTACATATTTAAATTTCTTTTGACACCTTACCGCATAAAAAATCCGCATTAAAAGACACCCCAACTGTACATACCTATATACATTTATTTATATTAACTAATAGATTGTACAAAGAGTCATAACTGACAGTAAATTATATTAAAGAAATTAATTAAGAAAAATTATCTTTGTCGCGTAATATTTCATAATGAATGTACACAGAAATTACTGAATCATTCAAAAGACAAAACGAACAACCAGCTAGGAAATCGATATCCGTGCAGTAAGTATGTCCCGTTTTTCGAAGGGCCAGGCAATTTCTCAATAACGAATTTCAGATGAAATATTTCCAGTTTGAAAAGCTTGAATTTTATTTATAAAATCGTCTTCACATACGTAAAAATACGTCATAAAAAATTTGCATATACGTCATCAGCAGTAGGGCAAACAATAATGAAAAAAAGGTCTTTATCTGGTCCTTCGTACACTTTGTAGAAGACATTTAACTAGCTACTCGTTATTATTTGACAAGATTTTGAAAATAGTGTATTAATAAATTGATATTTGAATTTTAAAAAAGCTGTAATGGGCGCCAAGGGAACTTTCTCATACATAATAAACAGTGTACTGATATTGGGACTTCTTCAAAAATATCTCGAAAAAAATTATTATTTTTATATTATTTAATTCTAAAATTTTTAACAATTAACTTTTCTATGTTTTTTTCGTTTTTGAGTTACATCGTCTACAAAAAGACATGTATCATGACGAAAGTAGTCAAAAAGGTTTCAGGGAATGCCAAAAATAAATATTTCCATCAAAATCTCTTACTTAGATTATACCAGCTATACCCGCGGCTTCGCTCGCATGGATTACGGAATTATTGATACAGATTTTTTGAAAAATATGGCTTAAAACATATATAAATCGTTTTATTCTACACAATATATTAATAATATTTAACGGTTTAGGCAACGTATTGCAAAAGAGCGCGCTTGTGGTACACATGATTTACTATTATCGTCATTGCTTATTCCTTATGTCACCTAAGATAACAAAATATATACTAAAACCTGGGTAAAGAACTTTAAGAAATTAAAAAAACTCGTAAATCGGATAAGTGGTTCTCGGTTAATTAACGCATTAACGGACAAACAGACAGACAGCCAGAGAGACGTTTCATTTTATAATATGTAAGGATGTATAAATGTATTTCATACATATGGTCGTATAAGAAAGTAAAAAAGACGAACTGAAGTGATAACAATTTGTAAACATTTTCATATCAACATTCTGTTGTTTTACAGGAACAGTAAATAAATTGTGTAAATAAGGGGAACATTTTGTTATTTTAAGTAGAAGAACAATAAATGATTGATTAACATAGAATAATATCACAGAAAGGGTAATGTCAAATACAAATGCATAGGTACTCGAAATGCGTTTTAGTTTTCTACAAAAATCCATTATGATTTTTAACTTTAATGTCGGATTTTGTATTATAAATTTTGAATTTGGTGTACTTTTCGAGACGTATTTTTGATTATTATTAAATCAATTTAAAATTCATAAAATATTTTTAAGATAATTTTGAGAACTTGGGTATTATTCGGAATGTAATTAAAATTAAAAATTATTTAAATTATTTAAATTATTCAATCAATCGAGAGAAATCGAATTTCAATTTTTGTTCAAAATACAATTAAGACAGCGTTGCGATGTGACGCCTTAAATTTTAAATTTATTTCAGAAATAGTAAATTTTATAATACTCTGTCTCTATCGTATTACCTAGATTAAATATTTATATTACTAAAAAACAAAATGGACGAAAATTTGTAAAAATTGTCAAAATTGTGTTTTTTTTTTTTTTTGTAGAAAATCATTTTAGGTAATACGAGAACTATTACTGTGTAGAACAACGTGTTACAATTATAGCCCAATCGATTAATTAGAATTTCTGTTTTGCTTTCGACCAACCGAAAAAAGTGGTTTCGAGAAAAACGCTTTTAAAGATTTAGTAACAGATGTTGCACTAACACAGTCTGTTCTCTTCTATGTGCTATTACTTCATAAATACATTGAATTTCGGTTTAAAATTTTCACAGTATACTGTCAATATATGTACATATGTATTTTATTTTCCAAGTATGTAGGTATTTAAAAAAAATCGAAAGTTTTAAGTCGTCGCACCGCAATACTGCCTTATTATTTTTCACCATCGTAAGATTTCAAGTAGGAATGAAAATTATCAAGTTTTCTTCACCATTTAAAAAAATAAAGTGTTCAATAAGCATTTGATAAATTGTCATCAAATATTCAATCATAACAACAAGCTGCGTTCTTTATTAAAACCAATAACAATTAAATTTCAAAAATAGAATCAAACGTATAATTGAGTATTCATCAAATGCAACTATTTATATATGTAATTATTGAATCGAAATATAATGATATAAGTGGTCGCAATATTTACCCCCCGACCCCCGTTCTCATCCTCCTCCCTTTACATCGACGAGTTGTATATTTTAGACAAAACCACATAAAATGATTTTAATTGATTAAAATTTAATCCGGGTGAAAATGTCAGCCAATAATGAACTAATTTCATTAAATTGCAACAATGAAATTTAGTTATAAATCATATTGTTTTGCTAATTCAAAATTTTAATCGATCAAAACAGATAACGTAGTTATTACTTTCTAGAAAAATATATACGAAATGCCAATATTAATTTATTTATTAAATGCAACTATTAATATAATTAATATATTTTCCCTCGATCTATGAGTTGTATATTTTAGAAAAGCAACATAAAATGATTTGATTTGATTAAAATATAATCCAGTTGAAAACAACAATCAATATTTGAACTAATTTCATTAAATTGCAACAATTAAAATTAGTAATAAACCTCATTGTTTTGCTAATTCAAAATTTTAGTCGACCACAACAGATCACTTAGTTTAATAAGAACACCGCAAATGCAAATATTAATTTATTTATTAAATGCAACTATTAATATAATTAATATATTTCGACCCCCCCCCCCAAATTGATGAATTGCATATTTTAGAAAAGCCACATAAACTGATTTGATTTGATTAAAGTATAATCCGGTTGAAAATGTCGGCCAATAATGAACTAATTTCATTAAATTGCAACAATCAAAATTAGTAATTAATCTCATTGTTTTGGTGTATCAAAATTTTAGTCGACCACAACTTCGTAGAAAAATCTATGAAGAACACCGCAAAATACATACTAAAAGCAAATATTAATCTGATTTCAATTTATTTACTAAGTGTAGCTATTAATATAATTAATATACCCCCCCCCCCCATTCAAAAATATAATCCGGTTGAAAACGTCAGCCAATAATGTCATTAAATTGCAAAATTCAAAATTAGTAATAAATCATATTGTTTTTGTTAATCGAAAATTTTAGTCGACCATAACTACGTAGAAAAATCTGTTAAGAACACCGCAAAATAATATACTAAATGCAATCATTAATTTATTTATTAAATGCAACTATTAATATCATTAATATATTTCGCCCCTCACCTCAAAATTGATGAGTTGTATATTTTAGAAGAACCACATAAAATGATTTGATTTGATTAAAGTATAATCCGGTTGAAAACGTCAACCAATACAGAACTAATTTCATTAAATTGCAACAATCAAAATTAATAATTAATCTCATTGTTTTGCTATTTAAAAATTTTAGTCGACCACAACTTCGTAGAAAAAACTGTTAAGAACACCGCAAAATTCATATTAATTTGATTTCAATTTTTGAATGCAGCTATTAATATAATTATTATTTTCGACCCCCCCCCCTCCCTCAAATCGATGTGTTATATATTTTAGAAACGTCGCATAAAATGATTTGATTTGTTTAAAGTATAATCCGATTAAAAATGTGGGCCAATAATGAACTAGTTTCATTAAATTGCAACAATCAAAATTAATAATTAATCTCATTGTTTTGCTATTTCAAAATTTTAGTCGACCACAACTTCGTAGAAAAATCTGTTAATAATACCGCAAAATAATATACTAAAAGCAATCATTAATTTATTTATTAAATGCAACTATTAATATAATTATTATATTTCGACCCCCTACCCCCAAATCGATGAGTTGTATATTTTAGAAAAGCACCATAAACTGATTTGATTTGATTAAACTATAATCCGGTTGAAAATATCAGCCAATAACGAACTAATTTCATTAAATTGCAACACTCAAAATTAGTAATTAATTTCATTGTTTTACTATTTCAAAATTTTAGTCAATTACAACATCGTGGAAAAATGTATGAAGAACACCGCAAAATACATACTAAATGCAAATATTAATTTGATTTCAATTTATTTACTAAATGCAGCTATTAATATAATTAATATACATATTTCGCCGAAGTTAATTAGTTGTACATTTTAGAGGAATCACTCAAAATGATTTGATTTGATTGAAGTGTAATCCGGTTGAAAACGTCGGCCAATTGCAACAGTCAAAATAAAGAAATAAATCATATTGTTTTGTAATTTCAAGGTTTTGGTCGACCACAAACAGATAACTGATCCTATCCACTTGGCGACAATGTTTTTGTTATACTTGTTTAGTTTAAGCTGCTTATGTAGTATACGTATGTATATGTAGTTTCAACTAAACAATATAACATATATACATATGATGTATATATGCACGTATAAGGGAACATAGCTTGGAGTAAAAATCAACAAAATTATTGAAATTGAATTTTTTTATTATTTTGTTTGGCTATAAGGGTGGATTCTGCAGAAAAATTCAGAAGATCCCTGTGATTTCTGTTTATAAAAATTGAGAGGGTGTGGGGGGAGGAAGTAAGATATAAATAACTGTCCTAGAAAAATATGTAGCTTACAATTAGCAAGTAATCATCAACAGTATAATATTGTTAAGTGAAACGTAAAATAAAGAACATCATAATATCTGTAAGTGTCAATTTTAATTATGAATGCATTCTAAGTACGCGATGAAGTAAATAAGATTGTTTGAACAAAACAAAATCCGGTAAAATGCACATTGTCGACGTGAACAAATAGTGCATGTAGGTATAATCCTATTATATTAACACTATTGTGCGTCGATGAGTCGCAATAACAAAGATGGATTAGGAAAGCAAACGTTAATGCTATGAAAGACCTAACCTTAGAAGTATTAGTTGACACAAGAAGCTTAAAGTAGATGGAAAATACATACAAATAGACATGTAGGTTAGTTTATTCATAAGCCAAATCGTCTAAATTTGTAAACCCACGTTCAATCATAATCTTATTTTAAATTCATTTCAAAAACAATAATGATTTAAGTAAATGGAATTATGGATGGAGTCGTTAAGCTGTTTTGACTGATGGAAAACATTTTAAACGATTAATTTTCTGTTTGTTTTGATTCGACATAAAAAGTTTACAAAATTTGATACTTTTTTTGTATACGCCTGTTGTATACGAGTATGATAAAAGTTTATTGTGCAATTAGTAAACTTGGAAACATCCTGTATACAGATAGATATTCGCATAAATATAATAGAATTTCTACTGAAAGTTTGTTCTTTCTCTCCATATATAATAAAGGATAATTTTTAAAAGTTGTTATAAAAATGTCACTTCCATTTTAATTCAAGTTCACAATGTTCATTTGAGATAATTATCTATGCAACATTTTATGTAATTTCTCTTTAAAATGTTTTTCTTCCTTTAAATGATTTATTTTTTGATATATTGTCATCGTGGACTCGCGGCATTTTATTCTTTTCGCTGTGAGGAAGTAAGACGTCAAATAATTAGGAAAAATGAAAATATTTACTTTAGGGAGAGAAGATTAAATAAAAGAGCTCTACTTCTCTACTTTTATAAGATATTTCATACTACATATATAACATTTTATATTTTTCAATAGAAGATTTTTTTTACATTTTTAATTTAAATTTAAACCTGACATGATATTAGTATGTACATATATTTAAAGTTAAAATTACTAAAAAGAAGAATTTATATTTTGTTGTGAATTAATAAAGAGTATTTATAAATAAATGGTACTGTAAAATCTAAATGAATTATTTAAATCTCAAATAAATTATTCATATGATTTAAATAAAGACTTTACAATTCTGACATTAACCCTTTTCGCGATTCAAAATAAAATATAAACAGAAATAAAGTCTCAGACATTACCCCAATGATGGACACTTTTGTTTAATTAAATGTATCTACTAAATAAAAAAATATTTGTTGATATTTGATTAGCTACTGCCGTAAAACAGCTTAATTTGATGGCATTCGGTCAATAACGGTCGAAACGGTCGACATTTAAACTAATTATTAGTGTAATCTACTAATTCATTACTATATTATCATAACATCTGCTTTACATTATCTAAAATTATACGATTCTTTATTTTATAACTTTTTGTCGTAGTAAACTGAAAAAATTTTATGTTAATTTTTAACATGAAAAACATGTTAACGGGAGGACGAAATTGATCATAGAAATTTTTAACACCCGACATGGTAAAATTTAAAAGAACGTCTACTACAATTCAATATACTGTATAGCAGTTTCTATGACGGTGATAGGCCAGATATGAAAGGTAATATAGAAACATAGTAAAATTATAGAGAATGTACGTGAAATTTTCATATGCAAGAAATTAAATTAAAGAATAGCGTATATTACTTATTCAGAGTAAATAAATTTTAATAGGTAGTATGTTAAAATTTACCAGTAGGTATGTCATTGTAATTTTTCATTTACTTTATTTTAAATTCTACCGACTTTTCTGTTAATTTTTAAAAGAATATTCTCTCCGTGTATTTATCATTTTGTAATCATTGGCAAGTGTCCATCACTGGGTGCTCATTACTGGAGAAAAAACGTATAACTATATTTTCTGACTTTGGTAATTAAGTAGATTTAATAAAGAGGTATGTACTTATTTTATTAATAACATGAGTTCATGAAAATTACAAAAAATAAGCCCATCAATCCCCAAAAAACAGTATGCCTTGCTCCTAAAGCGGTCAAGACAGGTACCAGTACCTTATACTTTTTACAACATACAATATGTGATATAGTACTTTTAAACTATTTAGTCTAGATTTATCTATGTATTAAAAATCGTTCAGTAATTAGAACCTTTGTAAAATACATCAAAAAGACTGGTATAATGAATAAATAATTACTACAGTTCATAATTGCAATAAATTCAATGACTTTTGTGTAAATCTATGAATAATTCGTTGCTTAATATCTTTTATCATTCTAAATACCTGATTTATTTTATTGCAGACAATTTAACATTAGTATTGATCAAAAATTTATGTCACTTTTGCTGCACCAACGTTTTTAATTCGCACCAAAAACACTAATTGATTGAATTATTGGAAATCCTTTGTTCTGTAGAGTCTTTTGTAGACTCAAAAACAATTGCAATTGCAATATTACTTCGACCTAGTCATTATCTGATTTGCTCTTACGATATCGCTGTATTTTACTTTACAATTCATTTATTACTCAAAAGTATTTGATAATTTAATATGTTAAACTAAATAGATTACACGCATTAAAAAGTTTACTTAAAGCAAGAGAAAATATTGTTTATAACAGAAATATATTGTTTTAGCCAACAATATTGTTTTGAAGAGAAATCAATAGTATAGTTGGATTAAGATTATATTCCAATACTAGCGCATTGGACCCGGTGTTACCCGGGCTAATATCCACAATTCAAACCGTGATTATAGAATTCCTTATTCCATGGCTACTATGTTTTTATATAAATAACATTTTTGTTACGACATAATATAAACAAAACATTACTTGATAAAAGATTTTTTTCGTATTTTGATGTTAAATATTAGGTTTTCTTAATATAATATTATTAGTCACGATATTGCATAGAAAAATCATCTAACTATTGGTGAAAATCGCATTAAAATCGGTTCAGTAATTCCCGAGTCTATAAGCCTCATACAATCGAACGCTCATTTTTAGATAAAAAATATGTTGTTTTCGATACATGAATAATTTTAACCCAATACAATTTTTTCCTTTTATTTATATCTAACAACTTTTTTATTCTAGCCTCCCTTCAGAACACACAAAAATATTTTATTTTTTACTTAGCGAAGGGGGTAATCATAATTGTTTACTACCTATTTTAAAATGTTTGAAGTATTGACAGCTTTAGTACTTGCCTGCATTAATATTTAAATTAACCATGATTTAAAATATCAATTTTAAAATATCACACGTACAATTTTTTCTTTTAATAAAACCATTTAGTATTTTTAACCAAATGTGAATCATTGACCATAAAATTGAAAATATATCGATTTACTTAACAATTTTTAACAAGTAGAAATTTCGGATTCGTTAATATTTTGGTTCCATTTAACTAATTTTTTTTTCAGTGTACTGGATGTCCAAATTAAAAGTTACTAATTTTTTTTTATTTCGGAAAATGGGGTATTTATAGAAAACCATTACTTACAAAAGTTATTGGCAATGAGTATCATGATATTTTGATGGTGATTATGTTTTGTTATTATTTTTAATATTAATAATACATTTTTTTTAATCCGAAGCGAATTTTAGTAAATAAATGTATCTTATTTTATTAAAATTAATCAATTTAGAGAAAAATTACAATAGAAATAATAGTGTTTTAAAATAATACAAGTATAATAAACATTTTTTTGCTAAAGTTTTTTTTTAAACTTTTTTTTTAATAAAAAAAAGTTTAAAAAAAATTGCCTCGGATTAAAAACAAAACTTTCTTATTTTAAGATCATTAAAACAAAAATATAGGTTCTCATTAAAAAAAAGTTACCATAAAAACCATCGAAAAATACCCACAAATTAAAATCGTCATAATATTGCCACCTCCAATCTGAGTAACTTTTGTCTGAAAAGTTTTACTGTAAACAGCTTACTTTTCGAAATAAAAATTCGTAACATTTTATTTTGAACACGCGGTATAACGAACATTTTAAAAAACCAATCCCAAGTTTACGTAATTTATAGTCACATAATACTATGTCGGCGAATATTATTCAATTTATAATATTTAAATAAAGTGAATTATATTTTCTGCAAACACAAATCTCTTTAAATTCATTTTTGAAAAATAAAACCACAGTTACACATGAATTCAAGTATGATTAATTATAAGTTAGAATACAAAATACAATTACATTTACTAAGAGGGGATTTACAAAATGTTGAATTCCTAAATGTCAATTCAATGGAATTTACAAAATCATGCATAATTTATTTTTAGAATATTATTTACGCTGGAATACTTATTTTAATTTTTATAATTCGTTTCTGTCTTTTTACAATTACTCTTACATTTTTCTTAACTTAATCATGAAAAAAATATGTTTTTAAACTGAAGTTGAAATATTTTCGTATAATTTGATTATTTAAACATTCATTTTCCATTTAAAAAATATTTGATATAATACAACCCATTGAATACATAAGAAATGTTTTTACCTATATTTTTATAAATACACTGCAAGAAATTAGGTTTTTAGAATACTTAGACTAAAAATAAATACAAGACTAGAGTTATATTTATACAACTCAGCATATATTACTTTCATTTTTGTTTTTAATATTGGCTTCTTAATAAAGCATATGTCTTTTATATCAACACATTAAATAGAGATATGTTTTTTTTTATCTAGACTATAATAGTACACATATTTTTCAACTCCTTTTTTCATTTTCTACTTCCCCATTAGACGCGTTTCCGAGTAAAGCTTTTGTCTACTTACCTTACTCTACAAGATACATGTATAAACATGTGAAAGTTATCACTATCACGCCTATTCACGCCCACTCACTCACATTTTACCTATATGTGCACGTGAACCCAGAAAATTTTATTCACGTCCAGATTTTGGTGTTTTGGGTAATTATTAAAACATGAGTGAGTTTGGTAATAAAATATACGATATACAACTTCAGTTTTCATTCGTAAAATCTGTGAAATTGTACTAAATCCCTCGGTGGTCGTTTCAGACTTTATTTTCTTTAGGAAAATGCTTTTCCTACGACGTATATATATATTTATATTTATATTTTGTGAACACATATATGTAATAATTATTATACAGATAATACTATGCATGTACGTATTATATTTACATATTAAATATGTATGTATATGTATGATATGCCTTGTCGAATAAAACGAATGATAACTAATTTGATTTAATGATGAAAACATTATTGTATATTATGTATGTTTACATTTTCGTCAAAAATAATGATGATGTTAATTAATTTGGTGCTGTTTTTTTAAAATAAATAATTTGTTAATACAAAATACATTTTGTGCAGTAAATAGTGCATATACACATGCATATATTATGTATATACTGTGTTTACATTTAAATAAAAAAGCATGGGAAGGTATGTATATTGTACATTGTACACATATGATACGTCTCTATACAAATACGTTATTAAAAACAAAATAAATGTATATAGATAAAATCATGTGTTGCACATAAGTGTTTGATATGAAATTAGTGCTTAATATAAAAAAGTGAAAATAAAAACTTACCAATAAATTCATTGTTTAAAATTGTTGATAAAACTATTAACACGAATATATATTTTTAACAATTATATTTATCACCATTTTCTAATAATTTAGTAAATAACTTTTAATATAATATATATTTTAATAAATTTTGTTTTAAATCTAAATCACCATTTTATAAATTGACATTTAATTAAGCAATACACTAATTCGAATTTAATATTTTTTCTTATATATGATTCTAACATTTACTAAATTTTTATACGTCATGTTATAAATTAATTTTAAAAGAGCATATTAATATCATTATATTGTTAATTATATATTTATATAATTAATAATAATAATAAGTCAATATGTAGAGATATATTTGATAGAGTGTTGTTGTATATATGATTCAAAAATTTTAAATGTCCTACTTCGTCAGAGACTGGTTCAGCTCTGAAGCATGTGGTTGTGTGGAAACTTGCTTGGACTGTTGGAAATGATTTTCACGGAAAGCTGCGTTGCGCACGCCCGTGCTTTCCCCTGCATCCCTCTATATGTATACAGAGATACAACGGCTCTATACAGAGGTGATGAATTTGTAGAATAATAATTATATCTCCGGAAAATTCGTTTCAAATAAAAGTTACTCTCTTATATAATTTGTCAGTATCGGTTATACCATATATATGTATAATGTATACCTATATATTTATAGAACTTTTTTCAAGGGATACGTACCCTTTAAAAGTTAGATAAATATGGTTAATTGTATATTTAAACACATTCAGAATATATTTAATGTTATAAAATAATATGATTTATATAATATTATTTCTCAAACTCTTGCCCTTAAAGATAGTTAATATCTTTATTTATTAAAAAAATAGCAAGAATTAAATTAAAGAAAAAATATATACATAAATTTATATCAATAATTATTGTCACCTATCAAAAGGTATACGAGCATTTTCCGATTTACTCAACGGTGCATCTCAAAGGAAAAACAGTAAAGGAAATTAACAATTTCCGGTATTATCATTTTCATGATATTCGTTTATATTACAGATTGATTGATTATTTTTATAATTAATTTTCTTGTATATATTTTATATCAGATCAATAATGTAATATTTTTTAGTTATGCTCAACTGGTAGGCGTTATTAAGACGGCTTGATTTTAATTATGAAAGCATGGGAAGTGGGAGGGACTTATCGTTTAATGATTCATATTTTTGATCAAACTTTATTTGTAAGCATGCAATTAAAAACGAATTAATCTATAAATAAATAATAAAAATTGGAGAATTGGAGAAAAGGAACATCGGAAAATCAATATTATTTCAAAAACATGCAAATATTTGCTATTCTCGTAAAATGATACAAATTTATCATAAGTTTTAAATTTCGTTATAAATTTAAACTTAAATTTATTATTAATAAGTTACAAAAAACAATATGATTTTAGATTGTTTAGCAGCTGTATTAATTTTTATTTTGACATTTAATAATTCTTAACCCATTACCTACTTCCAAGTGTTCTATTTATAGGACATCATGTTTCCTTTGGCATAAAAACTTCGTTAATTTGATTTACATTACTTACTTTACATTTTATGGATACCACTAGAGTTCGTTCAATGATAATTTATAACGCCTTTAGAGAAACTGTAACCGAATTTTATAGTTTTTTTTACTAACAATAAGTAAAGCGTTTTTAAATTGACACAACTATCTATATATTTTATATTACTTATGACAGTGACATAATAGAATCAATAAATTGCAAAAATAAATCCAGAATCCTGATACAGCCTGTATATTATTTTGATACATCTTATGTACCCAATGTCTTTTATAGGACATGCTGATTTAGTCACTTGTGACTAATTATTATCATATCTTGTTTTGATTTTATCTTTTTGGTAATATTTTCAAGAAAAATTAAAAACATGACCAAAAAATTCGGGAAGAAATTGGTTAATTTCTCAAGTTATAATTTTAGTTTTTTAGTTTAAATAAGTGATAGAATTAGAAATGGCCACATCTCTAATTGACTACTATAATTATTCATCTTCAAAAATAAGTGTTTAAATTTATGTTAAAAAAACAATCCAAAGCTTTACATTTTCTGAATTGTGTTAGTAATTTATGGCTTGTATTTAAATGTTTTTTTTTAATAAACACTTTTTATTTAATCGTTTTCATTTATAACAAATATACTGCACGAAAAATTAATTATTCAACATTAAATAAATATATTGAATTTAAAACAAATTATATCACTTTGAATAAATAGTTTCCACTAAAAATAAATACTTTGCACTAAAAAAATAATACTTTGCACTTGACCGCAATTTATACCTGTCAAATTTAAAAATTACATTTTTTTTATATTTATTGTGATTTTATATATTTAAACCTAAATACTAACCTCCCTCGTTTCGTTCCAATAGATTTGATATTTTTAATGTTATTTTCTATGTTTTAACCTAACCTAAAAACTAACCATCCTCCTTTCGCCCCAATAGATTTGATATTTTTAATGTGATTTTTGTGATTTTCTATATTTTAAAACGGTTATTTTTAAATAAATAAAAATGTGCATACTACAATATTTTAAGTGCAAAATATCATGATTTACGTTCAATGTACAAAGTGAATACTACCTAATATTTAGTGCAATTAAATTTGACCCGTAATTTACTACGAATTCATTTGTTATTTGACCAAATTTACAACTTTAAGTAAATTAGAATTATACTTCATATTTTCATGAAAAAATATACTTGTAAGAGTTTACAATAATAATAAAAGGAGATTAAAATACAGTGCATCCTCGATATAACAAAACTGAAGGGAAGTAGAAAATATTCGTTATACCAAGTAATTTGTTACAGTGAGGTTTGTTATATAAAGGTTAGGTTGGTGGTCTACAATTCGTTATAACAAAGTAAGAAAACTTGTTTATTAACATCAACATTACGTATATGTACTCATCTGCATACCTTGTTATAGCGAACGATTTCTACTAATAAATAAAACACATTTTAAAGAAAAAACTGTATTTTTTATTTAAAAAACAGTTTACAGTTTTCTGTCACAAAATAATCAAAATGAAATGCAATGAAATCCGTAAAAAATAAGTATAAATAGTAAATATATTCGTAATATAAAGGTATATTTTGCATTTGCAGTTCTAGGGGATTTCGAAAAATTTGTTAAATCGAGGAAATCGTTATATTGAGGCTCGTTATATTAAGGTTACACTGTATTAACATGTACCTTGATTTCCGTATGTCCCATAGTTAAATTGTACACCATGTAAGTATATGTATTTATTTAAATTAATTGTTAAGTTGGTATTGAAAATGTAATTTATTCAAGAAAGTTTATTTAATGAAATATATTTGATATTGTAATTAATGAACAATAATATTCTTGTTTATATCTAGAAATGCCTCAAGCTGTACAATCTGTAGTGCTTTCTGTATTTCTCAAGGTTGGCGCTTTAATTGCTAATAATATATATGTCAGTCTAAAAAGTTATTTCTAAAAATATAATGCTGTACACATCTGACTTTATGCAGTATGCATGTATTGTGTATGTATATGTACTTACATATGTACATATCAAATTAAAAACACTGATTTCGTTTTCCTATAATTGGACTGAATTAAAAATTTAATTTTTGTTTGAAATCGTCGTGTATTTTTTATTTAGTATAAATAATAAATATTCAGAATATATAATATATTTTCAGAAAATACATTATCAATTTTAAATTATAAAAGTTACCACAAAATATTATTTTATTTTTTTATTTTGTTACATGTCCATGGAAAAATATTTCATAACAATCACTCAATTTTTAAATAAATATTACTATTTGACGTAGTAATCTTGAAACGACCCAAAATATTGTAATTCTTACTAGGCTACGTGTTACTAAAGATACAATATCAATTAGTAATTTTTGCGTACAGGATCGAAATCTATATTATTGGTATAGTTTAATTTGTTATAGCCATAAAAAATATACTTTTAATATAATTAATTTTACACAACCGTAGTTTTTATTGTATTGTCTTTTAATTGAAATGAAATAATTTGTATAGTAATTTATTTACAAATAATTCAACTTGAATAAATCATGAAAATAATATAGTTAAAATTGCGAATTAAAAAAATTACAATGAAGATTGTAGAAGTTACTCAATTGACAGTACATGTTAAAACTGATAGTATTTTTTAATACAAAATTTTTATTAAATCAATTTTTCTCCGTGTAGTAAATTATAAATAAATAGTATGTTGACTCGAAGATTTAAAATCGAAAGATTTTTTTATTTTCCTAAAAAAATGTGTGATATTCAATAAACTGTAACATTGGTAAAAATTATCACAATGAAATTTTCCAAAAAATAAATTAAAATAAAAATAAATTAAAACATGAAAAATTTTTATAATTTATATGATAATTTGTTTAATTTGTAGAGGCTTTTTAAAGTGAAAACAACGAAAAAATCGTAGAAAAAAATCAGCATTTTGAAGCTGGGGGTCAAAGTTTTCATATGACTTGTTTCAAATTTAGCTGCAGTTTTTTTAAACTCGACGCAGTCTGCCAAAGTTGTATACCGGGTGTCCCAGATAACTTTTCCAGCATGAGGATCTCAGTATCTATAAGAGATACAGGTTTGGTTAAATCAGATTAATTATTTGTAAGAAAGGGGTGAGTATTACTACATAAAAAAATATTCATAATTCTATGTGGTTTAGTCGGTATACCCAAAAAACTCAAAATTCGGAATTTCTTTCAATGGCTATAACTTTTTTGTTAAAGTAGATAGGTACTATTTGTCTGCGGTTTCTTAAAGCACATTTTTGTGTAGAATTGATTGGTGTATTTAGAATTTTTATATCACTTTTAGTTTCCGAGTTACAAGCTCTAACTTTAGTTTTTCTTATGGGCCACTTAATTGAATATATCATATTTGAACGTGTTTTTTACTCTACTTTACAACGATATGTCACATGCCATATTTATTATCGAAAAAAAGTCGAAATACTAATTATCAGTGATATTTATGAAGTATTTTATTACTAACTTTTAAGTGAGCCATGATAAACAAAAATTGTAAACAAAAATCACAATAACAACAATCAAAATAACAAATGAATATTTGAAACAATGAACTATTTGAAAAAATATATTATAATTTTTTTTTTCGATAATAAATATGGCAAGTGACACATCGTTGTAAAGTAGAGTAAAAAACACGTTCAAATATGCCATAGCCAACTTAGCGGCCCATAAGAAAAACTGAATTTAGGGCTTGTATCTCGGAAATTAAAAATGATATAAAAATTCTAAATACACCAATCAATTCTACACAAAAAAGTGCTTAAAGAAACCGCAAACAAATAGTACCTATCTACTTTAACAAAAAAGTTATAGCCATTTAAAGAAATTCCGAATTTTCAGTTTTTTGGGTATACCGACTAAACCACATAGAATTATGAATATTTTTTGGTGTAATAATACTCACCCCTTTCATACATATAATTGATCTCATTTAACCAAACCTGTATCTCTTACAGATACTGAGATCCCCATGCTGGAAAAGTTATCTGGGACACCCGGTATATCTACATATATATTTTGTATTTTTTGGCGCACCTTTTAGAAACCTGTGACTTTTTAAGATGTAAATAAAAAAATATATTTTTTATATAATCTTCAAGTAGAAATTTCAAGTTTTAATTTACTTTATAAAAAAAGT
This sequence comes from Sialis lutaria, assembly GCA_949319165.1. NCBI lineage: Eukaryota > Metazoa > Arthropoda > Insecta > Megaloptera > Sialidae > Sialis > Sialis lutaria. The sequence goes on along the minus strand of OX439245.1, from coordinate 6,721,371 downwards.
TTATTCTGATCATGTTTATCAAAGTTACAGTTATATGAATATTGTACAATTTTTAATGAATAAAATTCCCTCATTTTTTTTTGTATATTTTGAAGAGTACATTTATTTAATAAATAATTAAACTTGTTTTTCAATTTAGTGTTTAAAAAAATATGATGTTTTTAGTGGCGCATAACAGAAAATTCTTTTTGTAAAATACAATTACAGATTCAGGCATAGGTATGAAAAATATGGTTATAAAACATTTTTATCAAGAGATAACCAAACGTATTAAAAAATATCACAAACAAAACATGAAATTTTGACCGGTTGCATATTTTGTGTTGCCTTGTCAAAAAAAATGTACCTGTAAACCGTTTCTATAGCTGCAAACCTTTATCGAAAAACCACCTACCGGGTGGATAAAAAATATGTTTATAACGTAAAGTAATACTTTGGAATAAATTCAAAATATGCCTATAAAACAGAGTTGTCGAACAGCTTCCATTTTTTTTATTTAAATAATAAAATGGGTATTAAAAATATATAAAAACATTTTTAAAACTTATACGAGTACTAACACATGTTACTGGCAAAGTATATAATCTAAATCTAGGCATTCTATATATTTCCTAAGAATTCTATACAATGCCGAACGATTTCAGGCAAAGTATGAAATATTTGATTTTTAGATCAACCCACGAAGACGATTTTTCGTCCGTTTGTCTTCGACGCGAGATCTTGGCCCCCTGACCACCTAGAGACCTCGGGCTTTCACTAAATGGTAGGTCTGTGGTTCTAGTTTAGCCCATTTTAGGAATTTTTCCGGTTATACCCCCTCCCCCCCTCAAAATTTTTCATATATGGCTTCATGTACCTTGTTGAACTCGGGATTAATTCACGAATCGATTGGTAAGGGTATTTTTTGAGTTGTGTCATGTGGGTTGCGCGGCGACACCCACGTTTTTAGATATTTATTATATACTTGGCCTAGGTATTAAAAAGAACACTTAAGCATTCTATAGAATACTAAGATAATATTAGGAAATGTATTAAATAAAAGTAAAAAAAAATACAGTCGATATCGGTTATAACGATATGGTTTAATACAACATATCGATTTTTACGAGTAAAAATAAAAGCCCCACTGAATCCCATATAATTGCTTTTTTAACGGTTTTTCGACTATCGGCTTTCACGACCCAATATCATGACTGGTCCCCTCGATGTCGTTATAACCGATTTAGACTGTAATTACAATTCTAAAAAATAAATTCATAAAATTTAATTATTTTTTTTAATATACCTAAAAAAATTGTAAAAACTCACTGAAAATGTATTTTTTACTCGCAAAAAATTAAGATATAATTTTTTTAGGGGAGGGGCGAGATTTACTGCCTATGAATATACAGGGTGATCCAGACCACCCGTCCACTATGTTTTACGCCCAAACTATTGAAGATAGAGTTTTATAAAAAAAGTTTTACTATGTATATCGACCCTAAAGAATTTCAAGAAAATATTTTCAACCCCCTAAAACTGCGCCTTAGGGGGTAGTTTGGGGGGTACATGCCCGTTTCTCAGTAAAATCAAATGGAACGGTATATTCAAAAGTACATAATTGTAAAGACCATAAAAAAGTAAGAAACTTTTGTAAAACAAAAATTTTCATACTTTCAATTGTTTAGAAAATATGGCGACTTGATCTCAAATTTTAGGGTTTTACTAAAAGTGCTCTAATTTCGTTAAATATTAATGAAATTTTATTCTTTTTTAAAATTTAGAAAGTAGAAATAATGACTTTTGTAATAATCTATGAATATTTAAAATTTTGATAGTTTAAAGTGACAAAAGCGACATATAAAAAATGCAAAAGTTCAATTAGCGATAATTCAAAAAAATTAAATACAATGGTACATCAATTAGTACTTTATCTGAAAAAAGACATGTAAATAAACAACTTTTGTTAAGAAAATTAAAAATTAAAAATCAAAATTTTAAAATGGAAAATTGAAAATTATAATTTTTAATTTAAAATTTTATTATCAAAAGTTGTTTATTTACGTATCTTTTTTAAGATAAAGTATTAATTGATATACCATTGTATTTAAATTTTTTGAATTATCGCTAATTGAACTTTTGCATTTTTGATATGTCACTTTAAACTATCAAAATCTTAAATATTCATAGATTATTACAAAAGACATTATTTCTACTTTCTAAATTTTAAAAAAGAATAAAATTTCATTAATACTTAACGAAATTAGAGCACTTTTAGTAAAACCCTAAAATTTTAGATCAAGTCGCCATATTTTCTAAACAATTGAAAGTATGAAAATTTTTGTTTTACAAAAGTTTCTTACTTTTTTATGGTCTTTACAATTATGTACTTTTGAATATACCGTTCCATTTGATTTTACTGAGAAACGGGCATGTAACCCCCAAACTACCCCCTAAGGCGCAGTTTTAGGGGGTTGAAAATATTTTCTTGAAATTCTTTAGGGTCGATATACATAGTAAAACTTTTTTTTATAAAACTCTATCTTCAATAGTTTGGGCGTAAAACATAGTGGACGGGTGGTCTGGATCATCCTGTATATGAGTTGGGTACCACTGTTTTAAATGTTGATTTCATCGTCATGTTTACATACTGAATTTTTTTATAAATTCAGTACAATTTGTATTTACAGCTCATTAGACAGTAAATATCTGACTTCTACTTTATTTTTATGTTGTTATTTGAATACTTATATTGATAGAAGGTCGAGTAAGGAGCAAGGAGTACCATTATAACGAGAAGCTTATTGTTAGTAGAAAATTGTTATCCTCACATCATATTACTTATGTTCCATTTTCTCCTACGTTGGTTTAGTTTTACGTCTATTAATCGTTCTTGGTGTATGTATACTAGGGTGGTCCTTATTTTTGAACATTTGAATTTTGAACTCCGTACCCCCCAAATTTGTTCGATATTATGAGACTTGAATTCCTGTTAAATTTGGTCATGATCAACCAACCCCTTCCCGTGCCGACTTAGGGTTGAAAAAAGTCCAAATAGGGTAGTTTTATTGTTTTTTGCGTTTAATTAAAAAAATATAGCAATTAGCATAAATATGCATATAACATTTATTGTAGAGCGTAAAATTGTCTATAAAAAATGTTCTCATAGTATACCACGAATATCTATTATTTTCCATGAAAAATAATAAATTTTATTTGAAAAAAGTTATTTCTTGACGGTAACGTAAATATATGATATGAATGGTAGTCCAGTTAAAGAAGTATTTTGACAAGAAATTTTAAGGGACAAGCAATGTTATTGTTGATTATTATAGATTCTGGTGCGGAGAATTCGAAAAAAATAACCCGGACTAGAAAAAAGTTGTGCAACACTCTTAAAAATGGGGTTGAAGGGTGAAATCCCATTTCTATGTGTATTTTCAATTTATTTCAAAATCTAAAGAGACAATAAGGTATTTTTATGGTTGATATTTGTTGGGGACACTGAGATGAATCGACTGAGACCACATGTACTGAATTTGACCCAAAATTACCCCTTCTAAAATATTTAATATAGGTAAAAATGTTTATTTTTGGTGAAAATAGTTTAAAAATTAATAACTTCCGTTAAAATCATCCAAATGACTCGAAATTGATCTCAAATTGTTCCTAAAATTCCAAAGAATAATTATCAACTATAATTTAAAAAAATATTAATAGTTTAAACAATGAAAATTGTTAATATTAGGGTAAGTGACGTTAATTTTTGAAAAATTGTCATTTTACTAAAATTTAATTAAAAACATAATTGTTAAATATTTTCTTTTGTAAAACTAACGTGAATATCTTCGATTTGTATATACAAACAAAATGAGCCCCTCCCAAAAAATATTTAATCACTTGAACGGATACAATTCCACACAAAAATTCACCGAATTTTTTTGTTTTATTGAAATAATATATTTTTATGCACTTTCGCATACATTATTGTGCACTCATATGAGCCTTTATTAATGCATAAACTTGTAATTTACGTTAAAGCATACATGAAAGTATGTTTTAATTATAATTTACAGTTTTATTAAAAAAAATGTATTTTATTTAAATTGTATACAACAAATGCAGTGCATTTTAGTGTGGAATTACATCCGTTCAAGTGATTAAATATTTTTTTGGGGAGGGGTTTTTTCATTTTGTTTGTAATTACAAATCGAAGATATTCACGTTGATTTTACAAAAAAATATTTAACCCTTATGTTTTTAATTAAATTTTAGTAAAATGACAATAATTTAAAAAATTACGTCACTTACCCTTAAATATTAACAATTTTCATTGTTTAAACTATTATTTTTTTTTTAAATTATAGTTGATCATTATTCTTTGGAATTTCAGGAACTATTTGAGACCAATTTCGAGTTATTTGGATGAATTTAACAGAAGTTATTAATTTTTAAACTATTTTCACCAAAAATAAACATTTTTACCTATATTAAACATTTTAGAAGGGGTAATTTTGGGTCAAATTCAGTACATGTGGTCTCAGTCGATTCATCTCAGTGTCCCCAACAAATATCAACCATAAAAATACCTTATTGTCTCTTTAGATTTTGAAATAAATTGAAAATACACATAGAAATGGGATTTCACCCTTCAACCCCATTTTTAAGAGTGTTGCACAACTTTTTTCTAGTCCGGGTTATTTTTTTCGAATTCTCCGCACCAGAATCTATAATAATCAACAATAACATTGCTTGTCCCTTAAAATTTCTTGTCAAAATTTAACTGGACTACCATTCATATCATATATTTACGTTACCGTCAACAAATAACTTTTTTCAAATAAAATTTATTATTTTTCATGGAAAATAATAGATATTCGTGGTATACTATAAGAACATTTTTTATAGACAATTTTACGCTCTACAATAAATGTTGTATACATATTTATGCTAATTGCTTTATTTTTTTAATTAAACGCAAAAAACAATAAAACTACCCTATTTGGACTTTTTCAACCCTAAGTCGGCACGGGAAGGGGTTGGTTGATCATGACCAAATTTAACAGGAATTCAAGTCTCATGACAACGAACAAATTTGGGGGGTACGGAGTTTAAAATATCCAAAAAAATTTCCTTCACCTATAAATAAGGACCACCCTAATGTATACAAAAACTTTTTATCCATTCCTAACATAACGATCGTGCAGAAGTTATAGCCTAGTTTATGTACTTTAAAGGATATAACTATAAAATTATTTATCATATTAATTTCAAAGGATACTGGCGAAATATGGCCCAAATGTGTTATATTATAACAAGTAACAACCATTATTAATAATACAGTATTTATTTTATATTACAAAAAACGGTTTGACTTCCATGTTCTATAATTTAAAATTCACCTTTGTATTATAAATATTAGTTTTCTAATATTCTAATATCAACTGTACTGTATAATACATATTAAATTTTGTAGAAAAACTAATCTGACATTTGAATTTAACTGCGCTTATTTCCATGGCAACATGAATTTATTAGTATTTAAAATTAAAATTTTGAGGGTGGTTTTCACCCCTTCAGTGGTTATTTCGGCACGTTTATAAAATAAGTACCCCTTAGATTGGATTGAACTCAGGGCCGGATTTAGAAATTTACCGCTCGTAGGCAGTTGCGAAAGTGCCGCCCTTTTTGATTGATTAAAAATAAAAAAGTGAAGTTTTTTTATGTTAACAACCTTTTTTTAAGTCCTCAAGTAAAAAATTGACCAATAAAAATCTGAAGACCTTTTTTTAGGTCTTCAGGTAAAAAATTTACTAATAAAAATCTGAAGACATTTTTTTTTTAGATTTTCAAGTACAAATATTATCAATCTTTTTTTTACGCTAAAATTTGCCGCCCCTAAAATTTTGCCGCTATAGGCACGTGCCTACATTGCCTGCATGGTAAATCCGGGCCTGATTGAACTACAAGTATACCAAGTCTTATCAAAATTGGTGAGATAATACTAACTTTTTTGACGATAATAGGTACAAAATTACGAATATTTCCGAAACCCCTAATCTGGTTAGCACTAAAAACAATAGTTCTCAAGTACTCACTGAGATATTTTCCCCAAAAATAACTTAAATCGGTGCTTATTTATACTAATTAACGTGAACGAAAGAAATTTCTACATCCAGACACACACACAGACTCACACGCACAACCGCCATGCGGAAATCAACTTTTCTTTACGTTTTGAAGTTAGTACAATCCGAATCTGCTCTTATCTGGGGCATGATTATTCGACGGTATTAAAATACTTTTGCTTCTTCGAACATGGAAGTAAAATTGTTATAAATAATATTTTTATAAAGTATTGGTACCAATCTTGTACAGTACCCCAGTGTTGGACACATATTTTAATTTAATGTACTAAATTAGAAATATTTTATTACTTCCATTACTGAATATTAATCTATATACACTTAACTGTAAAAAAGCTTAATTTGATGACAATCAGCCATTGGGTGTTAAAATGGTGTACGTTTTAATTAATTATTAGTGTAATCTATTTTTTAATTATTCCATTACCATAGCATCTACTTTACATTGTTTCAAATTTTTCGATTCCTTTATTATAACTTTTTTACTGTAATACTTATCATTTTGTTATAATTACCATGTGTCCATCACTGGAGAAAAAACATAAACAAACAATAAAAATAAGTATATTTGCAGATTTGGGTAATTAAATTGATTTAATTAATAAGTACTTGTTTTATTAGTAGCTTGAGTTTATGAGAAATATTAAAAAGACGCCCATCAATCTTAAAAAAATAGTTTACCTTGCTCTTAAAGCGTCCAAAACTGATGCAAGTTTTTTACTTAGTTTTAAAGATTCATATTTTTATACATATGCATTAACAATAAAAGGGTATTTGACTAAATTTTAAAATATATTGTAAATTGTACGTATGTATATAATATATATATATACTTACTTAGTATTCCAAAATAATGCCGAAAAACGCTGAAAATAATATTTTTTTTATTTTTATGAAAAAATTCCCGCCAAAAAGCGGGTTTAAAGTCACGTGCTATGCGTGACGCAATTGTTTATTAAACAAACTGAAATCAACCAATAGGGAACGAGTATTCTGATGTTTTTAGTAAGTTACTACGTCATACTAGTGGCAGTTCATTTAGACGCGTTTGCGCTAAAGTTAAATATTACATTTTAAAATTAGGTTTATTATTAAAATACTGACTTATTTCACGTAAAAAACACTTGATTGGTAATTATAGTAATATATACTACACTATTTACATACCTATAAACATTTTTTTAATTCCTATCGATTTTCTTGGTCAAACTCACTATGAAAACCTTCGAATCTCATTTAAATATATGTATTAACACTAGATTATACAGTTTTCAAAGTTTATGTGCCATATTTCTACGTCACTTTTATTTATCCACCCTATATGCATTCGTGAATTGAAGTAAAAGGGGGCATGTTTTGGGACACAGTAGCGCATCTAGCGTGTTACATACATGAGACATATATTTTTCATTGTGAACATTTTGCGATCTTATTCCAACTCCGTCATTCTTGTGTTATTTATTACTTTATTGAACTGATGCGGAGCAGATATATTTATAGGGTTATCTGCTATTTTATAGACCCTACCTGGAAATGTGAAAGTATAATTAAACTGTTATATTTTTTAGTTAGAAATGTCATACTCTTATTTAATAGATTTTATTACGTTTCAATCAATTACGATTTTCATCAGATATTCAATTTCTATATGAAAATTAAAAGGCTTGTATTTGAATGTTTTTTTTTTAATAAATACTTTTTATTTAAAGATTTCACTTATAACAAATAAATTGCATTAAAAATTAATTATTCAACATTAAACAAATATATTGAACTTAAAACAAATTATATCACTAAATAAATAGTTTCCACTAAAAATAAATACTTTGCATTAAAAAATAATACTTTGCACTTTACCTCAATTTGGATCTATCGAATTTAATAATTACATATTTTTGATGTATTTACATAGGTGGGCACAGTTAACCGAAAAGTTAACTTCGTTAATCGTTAATTCGTTAATAAAAAAGTTAACTTCGTTAATCGTTAAAGCGTTAAAATTCTGAAAATGTAACGGAAGTTAAAGTTAACCTAAAATACCGAAAATGTAACGGAAGTTAAAGTTAACCGTTAAATGTTAACCATCCAAAACGTTTGAAGACCTTTTTTTTGCTTTTTCGACAACTTTCTTATGTATTTGTCATCAAACAACCAATGTAACGGACTAAAGTTAACGGAAGTTAACAAAAGCGTTAACATTTTTTTGACTTAACTGAAAAGTTAATCCGTTAACCATTTTGTTAACTTCGTTAATTAACGATTAACGGATTAACGAGTTAATGCCCACCTATGTGTATTTATTTTACACTCTATCGATAATAAACTATTCACATCTGGTATTTTCTGCGATCTGAGTAAGGCTTTTGACTGTGTCCAACATAACATCCTACTAAATAAATTAGAAATACTCGGTTTCCGGGGCACTATCATGAAACTAATAAAATCCTTTCTTAGTAATAGAACTCAGTGCACTAAAATTACATTCAATAACAGTACAGTACTATCCCAGCAGAGAAAAATACAAATGGGAGTACCTCAGGGCAGTATATTGGGACCTCTCTTTTTTCTCATCTACATAAATGACTTACCAGCGTATATCAATAAAAAAGTAACTATGTATGCTGATGAAATATCAATTGTTGTCAGTAGCCAGTCTGAACGTGATTTAGAAACTGAATGCATGAACATTTTAAGTTCAATGTCGAGATGGTTTAGAGCAAATGGGTTACATCTAAATATAAACAAAACAAACTACATGACGTTTAATGCAAATCACCAGGATAAATTACGTTTAAATCTGGCCATAGATAATAAACAAATTTTAAAAGTTAACAAAATCAAATTTCTTGGTATACACATCGAGAGCGACCTAGGATGGGGTACGCACTGTTCCAACTTGTCTGGTAAACTAAGCTCGATCTGCTATCAGTTCAGAACTTTAAAAATGAATTTAACGAAAGAAGCACTGCTCTCTTTTTACTACGCGCAGGTCTACTCCAGAATAAAATATGGTCTGATATTTTGGGGCAACTCACAAGACGCCCAGCAAATATTTATATTTCAAAAAAGAATAATAAGAATTATTGCGAGTATTGGACCAAGAGAAACGTGCAGGGGTGTTTTTAGGAATTTGGGTATTCTTACCCTGCCTGCCTTGTATGTCTTAGAAACAATAATGTGTGTCAGAAATAATTTTCAATCATTGAAACATAACAACTCGTATCATCATTACAATACTCGTAAGGGAAATGACATTTGTTTGCAACTACATAACCTTAATATATTTGAAAAAGGGCCAATCTACACAGGCTCAAAACTGTTTAATAAGCTTCCATCGGAAATAAAAGAAATTTCGAACTACAATAAATTTAAATACACTCTAAAATCATATCTCCTAAAAAAAGAAATCTACTCAATCGATGAGTTTTATTCTTAGCATAAGATCTCTTTACACCATTTATATGTATGTTATTTTCTATTATATTCTTTACTTAGATTTTAAAATTTATACAAATTATATTATCTATTTTTTTTATTACTCTAATATTGTTTTATCCATTGTCAATAACTATGTTCATAGCTGTAAAGCTCACGGACAATAAAGATATTATTATTATTATTGTGATTTTCTATATTTTAACCTAACCTAAAAACTAACCAACCTCCTTTCGCTCCAATAGATTTGATATTTTAAATGTGATTTTCTATATTTTAAAACGATTAAATATTCGTCTTATGCATTAAAAAAAGTATTAAAAATGTTCGATGTACAAAGTGATCACTATCTAATATATAATGCAATAACATAAATATAACCCAAATTAAACCATAAACGCTGTGTATTTAGCGGATTTATTTAATAGATAATTGACAAAATTTGCATTGTTCCATATAGTTTCATTCTTTATGGACTCGAATTATTTTTTAGGAGTGATAGGATCATAAATACATAATATTAATGTTTTTCTGAAGTTTTTAAAACGGTACGATTTTGGAGTCAAGTTTCTGCGGTTCCATCAATCGTACTTCATATAATATACTCAGAAAATGGATGAAAAAAATGCATTAATGTAATATATCAAATTTTTATCTGGAATTATTAGCGGGCCCCCTAAGAAATTTTTTTTCGGCCAGTTTTTTTTTCGCTAAAAAATTACAGTTTTTTTTAATCTTTTCATATAGGAAAAACAAAATCATAGGAACGTTTAAATGATCTTTTTCAGGTACGATCTAGGCAATATTGGAAACACTGACATTTTATAAATAAATTTTTATTTTAACCCTAAGCCTTGTTTCACACATACGCGGTTCCATTCGGTTCGGTTCGTTTTCGGTTTCAGCCGAAAACGAATCAAACCTTTTCACACATACACGGTTCTCATACGGTTCATATTAGGTTTTATTTTTTTCCGTAAACTCAGTAGTTATCATGGAGAGAAAGCAAGTTGTTACCATGTTGTTTCTCTATAAAAAAAAATACAAAACGAAGGAGGAATACTAGAATTCATTGCGAGCACCCTCTCATCACTTTATAGCAGGAATTTAGAGCATTCTACACTATTTTCCCGAAGCTAAAGAGCATGAAGACGATCCACATCAACATCTGGAAAACCGCTCATTTTATTAGAAATTCCGCGACAAAACTTAAAAAAAAATAACACTCGCTATCAGGTTAAAACCGAAACTAAACCGAGTATGTGTGAACGCGTTGATTGCTTTCTGTTCCCTGCACACGAATAAAAACCTGATGAAATCTGTTCGTGTGGAGGGAGTATTCGGTTCTGTACGGTTTCTATTAGGTACCGAATACAAACTGAATCACCGTTTTACACTTGTCGGCAGCGACCGAAAACGAACCGAACCGAATGAAACCGTATATGTGTGAAATAGGCCTAACTGAACAGATTGTAGATAACATAACTATAACTATACTTACATTTCTTTAAATTGCAAAACTACTGATTTGTCAATGCTCTACAGTTTCCAACCTTATTTGCACGTAGACTCCTTTTGAAGGAATGACAAAGTTCATAGACCTCTCCTGTAATTATTTGTGAATTAAAAATGGTAAATGACTTTTTTTTGTTCGTGTAATTGTAAATTACCTTTTTTTGCTCTTTGAACTGTTTAAACACTTGCATTGCACAATGCAATACAAATTTCCTACAGACCTCCTGTATACCCCTGGTGTACTATAGACCCCTTTCAAAGTTCCATAGACCCCCAGGGGGTCCACATAATCCACGTTGGGAAACCCTACACTCTTACAAAAGTTTGCATAATATTACATCAAAAAACACACTTTTTTTAAAAAACGATTGTCGTTTTAATATCGTATCTTCTACAAGTACAAAAATTGTTATGCGCACATGCAATATGGTTTAGTTTCTTATATCCACAATAGATTGTTAATATGTATAACACTGTGGTGCGATTTAGACTGTAGTACGATTATGGCTACTTTACCTTATTATTATTTTTTTATACAAACAAGAATTGTACTATATTATAAAGTATAGTTATCATGAAAAAAATCAAATTCGAGATTTCATCGGAATTCATAAGTTTTGAGGGTCACTGAATTACCTACGACCATTATTTAAATTACAGACATAGGTGGGCATTAACTCGTTAATCCGTTAATCGTTAATTAACGAAGTTAACAAAATGGTTAACGGATTAACTTTTAAGTTAACTAAAAAAAATTTTAACGCTTTTGTTAACTTCCGTTAACTTTTTCCGTTAAAATTGGTTGTTTGTTGAAAAGTACATAAGCAAGTTGTCGAAATAGCTAAAAAAAAAGGTCTTCAAACATTTTGGATAACTGTTAACGGTTAACTTTCGTTAAAATTTCAAATTTTCGGTTAACTTTAACTTCCGTTACATTTTCGGAATTTTAACGGTTTAACGGTTAACGAAGTAAACTTTTTTATTAACGGATTAACGATTAACGAAGTTAACTTTTCGATTAACTGTGCCCACCTATGATGACAGAACATATCTATGAATTAAAAAAAACACGTAAATCGGATAAGTGGTACTCGAGTGATAAGCGCATTAACGGACAGACAGATAGACGTTACGTTTTATATATATTATAGATAAAATCAGTTACAATTTTTTTATTAAACATTAAAAAAACAATCTCTTAAAAATTATTACAAAATATATAACAATCAATAAAAAAAATCTTTTTTATATAACATTCCATTGAAAACATTTTTAACATATAATAAAACAAAATGATATTACCATACTAAGTAGTAAAAAACCATAGCACCCTTTTTATAGATAATGTATAATACATATAATATAGAGCTACATTTTTTTATGCATACTATTAACATTTATTATACTTTATTATTTTTTCAAACCGACTAGCTATGGTTACGAAAAAAACAGTCGCTTTTATATGTGTGGTTTTTTGCAGAAAAATTATATATAATACAGTCGAAACCAGTTATAACGACATCGAGGAAATCAGTCATATTAGGTCGTAAAAACCTGTAAAAAGACAATTACAGTAGAAACAGTAGATAACAACATCGGTTAATACGACGTATCGGTTTTAATGACTCAAAATAAAAGTCTCGGCTGAATCTATATCTATAAAAGAGTTTGTCCTTAACCACTCACTCACTCACTCACTCACTCACTTATATATCAACGTACAGCCCAAACCCCTAGACCTAGAAACGAGAAATTTCGTAGGTGCCTTCCTTTTATGATGTAGGCACCCACTAAGAAAGGATTTTTCGAAATTCAACCCTTACGCGGTTAAAACAGGGTGTCAAATTTTATATAAAAAAATATTTTTTTTGTTCGCATTTAATTGAAACTTATCGAACATACTCTACAATAAAAATAATGACACAATAATTTCAGCATTTCCCAAAATTTAATCACTAAGATTTTAGGGAGGTGGAAAAATTTGTCAAATATATTTTTTTGTATTCAACGGGGGTAGACAGCGTCTGTGTTTTTGATATGTTTATCTGCATAGCTGCTTACGTTATAATGGTGGAGTCGGGTAAAATAATCTACAATAAAAATATTCGATATTCAACCCCTAATGGCGAGGGTAGACAGGGGGTTAGTTTTTACAATTTTTAACTAAGATCCGAGATATTTACTTTTTTTATAGGTAGGTAATGAATAAAAATCAATATAAAAAAATGTAATATGTCATCCCCTATCACATATGGAGGGTTCTAATTAGTATCGAAGTTTACGCGAGCGAAGCCGCGGGATTCCGCTAGTTCCATATAATTGAATTTTCAATCGTTTATTAACGACTTTCTGTTAACAATATTTTTCGGAAAATTTTATCAGTTTAACGGCGGGCCGTCTTTTGTTTCCATTTTTTTTAATATATGTAATACTTGTCTTAAGTAAAAAACACAATTTTTACAGTTTTGTTACGAAAAAATACAAAATCTCATGAACGCGACGAACACGTTGAGCATTTATTTTCAGTTGCGCATACGCGACTCGTATATTCACGATAACGGCTATAGCTACATATTATTTAATGTTTTGAATTGATAACGTGTACTGTGATCCACAGTTTTTTTTTACATTTGAGCTTAATTATGAATCTTATAGTTTTTCCGAGAAATACATTTTAAAAATCTAATTACCCGTTTTTACGACCTAATATGACCGGTCCCCTTGATGTTTCTACTGTATATGGAATTTATTTTGAGTTATTAAAACCGATATTGTTGTATTAACCGATGTCGTTAAAGCCGGTTTCGACTGTATATAAAAAAGGTAACAAAATTACTGGTCCTTTACGGAAGGGTCGACATTGAATATTATATTATATTATGTATATTATATATTATAAAATTAACGGTAATGTTATTGAGAATATAATTTTGGCCGTCTGCTTGGGCCTTAAGAATCATCAATGATAGTAAATTGAAGAATAGTTTACAAACTATTTGAGCAGTAATTTCTACCTAAATCAACGTCCACAACTATCATAACTTTATAATTTGTAAATTAATTGTTGCCATACTTTAGTCAATATAAATGTAAAGCTACAGTTTCGCTAGATGAGTGATTTTAATGAGAAAATTTGTTATCTTAAATTAGCATATATGTATTAATCATAACAGACGTGTTATTCTGGTATTTTGACCGTCAGTTATAAAATTTAATAAAAGTTTAAAGATAAAATTTTTCCTTGATTCCGAAAGTTTCAATATTTTTGCTTCCTCGCCATATCGAAGATACGAGAAACTTCGTGATCGTTTTAAAATAATTATAAAAAATTTTCTCCGAATTTAAAATATTAACTTGATCTTTCCGTTTTATGTCAAGACACAAACTTTTTGTTCTGTATACTTTCCTCTGAATCCTTGTCACAAGCATAACTCATGAATCACTGAACCGATATTAATGAAATTTGGTTAGTTGGTTGGGTCTGGCTTGAGAAAAGTCCCATTTCAAAATCGTGTGTAAGGAGGAGAGGTGACATCCCAAAATATTTATTTTTCACATGTGACGTGAAAATTTTATAGAATCTTTTTTTGTGAAGCATTCAATTTCCTATAATTTAGGCCACCACAACGTTTGTTGTGAAATATTCCCTTACAAAGATTTATCTCAATTTGCTTTAAAAAATCGTCATTTGTTTTATTTTTATTTGATTTTTCAAAAGAGTGGTAAGTAGGCTATATGGTTGAGTGGTAATTTTTAGTTAAATCTATTAAATAATAAAATAAATCTTAAATATTTATCAAGTAGGGGAAACGGTATAATTATTGGCCACTTAACAAAAAAACTCGAAAGAAAAAAACGTTATTCCTTTAATATTAGTGATAAATGGAATATAAATACAGTAATATGTTCATTATTTAGTCCTTTATTATTGGTATATGTATTACAACTATAAGTTTAAGGAAAAACGAAAACCAACATAAAATAGAAAATATCTCAAAAAAGCATAATGATTGGCCATTTTTTTTTTAATGATTGGCATAGTATTTTTTACAATTATTGGCCATAGTAATAGATGGTAATTTTTATAAAACTTCTACAAAGGTAATAATTAGTCAGCAAATTTTGCATTTATTTGTAATTGCCAATTTCTGTTACGTAAGATATTTGAGTTTTTACCAAAATCTATTACTCAAAAGAGAGGCAGCTCGTTTATTTGATTTTATTTCAGTTATTTTTCTATTACTATTTTTTTTTTTTATAAAAAAAGCTGATTTTCAGTAATTCATATTCGTTTATCCAGCTTTCATATTTTTACGTTTTTATTTTGTTTTAAAATTCTAAAATTGAATATCAAAATCTCGAAAACTTGAAAATTTGTCATGTTATTAACTGTTTTTTATTTGAGTATTGTATCATCAAAAAAATTTATTTTTCATAAAACAGTATCAAAATTCTAAGCAATAAATATTATTCTGGGTGGGCAAGGGGCATAAATAATGTAAGAAATTGTCTGAGGCGCGCATTTCATAAATTTTATCAATCTTCTCTGCTGATTGTTTTTCTATATCTAAATTTGTTTGTTCATTAGCTACGTTTTCATCATTTATGTTATTAGTAACATTATTTTTATTATTTTTGTTTTTTAGGCATATTTTTTACCTATAAATAATAACTAACCAACAGTGGCCAATCATTAGAAAAACTTATATGTGTTAACACAATGATTGGCCAGTAGAGTTTAAAAATAATATTTGAAAAATAATTAACAATTACTATCTGAAACATTTACATTTAATAATTAGCTTCAATATAAACTAACAGCTGTTTTTATATATTACAAATTATTAACGCAAATTTTATTTTTATTCACTCATTCATTCTTATGTATGTCTTTAACAAAATGTCAAAATTACAATACGTTAAAATTTAAAATCAAAGTTATGTAATTATTATTGAAAATATTAAGCGTATACTCAAAAATATGGTCTTAAAACAATCACAATAAAGTAGGCTACCATTTTAGTAAGCATTTCGATTTTATTAAATTACTATGTTTCTTATTTAAAAAAAAAATCTGAAAAGTGGCCAATCATTGTACCGTTTCCCCTTTAATATAATTAAAATGTATATATAACTATGGCATAGCCTCGTATTTATTATTAACTTTAATCTTCTTTAGTCTAGAAAAACCTAAGTACCGTAGTTACATAGCAGAACATTTCTTTTCACTCTTAATCGGATAAATGTTATTTAAGATAGGAAATGTCAGAAGACAGATTAAATGCATTGGCAATTTTATCTATTGAATCGGATATATTGGAATCAACATTATATGACGATATAATTAGATTATTTACAGAAAAAAAGCAAGGCATCGCGTCGCGTCGTACTTAGGGTGTAAATTTATCGACTTTTTTCAATTACCGGTAACTTGGTATGATTGTAGATTACCGGTGTTTTCGTTTTTTTTTTATAGAACCGTAAAATTTTAGTCAAGAAAACCATATTTCTATTAAATAATAAAACTATATTTTTTTTACTTCTCTAATAGTACCTACAGTCGGTATATATGGACCAGGGGGGTTATATGGACACCTCCTTTTGTTGCTCCATTTTACATTTTACAATGATAAAATTAATATGTATCTAAGCTTACACCTCTAAATAACTGCTTCAGTTGACATAACAGTCTTTGGAGAACCGGTATGTCATTGAGAGCAATTTAACCAAATTTGTCATTTTTAATTATTTATGTTAAGGTAAGTAAGTGTAAATTTTTATTGTATTAAATTGTTTAAATTAATTATATTGCTCTTTAAACATGTAGGTACAAGGGTTAGCCGTATGAACAGTGCTTTTAATCCACGTAATAATTATTGCCTCGGCGATAACAATTTTTTTAATACATGTGGTTGCGAGTATTATGGACTATGGGGTATTATAGGCTATGAAGTGTAATAATTACCCAGAATCGTGGTGAGGCAAGTAGTATGAAAAGTATATTAATCATCCAGTACTTCACAACTATTCACTTCCGCAAAAATCCCTTTTTTAATACAAACATAAATTTAAAATACAAATGTTTTAACTACCTAATATAGATAATCCTGTATTATGGTAACAAGAGTGTAATATATGTATACATATGTGGGCCATATTACACGCACATTTTTTAAGAGGCTGATTTTCGATTGTTTTCGATTTTTTATTTTTATTTTGTTTTAATTTAAGAATTCTATTTTTGCCTCATCAATCTCGTTAAAAGATTAAATTCTCTGTCCAATAAAATTATAAGTGCTGATTTTAAATAATATTATCATAGTTTTTTTACCTAAAACATGAATGGTGTTCCATATATACCGACATTACTCTATGTATTTTTTTCTACTTGGGCAACGCATATATTATTTATTCTAGCGCAGCGGTCGGTAGACCGCGGCTCGCGAGCCGTATGCGGCTCTTTGCTCAGTCGTTTGCGGCTCTTCAGTGATTTTAACTATTTATTCAATTGCAAGGGCAAAAAAGGAAGTTATAAGTGAATGTCTAAAAAAAGGTAATTAGAATTGAATGTCTAAAAAAAAGTCATTATTATTGACATCATTTATACCTATGGCTCTCTGATACCTTTGCAATCCTGTTTCCTTAACAACTTGGCTCATCTAATTTAAAAGACTGCCGACCCCTGTTCTAGCGCATTGGACACGGTGTTATCCGGGATTGTTTCCACAAAATCATAGCGACCTAAAATGTTCAACATGCCTACCCAACATGCCCACCCAATATGCCCACAACACAGTTCACAGCGAATTGTTTTTTCCGATTTCATGAAATTTACAAAAATTATACACCTAAACTTTACCTATCTATGTATAAGTAAAAACTTGAATAAAATAAAAAAAATAGTAATTACTGAGAAAATCGTGTAAAATTATATTTTCAAACTCCCAGGAAACACCAGATCCCGTCTTAGAATTTGTATGAAAAAAAATAATAAATAAAATAGGTTAGCAACAATCATAAACAATTTCAAATATTTTACTTTTCTTGGAAGTGAAATGTTTCTTTATATTTCAATTTTCAATCAATATATTACACAATATTTAATTGTTAACATGTGTCAAAAATCATCCAATTGTTTGACAAAATATTTGAAAGAGATGTAATCATAATTACCTAAATTAATAAAATATTCAAACCATAATTATAGAATTCTGTATTCAATGGCTACTATGTTTTTATATAAATGACATTTGTATGCTGTGACACATGGAAACAAAACACGACTGGATGATTTTTGATGTTAAATCTTGAGTTTTCGTAAAATATTAATAGCTACGATAAATAACGGTATGGAGAACCATACATGACTTCCATGTTCTATAATATCTTTTACAATAATTTTTAATATAAAACTTACCTTTGTATTATAAATATTGGTTTTCTAATATTATAATGTCAGATGTTTTTGTAGAATAATAAATAATCTGACATTTGAATTTAACTGCACTTGTTTCCATGGCAACATGAATTTATTAATATTTAAAATTAAAATTTTGAGGGTGTTTTTCACCTCTTCAGTAGCTATTTGGGCACGCTTATGAAATAAGTGCCCCTTAGATTGGATTGAACTACAAGTGTATTAATTGTAAATCTTATTAAAATTGGTGATATACTAATCAGTTTTCAGACAATAGTTGTTACAAAATTTCGAATATTTCGGAAACCCCTAATTCGATTAGCACCAAAATCAATAGGTCTGGAGTACTCATTGAGACAAACATTTTCCCCAAAAATAATTCAAATCGGTGCATATTTACAGTAGTTATCGTGAACGGAAGAAAATTCTACATCCAGACACACACACAGACACACGCACAGCCGCCATGCTTTTTCTTTGCGTTTTGAAGTTAGTACAATCAGATTCTGCTCTTATCTCGGACACGATTTTTCGACGGTATTACAATACTTCTGCTTCTTCGAACATGGAAGTAAAAATTATCAATGTTAATTCACAAATAACTATTTGTGAAAACCGCATTGAAATCGGTTCAATAATAATTATCGAGTCTATTAGTCTCATAAAAACAAGCATTCATTATTTTATAAAGAGATAATTTATAGAATGATCGATACAAATACTTTAAATTTAAAGATTTTTTCATAATTTACTAGAAAGTACCTAGCTCCTGTTTTTTTTTTTTTTTTTTTTTTTTTTTTTTTTAATTTCGAATCTTGTTAGTATAGGTTATAAGAATTAATAAAAATATTAATTCAATTTAATTGTTTGTGATTTTTTACTAAAATTTTGTTTGCAAAAAAAGTTATTCAATTTACTATATTTTTTAAAATACAGTCGAAATCGGTTATAACGAGCTGATAGTTGTAAAAACTGGTGAAAAGGTAATTATATTATATGGGATTCAGTCGGACTTTTATTTTGAGTCGTTAAAACTGATATAGGTTTTTTACCTCTAATTCAAGTTTTTTCATTTCAAATTAAATTTTTTTCATTTCAAATTCAATTTTTTCCATTTCAAATTCAATTTTTTTCATTTCAAATTCAATATTTGAAAATAAATTGATATCTATTTTTTTTAATTGTTTAAAAGTACTTAGTTTCTTCAGTTTAAAAAATTAGAAAATAAATATATCAATTTATTTTTAAATATTGAATTTGAAATGAAAAAAATTGAATTTGAAATGGAAAAAATTTAATTTGAAATGAAAAAACTTGAATTAGAGATAAAAAACCTATATGTTGTATTAAACGATGTCGTTATAACCGATTTCGACTGTAATCAAATAATAAATTAAACTTAAAGATGACTGCAAAAGTCTGAATAATATTAGAGGCTTGGAGGTGGAGTAAAACAAAAAACATTGATTTCAAATCCCAGTTCAAAAGTAATCCTACTTCAAAATTATAAATCGACAAACGATAAAATACAAATCATAATAACGGATTATGAAAATGTTCAAAGCAAAGGAATATTCGCAGTTAACATTAAACAATTAAAAATATAATCACGTAAATATCTGGAATGTTGTGAGAAGTCAGGAGTGCAACTGAAATTGGTATAATTGCGCATGCATCTACCGTACCAAAAGCTGTCACTTTCCTTGAAACAGAACCAACAAGCGCGCGTTTGGCGCACACACAAACAGTAGTCAACTCGAAAGGAAGTAGAAATAAAACGCGTATTTGTAACAAGAGAGAGACGCAATGTTCAGGACCGTATTGTATTATCTTCAATACACATCTACAGTTTTAAAAATTAGTATTTTTAACTGGCTGCAAAATAATAAATAATCACGATAGTTGTCTTGATAATAAAAAAAATAGGAGGGTTTCTTCCCAGACAAAAATTAATCTTAAGTATAAAATTTCAACCTTCTACTATTTGTCGTATTTGAGTTACAGCGTCTTCAGACAGACATCATGGCGAAAATAGTCAGAATGGATTTAGGGAAAGTAAAAATGGATTATTTCATCTGGATTTCGAAAAAAATCGGCTTTATAATCCTTACTTATACTATATGTATGTATATTTCATATACATAGGTATAAGAAAATAAAAACATCTGCCAAGTAAATGCAAAGTGCTTTATCTTGCTAAATTCACCAAAAGTAGTTATATTATTGAACAATTTTAAAAAACATCGATAAAGTATTAACATGAACTGCCATTTAATTTTTATACAATTTCATTTTAAAATATTAATTCGACATTTTTCTTTATACGTGCCTGGTTATTTTTTCGTATATTTTAATTTTTTGACAATTCCAATATAAATCTAATTTTTTCTGCTATGCAAACATCAAAATTACATTTAATATGTTAAAACAAATAACAATTTAAAAAAAAAAACAAATGAAGATTTTTTAAAACAAACTGAGATAAATCTTTGTAAGGGAATATTTTACAACAAATGTTGTGGTGACACATATTTTTTTTTTTTCACGTAACTTTCTTGAGATATCTTCAAAAAATAAATATTTTCGGATATCACCTCACACCCTTATACACAATTTTAAAGATTTTTAAATGGGACCGTCCTCAAGCTAGACTCAACCAACCAAATTTCATAAATATCGGTTCATGAGTTATGCGTCTGAACAGACAGACAGACACACACAGACAGATATACAAACACGGAACAAAAAGTGTTTGGCTTGACCTAAAATGGAAAAATCAAAACGGACAGAAAATCGAGTGGGTTGCGCTAAAAATGTTATAGCAACAGACACATTACTCAGTTTTTACGGGGATGTCCCCGCTCGTCTGTGTATGACACATTGCAGGGAACCAACTTTTTTCATAGTTTTGACTTGACAGTTTAATAATAAAGTTCCTCTTGGATCTTGGCTTTTTGGTGTAAACGTGGTCATCTTCAGAATCGACGTGGTTTATACCCAGAAGCCAAGATCCATATCAAGATCACCGCGGAAGCCTCAAGACTTGTACAAGGTCCCTCTTGTTTTGGTTTTGATTTCATAATTAATATTAATTTTTCTGTTTGATTCTGTATAAAAGTGTTTGGGTTTATTCCTGGCCTGATTACACCCCTGTCAAATAAGTACAAGGGCAGGCAGGTAGGCTGATAGGTATGTAGTGTCGCCCAAGCTCCAAGCGTCCGGGACGAGTATGTACGTCATTTTTGTGAAGCGGCACATCGCTATAGGCGATACTTTATTTTGAGAAAGTTATTTTATTAAAATCTTTTGTACTGTTGTGTATACATACTTGTTGTTTTAGTTTCTTTGTTCGAAATTAAAAAAAATAGATTACTTCATAACTTTATATGTAAAAATCATTCCACACATATGTGTGTATATTATACAGGGTGAAGTTTTAATGGCTTAACTTTTATATTAAATATTAAACGGGTTTCTAAATTACAAAACGAGATGACATTTAACTGACGCCATTACAAGTTAGAGTGTACCTATATTTATTATTTATAGTATGATTCTGTAGGGTGGTATAAGAAAAACAATCGTAATGTTATATATAAACATATATCTAAAAACAGTGATAGAAAACCAAAACAGGAAGTAGGGAATGATAAAAAATTTGTTTATGAAGGATACCTTTCATTAATATTTATTTCTGATCATAAATAACGTCTTCCTGGTACTTCCTAGATCAACATTTCACGTAGATTATTTAAAAAAATATTAATATTATTATATAACATAATATATTATTATGAATTAAAAATAATCCATACTAATATACTTAGGCTTGTATTTAAATGCACTTTTTAGCGCAACCCACGAAGTGGTAGCGCTTATATGCTCAATTTTCCGTCCGTCTGTCTTCCACCGCTAGATCTCGGCCCCCTGACCACCTAGAGACCTCGGGTTTTCGCTAAATTTTAGGTCTGTGGTTCTAATTTACCCCGTTTTAGGAATTTTTCCGGTCATGACCCCCTCCTCAAAATTTTCCGTATATAGCTTCATGTACTTCGTTGGACTCGGGATTGATTCACGAATCGATTAGCAAGGGTATTTTTTGAGTTGTGAGTGTTACCGCGCAATCCACTTGACACAACTCAAAAAATACCCTTGCTAATCGATTCGTGAATCAATCCCGAGTCCAACGAAGTACATGAAGCCATATACGGAAAATTTTGAGGAGGGGGTCATGACCGGAAAAATTCCTAAAACGGGGTAAATTAGAACCACAGACCTACAATTTAGCGAAAACCCGAGGTCTCTAGGGGTCAGGGGGCCGAGATCTCGCAGTGGAAAACAAACGGACGGACGGACGGAAAATCGAGCATATAAGCGCTACAACTTCGTGGGTTGCGCTAAAAATGGGTATAAATGACATTGACCTGTTTTGTCGACTATAATATAACTCTGCTTTATCTACCAAACCTTCTTCTTTTTCTTCTTCTCTATGGCTGACAGTTCCTACCTAACCTAAATTCCATATATGATATACATCTTATTATAGGTAATATAATATGATACGAACAAAGTTGCGGGTAACAGCTAGTATTACATAAATATTCCATCTAATATAAAAACAATTTCAAGCTAAAACTGTACGCTTTTAAATTGCATCAACAGATTTTGTTTAAAATTAATATTTATCTCCATGCACTTTGACAAAGTTTATAAAAATAAATTGCATTTTTTGCTTGCTTTATAATTCTCTAACACTTTGAAAATTAATTAAATTTCAATTTACAAACATAGAGATTTCAATTTCAATATTTATTTATATTTAATATTACAGGCATTTAATAATGCACTGTTATTTTTCTTCTATAAATATATTTATGAACTAATTATTTTGATGAATATACTTTGAAATAATATTTTTCATATATTTGTTTTTTTCTTATCTTAAAATTCAAAAATAATAGTGTGGTTCCTAAATTGTAATATTGGTATAATCTTTTTTTCCGGAAGTCAAGCATTAATAAACAAAAAATCCTTCTATTCCTTATTAAACAAAATTTTCGCTTGTTATTCCACTATTATGGATATTTTAATTAATTATCCATCAAATACACTTTTAAAGCTTCTCCCATATAATATGGAAACATTGACTTTTGAATCGACAGCTGTCATGTCATTGTAATGTGTGTTTTTACATAAAATAATTTACCTAATTTATTTCTGTATTTTCTACAAATTAACCAATTAAGTAGAAACGGGTTATGATGACTCCGGTTAATACGACGTATCGGTTTTAACGACTCTAATTAAACCGATCCCTTCGAGGTCGTTATAACCGGTTTCTACTGTAATTGTATTTTATGATATGTGGGATTATTTTAAACAAATAAATGTCTGAGATGTTTTAAATAATAAATACATTTATCACCAAAGTAGAAATAACAAGAAAATTAACGACTAGCTACTAACAACTCAAAACGTAAATTAAAAACAAACCAACATCTCAACGTTTTTCAAAAATATAATATCATATACTTATAATAATATCATTTACCATACATTTTTTTCGGATCCACACTGTATATATGTACTCTGTACCTACATTAAGAGAGAAATCCTGAATGACTGACTCATCAACACCTATACCAAAACTCTGGGAAAAACTTTTTTATTTTGATATATTCATGTGCACAATTGAATATATTAACTAAAGGGATGAAAACCACCCTCAACATTTTAATTTTAAATACTAATTAATACTAATTCATGTTACCTTGGAAACAAATGCAATTAAATTCAAATGTCAGATTAGTTATTCTACAAGTATGTATTATACAATGACATTATATTAGGATGTTTGAAATGTTATATTAATAATACAAAGGTGAGTTTTATTTCTGACAAATCTCAATTGCAATTTTTCTTATACTGTAAAAAACGGTTATAACGGCATCGATATTAGGTCGTAAAAGCTAAAAGTCGTGAAAACCGGTAAAATGTGATTCCGTCAGACTTTCATTTTGAGTCGTTAAAACCGGTATGTTGTATTAACCGATATCGTTATAACCGGTTTCGACTGTATATTAAAAAATATTTTAAAAGATATTATAGAGCATGGAAGTCATGTATGGTTCTCCATACCGTTTTTTACTTGTATTTATCAAATTTGAATTTTGTTTCTACCTCTAAAAATAGAGTAGATATCGAATAAATTGGGGAGAGGGGGGCATAGTGGGGTTGCGGGGCATAGCGGGGAATCTCTTATGCAGGTCGAATGAAACCCCGTGGAAAGATTCAAATGTCTCGCTTTGATTGGTCGTCAGTCCGCACGTGACCTTCACGAACGAGCAACTCTATTTCGACAGCCGTTTATGCTATATAAACAAAAGTCTCAAAAACAGTGTTTTCGTTAAAAAAATACGTGAAATTAAACAGCAATTGTTTCTCGAGCCTAATTATGTATTGTGGTGGTTATTATTTCGTTTTGTAACAGTGCTTTCTGGATTTGAAATTAAAAATACATCTTAAAATTGATGCCAAATGTTGTTCTAAAAGATTATATTGTTGATAATAAGGACTATTATATAAGGTACCCCACTTTACCCCCATATACGGGGCATAGCGGGGCAAATGCCATTTTATATTTATGTATTCCCATATCGTAGAGTTCTTATCGTAATCGAGAAAAATATATATCCATAGTCATTCGCAATGAGTTAAACCATGATATTGAGTTAACATTTTTTGTTTAATCATAATATTTTATCTTGTAGGTATGCTTGAGTCGTAAGTACCCCACTATGCCCCCTCTCCTCTAC
The DNA here is from genome assembly GCA_949319165.1 of Sialis lutaria. NCBI lineage: Eukaryota > Metazoa > Arthropoda > Insecta > Megaloptera > Sialidae > Sialis > Sialis lutaria. The sequence continues at coordinate 6,696,064 of OX439245.1, read as the reverse complement.
GTACTTTCGAATCATCTCGTATACTTTGAATAATCTATAGGTTACATCGAACTGTATTTATTATAAAAAGAGGGAAATGAAAATTATATCATTCGAAAGGTACTGTACCATAGATGCGCACAAAAAAATCATGTGTATATAATAATAATAATAATAATAATAATATCTTTATTGTCCGTGAGCTTTACAGCTATGAACATAGTTATTGACAATGGATAAAAACAATATTAGAGTAATAAAAAAAAATAGATAATATAATTTGTATAAATTTTAAAATCTAAGTAAAGTTTATAATATAAAATAACATACATATAAATGGTGTAAAGAGATCTTATGCTAAGAATAAAACTCATCAATTGAGTAGATTTCTTTTTTTAGGAGATATGATTTTAGAGTGTATTTAAATTTATTGTAGTTCGTAAGTTCTTTTATTTCCGATGGAAGCTTATTAAACAGTTTTGAGCCTGTGTAGATTGGCCCTTTTTCAAATATATTAAGGTTATGTAGTTGCAGACAAATGTCATTTCCCTTACGAGTATTGTAATGATGATACGAGTTGTTATGTTTCAATGATTGAAAATTATTTCTGATACACATTATTGTTTCTAAGACATACAAGGCAGGCAGGGTAAGAATACCCAAATTCCTAAAAACACCCCTGCACGTTTCTCTTGGTCCAATACTCGCAATAATTCTTATTATTCTTTTTTGAAATATAAATATTTGCTGGGCGTCTTGTGAGTTGCCCCAAAATATCAAACCATATTTTATTCTGGAGTAGACCTGCGCGTAGTAAAAAGAGAGCAGTGCTTCTTTCGTTAAATTCATTTTTAAAGTTCTGAACTGATAGCAGATCGAGCTTAGTTTACCAGACAAGCTGGAACAGTGCGTACCCCATCCTAGGTCACTCTCGATGTGTATACCAAGAAATTTGATTTTGTTTACTTTTAAAATTTGTTTATTATCTATGGCCAGATTTAAACGTAATTTATCCTGGTGATTTGCATTAAACGTCATGTAGTTTGTTTTGTTTATATTTAGGTGTAACCCATTTGCTCTAAACCATCTCGACATTGAACTTAAAATGTTCATGCATTCGGTTTCTAAATCACGTTCAGACTGGCTACTGACAACAATTGATATGTCATCAGCATACATAGTTACTTTTTTATTGATATACGCTGGTAAGTCATTTATGTAGATCAGAAAAAAGAGAGGTCCCAATATACTGCCCTGAGGTACTCCCATTTGTATTTTTCTCTGCTGAGATAGTACTGTACTGTTATTGAATGTAATTTTAGTGCACTGAGTTCTATTACTAAGAAAAGATGTTATTAGTTTCATGATAGTGCCCCGGAAACCGAGTATTTCTAGTTATATATATGTTGCCTTTAAGGCAGGTAAAATATTGGTCAAAATTTAATAAATATACATAATAGCTGTTTAGTTCATAAAAAATATGGTTTAGAAAACAACACCGATTTATTATTTAAATTAAAAATAATATACTTATGTATTTATTTATTTGTGTACATTATTTTACCAGTTCCTTTCGTATATTTTTTAATGACTTAAATTATTTCACCCGAAAAATTAATTTCGCCATGTATAAAAAAATCGTTAATGTACATTTCCAAGGAATTCGTAAATTTTTTATTAAAAGAGATTTTAGACTTATAAAGATCTTCAAAAGAAAACTGCATCTTTTGAAGTTATAAAAAAAAACCTATTCAATAAAAGTAATTTGAACGTGTATAAAAGTAGTTAGTATTTTTTCTCAATTTTATGCTTTAGATCAGACTAATTTTAACATATTATATTTTATATAGACATGTTATTAAATTTTATTTAAGCAAGTTATTCCAAAATAACTGGGTGTTGAAAATAATTAATTCAGAATATTTATTTAAAAAAAGTAAGCTATTTTCAGAAAAACTTATTCGACAGAAGTTACTAAATTTGTAGAGGACAGTGTCGTAATAATTTTTGTTTTTGGATATTTGGATAATATTCTGAAAAACCCAAAAATCTAAAATAACATCAACATTTTTCTGATATATATTTTTAATTATTAATAAAAAATAGTTATAGCTTCATGGGGCAAATTTTATTATGGGGTTGTTGAATTCAGACATTTTTTCTTCGAGGGGAATTATTATTTTTACGCTAATTTACCAATTTATTTAACTGTGTAGAATAAAAAGATCTATTTTTTTCAATTATATTATTCAAAATTCCTAAACAAAAATTCCGTATAGTCTATACGAGCGAATCCACGGGCACAGTTAGTACTCACTTACTAAAATCAATATTGTTGAAACAATATTTCTGTTACCCCAAGATAAATAATTTTAATGTAACGGTAAAAGTTTTTATTTATGACAAGATCTTTCGATTCCCACTCGTGTTTACTATGGGTAACATATTGACCGAAATTAGGCAATGTCCTTTACATATTAAATATCAATGGAAATGTAAAACGATATGGTTTATTAGTGATTCGTATTAGAAATCTGATCATATATAAATGTAAACGTAATAACATTATTATTATGTGAAATAGTATTTATGTACAATGTACAAATGTATATACATACACGGAAAAAAATTAGTCGATTTTTTTAATAAAAATTTACAGTTGCCGATTAAAAATTTCATTTTTGTATCAAAAAATACTATCAGTTTTAACATGTATCTGCTGTCAATTGAGTAACTTCTACAATCTCCATTGTAATATTTATAATACACTATTTTTACTATATTCGTTAATATCGTTTACATGATTTATTCAACTAATTATTTTTAAGGTTATTCGTTCATTAGAGCAATCTATATCTATAAAAGAGTTTGTCCTTAACCGCTCACTCATTCACTCACTCACTCACTCACTCACTCACTCACTCACTCACTCACTCATATATCAACGTACAGCCCAAACCCCTGGACCTAAATACGTGAAATTTCGTAGATGTCTTCCTTTTATGATGTAAGCACCCACTAAGAAAAGATTTTTCGAAATTCAACCCCTACGGGGTTAAAACAGAGTGTCAAAGTTTATATAAAAAAATATTTTTTTTGTTCGCATTTAATTGAAACTTACCGAACATACTCTACAATATAAATAATGAAACAATTATTTCAGAATTTCCCAAAATTTAACCCCTAAGGGGGGTGGAAAAAATATTCAACCCCTAATGAAATGGGGGGAGGGGATTTTGATATATTTATCTTAAAATTGTTCATGATATTAAAGTAAATTCGGACAAATTAATATCAAAAATGAATGTTCGATATTCAAGCCCTAATAGCATGGGACGGGGACGAGTATGGATTTAGATATGTTAGTCTGTATACTTGCTTTACTTATAAAGGTAAATTCGGGCAAAATAGTCATCTATTAAAATTAAAATTTTGACACGGTCTGTATTTTTGATATGTTTATCTCAATCAATATAAAAAAATGTAATATGTCATCCCCTATCACGTATGGAGGGTTCTAATTAGTTTTGAAGTTTACGCGAGCGAATGCCGCGGGATTCCGCTAGTATACAGGATGATCCAGACCACCCGTCCACTATGTTTTACGCCCAAACTATTGAAGATAGAGTTTTATAAAAAAAAATTTACTATGTATATCGACCCTAAAGAATTTCAAGAAAATATTTTCAACCCCCTAAAACTGCGCCTTAGGGGGTAGTTTGGGGGGTACATGCCCGTTTCTCAGTAAAATCAAATGGAACGGTATATTCAAAAGTACATAATTGTAAAGACCATAAAAAAGTAAGAAACTTTTGTAAAACAAAAATTTTCATACTTTCAATTGTTTAGAAAATATGGCGACTTGATCTCAAATTTTAGGGTTTTACTAAAAGTGCTCTAATTTCGTTAAATATTAATGAAATTTTATTATTTTTTTAAATTTAGAAAATAGAAATAATGACTTTTGTAATGATCTATGAATATTTAAGATTTTGATAGTTTAAAGTGTCATACGCGATATATCAAAAATGCAAAAGTTCAATTAGCGATAATTCAAAAAATTTAAATACAATGGTATATCAATTAATACTTTATCTTAAAAAAGATACGTAAATAAACAACTTTTGATAATAAAATTTTAAATTAAAAATTATAATTTTCAATTTTCCATTTTAAAATTTTGATTTTTAATTTTTAATTTTCTTAACAAAAGTTGTTTATTTACATACCTTTTTTCAGATAAAGTACTAATTGATATACCATTGTATTTAAATTTTTTGAATTATCGCTAATTGAACTTTTGCATTTTTGATATGTCGCTTTTGTCACTTTAAACTATCAAAATCTTAAATATTCATATATCATTACAAAAGTCATTATTTCTACTTTCTAAATTTAAAAAAAGAATAAAATTTCATTAACATTTAACGAAATTAGAGCACTTTTAGTAAAACCCTAAAATTTGAGATCAAGTCGCCATATTTTCTAAACAATTGAAAGTATGAAAATTTTTGTTTTACAAAAGTTTCTTACTTTTTTATGGTCTTTACAATTATGTACTTTTGAATATACCGTTCCATTTGATTTTACTGAGAAACGGGCATGTACCCCCCAAACTACCCCCTAAGGCGCAGTTTTAGGGGGTTAAAAATATTTTCTTGAAATTCTTTAGGGTCGATATACATAGTAAATTTTTTTTTATAAAACTCTATCTTCAATAGTTTGGGCGTAAAACATAGTGGACGGGTGGTCTGGATCACCCTGTATAAATAAAAGTCTAAAATTTTAATATGCTATTTATGTTATGGATACCTCATATATTTTACTAATTTTTATTTAAAATATTGGACATATGGTTTTTTGAGTATAATTGGATATTAAAAATAGAGTTTTTAACACACGATAAATGAGAGAACTTACCGAAAGTGCTCTATTTATTGAAATTCTACACAATTGGCCATATAGAGACGATTTAAAAACTAATTATTCGAAACTTCAACCCTTTTAAATACTATAATAATTATAAAACAAATATATTCACGTGTAATTTATTCAAAATAATGAACAGCTAGCTCTGCCATTACAGCAAATTAGTACATGTTACTATTATATATAGATACCGTTCTGTCTATTTCAATTTTCAAATTAAATTAAACTTTTTTTTACTTTTAATAATTAACAAAGTAAAATATTCTATTAAATGTAGGTACATGTGTTCTGAATATAAATTAAAAACAATTTTTTTCGAAACCAAATCTTTTTTTACAGTGTACTAGACGTATAACCTTAAGTTGAAATATTTGTTAAAGTGCTATACAAATTATTTCATTTCAATTAAAAGACAATCCAATAAATACTACGATTGTGTAAAATTAATTATATTAATAGGATATTTGTATATTAATATAACAAATTAAACTATACCAATAATATAGATTTCGATCCTGCACACAAAAATTACTATAGCCTACAGTACACGTGGCCTAGCAAGAGTTACAATATTTTGGATCGTTACAAGATTACTACGTCAAAGAGTAATATTACTTTATACAAATATTTTAAATAAAATAAATTGTGTTGTATTTTATAAACGCATATTGAAATAAAATTACAAAATAATGATATTTTAAAAGCTATTATGTTTCTAGTATAGTATATGTAAATTATGTATAGTATTTATAAATGTGTATGATTAGTTATTGATTACTTTAATTAAAATACAGGAAGTTTGCTATTGTAAAATGAGAACTGTCATGTGTCTAATACAGTAATTATTTAATAACGGATTTAATAATCAGTAACATTGAACTATTATTTCTAACTAATCGAAAATGAAATGTCAAAATAAACATAACATACGAGTATGTAGGATACCAGTGTTCGAAACACTAATGAAGAAACGGAAATAGATGTGTCTGATACTGAAATGATCATAATTGAACATTGTTGCGATGCCAGAGAGTTTTGTTCTTTGTTTTTATAATTTCCACAGAAATAAAGAAATCTAAAGAATTACAGTTTTTTCCTGTACATCCCGAATAGTAAGCGACAACCTTTCATTATAAAATATTTTTGATACTCTGAAACTGTAATAATGTTTGCAGATACTCAATGTAAATTGTAGGATAAACTGCAAACATTACAGCCTAAAATTATATTATCAGAGAGTAAAAATTTATCAAAACCCATACGTGAGTGTTACCGCGCAACCCACTTGGACACAACTCAAAAAAATACCCTTGCCAATCGATTCGTGAATCAATGAAGCCTGTCCGTGACCGGATGGAGGGTCATGACCGGAAAAATTCCTAAAATGGGCTTAACTAGAACCACAGTCCTACCATTTAGCGAAAACCCTGTGGTCAGGGGGCGGAGATTTCGCTGTCAAAGACAGACGGACGAAAAATCGAACATATGTATAAGCGCTACCACTTTGTTGTTTGCGCTAAAAAATATTTTATAATTATAGGTTGTTGCTTTATATCCGGGATGTACAGGGAAAAATGTAGTTCTTTAGGTTTATTTTTTTCCTAATTTATTTTAAGGGTACAAACACCAACCTAAAAGAATAAGTAAATTATATTTATTTTCCAAATATAGGTTAATGATTTTGTAATCATAAAAATTTTAAATACCACTGTTTTATTGTGATGTGCCGCTTGCAAGGCTTACCAAATGTTGTAAGTAAATTAATGTTACAGATCATGAATTTTATACATCGTGGAATTGTTATTTAAAACATTTACTTAAATTTAATTAGTTACGTTTACGAAATTCGATTTCCTCAATCAACATGGTTTTAATTATTACTGTAACTTAAACTCCGGTATTTTGGGTGAAAGAAGAAGCTTAACGATTTCTATTTGAATCAACCAAAATACCTAAGAATAATTTGAGTTTTAAATAATTTTGCTTTCTCGAAAGCTTTGTGATCGTTTATAAATGGTAAAAAAAATTTCAAAATGTTTTTCTTAATTTTTCCGTTTCAGGTAAAGACAAACATTTTTCGTTCTGTGTCTGTCTGTCTGCCTGTCGTCTGAATCCTTGTCACACGCATTACTCATGAACCACTCAACCGATATTAATGAAACTTGGTTGGTTGGTTGGGTCTGGCTTGAGGACGGTCTCATTTCAAAACTATCAAAATCGTTTGTAAGGAGGAGAGGTGGTATTCTAAAATATTTATTTTTTCAAGATATCTCAAGAATGATATATCTTACGTGAAAATTTTATAGAATATTTTTGTAGAAGAGCATTTTCTATAACATAGATCACCACAACTTTCGTAGTAAAATAGTCCCTTATGATTTTGATAATTTAGATTGAAATAAAAAAAATATGTATATACGAAAAAATAATCAGGCGCGTAATAAGAAAATGTCGAATAAATATATTTTACTAAAATTGCATAAAAATTAAATGGTTAACAAATGCCAGGCATTTCATCTGATCGAAATTCGACGAATATTTTACCTGCTTTAACGGCAACATACACATACATAATTTGTTTTGTGCACATCTATGACACAGTACCTTTCGAATGATATAAGTTACATTCCCTCCTTTTATAATAAATATAAAAAAAGGTACGGCAATTTTCGATGTTCACCTATTAATATACAGGCTGTCCAAGATAAGCGTGAAATGCATGGGGATATCCTAAACGGTAAGAGATACAAATGTGGTTAAATAAGATGAATTATTTGTAGGAAAGGAGTGTGTACTACTGCATCAAAAAATTTTGATAATTCTATGTGGTTTAGGCTGTATACCCAAAAAACTGAAAATTCGGAATTTCTTTAAATGGCTATAACTTTTTTGTCAAGGGAGATAGGTACTTTTTGTTTGCGGTTTCTTAACTTTTTTATTTAGAAATGTTTGGTGTGTTTAGAATTTTTATATCACTTTTAGTTTCCGAGTTACAAGCCCTATGGTATGCTAAGTTGACTATAACATATGTATTTGAACGTGTTTTTTACTCTACTTTCCAACAGTATGTCACATGTCACATTTATTTTCGAAAATAAATCGAAGTACTAAATTCCAGTGATATTTATAAAGAATTTTATTATAAACATTTTAGTAGGTCATGAAAAACAAAAATTGTTAAACAAAAATCACAATAGCAACATTTTCAGTTTTTTGGGTACACCGCCTAAACCACATAAAATTATCAAAATTTTTTGATGCAGTAGTACTCACCCCTTTCCTACAAATAATTAATCTTATTTAACCACATCTGTATCTCTTACCGTATAGGATATCCCCATGCATTTCACGCTTATCTTGGACACCGTGTCTAGGTGTTCAATAATTACTACCTTTTGTGAATTTAGAAGTACTGTGTATTTACTTCGCAGATGTTTTTTTTTCTGACAATTTATCGAGACTTTTTCACTTTACAAAAATGTATTTATGTTAAAATTCATATTACATTTTTGTTATATCGTCCAATTCACTGGAGAGCTATATTTTCAAAACTTTGAAAGCTATATATTAGGAGAAAAATTGTAAAAATAATAGAATATTATATTACTGCAAGTATAACTACACATATTTATATAAAAAAATAGCAATGGAAATTCATTTTTCTTTATAAATAATAAACTTCCCATTTACCATATAAATATATTTCACTACGACGAAACGTCGGCCATAAAATAAAAGCTAAAGATCAAAATGCGGTAATTAAATTTATCTCAAACACAAGGATGAAACTATAAATAGATAAAGCATATGACATTAATCAACTCTAACCTCCCCTTATACATATATACATACATACACACATACTATGAAATAATCCTTTCTCCAGAGGAATTACTGGCACCTGCAAGTAAGATAAGCTTGCACAAAATGAGTTAGACCGTTCCTGATTAGGGTAGTTTTCACTGGTATCTATCAATAAGAGCAACGATCAAAAGAGCGAGGACGAAAGATCGCCGCATAGTGACTATCGATATATCAATAACTAGATTTTAAAATGTTTAAAATACACCACCGGCAATTTTCAAATCCTTATTCTTAGAGTAAAGTCGATATATACAGAACACCATTCATTTATTAGGTAATTATGAAGCACTCACACTAGTTAAGCAGTATTTATTAATTAAATATATAAATATAATGATAGATTTAGAGAAATAACTATGTGAGTCTTTCTGATTTTATAGCTAATCCCAATAGTATAAATACTTGTGCACTAACAAATTTTTCTCGGGCCACTATTTTGAATATTATTATTATAAGATATAAATTTATATGGGTAAAATAGAGTTCGCCGAAAAAAACATTTTAGTTGTAATCAGGAAATGTTTTTGAAAAAACAGGACTAGAGTATTATTTAAAAAATGCAGAATAAGTCTTATTTTACAGTTAATATTCAAAAAATTTTCAAAATCTTTAGTTTATTATTGAACAGTTCATCTCTAATTTATTATCAGTTCAATGTCCGTAGTACGTAATATAATGACTTTTTTATTAATATATTTAAAGTCAATTCATGCTAAAATTTCAATTATATTATGATAAAACAAATAATAAAATCTGCCTTTTTGTTACGGAATGTTTTTTTCATTAATAAAATGTTATTTATTCATAATTATATTATTTATGAGTTCCTTAGTAGAAAGAAACAACAAAATTTAAAAATTCCGGCAAACTCGACCGGAATTTAGTAGTTCCGGCCGGAACCGGAACCGGAATAAAATCGTGAATTCCGACCGGACCGGAATTCCGGTACACCCCTACTAACGGCCATGCAATCTTAAATGAAAATAAAATTAAAATAAAAAATGAAAATCAGCCTCTTAAAAAGTGTGAGTATAATATGGACCAGATGCTTGTTACCATAATACACATTTATCTATATAACGTGGTTAAAATTGTTTTTTTTTTAAATTTTATTTTGTTGTTTTTATTTCAAACTTATCTGTTAAAAAAATAACAGTGGCGTAGCAAGGAGTATGCGGATAGAACCATCAAAATCACATCACATCATCAAAATTGTGTATAAGGGGGAGGAGTGACATCTCAAAATATTTATTTTTGAAAATATCTCAAGAAAGACACATATTACGTGAAAATTTTATTGAATCTTTTTTTGTGGACCATTCAATTTTTTATAACATATGTAGGTCACCACAACGTTTGTTGTAAAATATTCCCTTGCAAATATTTATCTCGATCGTTATTTGTTTTTTACAATCGCTATTGACTTTGATATATTTAATGTCATTTTGATGTTTGCGTAGCAGAAAAATTTAGATTTAGATTGAAATTGTCAAAAAAGTTTTAAGAAAAATGCCGAATTAACATTTTTTAATAAAATTGTATGGAAATTAAATGCATAATTAATGGAGACAGTTCATCTGAATACTTTATCAGTGTATATTTAAATTGTTCAATAATTAACTACCTTTTATGAATTCGGTCCGAGAAAGCACTGTGCATTTAGTTGGTCAATTTTTTTTTCATATTGAATATTTTTGCGTAAAATGGCTAGATAGATTAATTTTAAAACAATTTATTAATTATACTCAAAACTACTTGTACAAATTTGAAAAAAAAACTCCAATACATAGATACCATGGGACTTTCTTATACGAAATACTGAGTGAACAGTGTGCGTGGTTCTAATTATTCTTTAAAAAAAACCTATCTGGCTAATTGATTAAATATATAAAAAAATGAATGGGGTATAAATTATGTTTTCTTATTCACACTGTTTCAAAAATAACTCGAAAATTTCAAAAATTAACAAGAGTAAACACCAATTTCTGGTTTAATGATCGTTTCCAGAATTAATACATTCTGTATTTTGTCGATAGCAATATTCCGACATCTACCCGAGCATAACAGCTAGTATAGTATAAAAAAGCTACGTATAGCAAATTAAAAGAGATACAATACTATTATTATTACTAACAACAAATTTCAGTATATTTTATGTATAATTTTGTGGCTTTTTGAACACGCGCTATTTTATTTTTCGCTCCTATTGCCGCGCTCGTTTTATAGTAAATCGTTTTAACTATACCACACATGTATACATACACACACAATACACATGCACACATGTATACTCGTAAAGAAAACCTATACCTACATGGTGATATGAAAGTCTTATGTCTGGTATCATAAAAGGGCTAGCAAAATTTGCTAGCTAGCAAACACTCACAAATGAGGTATAGTATCTATGAATTTTCTATGGAATTTAGATCAGTGACACTTCAAGTTATTGTAACACAGTTGGCAACTCTGACCGTATAAAATAACTATCATAGTATTGCCACTGTTTTAATACCGTTGTTGGTGTTTACATACAACGCGTGCATGAAACTAATCAAAGTCTTCATGAAACTTCAAGAGAACTGTGATATATGTTTTATACATCATTTGACAGTGCATACAAGCTAGCAAAGTTTACCTTTAATTTTTTTTCATATTTTTTTTTCGTATTCAGCGCATCAAATTACGTAGGAAAACGCCCCTCAAATCATCAAACTGAATTTTTTACAGTGGGCTTTCCATTACGGATGGGACTGATCGATATTTCGATCAGCAACTTTGTCGGGTACGCCACGTAAGAAATTGATTGAATTTTAATACAAATTTTATATAAGAAAAAAGGTAAATTTCAACTTAAAAATCCTAGTCCTTAAAAGATTAATCAATCAAGATATTGTCGACTTGTTGGGGACTGCAGACTGAGAATACTTCAATTCAAATAAGTTTATACGATTTATTCGTCCAATAGAAAATTATCATCACTGGTTGAAGTGTCACCAGTCCAATAAGTCTCAACAATACACGCTCATCTTTGGAAAACGTCACAGCTGACACAATACAAAGTAATTAATGCTTATATAAGAATGGCTCGTGACAAGTTCATTTAAATGCCTATATGCAGTTTTAAGATTTAAATATGATAGTTCATTTATCACAGAACATGTGCAAAACCAATGTGGAACAGATTTTTAAACAAGCATAGTAAACATAATTTACACAATGTTATCTGAAAATGTCTAAATGAACAATGCATCGACTCGAGTATGAAATTGTGTACAGTCATACCCCGTTCATACGGCAGGTTACGTTTCAGAATTCGGAAAATACCCTAAAACAGACCATAGTCTTTTTACATACTACATACCTACTATAAACACACTACCCAACTGTTGAATTTGAAAAATGCCGTATTAGCAAAGTATGATTGTATAACGAATTTATTAAATATACAATTTCGGGTACACCCTGTAAATGACAACACACATACATGAATATAAACACATATGTATTCTCTTAGACAGGGATGGACCGCACATTTTTCATAATAATATTATTATTTTAAAAATAACATGGCTTGGCCATAAAAAGCACACCCCTTTAACTTTGTTTAATGCATTAAGGAGGTTGACACCGTAAAAAAATAACAAAGAGATTTTGATGAAAATAACAAGACTTTTATATTTAAAAAATCCTTGCAAAATTTCAAGGTCATTAGGAGAATAGTTTAAGAGATATTAAATAAACAAATTAACATGCATTCTTATGAGAACTGCAGAATTTCGAGACATGATAGGACTTTTCAAAGTAATGTGACAGAGAGAATTTGATGGAAATTTGAGCATACATTCATTTACAAAAATATCTGTAAATTTTCAGAATTATAAGAAACCGCGTTTTTTAATTAAAAATGATAAGTGTGTGAAAAAAGAGAGAGACGCATCTATGTGATTTTACATGCTCCAGAGAGAGGAATACACTCAGCGTTCTATAATACGACCATCCAGAAGACGTCCGTTCCATAAGACAATGTTCTAACAGTTCTATAGAACGTCTTTCCCCAACTCCCACCATAATACCACTGTGACTGCTATATTTCAGCGCGAAATTTAAATTAACAAATTGACGTTAAAGTCTTTTATGTAGTTGTAGATTTTACACACAAAACTTGTGTTTTGGTGTGACGTAATGTGGAAAAAAATGAAATTCAATACAAATTTTCGTTGAAATTGAAATATAATAAATAGTATAAAAAATGTGTAAGGTACATTTTATTTAAAATTTGAAAACGATTAAAAAAGGAAATAACAAAAATAAATTATTGGCATATGATTGTATAGAAATCTATACATTTTTCATCCAGTATTAAAGCAACGAATAACAATTGTCTAGAGTTCAATTCTAAAAAGTCAACAAACCAGGATCTCGTTCACCAACTGCGCGATTTTTATTATTATGTATCTGTCAACTTTTAGGCGTGGTGGTGGGGGCTCCTCTAGCCGACGTCTTGTGGAATTATTGAATTACCGATGGCTACGTATTATAGAACGCTGAGTGTACTTTGCCTTCACTCTATGCTTATTCATAGGATCTTACCCGCACCGTTTCCCGTAAAACCAGCTTCGCACCTTATAGTATCAACCTACTTAATAGAATTGTTATGTTTTTACAATTAAATATGGCACTAAAAATTAAACATTAAAATATAAATTGCTATACCTACTAGGTTAGAATCACTTAGTGATATATAATTGTATTTTTATATTTTAAAAATGAGAATATACCAAATTTTATCTTGATTAAAAATGAATATATTTTAAACATTATTGTCCGGTATTCTAAACGACCTAGCAAATTTGCAGGCTTGCTAACACTCTCAAATGAGATACCAAACTTATATGACAGTTATGTTGAAGTTTTTTGATGACTTTGACAGATTTCGCGCAAGCGTTGTTTGTAAAAACCAACGGTATTAAAACAGTTGTGCTATTATTAAAATTATTATACGATCTGAGTCGCCAACTGTGTTACAATACGTTGAAGTGTCACTGCTCTAAATTCCATAACAAATCCATAGATACTATCACAAAATTAAAACCTCATGTATCGAATGCTTGCAAATTTTGCTAGGTCTGTAAAAAAGAATTGTAAAAAAGTTTTATATATTTGTAATAAGTTAAATAATAATATGCACAACAATTGTCATGAATTTAAAAAGTGTTATATTCTGATAATAGCCTGAACTTTTATTAAACAAAATAAAATATTTGTTTGCGTTAATTATTCATTGGAGTACCTGCAAAAACATCCTCATTAATTTTGAACAAACATTTTTTGAAGTGTAAAAACTAGAAAATTTTGGAAAATGCCATCACAATGTCTAAACATTTTATAAAAACAAGTATATTTTTCATTAATTTGAACGATATATTTAAAAAAAGAAATTACGGACCAATTTATTTAAGATAAGAGCTCTACAAATATCCGGTAGCAAATGCCACCGTCAGGGCCGAAAGGGTTAAGTGAATTTATATTTTTATAACAGAAAATTGAAATCGGTATTAAACTATGCATAGACTGTAATATGCTCTTTCAGAAAATGTAAACTTTTGAGTAGATTGGTGAAGACATTTAATTTAAAAGAGCGCGAGTAGAACACACTACCGTGAAAGCCTGCTTGGGATGTGCAATATTTGTTTTACAATTAATAAATAACTATTGCAGTACCAGCATTATTGAATCGTCGGAAAAGATGTAGGTAATAGTAAAATTGGTATTTATACAATCCATATTTATTGCTTTCGCTATGATTATTCCAATATGTCTAGTCTTCTGGATATAAGACACATCTTTGTATTTTTCACAATATTAATACAAATTTTAATATATTATTGTATACAATATATCATAGTATATTTATTGGTGGAGGCGCAGGGTATTTTTTTTTTGCAAAGACTTTGGTCTCGACTAAAACTAATCTAAAATATTTCTGCGGGGTATTTCTTGAGCTGTGTTGTCTATTTCTTTAAGCAATTTGATTGGTTGACGACATGCATTGTTACTTATTTAATCAGTTTTACAGAATTTAATATTTCAAAAATGTATATTTAATTTACCTGTTTGTATGAGGCTTATAGACTCAGGAATTACTGAACCGATTTTAATGCAGTTTTCAACAATAATTAGAAAAATTTTCTGTGTAGTTTCGTAGCTATTAATATTTTATGAAAATCAAAGATTTAACATCAAAATACTAAAAAAAAGTGTTTTGTTTGCAAAAGAAATGTAATTTCTATAAAAACATAGAAGACATGGCATAAAGAATTCTATAATTCCGGTTTTAATAAAGGGTTTGAATATTTTTTTATTAATTTAGGTAATTATGATTTTGTGGATGTTAACCCGGGTAACACCGGGTCCAATGCGCTAGTCTTTCATAAATACAGTGAATATTAATGCAGTTAGTTTTAAATAAGTGTATAATTTTCCAATTACAAGAGTTTGAAATAAATCTAGTATTAATTTCCATCCATTTACTTCATAAAAATATAATTATCCTATCTAATAAACATGTTATCTTTAAAAGAAAGAAGTTATACAGAGCAGCCATAGTCACTTTTATCTAAAATTAATTACATGTGTCCTTCCGCACCTTTATATGATATGCGACTATGTCTGTTATGCGAAACGACTTCCTTTTAAAGACAACTTAATTATAACTTATAATTGACATGTTTACAAGTAGTCGGGTTTAAGTTGTTGTTTTTTTTAACTTTTATTAGATCTATTAACAAGCTACCTGCATACAAGTAATATGAACATGTAATCAAGTGCATAATGAGGTAAAGTGTAGATATATCAGTTTCGGTTATAAATTATGTTCTGCAACGTACTTTTCCTGCACGTCTTATATATTTTTGAAATTCTAATTTCTAGCCCTGGTATGGGTATTATGAATAGCAATATGGTGTCTTACAACTACCATTTTCAATTTTCCAAAAAAATGTAACCTATGACACGTGGACAGACAGACGCATCCAACGATACCTCAGTTGTTAAAATCGGTCAAGTTTATGCTCTACAAAGAAACTGATGTATATGTATAGATATTTACATAGACTGCCTAAACCAGATGTTCCCAACCTTTTCCTACATTGACCCTTTATAAAAGAATGATTTTCTTCATAGACCCCTTTACATGTTTAGATTTTAGAACACATAAATTAAAGAAAAAGATAATTGCAATTGAACTCTCATGTTGGAGTCTTCTTCTGAAGAAGACTCCGACATGAGAGTCGAAACGTCAAGTGTAAGAATACGACAACGTGGGTAACAGCCCGAAAATAAATAAAAATGTTTGAAACACAAAAAAAAGGAAAAATTTAAAACAAAAAAATTTATCATCGACTCCTCAGTAGATTCCTGGAATACTATAGACCCTTTTAAACTTCCATAAACCCCCAAGGGGTCCACCTGGACCCCGTTGGGAATCCCTGGCTTAAATCATAACTACCTGCGTAGTCGGGTCAAAATTTCTATCAATACGTCGATTTCCCATGTTAATTTAAGAACTAGATAGTTTTAATCTAAAAAAAGGTATACAAGGTGAGTCATATCAGGTTGAACAGTTGGTTGAAAAAAATGTTTCAAGCAAAAAAGTTCATATGAACATGTATCTGGAAAATCTTCGTGAGGGAGCTACAGACTCCCAAAGATTTTGCTTAAAATTTGTTTTTATTTAATATCTGGAAAGCTCATTGTGATACAGTTATGAAAATTGATACCCGGATTAGTAGGATTTATTTTGTGTAATTTGAAGCAGTAGTATTAAGTTAAATTCTGCAATACTATCTTTACCATCGAATTTATCAGAAACGGTTGAACTAATTTTGTGTCTTGTTATAAAAGTGCCAAACATGGAATGATCTAAATAATCATTGTTTGATACTGGAAATTGATAACACGTATTAATACTAATCTGGGTATCAAATTCCATAACTGTGTCACAATGGGTTCTTCAGATATTAAATAAAAACTAATTTTAGACAATATATTTGGAGGTCTGTAACATCCTCACGAAGAGTTTCCGGACATATGTTCATATAAACTTTTTTGCTTGAAATATTTTTCTCAATCAACTGTTTAAGTTTGTTTCACCTGATATGACTCACCCTATATACAAAATTACTTTTCTAGCAATCTATGAGAAAATAAAAAGCTGCAACGTGTACGAAATTTTAATTTAAATATATTATGTATAAAACTTAACTGTCATTCTTAATTTAATGATTATTTAAATAATACAAATGGTGCGTCTGGTGGGCAAGTTGGGTGTGTTGTGCGGGTGGAAAGGTTGGTGAAAACGAAAAATTGTATGTCACTCGTTATCCCTAGCGGGCCCTTTCGCTAGTAAAAATAATTTCCCAAATAAATAACATATAAAATTCTATTCAATAGATTCTTAAATCTATAAATTAATAGATGAACATCGGAAATTGTCGTACATCATTCGAAAGGTATTGTGTTATAGATGTGCAAAAAAAATATTTTTGTGGTTTGCCAATAGGGCGGGTAAAATATTGGTCGAATTTCGATTCTAGTAATTAAATTAATAGACGATGGGATTAACATTTTGTTAGAGCCGGCACTATTCACATATACATACAAATACTAACGTGCACAATCTACCCTTCTCTTTACCCTTCTTCTAGTCCCGTGCCCTATGGGCAATACGAAGTTCATTAGTGAAGGAATACCAACCTAAAGTTTTATAAATGTTAGTATATTTGTGCCTACGTACATAAATAAAGTTTTTACTATCGAAGTATATATACATGTACATATATATATTTATGCCATTTACTCCTAACGGGTCTATTTGTAACACCGCACTTATGTCAGTTTTATCTAGAGCTGGGTGCGTGAGTGATTTTCGCTCACGAAATCGGAATCTGAAATATGTCGCAGTCTTTTACCTCCAGATCTGTTTAACCTATAAAACTTAAACTTGAAATAATTATGGTAAAAGATAGGTCAATAGTAAGTACACAAGTTTTTTAGGGGAGTGGGGTGCCAAAAAATTGTCGCAAGTGGGGTATGAAATGAAAACTAGCGATTCAGGGAATTTAAATATGTAAAAATTTTGTTATTATTAAAAAAAATATATATAATCGGCAAAATATATTTCCGATGGGGAAAAAATTATCAGCACCCACGCACTTATTGTTAGGTATTATTTAAAGATTATTTAAAAATTATAATATATAATATAAATGGAATATCCATTATGCTGACACCTTTTCGAAAATATTTAAACTGCAGGATAACTGCACTATTTCAAACTGGTTCTTAACTTTGCTAAAAGTTTTAAGCTTTTATAGTTTATGTTATCAGGTGTCATTACTAGTGTTCGCAAGGGTAATTTAAAATAAAATAATCGTTTTTATTTAAAAACTATACGGTACGAGACACTTATATACGAGGCTCGACTTGCATTTTGCTTACTAACGTCTAATATAAAAAAATATATCAATTACTATAAATTATTTTTTTCACGCCCTTAACTAAACTAGAAAACTTATTTCAATCTATTAATATTAAATTTTAAAAAAACAAATATACATTTTATTTCTAAATTTAAAATCAGAAATTTAAATTATATAGGTCTTAAAGGAAACTATTTTTTATTTACTTACCTCTTTATATAAAAATGAATTTGTATGAGGTTTATAGACTCAGGAATTACTAAACCGATTTTAATCCGGTTTTCACCGATAGTTAGATCATTTTTCTGTACACGTGTTTATTTTCCATGACGTCACAACATACAACTGTCATTTATAAAAAAACGTAATAGCCATGGAATACAAAGTTCTATAATTACGGTTTCATTATTTTATTAATTTATGTCATTATGATTTTGTGGATATTAACCTGGGTAACACCGGGTTCAATGCGCTAGTTTATAATATAAATACAAATTTTGATAAAATATATAATTTTTCGTTTAATAACACGAAAACTTTGCAAACTAAAAAAAAGTTACATAGGTACTGGTTCATATTTATGACAAGCAAGCATTATTTTTCTTATAAAAGTGGAGTAAATTTTCTTGAAAATTAAGGAACATTTTTTAAGTAGTACCTGAAATCTTTACATTAGATGACCCCTGGAAGGCATTTTTGGACCTTTTCACAAATACTCCTGTATATTAAAAAAAACATGTTCAATATGACATAGCCAATTTAGTGCTTCATATGAAAAATTAAACTAATGCCTTGTAATTCAAAAACGTAAGGTTCAGCTCTCGTTCAAAAAATTATTTAGAATTAATGGATACCTATACAGGATGTCCCATTTTAATCTATCACCCCCCTAATTTTTTTATCTATCAATTAAATAAAAAAATGCTTCAAATAAAAGTTGTTTAGTTTTGAGGGGGACCCAAAATGGCGTTATTAATTTTTTATTTTTTGGACGTCTTCATGGTCAAATAGGCCCAACTTTTTTTTTTCAAATGGAAACCTATAAGTTTTATTACAATATCTTATTGTTTGGAAAAAAACAAGTAGCTTTTGTTTCAAAAAATTTTTTGTATGACTTCATTTTTTTTTAATATTCAACAAAATAATTTTAGATTTTTACTAATTTTTTACTCGAAACCCATTAACTTTAGAGGAAAAGTGTAGAAAACAAAAAATGTTTATTTTAATATAATATAACTAGGAAAATTATTTCACATTTTTTATTTTATTATTTATTTGCTTTAATATTTTGAAGAGCAAAAGTTATCAAAAAATCCTTGTATAATTATACTAGTTATATCAGATTAAAATAAACATTTTTTGTTTTTTACATTTTTCCTCTAAAGTTAATGAGTTTCGAGTAAAAAATTAGTAAAAATCTAAAATCTAAAATTATCTTGTTGAATATTAAAAAAAAATGAAGTCATACAAAATTTTTTTTGAAACAAAAGCTACTTGTTTTTTTCCAAACAATAAGATACCGTAATAAAAAATATAGGTTTCCATTTGAAAAAAAAAAGTTGGGCCTATTCGACCATGAAGACGTCCAAAAATTAAAAAATTAATAACGCCATTTTGGGTCCCCCTCAAAACCAAACAACTTTTATTTGAAGCATTTTTTGATTTAATTGATAGATAAAAAAATTAGGGGGGTGATAGATTAAAATGGGACACCCTGTATAGAAAGAAAATATTTAAAAAGTTAAAGTACACACACTCACATTTATTGTTTATTACTGTAAAATATGAACTTTATACAGAAAAAAAATAATTCAATTAAAAAATCTTCGAAATATTTATGATACTTTGAATTTCAAAAAATAAAATCCTTTATATTGAATTAAATTAAAATGATTTTAAATGGAATAGAAAAGTGTAAATTGTCTAATTTTACTAGTTGAATATGAGAAATATCCTTTATTGTTAGTAATATAGAATCCCCATCATAAATTCAAATTGTCATTATTTCCTTGTACTTTATGTTATTTCTTGTCAATTTATAAAATAATAGAATAAAACAGCTATTGCCGCTCTCTTATCAATTCTTAAACTCAAAACGATTGTGGGAATAGAACGAGCAAAACGAACGTGGCGAACACACAATATTTTAATTAATAAATCGTTCGGTTCATTTGGAGTTAAAAGCTCCAGTCAGGTACTAATACTTGACTTTAAGACCCATCTGACATTTATGTGAGTTAAACTTATAATAAGAGGCGTTATATGTAAATAAAATTATATAAAAAAATACTTTTTAAAAGCAAGCTTTTATTAAAAATGCACTAAAAAGTAAAAAATAAAGTTTCAGCGATCACAAAAGTTTCAGGTTTTTATGACTATAACCAATAAAAGTGCGGGGCGCTCATGAAGGTAAATGTATAGCTTTTAATCAATTAATTATTTCATTATTGTGAACTATTATTATAGTTTATCAAAAATTATACTGTATTTATTTGATTTAATGTACAAATTTTCTACTCTTAGTTATCTTATATCAATTTATACTTCATTTCTTATTTTGCATAAGAATTTTTATTCATACATTTGTCTTTATAGCGCCCCGCGCTTTTATTGGTTATGTCATAAAAACCTGAAATTTTTGTGATAGCTGAAAATTTATTTTTTACTTTTTAGTGCATTTTTAATAAAACCTTGTTTTTAAAAAGTATTTTTTTATATAATTTTATTTTCAAATTTTTAGTTACTGATTGACTAACTAACTAACATACTAACAGGTAAAGCTCGACAAACTCTTTCATTTAATACCCATATCAAGATGGTTATAAAGAATAAGGTAATCCGCCATCTTGGGGCGTCCACCATATTGTATTTAGAATGACGTCACATAGCTAATCGTATTATACTCGTCAAACTCTTTTATTTGATACCTATATCAAGATGGTTACAAAGAAAAAGGTAATCTGCCATCTTGAGGTGTCCGCCATATTGGATTTAAAATGACGTCACATAGCTAATCGTATTCTACTCGTCAAACCCTTTCATTTGATACCCACCCATATCAAGATGTTTATGAAGAAAAAGGTAATCCGCCATCTTGGGGCGTAGGCCATATTGGATTTAGAACGATATTAGATATACTATATTGTATTGTCACCGGACTCATACACGTATACACATAGGTGGGCACAGTTAATCGAAAAGTTAACTTCGTTAATCCGTTAATAAAAAAGTTAACTTCGTTAACCGTTAAACCGTTAAAATTCCGAAAATGTAACGGAAGTTAAAGTTAACCGAAAATTTGAAAATTTAACGAAAGTTATAGTAAAAGTTAACCATCCAAAATGTTTAAAGACCTTTTTTGCTATTCCGACAACTTTCTCATGTACTTTTTAACAAACAACCAAAGTAACGGACTAAAGTTAACGGAAGTTAACAAAAGCGTTAAATTTTTATTTAGTTAACTTAAAAGTTCATCCGTTAACTATTTTGATAACTTCGTTAATTAACGATTAACGGATCAACGAGCTAATGCCCAACTATGCGTATACAAAATTTCAAAGCTCTAGCTTAATTAGAACTAGTCGAAATTTTGATTGCAATATTTGATCTTAACTAACAAACAAACAAACATGTGAAGTTAAATAAAAGCTTGTAAAAAAAAACATGTTAAAAAACTGAATTTGCACAGGGAAAAAAATCGATTTTTTAATAAATATACAGTTGCTGATTAAAAATTTCAATTTTGTATCAAAAAATACTATCAGTTTTAACATTTAGGTACCTACCTGTTGTCAATTAAGTATGTATAATATCCATTATGATTTTTAAAATACGCAAATTTTACTATATTTATAAATATCATTTACATGATTTATTCAAGTAATTATTGTTAAGTTGAATTATTTGTTAATAAAGTACTATACAAATTATTTCATGTCAATTAAAAGACAACAAATTAAATACTACGACTGTGTAAAATTAATTATAGGTATCATGGTATCAATAGTATATTTGTTTATTGGTATAACAAATTAAACTATACCAATAATATAGATTTCGATCCTGCACTCAAAAATTACTATTCGTAGCTTTAGTAACACGTGGTCTAGCAAGAATTACAATATTTTAGACACTTTCAAGATTACTACGATAAATCTAATATTTCTTTAAAAATTGAGTAATTGTGTATTTTTTCCGTGAATAAATTGAGAGAGCACGAAGTAATTTTAAAAAGGGTTTCGTTTTCAGATACATTTAAAAAACTATATGTCTGTTTGTGAAACCTAAAAACAGAAGTGTTAGTGTTTGGTAGAAGTCATTAGCAAAAAACAAAAAACATACAAAAACGTTTAGCTGTTTTTGTTATGTTGGTATATCTGTATTTTATATAAAAGAATTGAGTTTTAAATGATATTGATCTATATAAAAAACATATATAATTATACAGTCGAACATCGATAAGTCAATTGATTAAAACGTGCTATTTTTATTCACTATTTGTGTGAATTCAAGTAAACTATGGTGTATAAAAGAATTTCTCGTATAAAATAAATATTCTACTGCTTATTTTTCTGAAATGTTTACAAGAACTATACATATATGTGTGTTTATTTTATTTCTTTTTTTAAGATAATTGATCCA
Source organism: Sialis lutaria (assembly GCA_949319165.1). Taxonomy (NCBI): domain Eukaryota; kingdom Metazoa; phylum Arthropoda; class Insecta; order Megaloptera; family Sialidae; genus Sialis; species Sialis lutaria. The sequence continues at coordinate 6,673,172 of OX439245.1, read as the reverse complement.
CGGTTACTTTTTTTAAACAAATATAAATAGATTTTTAATTAATTCTGAATAAACATACTACTAGACTTATTTATTTAATCTATGACAAAAATTAAATATAAAGAAATTTAAAATAAATGTTTGACAACCACTGCTATACCAATTTAATGAAATCAGTTTATATTCGTATACAAATTTTACTAAAAAAACAAAAACAAAAAAGAGTAGAACAGATATCAAATTTCGGGGATTTCACATACCATATGTCATTATAAACTTTTTATCAAGAAATTTGAGAACATGCCAGGCTCCCACTTTAATTTTTTTTTACAAATAACTACTCTCAGATACAGGGTCGCATTTATAAATATTGTTTTATGGGAAATAAAATGTTAAAGTCAGATTATTTCTCTGTAACTAATGGAACAGCCCAGTAAATTTATCTGTTCACATTTACGAGGTAAAAAGCTCGAAAATTAAACCATTTATTGTGTTCCTGTATTTTTTTTATATAAAACTTCTATCAGTTATTGATTTGAAATTGTTGTTTTTTTGTAAATATTAATAATAATTTAAAGAAAAAATTAACGACTAAATGAGAATTAATTGTGTAACTATTAGGGCATCCTTTTGAAAGACAATAGCAACTACGACACTATAGTGTGTTTTATTTAAGATTGAAGCAGTAGCTAACATAGGAAGCATATTACGCACTTATGATTGGTCAAAAATAACTCAATTTTCATTGACGCAATACATCTACTAATTCACGTTGCCTTGGAAACAATGCAATTAAATTCAAATTGTTAAATTCTTAGATAAAGAAAGACTATGGATACATAACAACCAATGCTTGCCCGTTTATGAAAGTGTTACCAAAACTTTATGGCGGCCATCTTTAATTTAATGTCATTTAATTTAATTCGTCATTTCCATGGATATATCCCAGAAGCGTCAGTTGAAAATTTATAATATCTAAATATACAATTGAATTTGGTATGTAAGAGAAATGATAGTTCCAAATAGATGTTTCTTTGTTAATCAATTATCAGTGAAATATTAATATTAATTTATTTTATAATTTAAAACAATTGATATTTATTTTAAAATCGAATGATATGCCAATAACTCTTGGAGCGATATGGTAACAACGATAGGTAATGTGTTATTAGTCCTATATCTTTCCTTATCTAAGGTCAGATTAGTTATTCTGAAAATTTATATTGTATTATCGACATTAGGATATTAGAAAACTAATATTCATAATACATAGGTGAGTTTTATTTCTAACTTTCATTAAAAGTTTTTATACACAGTAGGAAACGGTTATAACGACATCGAAGGGACCGGTCAAATTAGTTCGTAAAAGCGGATAGTCGTAATAACCGGTAAAAATGCAATTATATGGGATTCAGTTGTACTTTAATTTTGGGTCGTTAAAACCGATATGTTGTATTAACCAATGTCGTTTTAATCGGTTTCTACTGTACATATTAACGACTGCCACTTTTTTAAGGTGGAGTATCGCTTCTGAAGTGTCTTAATTCTGTGGACTAGCCTAGCGCTAGAATAGTGCCTATGTGAATCGTACCGTCTAATCCCCACCCACCACTGCAAACTTAAATAAAATAGACTATAGATCAATTTTGTTCATTTTTGATGATGAATTTTACTGTTTAATATTTTTGGTAGGTAATAAAAATAATATAAAACATTTTAATAATAATAAAATCAAATATAATATATGTAGATGTATTACATACCTTTTTACAAACGTCAGATAAATATAGTCTGTTTCATTTAAGTTTGCAGTGGTTGCAGAGGATTTGACGGTACGAATCGTGAATTGTATTGTCAAATCCCCGGAATCCATTACAAACATAAATGAAACAGACTATAGTTTTTTTTTCATGATTAATAAAATGTCCTCTTGTTTTCATCCTTGACAATACCCGATTTCAACCAAATAAACAGCTATAATTAAATAATTTCTACTTTTTTCGGTTAATATTGATATTAAATCTAAAAGTATCAAATTTTTGATGTAAATAAATTTCAACTGTTTTAATTTTTCAGCCAGCTTCATATGCGTTATTATGACAGACAGACAGACAGATAAAGGCTTTTATTTTCATATGAATGATACCCGGTATTATAAAGAATTTGCTAGAGTGCAATAGCAAATTTGCTTCCAGCTAACGTTATCTACTAGGTGTCAAATTGTTATGAAATTGTTCGAGATTTTAACACTAGAAAGACGGGAGCAGTCATTTGACGGTAATTTCAATTTCATTATTGAATAATTCAAAAACTATTTGACTGACCGTAATGAGACTTTGTGACTTTTATTAATACTAGTAGCTAAATGAAACTATGTATTAAAATAATTCACATCTATTTTCTTTATTGTTTGAAATGTTGATATACCGACAAAGACGGCGGTGGTCTTTTGACGGCTATTATCTGATAAATATGTTTTTAATTGTTGTATGAGAGGGTACAACAATAAATACGTATATGAATTGTCAGTCAAATAAGCCTGTAATTGTGTATCGATATTATTGTGAGTAATTTGTGAAAAAGCCCAGGAAATTCGAAGAAGGCGAGAATGTCTTATTCAGAAATGTAAAAATAAAACTAATAAAGTATGCGATACTTATACTTGTAATAAACCGTTTTGCGGCTCTTGTAACATGTAAAAATTGTGTATAAATATTAAAATTAAACATACATTACATCTACTTTTATTTCTTTTCTTGACATTTATTAATTACCCATAAAAAAAGATATTTAGTAAATTTGTAGTCATTTGACCGGTCGCCGTCGTTGTAGGTAGGTAGATTTTCCCGTCTTTCTAGTGTTAAAACAGTATATAAGTATAAATGTATAATAAAGTAAATGTATGAGGTACACTTAACAGCACTTATTTTAAGTCGCTGATTTCTACTTACTGCGCATGCATCAATGTAACAATGTAATTCACTACATGTGGTGAGAATGGTTGTCATTTATATTTAATACTTAATAGATAGCGTTAGCTGGAAGTTAATTAACTTTTACACTCAAGCAAATTCTTTATAATACCGGGCATAAGTAAAACAATGTACCTCTATGTTGAATTAAATTATATTTAAAATATACAAACAATAATAAATAAAACTAATACAAATTGTATATTATATATCAGTCAATGTCCATAATTATAATATAATTTATCAAGGACTATAAAATAATACAGGTTGAGTCAAAAAAAATCATATCATTCATATAAATTTCATTTTTTTAACTCGATTTCTATTTATACAATAATAATTTAATATCACTATATGTATTGCTTTTCAGAATCGAAATCTATTAAAAAATAATTTTCATCCTTGAATTTTTTAATTATTTTGACTCAACCTTTAAAAAATAACAATAAATTGTATATAGAAAATATAAACAAATATCTATAATTAATAAATCATATCCCTTTATTAGAATTTATTAAACATAATATTATTATAAAAATGCTAATAAGTAATCGATCAGTTTTAAAATTTGGCTATCATATTATACATATAATGTTATAAAGGTTACAATGAATTTTATGAGCAGATTTTTTTTTGTCGATGAGTTTATTTTAACTAACATAATCTAATAGATATGTAATGGATCTTTAAACATTTATTTCTTCAATGGATATCTACCATATTTAATATGCGTTATATGTTTTTTTTACACAGAGAAAAATTACAGTTGCCGATTAAAAATTTCAACTTTGTATCCAAAAATACTCAGTTTTTATATATACTGCCAATTGAGTAACTTTTACAATCTCCATTGTAATTTTTATAATACGCTATTTTTACTTTATTCGAAAATATGATTTATTCTCAAGTTGAATTATTTGTGCTATACAAATTATTTCATTTCAATTAAAGATTGTGTAAATTAATTATATTAATAATATATTTTTATTGGTATAACAAATAATATAGATTTCGATCCTGCATGCAAAAATTACTAATTGATATTGTAAGTTTAGTAACACATGGCCTAGTAAGAATTACAATATTTTGGACCGTTTACGTCAAATAGTAATATTTCTTTAAAAATTGAGAGATTGTTATGAAATATTTTTCTCCGTGTATCAATGATTTTAAATATTTGAATTTTTCTACATATATCCATTAAAGAAATTTATTTGAAAACAGTTAAGGACTTTGACTATCAAATATTTTTATTTTCTTTTGAATCATTCATTATCTCCAATACTTCGACATTTGATAATAGTTTAATTATCCTAACAAATTATACTATTTTTACAACATATTTCTTAATTATTACAATTATCTATATAAAAGAAATGTGTACTGATATTTAGAAAGATATGTGCATGTATTGTCAATAAATAAAAGTGATAATAATATACATATGTATATACACTCACACATATTTATATTAATATCTAGTAACTTAGCTCCGCCTTATTTTGAAAAAAATATTTTAAAAAGTTTGACTGTCTTGAACCAGTGTTGTGCTCAAATATGCTGCTTCGAAAAATTTGAGGATAATTAGCCCCAAACTTTTTTTATATTTATATTTTTTTATTAAAAAAGGCGGGGTTTAATTACTGGACATTATATATTATATATTCGTTTATGTATATATGTACGTATATAGAAACAAAATAGTAAATAATAGATGTAAAAATATAAATACATTTTAATCTAATTTATAACATTAATAATACTTTTTTGGTAATAGGAAAGTATTACCTAATTAATTAAAAATTTCTAGCTTTATATGTATATATTCGAAATGTATTTATATACAAACAAAAAAATTGTTCCTTTCTTTGAAATGTGTAAAATTTGTTTTCATGGTATTATCTTCTTAATCTAGTATATATGTATGTATTGCATTTTATAAAGATATGCATAAAGAAAATTGTTTCTTATATAAATCAATTTCAGCATGATGATATGATTTTATAGACTTCGATATGGTTCATATCCTGGAAAATCGTTTTACCAGTATATATTTTCTATTTGAAAACTAATTTTTACAAATAATAGTTTCAATATCTACAATATCGATCATACTTCAATTTACAAATTCATTAATATATTATGTATGTATTTGTATATAAAATAATATAAAATATTTATAATCGTTGTATATAGGCCTAGATTGAATTTTAAAATATAATTTTGATTTATGTTTTTCAGTTCTAAATTATATTAGAAGTTTGGATATGTATCATAAATAATATCAATTCTAAAAAGCAATTTATCAAATTTAATCCTAAATTAATTTGATTGTAAAATTTGTATTTAAATTTTTACATAATAGTTAATGAAGAATATATTAGCTAAACTATTTTTAAATAATTATCACCTAAATACACTTCTATTATATCGAGAAAATTTACTTATTTAGTACATTATTTTACCCATCATTATAAGTCAAATCTTACACGGAAAAACTGAAGAATTAGTTTTTTCTTGCATGTACATCTCGGATAGTAAGGCCCGGTTTCTCAATATGAGTTTAAACTTCAGATTAACGTTTATCAGTTAATCTTCACCGTAGATATGAACCTCACTCAATATAAGTTTCAATGGCGGCTTTTATGTCAAACCTTCATGTGTCAAACTAAAAATTAACCTGAAATTATTATATTAAATGTGATAAAAAACGAGTTAATTTCAGTTAAAGAGAACAGGGTACATTACTAGAATTAATAAAAGAATATAGTGCTACTATAGAATGTAAAAGAAGATGGATAATACGAAACATTATTTATTTTTGATTGTTTACAATTTATGTCAACAAACACATTTTGAGTGAGGTTCATATCTAGGATGAAGATTAACTGATAAACGTAATCTTAAGTTTAAACTCATATTGAGAAACCGGACCTAAGTGACAACCTATATACCATTATAAAACTGTAATAATGTTTGCAGATACTTAATATAAATTGATATATAAACTGCAAACATTACAACTTAAAATTATATTAATACAGTTTTAGAGTGTAAAATAAAATATATAATAATAGGTTGTCGCTTGCTATCCAGGATGTACAGGGAAAATTGTAATTATTAAATTTCTTTTTTCCGTGTACTATCTCTGAAAAAAGGTTCCTGAAAATTTAGATTTGCGTGTATTACAGTTCTGTTTTTTTTCTTTTAAATTAAGCTATAAAAATGAACTGAATTTTGTTTAATTATAAAAATAGTCTAGCTGTGTTACAATAGAATACGGTGTTTTTTTTATAATAGCATGCAATTTTAACAATTAACTTCCTAATAATAACTTGAATTTCTATTTGATAGTTTATTCACTTCTTCGATATTTTCTTCATTCAATTTTTGGCACATAATTCCAGTAACGAATGCTAGGGTTTACTAGTTGATGCAAATTTATTACATTATTTTTTGTATTGTATGTTCTTATCTATATATGCATCTAAAATTGAACCGTAGCACTTGCCACTGTTAATTTTATTTAAAAAGCATAGCAGAAATGTGAAAAAGCATAATATGTACAAACTATAACAACTGTGCTCTTCAAATCGGGCGTAGGGCTACCAAAAGATCCTGAAAAATTATAATTATTTATTAATATAATATAATATAATATGTATTTCTCTATATACCGGGTGGTCTATTTAAATTGAGACAATCAAATATCAGGAAAATTAAGGTTTTTCAGGGAAAATGTTTGGTACAAAAGTTTCAGGGTTAGAAGGGGGAAAACCAATTGAGGTAAAAATTTTGACTTTGAGTGAAGTTTTTGAGGTCTTTTTGGGGTCAACTTAATTTTTTTAAATGGAAACCTATTTTTTTATATATTCGTATTTTGCAGAAAAAAAGAAACAACTTTTGTTTAAGAAGTTTTTTCAAAATCCTCAAATTCAGGGGCATTTTTTAAATCTATTTATTAAATTTTTGTTTGTTTTTATTAAAAAAAATCTAAATTATTATTTATAATTATTAACTATGCTTGTTTAAGTAACAGTTAAATTTAAAAAATGATTTTTTTTAATTTTAGGATTTTTTTAAATATTTTTTTTTGTATTTTGAATATTTATACTAAAAAAGAAGGTTAAAATTGAGAATTTTGAAAAAACTTTTCAGACAAAAGTTGTTTCTTTTTTTCTGTAAGATACGAATATGTAAAAAAAGAAATATGTTTCCATTTAAAAAAATGAAGTTGACCCCAAAATGACCTTAAAACCTCCATTCAAAATAAAAAATTTTACCTCCATTGGTTTTCCCCCTTTTAACCCAGAAACTTTTGTACCAAACATTTTCCCTGAAAAACCTTAATTTTCCCGATATTTGCTTGTCTCAATTTAAATAGACCACCCGGTATATAAAAATTAATATTTGTTTGTACAGGTTGGCCCAAAAGTCACAACACAATTTTAAAATGGAATAACTTTTTCATTTCGTAATAATTCACATTTATTCTTTCATAAACAGAAAATACACTTCTTGGAAATAAATTTTATTCAGTTTTGAAAATTACATCCTTTAAATAAACACCATTTTGCGCTTCACACTGACGCGCTTTTTGTAAGGCGTGAATCATCACCTGTCGTAATGTTTCTTGGCTTATTTCTTCAATTTCTTCACGGATTTTGGCCTTCAATTGCTGATTGGTTCGAGAATTGTTACGGTATACTTAATCTTTCAAATACCCCCACAGAAAGAAGTCTGGAGCAGTTAATTTTAAACCGCCGGAATAAACAAAGTATAGTTTGTTTATGTGGTGGTTTTCTAACCCTAAAATTATGAGTGAAGGTTCTTTCCGTTAGCACAGAATTTCTTCATAATTAATTTCCAAAGATAACGCTTTAATAATTTGAAATCAAATTAAAAAAAATAATTAATTGTAGAAAGTTATTTGAATTTTAAATGGTGTTGTGACTTTTGGGCCAACCTGTATGAGACTTATAGACTTGGGAATAACTGAACCAATTTCAATGGGGTTTTTATTAATAGATCATTTTTCTGTGCAATATCGTGGCTTTTAATATTTTATGAAAACCTAAGATTTAACGTCAAAAGACTAAAAAATATTTGCATAAAATTATATTAAGAAGGCATTGAATACAAAATTCTATAATAAACGGTAAGTAACTATGATCGTTTTCAAATATTTTATCGAACAATTGAATTATTTTTGACACATGTTAACAATTAAATATTTTGAAATATATTGATTGAAAATTGCAATATAAAGAAACATTTTACTTCCAAGAAAGGTGAAATACCGAAATTGATTATGATTCTTACTAACATATTTATTTATTTTGATTTTCAATTTTCATACAAATTCTAATAAGGGGGCTTCCTGAGAGTTTAAAAAATTTATTTTACACGATTTTCTCAAAATCAGTAACTATTGAACGGATTTTATTCCGGTTGTCACTTATAGATTGGTAAGGTTTAGGTGTATTATTTGTGAATATTTTATATAAATTTCATAAGGTCGGAAAAAAACAATTCGCAGTGAACCGTGTGTTGTGGGCATGTTGGGTGGGCATATTGAGTGAGCATATTGAATATTTAGGTCATTATAATTTTGTGGATGTTAACCCGGATAACACCGGGTCCAATGCACTAGTATAATATATTAATAACTGTTAGACTCCTGATGAGGACTTCTTGTGAAGTCGAAACACGTGCCGAGTGAAATTGTTTTATTGTGGTTAAGGTGTACGTATTTTTAGTTTAAATGACTAAGAAACCAAATTTTGGTCGTTTTTTTTGCAGTAATAAATAATATACAGGGTGTGTTTGGTTCGGCGATAAAATTTTGAAGGAAAGTAGAATGAGTCATTTGGAAGTGATTTAAGTAAATATACCTATATACAAAGTGCTACAGTTTTTTTATATCGGCCTTTTTAGTAAATTTTTAAGAAAACCCAGATTTATACATGTTAACGGCAATACTTCAAATGTTAGAGTGCCCATCTTTTTCAAACACGATTTTTATATTACCTAAATGTCTATGCTACACTATCAGAGCCAAATAAAATTGATTAATAACATAAACAAAAAAATGGCTGCAGGTTAACATTTGAAAACTTATAAAACTTTTAATTCTTTAAAAAATTATTTTATAAAATCTAGCATACTTACAGATGTTCAAATGGTTTTAAAAATTGCTCTATTTTATACCCTTTCGAAAAACCTGCCGTATTACCTACATGAACGGGCTACTTTTGTGAAAAAAAACATGCATTTATCCGAAAATAAGCAAGATTTCTACATTTTTCCAGTGAGTTGATCCTAGTATGCTAATCCTAATAGGTCGTAAAAAATGGAATGCAATACTTTTTAAACATTTTTTTTCTACTCTTTGGACAGTGTAACACCTATTCATGTGCAAATGATTGAAAATGATGATCCTGTCAGACGAATGATGACTTCTTGTCGGTTTTTGGTAAATTAAGATATTGAAGATGGCAATTCGAAGAAATGGAAGATCATTCATCGTTAAATGTTTAATCAATGGTAGTTTTTGAGGAATTTTAGGTAATTCTCACAATTTAATGTGTTCGGAAGATAGTGCGGACCCATCAGTCTATTGTCAATCACACTAGCCCGTAGTGTATTATGATGGAATAACGTATTTTTTTCAAATTCGGATTGTGTCTTTTAACATTCCAGTAGTAGATGTTAAAGTTTTCGTACATTCTCTGGAGAAAGTCAATTCATCGGTCTATAAAATACTTTGAGGAAATTGCCGTCTTCAATATTTTAATTTACCAAAAACCGACAAAAAATCGCCATTAGTTTGACAGGATCATCATTTTCAATCATTTGCACATGAGTAGGCGTTACACTGTCTAAGAAGTAGAAAAAAATGTTAAAAAAGTATTGCATTCCATTTTTTACGACCTATTAATATTAGCATACTAGGATCAACTCACTGGAAAAATGTAGAAATCTTGCGTATTCTCGGATAAATGTATGTTTTTTTCACAAAAGTAGCCCGTTCATGTAGGTAATACGGCAGGTTTTTCGAAAGGGTATAAAATAGAACAATTTTTAAAACCATTTGAACATCTGTAAGTATGCTAGATTTTATAAAATAATTTTTTAAATAATTAATTTTATTCAACTTTTATAAGTTTTCAAATGTTAACCTGCAGCCATTTTTTTGTTTATGTTATTAATCAATTTTATTTGGCTCTGATAGTGTAGCATAGACATTTAGGTAATATAAAAATCGTGTTTGAAAAAGATGGGCACTCTAACATTTGAACTATTGCCGTTAACATGTATAAATCTGGGTTTTCTTAAAAATTTACTAAAAAGGCCGATATAAAAAAACTGTAGCACTTTGTATATAGGTATATTTGCTTAAATTACTTCCAAATGACTCATTCTACCTTCCTTCAAAATATTCGTATCGCCGAACCAAACAGCCTGTATAAATAAATAAAATATAATATAATATTAATTTTATTCATATTAAATTTTAAGTACTGGTAAAAAATTCAGATCAGTTTTGTTTTAATCAAACAAGTCATTGTTATAGTCATTTGGTTACATGCTGGAATGTTAATTAAAAAAGAAACAAAAGAAATTTTAATTTGAAATGGTCAATACCTATTGTAAACGTAAATATCTATTGAATACATTAACAGCTATATTACAAATTCCTATGAAATAGTTAGCTACTATATAATATAGATAATTGTTAACCACAACATACATATTAATTAGAATTTAAATTTAATTTCATTACATGATTCTATGGATTTAAATTATTATAAAATAACTCGCTCTATTACCTATGCTATCTATAGATATTTCAATGAAACTATTTAAGCTTTTTGTCTAAACAAATGTATTTTAAAATGAATAATATGTATACATGACAAATAGAGAGGTTTTGATTTATAGGTATAGTATGTTTTGATTTTATGTATTATTTCTTTATACAGGGTGTCCGCGGGAACTGACTGAACTTTATCGGTTAAGGGTTGATCTAGAACAGGGTTTATATAACAAATAATCGTTAAATAAGTTTAAATGTTCAAATATACACTTATTTAAATTATATAAATGAAACAATTTTTTTAATCCATCTGCGTTTCAAAAAAATAGGGGAGGGGGCGTCAATAATAAATATGAACTGTAAGGGGGCCGCGACGTCAAAAAGTTTAAGAAGCACTGGTCTAGACTACCAAGCTTATCTCTAACCGGTCTCACTCAGGTCTCGCTCCAGTCAAATATTCAGTATAGTAATATTGTATCGGAACGTGATTGGACCGAGATCTAAGCGATACCTATAGTGTAAATGTTTTCATTGTTTATTGTTTATATATATTTGATTGGAGCGAGACCGGCTCGATAGTCTGGCTCGATCCGAACTAGGGAAAGTATCAGTACTATTTATAAAGCAACTGAATGTCAAATTTCAGAGATATATTATTAATTTTTATTCGATTTTAAAGCTGAAAACTATATTTGTATTTCGATATATCGATTATATTTCGATAAATTCAACGTTCGATAAGTCTCATATAGTATATGCTGAATTAATTGGCATAAATCAGACACGGAAAAAAATAAACCTGAAGATCTACAGTTTTTCCTGTACATTTTTGAAACTGCAGATACTCAATATAAATTGATGAATTAACTGCAGACATTACAACCTAAAACAATATTATTACAGTTTCAGAGAGTAAAATATATTTTATAATAATAGGTTGTCGCTTACTATCCGGGATGTACAAGGAAAAATTGTAATTCTTTAGGTTTTTTTTTTTCGTGAAAAAGTTAAATCAATATGGGTCCATACTTCATTTAGAATCTTGGTAAGTTAAATGAATTTCAAAATAAACCTGATAGTAGTATTATTACCTGACTGTTCATCATTGGGTTGATTAGGATATGCCATATCTAACGTTATTACTCCGGTTCCTAAATCCAGATGGTCATTTCCGCCTATAGATCGGCTTCCTCCGTTTCCTTCCGGGTCTATAACACCGCTACTTTGTTCTAAAGATCCTGCAGCGTTTCCAGCCATGGATCCAGATGATAGATCCACGGTTAATACTTTTGTCGAGAGTAATCCTTAAAATAATAATTAATACAATATATAATAAGTATTTATAATATAATAATAATCCGTTAGATAATAAATAATAACTACAATATACCGGGTGGTCTATTTAAATTGAGACAAGCAAATATCTCGACCAAGTTATTTCAGGGAAAATGTTTGAAAAAGTTTCAGGGCTAGAAGGGGGAAACTCAATGGAGGTAAAAATTTTGACTTTGAGTGGAGGTTTTAAGGTCATTACGGGGTCAAATTCATTTTTTTAAATGGAAACCTATTTCGTTTTTTACAAATTCGTATCTTACAGAAAAAAATAAACAACAAATCTTTTTTTTAACCTATCTTTTTTTTAGAAAAAATAATATTTAAGCAAAAAATTCTTTTAAAAAATCATAAAATAAAAAAAAACATTTTTTTAAATCTAATCGTTACTTAAACATGTTTAGTTAATATTTAAAATAATAATTTCGATTTTTTTTTATTTAAAAAATAAATAAATAAATAAATTGATTTAAAAAAATGCCCCTGAATTTTAGGATTAGGGGAAAACTTCTTAGACAAAAGTTGTTTCTTTTTTTCTGTAAAATACGAATATGTAATAAAAGAAATAGGTTTCCATTTAAAAAAATGAAGTTTACCTCCCTCAAAATTGATTTCCACCCTTCTAGCCCTGAAAATTTTGTAGCAAACATTTTCCCTGAAAAACCTTAATTTTCGAGAAATTTGCTTGTCTCAATTTAAATAGACCACCCAGTATATTGATTTCTAATATAAATTCAGAAAATCAATATAAATTATTATATTTTTTAGCCTGAAGATAATTTTGAAAAATCCCGACTGCTCAATACAAAAAATGTCTATATATGTATCATGAAAACAGGAGAGTAAACTCGAGTGTAGGGGGTAGGCCGAAAAGCGGAACCTGGAGTGTGCGGTCCGTATTTGTCGGACCTCTGCGCAGAAGTAAGAAATTTACTTTGTGCGCAGTCACCACTCTGTACCTTACGCTACGCATACAACTATACGGTTGCGCAATCAACTACTGCGCAAAGGTCCGAGCACGAGAGACCAACCACTTCGGGGGTCATATTTTTATATGAAATCGTATTACAGAGAGAGATACAGTGTTTCCTCTCCTGTCTTTAGTCTTCATGATATGTATGTAACTTCATTTGCGCCATGCTAAAACCTAAACGGCTAAACCGATTTTAATGAAATAAACGTCAAGGGATTTATTACTATAGAGTATATAAAAACCGAAAAGGGTGGACAGTGGGCGCGTAATAACATACATACGCAGTGGCGTAACTATAGAAATGGGGGCCCCAGACAATTTTTCAGAAAGGAGCCCTTGACAGGTTTTTTTTTACATTATCCCCCCCCCCCCACAATAATAATTATTGGTTAGAATCATGAAGGGATGTAAATATTTGAGGTATGGATACGGAAACGTTCGAGAAAAATTGATTTATGTAAAAAAAAATTCAATACTAAAATGAAATATTCTGTCCGCGCAACCACCGCGGTAAGCGAATTTTATTTGATAAAAAAATAAAATAAAAAATAATTAAATGTGTAAAAAAAAGTTGACTTTGAAATTTTTTAAATTTTTTATTGATTATTAACTTTTTACTCTACATAATAAACAAAAAAATAAAATAAAAAACTTGTAAAAAAAAAGTTCCACATCGGGACTCGAACTCGGCATTCTTAGTTTACAATCTCTACAATATTTTTTTTGTTTTTAAAATATCAACCAAACGGTACCTTATACCGAAAAATCACAAGAGACACAATAATTTTGTTTTATTGAGAGGATTCCAAAACATATTTGATATTATCAATCCGATATTTAATACCCGTGATATGATTTTTTTTCGGTTTTGAACGGCCGCCATTTTGAAATCCATAAAGGAATTTCGCTGACTAACGAACTTAACCGAGGTATTCGTGAGATCGATTTTTTAACCAAGTTTCAAAAAGATCGGAAGTAATCCTGGAAGGCTAGAGAGTCCACTCGAAACGGCAGATATACATATATATATAATATATATATATATATATATATATATATATATATATATATATATATATATATATATATATATATATATATATATATATATATATATATATATATACATACAGTTTTGAACGGACCTCATTTTCGTGATCTCGAGATCAAGTTTGATAAAGATATATAGTTTTTTTTCCGAAGTTGCGTCATGATGGTGATAGCAATAGCTATATTTTTCTTCGAAAAATTCGCTAAAACAGTCAATAAAAGGCCAAATTTTCAAGTTTTTGAGATTTTGATATTTAATGTTAGAATTTTAAGATAAAATAACTGAAAAATCAGCTTTTTCACCAAAAACTTTATTGATCGTTTCGATTCTAAAAAAAAACAGCAATAAAAAAAATATATTTCACCACTTTTGGGGGCCCCCTAAATGCTCGGGGCCCCGGACAATCTAACCGGCCAGACCGGCGGTAGTTACGCCACTGTACATACGTTATAATGACATTACTAATTTATGTACACAAATTCAAAATGTCAGAATATTTTAATAATATCATTTTTAATATTATTGATATTTGTCATCTGTAACTTTTGTGTTTAAGGAGGTTGTCACCATAGAAAAAAACAAAGAGATTTCGATGAAACTTTGAAAATAACAAAATAATGTATTTATATTTTTTAAATTCTTACAAAATTTCAATGAAATTAGAAGAATACTTTAAGAGATATTAAATAAACAAATTAACATGCATTCTTATAGAACTGCATAATTTCGAGACATGACAGGACTTTTCAAAGTGATGTGTCAGAGAGAATCTGAGCATACATACATTCTTTATTCATTTACAAGTTATCTGTAAATTTTCAGAATGATTAGGATCCGCGCGTTTTTTTAATTAAGAAATGAAATGATAAGCGTATGAAAAAGAGAGAGAGAGAGAGAGAGAGAGAGAGAGAGAGAGAGAGAGAGAGAGAGAGAGAGAGACGCATCTATGTGATGTCGCATGCTCCAGAGAGAGACATACCTCGCCTTCACTCAATGCTTATACACAGGTGTTTTCCCCGCATCGCCTGCCCCGCTCCCTATAGCGTCAACCTCCTTAAACGTTTGCGTTATTTAGTTATTTTAAAAGTATTTTGAAAAGACTAATAGAGCAGAAGAAAAATTGAGTAACAAACTATCAATATAATTATTGTCAATAAGTATAAGTAGTACATATTGACAATAAATATTATTTATCATCAAGCCTAATTATAATTTTACATAATAAATAAGATATCTACTTATATTTCACCCTGTATAAATATCTCTGTTGAATTGACTAGCATTTATTATATATTTTGTTACATATTTTTCCTAACTTACCATTTTTCTTTTCAGGGTATCGAGGAGGTGACGAAGGTAAAGGAATTTCTGAAAACATACGTATCCATGATAAAAATTTAATGCTTCAGTTGTCATATTCAAAAAGGTATAATATAATACAACTAACTAACACATTTTCTATTTATTTATATTTTCCTCATAACTAATTTTTTTATTACAAAAAATCGTTTATTTTGAAAATGGTAAAGGCCAATCGTTATGTTTATACATAGGTTATATTTATATTCCTAATAACCCTCGAAAAATAAAGTTTTGAAATTATAATTTTGAATTACATTTTCCTCCAATTTTCAAAATATACAATTAGATAACTATAAAATATAAAATATCTGACTTAACATGATTTTCTTAGGAAATTTTTTATAGCTGTAGATTTATAGATTACAGAAATTTAATAATAACATAATTTTTTGAGCCTAAAAGTTCCAATCTAGAACTGTAAGGCTCCTTATGATGACATATTTTGAAGTCGAAACACGTGTCGAGTGACATTCTTTTAGGTTTATATTTAATTGCACTATATATAAGATAGTATGCACTTTGTACATCGAACATAAATGTTAATACTTTTTTTAATGCATAAGGCGAATATTTAATCGTTTTAAAATATAGAAAATCACAAAAATCACATTAAAAATATCAAATATATTGGGGCAAATGAGGTAGGTTAGTTTTTAGGTTAGGTTAAAATATAGAAAATCACAAAACTCACAATAAATACATCGAAACTATTTAATTTTAAAATTTGACAAGTCCAAATTGACATCAAGTGCACAGTATTATTTTTTAGTGCAAAGTATTTATTTTTAGTGGAAACTATTTATTTAAAGTGATGCAATTTGTTTTAGTTCAATATATATCTTATTAGTGAAAACGATTAAATAAAAAGTATTTATTATTTAAAATAAAACGGGCAAGTGCTTGTTGGGCACGCACATGATAGATTTCCGTAGTCATTCTCACTACGATTTATAAAAAAATAGTTTTTTTACAAAATTTTCGTGACCGAAGGGTTAAAATCAAAAAGTCATTAAATGACACCCCACTCAATGGGGTAAGTGGGGAAAAAAAATGAGAGTTCACTTTTCAGTCTATAGAAGGGGGGTCCAAAATATTTTTGACAATGTTCGTTATAATTTTCAGTGAAAGTACTAATGAAAAGCTACATTCTGGAATTTTTTCAGATTTTTTAAATTGATAGTTTAGAAAATAGAGGGGGGGACGCTTTTTTAACGACTTTGGAGAGCAAATACATCGTGATTAAAGGGTTAAAATCAAAAAGTTCTGATACATTTTTTGTTGCATTTTAGGAGACCTTTCTAACGACACCCCATTCAATGGTGTAGGTGAAATTTTTTTTTTAAAACACTTTTCATTTTATGAAAGGGGGGTCTAAAAAATTTTTATTTTCAAAAATCTTATTATTTCTGTTTTTGGGTTATCAATCTACGACCGTATACCAAATATCTTCTTATTATCTCAAAATTTTTGAAGACGGACGGACGGACGGACATGGAGAAACTATAAGGGTTCCTAGTTTTCTACGGAACCCTAAAAAGTGCATTTAAACACAAGCCATTATTTTATAATTGTGAAAAAAACATTTAGTGAAAATTAAAATTTATTTTTAAAGGGGAAAGACGGTTTCGCCTCGTATGAATTTAAGTCAATCTCGAGAAAATCAATAAAGTTTCGTCTTGGTATATAGTATAAAAATCATGTTAAATGCAGATAGCAATGATATAAGCCTAAATATGAATAGTCCTTACCATAAAGCCTAATGGAGCCCTCTGTCTCCCCGAGAGAATTCTTGGAAACACATCTATAGTTACCGAAATCCCCAGCTTGAATATTCCTGACTGTTAGCTTCATGTCAGTTTTATAACTGTGCTCCGTTAGATCTGTGTTATACTTCTTAGTTGTAAGCAGCATGACGTTGTCATACACCCAGTAGCTAATCGCTCTCGGGTACGCTTCTGTATGACAATCAATCGTGACATCTGTACCAGCTGGTGCCCCGACCAGCTGGTTGGGAACCCATATCATTGGAGAAACTGGAACATGTCAATTGAACTGTTTCAAAAAAGAAACAACAACTTTTCTAGATTACAGTTTTTTGTTTGTAGTTTCAGATATCTCAATTCTTTCTTTTTATTCTTATCTAATGATTATTTTGTTAATTTTCTTCTAACTTTATTTCGTAGCTCCTATTTTCCAATGATATTTATTTGAAAAATATGTATTGTAATACATTAATAGTTCGTATAAATACGAACGGGTAGTTAAAATATATACAGTAGAAACCGGTTATAACGACATCGGTTAATACGACGTATCGGTTTTAACGACTCAAAATAAAAGTCCAACTGAATCCCATATAATTGCATTTTTACCGGCTATTACGAATATCCGCTTTTTACGACCAATATTGTAATTATATATGCATAAGAAACCGGTTATAACGACATCGAGAGAACCGGTCATATTAGGTCGTAAAAGCCGATATTCATTAAAACCGATAGTTAATTTTTTTTAAGGTATTTCTCGGAAAAACTAGAAGATTCATGAATAAGCTCAAATTTTGTAAAAAAAGGTTATTAGAAGCTCCATTAAAAAAAAATTAACATTGTGGGTATCGAATTACGATATTTTAAGCGGATTTTCAACGAAAAAATATTTATGCGAAAGAAAATCACAAAATTTATGAAATTTTGAGGAAAACTAAATGAATATCTTTGTAGTTAATATAAAAATGATCAAGTAACTTCACCGTCCAATTTATAACTAGTAATTAAAATAAAAACTTATTTTCTGATAAAAAAATATCACGATACAAGCTATGACTCGCCGCAAAGTATAGACAATTGGTGCAGTATTTAATAATCGTACACGCTGAATCAGTGGCGTAGATAGCTTTTTGCGATGGGGGGGAGGGGGATTTCAAGAGTCATCAGAGTCATGGGGGGGATATGACAGTATTAAATCATCTTTTATATGGTGAAAAGTATAAAAATTGGACTCATGAGGGGGGATTGATCCCCTTAATCCCCCCCCCCATCTACGCCACTGCGCTGAATATATTGTTATTTTTATTTCAAGGAAAAATAAAAATAATAAAACTTGAAATTGTATCTAAAAAGAGTATTGCCTGTATAAAAAAATACTATTTAAAAAAAAATGGAAACAAAAGACGGTCCGTCGTTAAACCGATAAAATTATCCGAAAGTCGTTCAATGCGGTATTTCGTTGTAAGCAATATCGTTATAAATGGTATATTAGAAAATGCAATTATATAGGATTCAGTCGGGACTTTTAATTTGAATCTTTAAAACCAATATGTCGTTAATTATCCGATATCGTTTTAAGCGGTTTCTACTGTATGTAATTAATAGTTCGATTCAATGGCGCATCCAGAAAAATAATTCCGGTGGGGGGGGGATAGTAACTTTTTTCTTGTAATTACATGTAAATTTAATTTTTTATTTATCACAATAATTTTTAAATTAAACAATGCATATCGACAATTTCCGGAGGTGTTTTAACCCCTAACCGGACTAGTAAATAAAACTCGCTTACCCCCAAAAAATTTAATATATATATATATATATATATATATATATATATATATATATATATATATATATATATATATATATATATATATATATATATATATATATTAGGGTGGGCCGAATTGTATTGACAAAATTTAACCGACCTCGGCTACCCCCCTATGTGAAAGTACTCTCAATTCTAAGAAAAAAATCCCATAGAACTATACCTCTACATTCAACTTTAGTTCGGCGCATTTTTGATTGAAAATTTTTAATTTGAGTCCTTTGAATTCAAAAAAGTCGAACTAGGAAAAAATTCCCATCAAGCTGAATTTTGGTGGATACTTTTATTTAGATTTTCTAAGCATACCTTAAAAAGTATCCTCAGTTTGGGCCAAGGGTTTTTTTAGGGGGTAAAGGGGGGCAAATTCTATTTTTTGCAAATATCTCAAAAAATATAAACTTTTCGAGGACAATAGTTTTGAAGAAAATTGTAGCTTATAAAATTCTACATAAAAAAGATAACTATACTTTTTTCGTATAATCAATACTTTTTAAGTAAACAAACTTTTTAAGTGTCCAGTTCCGTGAAAAGTGCCAAAATCCGAACTTTTAGGGGCAATCAATTTTATGGTTGATTATTATAGATTTTTAGGCGTAGAATTTGAAAAAAATAACCCAGACTGGCGAAAAGTGGTGCAACACCCTTAAAAAAGGGGTTGAAGGATGAAAACCTCGTTTCCAAACGTTTTACTTGAAAAGTATTGATTATACGAAAAAAGTATACTAATCTTTTTTGTGTAGAATTTTATTTGCTACAATTTTCTTCATAACCATTGTCCTCGAAAAATTGATACTTTTTGAGATAATTGCAAAAAATATAATTTTCCCTCCTTAACCCCCTAAAAAACACAAACCGATGGCCCAAACTAAGGGTACTTTTTAGGGTATGCTTAGAAAATCAAAATAAAAGTCTCCACCAAAATTAAGCTTGGTGGGATTTTTTTCCTAGTTTAACCTATTTGAATTCAAGGTACTCAAATTAAAAAATTTCAATCAAAAATGCGCCGAACTAAAGTTGAATGTAGAGGTATAGTTCCATTGGCGTTTTTTCTTAGAATTGATAGTACTTTCACATAGGGGGGTAGCCGAGGTAGGTTAAAAAATTGGCCCACCCTAATATATATATTAAAATTAGACATGAGTAGTTAAAACAAAATAATTGTTAAACTTGAAAATTACAATCACTTCATAACTTATTGTAAGTTACTACTAGAGTTATGAAGTCCAGAAAAGAACATGTCAAATGAACAGTTTCACAGAAAAAGTAAAGAAAAACAACTTTAGAGATTATATAGTTTTTTCGTTTCGTGTTGTTTTTTGTTTTGAGTTTCCGATATCTTAACTTTTTGTTTTTATTGTTATGATCTGAAAAAGTACATAGCAATTATATTCTTCCAAAGTTTCTGACAAATTATTTCGTTAATTTTTGTAATAACTGCGTAACTCTCAACTTCTGTGTATTAGTTATTACTTTTACAAAAAAAAAAAACAAGTTAAAAAGTACATACTATTAATATTTCATCCGAACAGAAAAAAATGTCAAAAACGACAGAAATAAATGTACCATAAAATTGACGGCATCAAAAAAAAAAAACATTTCGATAGTAAAAGGGTTTAAATGCCGTGTGTCCAACACATACGTGCGAAATTGTGTAGTGTGTGTATGTATGTGTATGTATGTGTATGTATGTGTGTGTGTGTCTCCAACAGTTGCTTCTAGTGTTGTAAAAGTGTATCGACATTCAAGAATAACTTTGTCAACATGCAGAGAGCGGGATTCGCGATAGGTTTGATTTATTACTAAGTCTTTCAGTGTTGGGATTTTATTTTTTCCTTCCTACCAAGTCAGCTTGTTATGATTGAATCATCTTTACGGAAACTAGAAAATAAAATCGATCGATGAAGGAACGATTCTATTTCGATACATGAATTTAAAATAGTATTAGTTATTGATTGATTGATTCAAAAATATTCCACATTATATTATATTCTGAGCTTTATTAAAATATCTACTGAAATATTCGATGAAACGTTGAGTTAAACCTTTTTCTGTACTTATTTGTATATTTTTTAACCCTTTGTAGCTCAAGATCTTAAAAATTTATATTATGTTGATAAAGAGATAAGTTTAGGCATATAAAAAGCACGTATTTTTCAGAAATTTTAAAATATTTATTTTTAATTATTTATTTGACTTTTTTGGGATTGACATATTGTTAGATAATCGTAAAAAAACACTTATGTCATAACGCAGGATTTGAAACAATTATTTAGTTTGTAGTAGCATAATGCTACACAGCATTTTTCGCAAATTATTTGTGAAATGCCATACACTGGGGAAACTTACAACGTATTCTTTTTTCTACCTATATCGGCTAATAACCTGATCTGGTCCTGTCTTACTGCCAATATTTACGTAATAATACGTAAGTCAATAGGTTATGCCATCTGTGAATTTTACTTGATACTAATTGTAAGTTATTTAGTGGTATGTTACAGTAGTGTTACACATATTTGAATGAACTAAATATATTTAGTACGTATATAAGCGGAATTATTGAGGTTTGTTACAGAAATGTCACATGGGGCTACAAATAAGGGTTAAGATATATACAGCAGGGCCTTCCCGCAAGGGGGCCGCGAAGTACTGCGAATATAACAAAACTACGTTAAATTTAAATATTAAATTATGCACTCGCTTAAAATATAAAAATGAAAAAAAAAACTATCTGCATTTCAAAAAAAAATTGTGGGGCCGTGAGTTATCAATATGAGCTGCAAGGGGGCCGCGATTCAAAAAGTTTAAGAAGCATTGATATACAGGATGGTCCGGTTTGGGATACATGTATTTTAGGAGCTGATTCCCTTGCTCATTGTGAGTAAAAAATTGTGTGGGAAGGAGAGGTCTGTTTTTAACACTCTCTGAGCTACAGGGTGTTTAAAATAGTTCCTTCAGGGTAGTACTTAAAACAATTATTATCTCATAACTTCTAAAATAACGTAACTAGAGCAACCACAATGAATTAGTTACGTAGGTTATTAAGGTTATACGCCTAGCACACTAAAAAAAAATTGGTTTCGAAAAAAAATGTTTTTAATTTATATTCAGAACACATTTACCTACATTGAATGGAATATTTTACTTTGTTAGTTATTAAAAGTAAAAAAAGTTTAATTTAATTTGAAAAATTGAAATAGACATAACGGTACCTATGTAATAGTAACATGTACTAATTTGCTGTAATAGCAGAGCTAGTTTTTTATTATTTTGAATAAATTACACGTGAATTTATTTGTTTTATAATTTTTATAGTATTTAAAAGGGTTGAAGTTTCGAATAATTAGTTTTTAAAACGTCTCTATATAGCCAATTGTGTAAAATTTCAATAAATAGAGCACTTTCGGCAAGTTATCTCATTTATCGTGTGTTAAAATCTCTATTTTTAATACCAATTACACAAAAACCATACGTCCAATATTTTAAATAAAAGTTAGTAAAATATATGAGCTATCCATAAATAACATATTAAAATTTTATACTTTTATCTATACATTGCTCTAATGATCGAATAACCTTAACCAACATATTTTTTAGTATTACAATTATTGCTTGCCGTGTTTCATTTTGTGTGACATTTTCCTCCAAAAGTACGTATAATATGTGGTATTTTTTATCATTAATTTGGTGTGTCATAATGTTACCTACAAATTCACCTTATAAAGTTTGGATCTGAGTCTTATAGTTTTCCATTTATAATTTTTTCTAAATTAATCCCTAAAGTGACTATTTTGCTAAATGAAACAGTCATACAATTTTCTGTTTAAAATTATATCATTTTTTTAAATGATAATTTACGGAATTTTAAAACTAATTATGTAATTATAAACAAAAAATGTACTGTTTTCATTCAGGGTAGGTAGCATAATAGTAACTTTGGGGATTAATTTAGATAAATTTATAACTGAAAAAATGTAAGACAGGTTCAAATTTTGTATAGTGAATTTGTAGGTAATTACATTATGACGCACCAAAATAATTATAAAAAGTACTACATATTATAAATAGGTACTTTTGGAGAAAAATATAATTTTCATAAAAAATTAAAAAAAATATTTTTTTACTTTGATGAACAATGATGAAAACACGGCAAAACAATAACTGTAATACTCAAAAAATATGTTAGTTAATAGGGTATTTGACTAAATTTCAAATATATTGTAAATTGTGAGTATGTATATTATTGTATATAATAAATACTTCCTTAGTATATTTTTCCAAAATAATGCCGAAAATACGTTGAAAATAATCTTTTTCTATTTAAATTAAAAAATTCCCGCCAAAACGCGTATTCAAAGTCACGTGATATGCATGACGTAACTGTTTACTCAAATAAACTGAAATCAATCAATAGGGATCGAGTATTCTGACATTTTTAGTAAGTAACTACGTCATACCAGTGGCAGTTCTGCTAGACGCGTTTGCGATCACGTGACAAATAGGTAAAATATTACATTTTAAAATTAGGTTTTTTATTAAAATACTGACTTATTTCACGTAAAAAACACTTGATTGTAAATTATAGTAATATATACTACACTATTTAAAACATTTTAGTCTTTATTATAAATAGTGTCAAACACCCTATTACCTATGAAACTGACTCATTTTTGTTGCTCTAGTTACGTTAATTTGGAAGTTACGAGATAATCTCTATTTTATGTTCTACCCTGAAGGACCTTTTTAAACATCCTGTAGCTCAGAGAGTGCTGAAGACTTCCCATATAAATTTTTACTCAAAATGAAATCAGGGAATCTGCTCCTAAAATATCTACAGTAGAAACCGGTTATAACGACATCGAAGGGTCCGGTCATATTGGTCGTAAAAAAGCGGATAGTCGTTATAACCGGTAAAAATTCAATTATATATGAGATTCAATTGGACTTTAGTCGTTAAAACCGATACATTGTATTAACCGATGTCGTTATAACCGGTTTCTACTGTATATCCAAAACCGGACCACCCTATATATTCGAAATAACTAGCCCGTTATATCGATGTTATACTGTACAACCAATTGCAATAATAATAAGATTTCCATAAGATTTGAAATATAACCTATTTCTTTGGGCCCACTATGTTATAAATTGTTATTACAAATCGATTCACAAATCATATATGATTTTGTTTACATTACATTTGGGGAAACAATAACTAAAGTCTTTAGTGTTCTCGTTAAATTATTATAATTTATACAACAATATATGTCTATGTATGTACTATGTAAGCATAATAATTATGTTTTAATGATATCGAATTATATATTCACTCCATCTTGAATTTTTAGATAGTACATTTAAAATTAAAATTCACACCCCTAAGTGCTGGAATAATCTTCAGTATAACATATTCAAATATACCCGGCTTTTGTCTCTTAATTTCTCACGTGTTTACATACATACAAATATATGTAATATATGTACAATACATACAGGATGATATACAACTCAGGAAAAAATTAAACAACACAAAAAAATCGGCAGGCCCACTGGCTCCATACATTCACCCCTGGCCTAAATTATTATTGTTCGATGCTGGAAATCGATAACACTTATTAATAAAATAAAACAGGCATGTGCGTGTTGGGCACACACATGATAGGGTTCCGTAGTCATTCTCACTAAGATATATAAAAAAATAGTTTTTTTTTTTCAAAATTTTCGTGACCGAAGGGTTGAAATCAAAAAGTCATTTGGCTTTTATTATTGCATTTTAGGAGACCTATTAAATGACACCCCATTCAATGGGGTAAGTGGGGAAAAATGAGAGTTCACTTTTCAGTCTATAGAAGGGGGGTCCAAAATATTTTTGACAATGTTCGTTATAATTTTCAGTGAAAGTACTAATTAAAAGCTACATTCTGGAATTTTTTCAGATTTTTTAAATTGATAGTTTAGAAAATAGAGTGGGGGGCGCTTTTTTTAACGACTTTGGAGAGCAAATACATCGTGTTTAACAGGTTAAAATCAAAAAGTTCTGATACATTTTTTGTTGCATTTTAGGAGACCTTTCTAACGACATCCCATTCAATGGGGTAGGTGAATTTTTTTTTTTAAAACATTTTTCATTTTATGAAAAGGGGGCCCAAAAAATTTGTTTTTTCAAAAATCTTATCATTTCTGTTTTTGGGTCATTAATCTACGACCGTATTCCAAATTTCATCTTATTATCTAAAAATTTTTGAAGACGGACGGACGGGCGAGTGGACATGGAGAAACTATAAGGGTTCCTAGTTTTCTACGGAACCCTAAAAAACGGTTATAAAATTTTGTAACTATGCTACAATGGGTTCTCTAGATTTTAAATATACCCGGAAAAAATTGTAGATCTTATACAGAGATCTACTCAGATATCGATAGATTTGCATTTTGAGATAACATTATATTTTTCACTGGTTTTTGATTTGTGGAGACTTGCAAAGATCTACAATGACTTGCAAAAATCTCTAATGATCGTTGTAGATCGTGATAGAGATTAAAACTTTGAAAATTCATGAATTTTCAACGTTACAATGATCTTCAGAGATCTTTGTAGATCGTTGTAAATTTTTGTAGATCTTTGCAAGTCTCCACAAATCAATAACCAGTGAAAAATATAATATTATCTCAAAATGCAGATCTGTCGAGATCTCTGCAGATCTACAATTTTTTCCCGGGTTAACACTTGTGTAAAATTTTTGGTAGAGTAGCTCCCTCACAAAGAATTTCCGAATATGAACCTGTATAGGGTAAAACCAGGATAGATGCCGCAGTGGGATAGGTGCCTCGTTTTCGAGAACCAAGCCCCCTAAAGTCGAAACATCGAATTAATAGTTTAAATAAGAAGCGTCAGTGTCACATACCTTATTCCTTCGCAAACCGTTGTGCGAAACAAAAACGTCTCACTTGTACGGTTAATTATTTCCGCAACGATGCGACAAGTGCTTCAAAGTTTGAGAGGTAAGTATTTACTGTTACATATCTTTATAAGTAGTAATAAATTCCGTTCTATTTTTATTATATCAATACACTGGTTCATTAAGTACACACCTAGATGTTAATAATCGCTCTTTTGTATTTATTTTCGTTAAAAAATAAAAAAACATATATCCATATCAAAAAGGATAGTCGCCCCGATTTTTCGCGGTATAGATGCCCTGGGGCATCTATCCCCATACATACATATGACTTATTTTGAAATGTTATATTTTTCTTTTAGTTGTTTCATATTGACAGATTTTAATGTTCTACGGGGCATCTACATATATCCTGTTAGTGCCTAGCGTGTATTAAAAAAGTATTTTATTAGGTACTTATCGGTAAAGCCAAAACATTCGCTGTTATTCATATGTTTACCTAACCTAAAATTTTTGACATTTGAAACCCGCGAATCTAGCTGTTAACCCTACTTATCGAAAATATTATGTTGTATTATAGTATGTCTTAACCGTTGTGATAATTTAATGGATAAATGTTTATACGTTGCTTTATGGATAGATACCCGTGTACTTTCATATGATATTTACGCTATAGAACTTTTGGGCGGTATAGGTATGTTATTGTTGTCAAATTTAAAGTTATTGTTAGCGATCTTACTTTTTTTTACAACAATCATTTTAAAATCAATAAAAATAAGTAAATAGAAAGCAAATGTTATTTTACATCAGTGTAAAATTTTTGATGTTACAAAAGGTTTTTTTTTCATGTCAAGTGCAGGATTGAAACTAACCTAACTCAACCTATCCTACACTAGAGGCAACTATCCTTCTTAGCAATTTCATGATGGGGCATCTATCCTCAAAAAAATGGTTCTGCAAAAACTCAATTTCTGCAAAATCAGTTATTGTTAGGTCAACAAAAACAAGTTATAATGTAATATAAAAGACTAAAGTAGCTATATTCATAGGAATTATTCATGGTAAATTAATAATTTTAAAATGAGGAGGACTTTTCAAAAAGTGGGGCATCTATCCTGGTTTTACCCTACATATATAAAAGTTTTTTACTTAAAATTTACTGTTAATTATTTTCAACTAGTTGTAAATCATCCTGTATATGCTTTTCAAAATATAAAAAAGAATACACGAAAATTCTGGCAATTTTCTCGTTTTTTTTTTTTGCCAACGTATCAACATACATTACAATGGATATTAATTTTAATTTTAATCATATGATAAAACAGTATAGGTAGAAAAATGAAAATAGTAAAGTATATTTTTAATTTGGAGTTTATTATCCTGCAAATATAAACCTAATTAAGTTTATTTTATGTGTTTGTGTAACCCAACATAAAAAACGTGGTAAATTTTGAACACGGCAAAGGGTTAAATGCGGTACAAAAACTTGAGACAATATAAAAATAATGCTGGGAACATTATTTCCTTCACATTGTTAGCATCTTCTAACGTTATTTCTGTTTTATTTCAAATAGCATGCGCATGTCTGTATTCTAGGATTATACTGTCGAACAGGACCGTATTACCCTCAATTCAAACCACATTCAATAAATATTTCATATTTAAATTGATCTTCGTTTCATGTAGATTTATTCTTAATTATATAACTGATGAAAAGTACAATAATATTGTTGAAATTACAGTTGAAATTGGTTATAACGGCATCGTTTAATACAACATATCGCTTTTATCGATTCAAAATAAAAGTAATTAACTTTTTACCGGTTTTTACGACTATCGGCTTTTACGGCCTAATATGACTAGTCCCCTCAATTTCGTTATAACCAGTTTTGACTGTATTAAAAATTTAAAATTTTTACAGAACGAGATGGCGATATTTTCTAGCATTTGAAAATATAAATTTTCATTGCATTTTGTTTAATAATTCAGTATCGTTCAAAACCTTATTTCCAAATAATAAACTATTAAAATAAGTTTCCAGATATATATCACTTTTATACAACGGTATAATTATAAATTGACATGACAGTAGAAACATCGTTTTCCATTAGACAAATTATTGAAGTGTACATCGATGAAATGTGGGAAAAGAAATGCTGGCGATGAAAATGCCTAGACCCGCGCTCCGGTTCTGGCGGGTAAGAATTAAGGAGCGCCAGTGTAGTAGACGGTTACAAGAGGTTACTTACACTCGACTTCCACGATGATGCGTTTGCTTACGGAGGGTGGGACACCATTGGTAGCAATGCACAAGTAGGCTCCCATCTCTGTGCGGCTGATGCGCGTCAAATTCAGTACCTCACCGTCGTACACGTTAACTGTAACATAACACACGATTATTAGTCATATTGGCAATTGAAAATCTAGGTACAATCAAAAAAAGTCAATATCGCCTCACAGTTGAATTTGATTCACTTTTTTTCGTTTTATTTTTATTCTCGTAACCCATTTTGCCCCGATTATAATTTAAAACTTCTGAGTCATATTTTAGAGCAAACAATTTTAAATCACTTGCTCACACTGACTTTAGTTTTAATAATTTTAATTCAAAATTGTACGCAGCTACTTATTTGTCTCATTGTCAGTATGAACAGTGCGAGCGAATCGTGTTTGAAAAAAACCTTATATGCGTTATATAACTTAAGAAGGTTGACACTATAGGTTGCTGGGTTGGTGATGCGGAGCACGGTGCGAGAAAAACGCCTGTGGATAGGTATAGAGTGAAGTTAAGGTGTGTCTCTTTCTGGAGCATGCGGAATTACATAGATGCGTCTCTCTCTCTCTCTCTCTTTTCTTTCACACATTTAAAAAAAACTACAGTTCCTAATCATTCTGAAAATTTACAGATATCTTTCTAAATGAATAAAGAATGTACCAATGCTCAAATTTTCATCAAATTTTCTCTGTCACATCACTTTTAAAAGTCCTATCATGTCTCGAAATTATACAGTTCTTATAAGAATACATGTTAATTTGTTTATATATTCTCCTTATGATTTTGAAATTTTGGAAGATATTTTTTTAATATAAATGTCTTGTTATTTTCAAAGTTTCATCGAATTATCTCTGTTACTTTTCTATGGTGTCAACCTCTTTAAATAAGAGGTGTATCTATACTTGATCTAAATAAAATGTTAACTTTTTTAACTCTAAGAGGGGTGGGGTATAAATAAATATGAAAAATAACTTTAATGAGAATTAAAACAAAATTCAGTAGCAGTGTAGTGTCGGCCCTGATCATAACACTTTTAAGAAATAAATAAAAAAAACATCGTTAATTAGTTTAGTTAGTTTTTGCAGCGTTTGTTACCCACTGAAAGTGCGGAAACTTTTTTTTCCTTCAAAGTAAATAAATTTATGCTTTTTGATTCGGATGATCTACAGTTTACAAACTATTTTATATATACATACACATACGTATACATATGTGTACATATATGTATATATACACTTGCTGTGTGTATATATATGTATGTTGCCTAATATATATGCAAATTTTAACTAGCTACCAAGATTTTCTCCTTCATCAAACAAATAACTTTTGTCGTTTAGCATGCTTTACAAATTTAAGATTTTTGATAATAGGTTTTAAGTCTTTATTTAAAGCAAAACATCTGTATTGAAATATACGTGTTAATATTCGTGTTTAATATTATTAATTAACACATTGCGGTTGATAAAATACTGAAAACCATTTATTTTAAAAAATGTGACATTATATTAATTAACATATTAATTTTTCTAGTAAAAGTTTTTACAACAAACTAGGTCAAAATAATTCAATACTACCCTGAAACATTGGTACACGAATGTCCAATTTAAAATACATGTCAACATCTATCGTAAAATTGTCGGTTTCGTTCCATTCTCCCTAAATTTTAAAATAAAATTATATAGAGTGTAAATAAACAAACTCAACCCAAATACGTATCACTGCAAATTAGATAACTGACTCTATACAACGGGAATATTGCCCGCAACAATATTGTTCTAAGTATTTATGTACCTACATTTACAGATTTTTTTTTATAATATCTATCTATATAAAAAAGATTTGTTTTTTATTATTACTGTTATTGTAGAAATACAATAGTGTACTTAATAATACTTTATCTGAATGTATTTATACTTTTTTGTATCTTTTATCCTTATTTGCATGGTGTAGTAATTCATACAGTGTAACTTCGACATTATATAGATTCGAAGAAAATAATTACAAATTACAGTAGAAACCGGTTATAACGACATCGAAGGGACCGGTCATATTGGTCGTAAAAAGTGGATAGTCGTAATAACTGGTAAAAATGTAATTATATGGGATTTGAGTCGTTAAAACCGATACGTCGCGTCGTATTAACCGGTTTCTACTGTATATACAGTCGAAACTGGTTATAATGACATCGGTAATACAACGTATCGGTTTTAACGGCTCAATTATCGTTTGTTCGATTTATAATTTTACTTTTTAACGGATATTTGAAATCAATGTTTTTAGTTATATGGGATTCAGTCGGGACTTTTATTTTGAGTTGTTAAAATCGATATGTTGTATTAGGCAATGACGTTATAACCGATTTCGAATGTAATCAAATAATAAATAAAAAGTAAAAGATCACTGAAAAAGTCTGATTGCAAAATAGGTGGAGTGAAACAAAAAACGAAATATTACAATCAGACTTTTGCAGTGATCTTTAAGTTTTATTTATTATTTGATTACAGTTGAAATCGGTTATAACGTCAAAATATCGGTTTTAACGACTAAAAATAAAAGTCCGACTGAATCTCATATAATTGCATTTTTACTAATTTTTACGACTATCGTCTTTTACGACTTAAATAGCTGATCTTCTCGATGTCGTTATAACTGTGTTCAACTGTATTTTCTAAATTTGTACAGTAAAATATATTTTTTGTCTATACATGACAGCTGAGTGGGTCGTGAATTTTTCGAGTCACAACCAGTTTTCAAAATTTGTAATCTTGATCATGACTATATTTTGAAGGTTAATTTATTTAACTTTTTAATTTGAAGGTTAACTTATTTAACTTTTTATTTCATTTCTGAACTCATATATATTTATATTACTAGTGAAACCGCCCCGGCTTCGCACTGGAGTTAATATTTCACCCCCTGTCACGTATGGAGAGTTGTAATTAGTTTCATTAGATCCGGTGGGAAAAATACCACAGGGGTGGGAGTTTTAGGGGGGGAAATAATCCCCTATCTTGCATATTTACAATTTTTCCGACTTGATTTATAATTATCGTCACTGCTTATTCCTTATGTTACCTAACTTAACAAAATATATCTTATAACCTGACCAAAGAACATATCTATGAATTAAAAAAAAAACACGTAAATCGGATAAGTGGTTCTCGAGTTATAAGCGCACTCACGGACAGACAGGATACATGCAATGTCTGTCTGTCTGTCTGTTTGTTAATGCGCTTATCACTCGAGAACCACTTATCCGATTTACGTGTTTTTTTTTTAAATTAATATATATGTTCTTTGCCCAAGTTTTAGTATATATTTTGTAATGTTAGGTAACATAAGGAATAAACAGTGATGATAATAGTAAATCAAGTCAGAAAAAATGTTTACCACCAGTGTGCTCTTTTACAATACGTTGCCTAAACCGTTAAATATTGAACACTATAATGTAGTAAAGAATTGTGTAGAGTAAAAAAATCTATATTTTTCAAAAATCCTAAACAATAATTCCGTATAGTCCACATGAACGAAGCCGTGAGTAGAGCTATATAATTATCTTTTAAAACGATATTTTATATTAAAAAATACGGTATAAAAATAAATATCATTTCTACAAGAACAAGTGCTACTTTTGTTACTTTATTTTCTTCTTCTTCTTTTGTTTGTTATTACTTGCACTAGAAATGCAGTTAAAAATAAATGATACAAATATAAAATATACACATATTATATTACACGTAAAAAACATAAATTTTCATCATTTTAAAATTTAATTTATAACATAATATATTAAATTCTTTCACGAGCGTGATCGGGTGTAAGTATACAAATAGAATTCGTGAACGTGTGCGTGATTTTGAGAAAAAAATATTCACGCTACCAGCGTCATTCTACAGGAAAATTTTAATAGTTATTAACAATTTTATCTGTCTTTATTTGTTTCAACTTGACGCGTAAACTACTGAACTGATTTTGATGGGACTTTTACTGTTAAAAAGCCTATAAGTTTACTATAGGCCCGCTTTTAGAAAAATTCAGTATTAATATTTATTGTTCAGGCACGTACTAAGAAAATATACAGTCGATATTTTCTAATAAAAAATGTTGTAATGAAAAAAATAAATCACTGTGCAGTTAGTTACATATTGAAATACACGCAGGTGAAGCCGCATGAAAAATGTAGTTAATAAATAAGAAGATATAATATTATACGTTTTTAGTAAAAATATATTCAATAAAAATTTCAGCTTCGCGAGTTACATTTTAACGGTTTTAGTTGTCATCGAGTCGAGAAAAATTACAGCAGAAGACAAAAAAGAGGGAAAGTAAAATAATGCTCAAGCTAACCTTGCTGAAAAGGGAACATTTTTTTCCTCTTAAACCGTAGAAATTCGTTTTTCAGTTAAATTATTAAAAATAAAGACTTTTATATTGAATTCAACCAAACGAACAAGTATATGGTATATATTATACATGAATTGTATTTTTATATTTGTATCGTAATATAAATAGGTATTCTATTTGAGGCAACATTTAAATATACTGTTTGAGGCAATAATTTACATTCCCCTACAGGAAGTTTTCTGTGGTATTGTCGATTTTCATCCTTTTGTCATTTTGCCACTAATTTTGCCGACTATATGTGTATGTAAGCACAAAGCCTGTTTTTATTTACAATTGTCCAGTTATTCTTAAATATAAATAAAACATGTAAAAACCGCAAATCGTTATTAACTGTTACGAGTATTCATTTCATATGATATAAAAACTTAGATTAAATATACATACATATAATGTATACATACTCATACCTACTGTACAAAGTATGTTTATATTTAGAATAATGTTCTCGGAATGAATAAAAACGTTGTTTATATTATGTTGTCTTTGGCAGGTAGTATTGTTATATATTTAGAGAAAATTCAATGTTGAACTGTCTACTAGAGAAAACACGATGCATTCAAGACAAAGGATCGAGTACCATCGAATTCTTGTATTTAATAATTCAGTACGGGCTCCAGGGACGTACTTACTGTTGCCTAACATCAAACGGCCACTTTTCACAACGAATTTCTTTCATTTAGAATGCTATCTGTCTCTTTATATTTATATTGATGTATTACTATCATTAATTACATATTTTTTTATATTTTAATAATCAATTACTACTAAAATAACTTCAATATGTCAAATTACGCTAATCGTAAGATTTTTTAATAAAAGTTTTAAAAAAATACATCAATAAATAGATGTTTAATAATTATTAATTTCTAAAATTTAATAAATCAAATGACAAACATATATCACGAAAATAGTAATTTGTATTTTTTATTTTATCAGTTTGACAAAACCAAAATTTGCTATTTTTTTAATTAATTTTTTTTTTATGTTTATACATGGGTATATAAATGTATGTGTGTGTGTGTGTGTGTTAGAGAAATAAAATAAATGAAATAAACTAGACATAAGAGATGTAATAAAAAGATCATTAAATAATCCTGCGCCAAAATCCTTTAGTACAGTTTCTTTATTAACAAACCCAAAACACGTGGTTAAAAAATAAAACAAAATTTTTAAACCGTTCCTCTTATCAACTCTCTCTTTGTACTTTGAACAATTCAACTACCCCTTACACATACATACCTACACTTTATATATGTATATATATATATTTATATATTTAAATGTTGTGTGTGTGTGTGTGTGTGTCATGTGTGTGTGCATGTGTGTGTGTGAGGCGAATGGGTGAAAGAAGAAGGTGGAGGTTCGGTTGTAGAGATTATGCCATATGTATCTGGCGTATATAATAGCAAGGGATATAGAGTAGACAGTATAATTTTATCATTTTAGTAGGAGGCAATGTGTTAGTGATGCTGGTAGGAACACTAGGCGGAGCCAACTGAAGACGAAACCCAGTGTAGAGTGAGAGATGTTACGAGTACATACTCTGGATCAATGTTTCCAGAATAACCTAGTATGTAGGTACCTACTTTACCGATTCTCTCTCATGTAGGCGGCCCACTTTATATACATATATACATACATACAAACATATATATATACAGTAGAAACCGGTTATAACGACATCGGTTAATACGACGTATCGGTTTTAATGACTCAAAATAAAAGTCCGCTTTTTACGACCAATATGACCGGTCCCTTTGATGTCGTTATAACCGGTTTCTACTGTATATAAAAAATTATATAGTAAAACTTCGGTTTTTATTTAGGATTAAAAGTTGAAAAAAAATACTTTGCATATAATATAAATATTTAAAAGCTACCTGTTTCCTCTTTGAAACAATTTAAAATATTTCGAATAGTATAAAATAATAACAATGAATAGGTACTTAAAGTGTGCTTAGAAATATAAAGAATATATTACATACAAGTATAGTATATACATTTAGTGGCGGTTATATATAAAACGAAAAAAGTAAATATATTTGTTCGAATGAGATAGAAGTGTATGTGGAAAAAGAAAACCCATTAACTATATATTTATTTCGCCCAGTTTGTTTCAAATATCGTTTTTACTCTATTGACAAAGGAAGAAAGTGTACGTTATATGTCAAACCCTTGTTTAGAGATAATATGTATAAATACAATACACTTTATACCACTATATCGTCGCTATCTTCTTCTATTATGCCTTGTGATACTGTCTCTCTTTATTAGTTTTAATTATCTATCATCAAACTGTTCATATTTTTATGTTAGTTTTGCTTCTAATTAAAAAAATGTATAAAATTATGAATACGCTATAGGAAAATATTAACATTCATGTAGGTATCTAGTTTGTTTGAACTATTCAAGACTTGTTATGTATATTATATTTTTATATTGAAGCGTAAATAGATTAAAACATGTGGAAAAATTAAATAAATGAAAATTGAATTATATAAATACAAACTTTTATAAATATTATATATTCATATTTAGTATTTTATAAAGATAATAGTTTTATATGTTTTATGGGGTAAGACATTTTTAGTAAAAAAAGGTTAAAAATATTTTTATACGAAGGTATAAAATTCAGACGTCATTTTTGAAAAATACCACTCTACAGTTAAACATAAATCCTATATGAAAATGAATAATGGTATTTCCCAGAATGCTTTATTTCTATCTACAAAGATAATGCAAAACTCTACCATTTTATTATTATCAAACAGACATTTCAAGTCTGTATTCATCATTTATTTGTGATATATGTATAGTTTAATTCATATAATCAAATTTATTGATAGTTATCGATAGCGCTTCATACAATATAATATATCATATTGATAAATTGCTCTAACTGTGTTCATGCCAAATAAAAACACAAAATTTCTATTATTTATTTGAATGATGAATCTCTGATCGACATTATTTGTTTTTATTCATCTAATTATAACTTATAAAAACTTTTTGTTGAAAATTAACTTTACTTTTTGATTATATATAATTGCACTTAAAATTTGATAGTATGCACATTGTACATACAATATTTAAAAAAAATCGAAAATATACATTTTAGTAACTATGCATAAAGCGAATATTTAATCATTTTGAAGGGGAGGGGGTATTCAAATCCCACTAACTGTCCTTGGATAGAGCAATCTATTCGGATGAAAGGGGGGTAGTTAGTTTTGGTTAGTTTAAAATGTAGAAAATCACAAAAATCTCAATCAAAAATATGTAATTTTTAAATTTAACTGGCCTAAATTGAGGTTATGTTGTTGTCGAATGCGAATTAAACAAATTAAATGTTGTTAATCAGTGTAAAGTAAGATAAAGGGTAAAGTATTATTTTTTTAATGCAAAGTATTTATTTTTAGTGGAAACTATATATTTAAAGTGATATAATTTGTTCAATATATTTTGTTATTAGTGAAAACGATTAAATAAAAAGTGTTTATTATTAAAAAAAAGTGCATTTAAATACAAGTCCTTTACTTTTTACTAAAATTATATCTATACATAGTTAAAATTTCATAACAGAAAGTTTTTATATTATCTGGTAGAATGATGGTCATAAAGTCTGCTACAATTTTTTGTGGGCATTAAAAAGCAGAATTCATTTAAGGAAATGAATACCAAGGGAAATATTAAAATCTGTGAAAATAGTTATACAATATTGCTTGAATAATGATAACATAATTGTTAAAGTTATCTAATAAACAACCAGGAATATTCTTATTTAAACTGTCTATTTCTAGTTTGAAATTTTAAATATTTAAAATTTAAAACACGGCCCTGTATTTTTTGACCTCACGTTTCTGATTGTTACGTGTTAGGTTAAATTTTGTAACAACGACCTTAGAGGTCAGTGCACGCCTTAAAAATATTTGACAGGGAAGATTAGCATATTTTTACGTCTCCTCAATAAAATAAGAACGAAAATATGTAAATTCTAATCGACAATCATTTTTTTATTTTAAAAAAGGTCTGGGATCTACATTTTACTTAGAAAATACATATTTTGATATAGATTATTTTAAGTATTATTATGTACTCCCCTTTTTCTATTAACATGCCTCTTCAGTTTTTTTATTACTTAATAAATAAATATTTTTTATACAAATGACATTTTTACAATAGACTTATATGCATACATGTATATATTTTTATATGTATAGGAAAATTATGTTATGTAAATAACATTAATCGTACGAGAAATAGCGTCGCATTTAATGTAGAGATAACCTATTTCAGCTACCCTTTACCATTGTTGAAGCTGGGGTTTAAAGCTTAAGCCCCTACATGTAGGTGTTTTGTTAATAAACATAATAACAAGTATGCGAACATTATGTAACAAGAAAATATTTACAGGTATATCGACTTATTCAAATATTAAACTCCACACATTTTATTCAATCATGGTCAGTAAACAGTAAAAACTTTTACAGTTTTAACCCTTGTCAAAATTGTGTTAACATACGTACAAAATATTAATTGGTATTTTGTTATATTAAATTAACTCGGAATATAATTGTTAATTAAATGTAGGTATTAAAGGGTTATATTTATAAATAAATCGTTTCAAACTTCAAGAAATTTTATTTATTATCATAATTTAATATTTACGTATTTTTATTTATTTTTTAGAATTATAAGTAATAGTGAAAACAAGGTCTGCTATGGATATTTTGACAGCCGCCATTTTATATAAATTTCGTGTTAATGACGTATTACACCGACAAGAAATTTTTGTGCTTCAAATAATTGATTGATAATTTAAAAAAAAAAAAAAAAAATAAAAAACTATTATGTAAACAGTATTGGTCGTTTATTTATTTATATTCTGTTTGCTTCTTAATTGCTTATTATAAAAATTTCTTTGCTTTGACGTCACAGTATAAAACAAATGAACTGTCGAGCAGACCTTATATTATTGGATCATGAGTGAATCGGGCAGAAAAATGAAAATTACTAGGATTCTTATTTTTTCAAAAAAAATAAAGGCTTAAAAGTTTTTAAAATTTCTATTAAAGGAAGTTATATTTTTCTTCCAATAGTTTTCACCAATAATTTTTCAGTACATGGTTTTAGCTATTAATATTTTATGATAGTCTGGGGATCAGGCGGCATATGACGTCATTGAAATATATCCCTCTACATCTTCTTGTGTGGCTTAATTATGTCTAGTCTACCACTTTCTTCCTCTATGAAAATTTTTGTAATCGCAGAATTCCCTCTTTAAGCAATGTTATATTGCCAGAGAGTTATGACGATGGTTTCCACGCATCAGACTGGAAAATCGGAAAATATATTTTGTCCGATAAATTTTCATTAAACAATTCTGAAAAAACAGCTGATTTATCAATACATTTTCAGAAGTTATTATTTTTACAGGTTTAAGGTGGTAGACTCCCTAAACTTTCCAAAAAATTTAGCGCATAAATTTTTTCTCGCACATTTATCAAATTATCTTACTCCTACAATTTGAAAAAAAGAGGGGGAAACCCACTATTACAAAAATTTTATACTAGGAATTAATCCACAAAAGAAGTTATAAAGGGATATTATTTATGTCGCCCGGTCCCCAAACTAGAAAACCTAAGATTGAAAAAAAATATTTGATGTTTTATTTCCATGATGTCACAGCATATAAATGCCATTTATAAAAAAAACATAGTTGTCATTGAATAAAGAATTATATAATTTACGATTTTAATATTTTATTAATTTAGGTGTATAATTTGTGGATATTAACCCGGGTAACACCGGGCCCTATGCTTTAGTTAGTTAATACAATACATAAATAAGGAGAATGAGCCGACTCAGTTAAATTTTCAACATGTTGCAAATAATGCAAAATTCATAAAAAAAATTAATGAATGTATAAAATTTTGTATATTTTTTAATTGGGAATTTTAAATATATATTGCATATGTGTGCATACGTATAGCGATAATGTAAAATTTTAATATAAAAAGCAGGTTCCAATATGCATGTAAATAATAATTTTTCACATTTGTGTTTACTGTATTTTAGTTTTGTACAAGCGCTTATATTATAAACATTATATAAATATAATATCCAACGAACCCATTTAATTAAATTTTTAATTAAAATTTATTTATTGTGTTATTGTACGTTTATTTGTTTTAAAATATATCTACATTATGAATATCTGATTAAGATTTATTGAAAAATAGTTCGTGTTAAACAAGCCTATCAATTAGGTTTCCTTTAAAACAGTTGAATTAATATTACTGTTAGGGAATTGTAAAATTTGCATTCAGAATTTGATTAGTTCATTACATTCGTACGACTCCATTGTTGTGTTAGAAATAATTATTTAATAATTAACTGTAAATTCATTGTGGGCATACAAATAACTAAGTACAAATTCGCCAATTGGTCGGAAAATGATGTAACAAAAGATTCTTAAAATCGATTATATATATTCTATATTTCTTTTGAAATTGCCGATTCAAGGAACACTGAAGTATCGATAATAAATGTTTATTATTATCATTAATTGGATTTTAAATATTGTCTACTTTGTACAAGAAACAGACATTATTCAACCGAAAATATGTACTAATTATTTATATAACGTTTATTTCAATATTGGTAAAATTTAAAAATCCAGAAGTGCGAGTAATTATTTATTACTTATTATTATTAAAAAAATCTGAATTACCGGAAAATAACTGTAATTTTATACGGAATGTATTGCACTTTATATTAAATAATATCCACTTTTACACGTGAATATAAATTTTAATACTCTTTTATTTATTTTTTAATGCATAAGACGAATATTTAATCATTTTAAAATATAGAAAATCACAAAAATCACAATAAATACATGAATAATATGTAATTTTTAAATCTGACAGGTCCAAATTTAGGTCAGTTTTTTGTGCTAAGTATTTATTTTTAGTGGAAACTAGTTATTTAATGTAATATAATTTGTGTTAAGTTCGGTATATTTGTTTAATGTTGAATAATTAATTTTTCGTGCAGTATATTTGTTATAAGTGAAAACGATTAAATAAAAATTGTTTATTATTAAAAAAAAAATATAAAATAAAAATAAAGTTGCATTTAAATACAAGCCATTTTATAAACGTATTTATATAAATTAATAAATAAAAAATGCACTTCGTTTAGGTTAGTTAATGTTTAGATAAATTGTTAATATTTATCGTTCAGAAATAACGAAAATAAATAAATAAATATACTCGAAACCAGAACCTTGGAATTGGGAGTTGTTTAAATCAGAGATTAAAGAGAAATAACCGTATATGTTTGTAGAAGAGATGAACAAAGAAAAATAGCGTAAAGCAAAACAAACAATTTTGTTTTATTTTCGTAAAATAATATCTTCATAAACAAAGCAATTTAGTAATAATAATAAAAATAAAACGGGGAATCAAATAACGTGGTAAATGTATAACAAATTTGTCTAAATTCAAGTTATTTTACATAATGGCCAGTTTTGCATCCAAACAGAAGGTTACTTCAATGGTTTTTCCTCTATCACCGATAGCATTTTCATGAAAAACTTGAGAAATAAAGTCTTGCCCTTGTTTCATAATAGAATTAAAGGTAAATGTAAGACGCAGATAGACAATACAGCTTTTGTATTACATCTAACAAAGACAGAGATACTACAATATATATTTTCTTAGATCTAACAACGCTGCGGTCTTTTGCAGTATTTTTTGATAAGTTAAACTTTTTTTAACTTATTAATGGAGGAAGAGTTGTAATTTTTATTGTCTAGAAATTTATTTTATAATAATGAAAATGTAAAAAAAATTTAATTATCATTCCTCCATTTTTATGTTATTTTTAGACTTAATTAATCTTTCTTTGTGTTATTTCATAATTCCTCAATATCGATCATACTAATACTGTACTGTTACTAGTATATATAGTATGTATCATATAATCGATGCTCACTTGACGTGAATTGGTATCGGCAATTAGAAATGAAGTCCACTTTACAATTAAACTGCATGATAACCAATCAAAAGTGAATACTGATGGGAACAATAATTAAAAGCAATCAATGTCAGTAATTTTTGTGTCAACTGTGGTGAAAGTTACGTAATTGTATACCTACTCTACTAAAGACGACAACTAACACTCGAGGAAAACATTTTCATTGTTAAATTGAGCGGAAACGTGTGAAGGAGAGATTTCCATCGTCTGAAAGAGTTTTCTTTAAGGTACTTATTATAAATAAATGTGGAATCATATTGGTTCTATTTACATATATATTTGTATTTAATCTTCTGGAAGTCTATTAACCGTACGTTCATTCTACTTTTGCGGTTATTAGGTTATAAGCAAACTTACTATATTTCATGATTAAAATGAGATTCAGATAAAAAAAATAAAATAACTTACTTTCAATTTCGTCTTATATCAATTTTAAATCATTTCGTACAAATAATTATTTCATCCTACATATTATTATCTTATTACAGTTATTATTTTATAAAGTAGATACTGGCACCAGTCATCGACAAGTTATATTTGATGAGCTTCATTTTTGTAATTTTCATGAACTCATGTTACTAATAAAACAATTAAATCATTTTAATTATTAGAATCTGTAAAGTAAATATACTTTTTGTTTTTAATTATAGTCTTTAATTTTATTGTTTTTTTCTCCAGTAATGGACACTTGCTAATATTTACAAAATGATAAGTATAAACAAAAGTTATAAAATAAAGAGTAATAAAATTTAAAACAATGTAAAGCATTTACATAAAAATACAATAGTGTGCCGAATCGCGATAATTATTTGTTTTTAAACAAAATTATTAATTATCATCAAATCACGCTGTAAGATAGTTAAATGGATATAGATTAATATTCAGTAATGGCAGTAATAGTGCCCAAGACTGGTGCCAGTACCTTATTTAAAAATCAACATCATTTAAAAACTTTATTATACAAATTACAAGTTCAATGTAGTGAAAATTTCTAATTTGTAGATATACTTTTTAACGTTCAACAACTCTAAAATTTAAATCCTTTAGATTAATTTAGGAGTTTATCAAGTTATATATATATAATGAAAGTAAAAAGGGGAAATGTTCTGCTACAATTCATATAAATTTCATTTGATTATGCTATGAGAAATTGACGAAATTCGAAAGAAAACTTTTTGTCGGGTGAATGTATTAAATATGTATGTTACGCCATATTTTATTGTGTTCTGAATACGCCTCTGCAATGCGGAATTCTTACGATCAACATTGTCAACATTTTTCTGGTGTAACGTTTTAATTTTTTATATGTACAATATATATACTAAATGTTACTCTTATACTTGTTATTTTAGACAGAATGTCCAAAGATATCTATATACATATTATAAGAATTTTATCATATAAAATTACATCTCTCTCATTTTGTTATTCGTTTTGCACGGTTTCTGTATACATACAAAATTCAAAATACTACATTTTTTAGATTTTTATACCGTTTTAATTATTAATTGTTCTTTTTTATGAAAAAACCTCATATTGAAAAATTGAAATGGGAAAAGTCTGTTAAAAAGTTAATTTTCCTATTGATAAAAATTTATCATAATTACAAACCACCTTTATTTGTGCCAATTCGATCAAGTTTTATCCACATTAATTCATGTATATCTTACCGGTAAAGTATGTAATTCAGGCATTCTATATAATTCCTAGGAATTCTATACAATACCTAACGTTTTCAGGCAAAGTATGAAATAATTGTTTAATATAAATTTATTACATACTTTGCCTAGGCATTATATAGAATTCCTAGTAATTCCTTCTATTCTATTGGCGGTAATCTGCAAACCTTTAGCTATCGAGAATGATCAAATATTTGTTTTCTATATATTTGCATCTGAAGTATTTTAGTATTTTATAACATAAATTAAGTCAACATCTGTGCCTGGACCAAAATTGGTTGGTTCACCTTATTTATGTTTATATTTCATACATTGCCGGCTACTAGTTAGATATTCTATACAATGCCTAGGAAATGTGTATAATTAAATTTATTTCATACATTGCCTAGTGATTTTAGGCATTGAATAGAATACCTAGGAATTCTATACAATGCCGGATTTCATACATTGCCGGTAACATATACATCACATGGATATTTTATTTTTTCATGTACCGTGAAACTTGGATAACTGGAATTTTAAGAAACCAGTTATTTTATCCCACTTAAAGAGGTGTCCCATTTACCCAGTTATAGAGGTGCAAATGTAGAAGTGAAGCGACCTCAGTATGAATTCTAGTTATAGACGTTTCCCACTTATCCAAGTATCACTTAATCAAGTTTCACTGTATAAGATTTAAATTCATTTCAAATAAAATAATCAAGTGGGGTTAAGGCTTAAACGATAAGAAAACCACTCTTTCGATTTTGTTGATTCAAAAATAATTGCATATTAACATTTAGGTTGGAAAGGAAGGTTCGGGACCTAATGTTTCAATAAATTAAAACCAGTATAAAAATGTTCTAGGGGTTTTAATAACATAGTTTTAATACAGTAGAAACCGGTTATAACGACGTTGGTTAATATGACGTATCGATTATAACGACTCAAAATAAAATAATCCTGAATCCCATATATAGTGATTCCTCGCTTAACGTACTTAATTCGTTCCAAAGCAAGTTCGTTAAGCGAAAAGTTCGTTATGTGAAACGCGTCAAGTTCGGGCGACTTCGTGATACGTAGGAGCGTTCGGGTGGCAAGATGAAATACGATGCAGTTCGTTGTGTGACGCGAGGTTCGTTGAGTGAGTCGCGTAATGAACAAACAGAAAGTTCATTGTGCGCAGCATTCGTTATGCGAGGCGTTCGTTGTGCGAGGCATCACTGTAATTGTATTTTTACCGGTTATTACTAATGGCTATTCGCTTTTTACGACCAATATGACCGGGTCCCTTCAATGTCGTTATAACCAGTTTCTACTATATTTCTATTTACATTTAAAATCAATAGCCGCATTATGAAATTTATAAATTTCGATAAATCTGTCTGCATGATTTTCTCAGTAACTATTGAACGGATGTTATTCCGGTTTTCACTATTAGATAGAGTTTTTCACGAGGAAGATTTTTAGGTGTATAATTTGTGGATATTTTGTATAAATTTTAGTTGAAAAAAAAAACAATCGTTTTAGAGTTTTTTTCGCTTGCGCTGTATAAATATGTGGCAACACTGTAACACAATTAGCAAAACCATTAAATTGATGATTTATTGGTTTTGCTAATTGTGTTACAGTGTTGCCACAAATAGTTAGCG
Source organism: Sialis lutaria (assembly GCA_949319165.1). Lineage (NCBI taxonomy): Eukaryota > Metazoa > Arthropoda > Insecta > Megaloptera > Sialidae > Sialis > Sialis lutaria. Next base: position 6,629,162 of record OX439245.1, on the reverse strand, counting down.
ATAAGAGAAAACAATACCATAAAAATCGGTTATAACGACTCCGGTTAATACGACGTACCGGTTTTAACGAGTCAAAATAAAAATCCAACTGAATCCCATATAATTGTATTCTAGCCGGTTATTACGACTATTGGCTTTTATGACCTAATTTGACCGGTCCCTTCGAGGTCGTTTTAACCGGTTTCTACTGTATTTAATATATTTATTAAAGATTAAATTTATATCCCCGGTATATGATAAATCATAAGAATATGTTCTATGCATTATTTGATAGAAAAAAAATACTGAAATTGAGAAGGTCAAAAAAAATATTTAAAACAGGGATATCAAAATTTTCAATATTTTCTAAGAATCGCAAATTTGTATATCATTTAATTTTTTTAGTAGAGATTCTGTTCAGAATCACTGTTTATATATTTCTTTATTATAGCATTTATATAGAGATCAATTTTCACCAATGTTTTCAAATAAAGTTAGCGATAAGAAATTGTCATGATATATTTTTTTTATTAATTGGTCGAAAATTATTTCCAGTCTTGGATAATACCCCAATGTTGGATATTTATTTGATTAAATGTACTTAATTAGATATGTTTGTTGATATTTGTTTTTGCTATTAATCTGGAGACACTTAACTATAATTAATATATGTTATTAATTATTATATTATCATAGCATCTGCTTGAAATTGTCTCATTTTACGAATCTTTATTTTATAACTTTATGTCGTAGTATTTATCATCTTTAATAATTAGCAAGTGTCCATCACTAGGTACCCATTACTGGAGAAAAAACATAAACAAAATAAAAGGCTATATTAAAAAAAACTATATTTGCGGACTTTGGTAATTAATTAGATTTAATAAAGAGTTACTTGTTTTATTAGTAGATAACATAGATTCCATGGAAATTACAAAAAAGAAACCCATCAATCCCAAAAGAAACAGTATACCTTGCTCTTAAAGCTACCAAGACTGATGCCATATCTTAAACCTCTATATGTACACTATTTTTCAACGCAATAAGTTAAAATTTTTATATTAAACTCCCTAGAATAATTCCATACCGTTATAAACTTAAAATCGATTAAATTCTTCGGGACTTTATAATAATAACAAAATAAAATAAAAATTTCCGTGTGGAAATCGTAAAAAAATTACATTATAAGAGATTTTGTTATCCATCCTGTATACATATAATAAATCAAAGGTTGATGTAGATAAGTAAAAGTGTTTGGGTACCTCTGATATAGAGAATGTGTAACATAATATGCAGCACATCCCAACACTTTAGTTGTAAAGTGTTACCTAACATGACCGGATGAATTTCCCGGATGTTTCCTCTCTATTTAGTGTGAAACACTTACATACTCATGTTATCAATTTACCAATAAATACGTTATTATATTATTATGTACTATATTATATTAATTACTGCCGATATAATTAAAAATAGCGCTTATTACTTCAAAGAATATTTTTTGCAAGATCGGCAGATATGTAATACTTTATAGTATCAGATAAAAGGGTCGTAATTATCAATAAAATATGCAAGTTAATATCTTTACTCTTTTGTTATAATATAAAGCCTTTAATGAATAAATGAATAATAATATAGAAATTATGCATTGATTAAGAAGGTGTAAAAGAAGATTACTTAATCTATGTTTTAACACTCGAAACATTTTATTATCATGTATAGATTTTAGTATATTACTATAGAATTTCGTGAAATCCCTTTCTTGGTGGGTGATTACGTCATAAAAGATAGACATCCTTAAAATTCACATTTCTAGGGTGTTGATGAGTCAGTCACTCGCAACATCCCCCTGTCTGTCTGTCTGTCCATTAGTGCGCTTATCACTCGATAACCACTCATCCGATTTACGTGTTTTTTTTAATTCATAGATATGTTTTTGCTCAAGTTTTAGTATATATTTTTCCACATTAGGTAACATAAGGAATAAGTAGTGACGATAATAGTAAATCAATTCGACAGCGCGCTCTTTTGCAATACGCTGCATAAACCCTTAAATATTAAACAAAATAATGTAGCTCTTAACTGCTTCACTTCTCCAGAATAACATACCTGCCACACTGGGGTCACCTCGTACCCCAGACACTAAAATGCTAACTATTCGTAAGATATTGAATATTTTAATTCAATAAAATTCCTCTATCATCTTCGAACGATACGGAATGCACTCCTATCAGTTATTAAAATAATACACGGTTTTGATTTAACACGGTCTTGAATAAAAATTGATTCCGATTTTACACGATTTCATTCGATTTAGTACGATTTATAAATAAGCTATTTGATTTAAGTTTTAAAGAAAAATATTTTTATTAACCGTAATCTTCTAGGATTTTTTTCCTATCTGTTATTTATAAAATATGTAGTTAAGGAATTTCCCTTTCTAATTTATTTTTATAGCAGCTTATATATTTTAGTATTTCGTTTAGTTTCAATAAAATTGGATATGTTTTATATAAGCTGTTAAGTAAGTGACTAAGTAACATAAAAAAAGTTTAAATCGATAAGAATACTATTTTTTACAAGGTATGGAACTAATTCCCTTTTTTATGTACTTCATGTCTTTTTTTACACGGTTTTTTCTGGAACGTTTCTACCGTGTAAAAACAGAATTAGGTGTATATATAATATTTAATATATTTAAAAAATTTAAACAATATGGGACGCCTGATACCCCACAGTGGCAGCTAAGGGGTAGTAAAGAATTGTGTAGAATAATTTTTTTTTCAACTATATTCATCAAAAATCTTAAACAATAATTCCGCAGTCAACACGACCGAAGCCGCGGGTACAACTAGTTATATATATATGTGTATATGTTATATTTTTATAGATAAGGTTCACTTACCTTTCATTCTGCGTTCTACTGATATTCCCTGTCCATCTTCACGCCTCCAGATAATCTTTGGGGTTGGAAAACCATCTGCCCGACAAGTTAAACTAATATTTTGATTTTCCCTCACAGCAACGGTTGACTGGGAACTTTCTGAATCCAATATATTCGGCGGAACTATAAACAAAAGATTACTATACCCACTAAGAACTACCCTAGAATAATCAAGGAAAAAATCAGAACGAGTGAATAAAATAAATTTAATTTAACACAGCACAACACGTATCTAGAATTTTTCACCAACAGCCTGAAATTAAGTAAAATGGATGATGTATAAATAACTATCAAGTTGACAAGCTTCAGCATTTGATTGTATCAATCTGTAGACAGCCTAATTTTCACTTGGAAGCTTCAATTTAGATGCTCTGGAAAAAAACGACGAGGGTTCACATAGTACAGAAAAATCTCGTTTATTCATTTATTCTTTTGCCACAAAACAGGGAAACTAATATAGGCTAAATATACTGGTCGTACCTTTTTCTGATCATTTAAATCTTACATTTTTTGTTCTGTACTTTATGGTTTTTCTACAATACCAACAGAGACCATGACGAAGAATTTGGAGGTCCCGTGTTTTGTTGAATTCAGATTTTTATGGCCGTAAGTTTTGAGGTTTTTTGGTCGGAATTGATTTTAGTTGATGGGTTTGAAATCAGCTGCAGTGTGTCAAAATCTATAACATGTATAATACTTTAAATTCGAAACAGAATATTTTGAAAAAAATTAGAAATTTGCATACATATTTTAACACGCTGATTTCGACTCCGTCAACTTAAATTTTATCCGATCATCGGTTAAAAAGTTACGGCCATTATTCAACAAAATTTAAAAAAATATCGTATCTCGAGAACGGTTTGAAGTAAAGACTTGAGGTTTAAAAATTTCAACTTTTCACGTCATGTTCTATATAATAAATATACTTTTAACACAATCAAAAAAAAACAAAATTTTTAACCTTTCATAGTTCTTTCCAAAAAATATAATCTTAAAGATTAGAAAATAAGAAAAAACGGTAAATTTTCATTTAAATCATATTAATTAACGTCGGGTCCTGAAAAATATATGGCTCACAACCAAATATAAACTAAATTCAACACTGGTTATAAAAATCTGCCCCCACAAGTATAATTAAATATCGGCGCATATGCACACAATTATTAACCAAACATAATAAATTCTGAAATTAGCATACGAAAAATCAATCTAAAAAATTTACTAGAAAATAATTACTTATAATTTTATCAAGCACAAATTTATCTTCCTAACCAAAAAATTCATAATCTACAGAAAGAATCCTATCGAATCCGGGGTGTGTGTACTTATTTACGCGCATTAGAAGTTATACTTCCTTGGCGTAGTGTGCAAATACAAAACTAAAAATCCAATTTGCCGGCTATCATAACAGAAAATTGTATAATCTACACCTAACTTAATTTCATGGTGTTAAATTGTTTCCGTTGCATGGTACAAATTTCACCCTGAACGCGCAATTTCAATAAACATTTGTTTTGGAGAGAAATTATCAATAATTTTATTTTAAAATGTCGCACAGTGGGTTAAAATCACACATTTTTGCGCGAAATTTCGCTTCAAGACAATTTTCAACCAATTCTAATGTAATCACTTGTATTTTAGTAGTAGTTTCTGAAAATTACACCAAGAAAATTCAATTCACCCTCTTAATTACCCTTTCATCCCCTTAAATTTGAAAAATCGATTAAACGAAAAAGAGGAGATATCGAAGAGATACGCACTATCAATTCAACCTGTAATGATACAGTAGAAACCGGTTATAACGACATCGAAGAAACCGGTCATATTAAGTCGTAAAAGTGGATAGTCGTAATAACCGGTAAAAATGCAATTATATGGGATTCAGTTAGACTTTTATTTTGAGTCGTTAAAACCGATGTCGTTATAACCGGTTTCTACTGTATATATTTTTCGCGGCCACACTTTATATTTTAATATAAGTTTAGATGTACATATATTATTACTTATAATATCATTCAAAATTTTAATCTTAAATATTAACAGAGGAGATATCTGTCTGTCCATTAGTGCGCTTATCACTCGAGAACCACTTATCCAATTTACGTGGTTTCTTTTTTAATTCATAGGTACATTCTCTGGCCAGGTTATAGGCTATATTTTGTTACGTTAAGTAACATAACAACTAAGCAGTGACGATAATAGTAAATCAAGTCGGAAAAAATTTTGCCGTCGGCGCGCTCTTTTGCAATACGCTACCTAAACCGTTGAATATAGAACAAAATAATGTATTAAAGAACTGTGTAGAATCAAAATTCCTACAATACAGTCCGCGATACCATATGTCTAACTTTTTAAATTTAAGCCAAAATGCCTGTTTTGATGTTACAAAGAAAACATAAAATATTTGAGTTCTGTTTACATGGACTTATGACCTGCAAAACTTTAATCATTATCGAAATAAATGATTTCATCGTCATAAGTATTTAATGTAGATATAATTTTCCTTTTACAGAATCCAATTTAGTCTTTTGGTTTAGGAAATAACGTGAAATATACATATAATAACATATTATTCGTGACAATTCGCGCGAACTCAGATAAAGTGTCGCGGGGAGAGGGGAGATACTGCGCTTGGCCAGCAGTTGTTTATTTTGTATTCAATAATTAACTTTTAAATTTAAATAAATTACTTTTTGTTCTGATTCGCTTTTGTTAGGTATGTAATTTAAGTGTTGTTTGGTTTTTATTAAAAAAATAACTAATCGTGTTTATACTTAATTCAACTATATATTTTTTAAATTCTAAGCAATAATTCCGTAGTCCACGCGAGCGAAGCCGCGCAGGCCCAGCTAGTACTATATAATAGTACTAATAAATCATATTTTATATTTGTACAATATATATTATCTTACTCGATTTGTTAATTTATGTATTTATCATTTAATCGATTTTTCAGGTTTAAGGGAATGATAGGATAATTAGAGGATTAATTAACTATTCATGGGGTAATTTTCAGAAACTACAACTACTTACCTTTCAAATGCGAGTGATTACAATAAAATTGGTTGAAAATTGATTTGAAATGAAATTTCGCGCAAAAATGTGTGATTTTAACCCACTGTGCGTCGCGTCGCGGTCGTTGCGTTTAATAAATCTATAGCAGATGGTACATAAAGGAATACTTACCAACGACTTGAAGATACCCGACCTGACTGATCATAGGGTTAGTGTTTACTTGACACATGTAGTATCCTCTGTCCTCTTGCTGGACGCTGCTCACGTGCAGTAGCCAAGTTTTGGCGTTGTCGTGCGAAACGCTAAACCTCGGCACTCGGGATATCACGTGACGGTGTATTGTCAAAATCATCTGACGATCGATGTGTATCCATGCTACCTGTCAAATCGAAAATTCTCGTCAAACTTAATTGTATCAGAACAGGGGGAAACTTTATAACAGCTCTTTGTTACAACCGGACAGATTTAACCCAATAAGTACCAGTCCGTGTTTTTCAAACTAGGTACTTATTTTAATTATATTTTTAGTTTTAATCAATACTAGTATACAAATATACCGGATGGTCTATTTAAATTGAGACAAGCAAATATTTTGAAAACTAAGGTTAAGAAATGTTTACCAATGAAGGTAAAAAAAAATTAACTTAAGTGGAGGTTTGAAGGTCATTTTGAGGTCAAATACATTTTTTAAATGGTAAACTATTTCTTTCTTTTTATATAGATACCTACCTACTTATATTTTACAGAAAAAATGAAATAACTTCTGTCGGAGATGTTCTTTGAATAACTTCAATTTTAAAAGATAATTTTATATTATTTTTTTAGTAAAAAAATATGAAATTATTATTTATTTGTTTAAGAAACAGTTCAATTTAGAGAAAGGATTTTTTTTTTATTTTAAGATTTTTTAATCGAATTTTTTTTTCCATAAAATACAAATGGGTCAGTCCGCGGTGACAGGTGTGACATTTCAACTCGGATTGGAGTTCATAATTTCTAAACAATAATAGTTATTAACATGGTTTTACCATTTTTCTGTAGATCTTAATGTAATACATGTATATTGAAAGAATAAAAGGTCTACGGTTATTTTACAAAAAAATACCAGTGTTCAAAGCCCTGTGACGGGTGTAACGCCAACTATTGCAAGTCTTGCAATCTCTATTCAAAATCTCAAAAGTTAAGCGAAAATATTGAAGTTACTTTATAATAATCATACTTTAATATGTTACGAATAAATTATTTTTTAGTAACACAAGAGCATCAGGTAAATACGTAATCTATTTAACAAACATTGTCACGAGTGTGACAGAAAATTGTGACGGGTGTGACACGTTGAATAAAAGGATACAATAAGAATAATATTTGTGTGTTTAATTGCTAATTGATATTATTAACTAATACTTATAGCAATTATTCATCAAATACATCAATAGACTCGTTAAATTTATAATAAATGCGGTCATCATTAGTCATTATTGTTGGTGAGGGTATTTTTTTTTTAATTTGGTCAAACGTCACGTTTGATATGTAATTATCAAAGACTTTTAATAGTTTGCCACGATCGTCTCTTATTCTTAAGTAAGTTATTGTGATTTCACCTTATTTGTTGTTGTTTTTTTTTAATTTATTGAAATATTTTGAAAATTAACTAACATTTTTCTAATTTTCTTTTGGTTTATGAAAATTGATGTTAAATAGCCTGTTAATTTTATAGTTTAGTAATCATTTTCGTAAAATATTTTTTTAACTATCTGGTATCGATTACCGCGGACTGACCCAAATACGTAAAAAAAAGAAATGTTTCCTTTCGAAAAAATTTTATTGACCTCAAAATGACCTTCAAAGCTCCATTCAAGTAAAAAATTACCTTCTTGTCTCAATTTAAATATACCGCCCGGTATATGCCTATCTATTCAATTTTAATGTTCAGTACTGAAACAGTTATGGAACTAACACTATGTCTGTCTATTTGTCCGGGAATGCACCTATAATAAAAATTACTAACAATAAGCTAGTTTTTGAAATTCGGTACCTATAGTAAAAAATTCGGTTTTTTTCTGTGTAACTTGTAACGTTACATTTTGATATTTACTAATAAAAACATATCAAAATGGCAAAAAGCAATATTCGATAATTAATTCAGACACGTATTTAGAAAAATATAAAATTAATTTACATATATTTAAAATCAAAAGATACGATACATATTAAAATAAACGCAACCAAATTCTAGTTTTAAGTAATTTAGTATCTTTTGTTTGAGGTTTCCTGTACTAGGTGGTGTTAAAATACAGATTTTTGTATAACAAGTTTAAACATAAGACCTGTAAAGAAACAAAGGAGACGAAAAAATCTGTACTTCGATCAAAAAGATATAGGTATTTGAAGGATTTCCGGAAGTTTTAGCTTGGATAAACCGTTTAAAAAATACGCTATAGACATTTTGATTTTTCCTCACAACAATTTATTTATAAAGAAAACATTCGTACTTTTATAATAGAGCATAATTAATTGCTCTAACTTATCTAAATCTCAAAATTTACTATATGAAGGCTTGTATTTAAATGCACTTTTTTAAATATAAACAATAAACAATAATAAATACTGCACGAAAAATTAATTATTCAACATTAAACAAATACATATGTATATTGAACTTAAAAATAATTAAATCACTTTAAATAAATAGTTTCTACTAAAAATAAATACTTTGCACTTGACCTAAATTTGGACGTATCAGATTTAAAAATTACATATTTTTTATGTATTTATTGTTATTTTCTATATTTTAACCTAACCTCATTCTTTTTGCCCAAATAGATTTGATATTTTTAATGTAATTTTTGCAATTTTCTATATTTTAACCTAACATAAAAACTAACCAACCTCTTTTCACCCCAATAGATTTGATATTTTTAATGTGATTTTCTATATTTTAAAATGATTAAATATTCACCTTATGCATTAAAAAAAGTATTAAATTTATGTTCACGTGTATTAAGTGGATACTATAAAATTTTAAGTGCAAAGTATTAAAATTTATGTTCGATGTACAAAGTGATTACTATCTAATATATAGTGCAATTAAATATAACGCTTTTATGAATGAAACATATATCGCACCCCTGCAAAAAAAGTGTCACAACTCAAAAAATGTAGTTTTGAGGAAATAGGAATAAATGAAATTATAACAATTAAGGTTAATCAAAATTGTGAAGGTAGTATAGGAAAAGGACTCATACACAGTATTTAATTTAAATATTTCAGTATTCATGTGATGTTTGAAAAATAGTAACTATTAAAACGCTTAGTTTTTAAGTATTTTAAAAAATAATAAAAAATGTAACATTTATTATAATATAATTATATTTTTTAATGCTAGTTTTGACGGTAGGTACAGGAAGTACATTAATGACAGTTTTTAATACAAATATATAGTAATTTGAAATCATTCTACATATTTATCTCAAATATGACATTTTTTGAGTTGTAACACTATTTTTGCGGGAGTGCGATATGGTAATATCTAAATCAAAAGCATCAGTTAGGAACTTATAATATTTAATAATAAATAATTCATTTGTAATGTTTACAGGATGGCTTATTTAAATTGAGACAAACAAATATCTCGAAAATAAGATTTTTTGAGAAAAATTATTAATACAAAAGTTTCAGAGCTAGGAGGGGGAAAATCAATGGTGGTAAAATTTATTACCTTCAGTGAAGGTTTCGGATAAAATTTGTAAAAAAGATATTGATTTATATTAAAAAAAATTAATCTTGGAAAAAATTACTATTATTGGTTTTTCCCCTCTTAACCCTGAAACATTTATACTAAACATTTTCCCTGAAAAATCATAGTTTTCGATATATTTGCTTCTTTCAATTTAAATAGACCACCCTGTTTATATTTATTTAAAAGATCATTTTACAAAAAAAATTGTATGAAAAATTTAACTTCGGTCATAGAAATGAGAGGAAAAAAATAATTATAATATCTTTACATCTATCGTATTACAAATGTAACACATTATCTTTACAAAATGAAAAACGTTGCAGTCACATTCGTTGTATGCGATATTCACTGTAACGATAAAAATGTGAATACATTTTATTCTTGTATTCTGGAAAATGTGCTACAAAAACATGAATGCATTATCCGTATTTTTTTACGTAAAAACATGGAAATAGTATTTTCCATATGATTATACACTGAGTTCTCTTATTTCGAATTCGTTCCCAAGATTTCAGTGTAATATGAAAACATACTATTTAAAGAAAACTACATAATGTAGTAGATATATTTATTTAAAACATGGATAAAACAGTATTTAATAATGAAACTATAAATTGAAAAAACTTCAGAGTAAACTCAAAATATTCTTTATAATAATAACTAGTTGAACACGTACAAAAATACTCGCACCTTTTCGTTATAACTCCATAGATTGGGAATGTTTATATTCATAAAAATCTTAAACAAAGAAAATATATTACTCTTAACAGACTGTTACCAATGCGCACCGTAAAATGTACTCCGAAAAGTCAATGGCGTATCATTCGGATTTTAAAATAAATATCAATTGTTTGGAGTTATAAAATGACTTATATTTAAATGCACTTTTTTAATAATTAACAGTTTTTATTTAATTGTTTTCAATAAAAACAAATATACTACACGAAAAATTAATTATTCAACATTAAACAAATATATTAAACTTAAAAAAAATTATATCACATTAAATAAATAGTTTTCACTAAAAATAAACACTTTGCACTAAAAAAAAAATAATAATTTGCACTCGACCTAAATTTGGACCTGTCAGATTTAAAATATTTATTGTAATTTTTGTGATTTTCTATATTTTTACCTAATCTACCTACTAACCTTCTTCCTTTGGCTCAAATAGATTTGATATTTTTAATGTGGTTTTTGTAATTTTCTATATTCTAACCTAACGTAAAAACTAACCAACCATTTTTTGCCCCAATTGATTTGATATTTTTAATGTGATTTTTTATGATTTTCTATAATTTTCTTGTGATTTTCGATTAAAAATTCGCCTCATGCATAAAAAAATAAAACAGTATTAAAAATTATGTTCGATGTATACAGAGCATACTATAAAAATTTTAAGTGCAAAGTATTAAAATTTATGTTCGATGTGCAAAGTGAATACTATCTAATAAGTATATAGTGCAATTAAATATAACCCTTAAAATTAAAGTATAATAAAGGTAACGTCTGTTTGGAACCATATTATCTATCTTATTATATATATTAAGTGTCCAGGTAGAAATCTTTAAATCGTTTTTTATTTTATATTCCTACGTTTTTAATTCATTGCAAACACAATAATCGAGTGGATTAATGTTTAAATGAATGTGAAGCCACTCTTTCGGTTTTTGTGGACTTGAAAACAACTGGAATATTAACACCGAACTAATAATTTATCTCATTTGCTCTTCGGATATCGGTGTTTTTGATGTACTATATGGACTTTTTTAAAGGGCAGTAACTACTAAATTTCAGAGCTACATAAAAAATTAAATATTGTATTTATTCTTAACTTATGGACACTGAAAATGACAGCTCGTTGACTTTTTAGCTACCGTCAATAAAATAAATAATTTATCAATTTTGGTAAGGCTTGTATTTAAATGCACTTTTTATTTAATAGTTTTCACTAAGAACAAAATTTACTGCATGAAATATTAATTATTCAACATTTAACAAATATATTGAACTTAAAACAAATTATATTACTTTAAATAAATAATACTTTGCACTTTATCTTGCTTTGCACTGATATTTTACTATTGGCAACATTGAATTTGTTTAATTAGCATTCGACAACAATATAACCTTAATTTGGACCTGTCAAATTTAAAAATTACATATTTAGTGTGATTTTTGTGATTTTCTATATTTTTAGCCAAGCTTAAAAACTAACCAACCTTCTTTTGCCCCAATTGATTTATTATTTTTAATGTGCTTTTTTGCTGATTATTTATTTACATATTTTATGTATTTATTGTTATTTTTGTGATTTTCTATTTTTTAACCTAACGAAAACTAAACAACCACTTTTCACCCTAATAAATTGCCCTATCCAAGGACAGTTAGTGGAACTTACATACCCCGGACCCCCTTCAAATCGATTAAATATTCGCCTAATACATAATTACTAAAATTTCCCTTAGTATATATTTTCGATTTTTTTTAAATATTGATTTTATTAATTCTTATTTTATTTAAAACAATACGAGTTAAAATGTAGTGCAAAGTATTAAAATTTATGTTCGATGTATGTTCAAAGTGAATACTATCGAATTTTCAGTGCAATTATATATAACCCTTTTGATAACCTTTTTTACCAAAACTATTAAATTATTTCTGTAGATTTTTCATTTTGCTTTTTTTGTATCGCAGTGCGACCATTTTTGCTTGAGTTATAAAGAAATAATTTTCACATTTCTAAATCTGCCCGTTTAAAGTTTAGTTTTTGCTTTGAACGCAAATTACTCGGGGTCAAAAATAGTCGTACAAAAAAAATGAAGAAAAAAGTATTATTTACAAAAAAAATTATCTTGTAAATAAAATTGAATAAAATATTATAAAGAATATTTTGAGCTCGTGATTTACCTATAGTAGAAAAACAAAAAGTACTATGTCGCCTCAAACAATATACATTTTTCATCCAAATAAAAATAGTATATACGAATCACATCGGATATATCCTTCGAAAACGAGAACTCACTGTATTTGTTCTGAAAATGATAATCTAACAATAAAGTGTTAAAAACAGTATACATACCTTATAAGAACCTAGGTTCTCGACAACACAAGGCAGGTTAGCGTCTCGGCCCAGGGCTACAGTCACGTTGGGTATTGGCTCAGCGAAACGGGGATCGTCTGTCATCACTGTAACATACACACACGCCCCCGCACGCACACACACATACACACACACACACACACACACACATACACACACTTAGAAAACGTGACGATTTATGAAGACGTGTCTCTTAAAAGGGAAAATATTGCCAGACAATTACTGTTATACCTATATAGGTGACGTGCCTTGTTTTTCTACTCACAAAACAGGGCTGGAGGCATGCTGTTTTTTTGGAGTAGGGTACACGGATTAGTCATTGACATGGTTTTAGATATAGGGCATTTGTAATGTATTTTGCTATATACGTAAAAATTATACTATTCATTTACAATGATTACAATAAATCTCAATGCCTTGTTTTTCTATTCACAAAACAGGGCTGGAGGCATGGTATTTTTTTGGAGTAAGGTGCACGGATTAGTCATTGACATGGTTTTAGATATAGGCCATTTGTAATGTATTTTGCTATATTCATTTACAATGATTTCAATAAACCAAAGTACAGTAGAAACCGATTATAACGACTCAAAATAAAAGTCCAACTGAATCCCATATAATTGTAATTTAGCCAGTTATTACGACTATCGGCTTTTACGGCCTAATTTGGCCGATCTCTTCGATGTCGTTATAACCGGTTTCTACTATAATTAAAAAAATTAATTATCAATTTATGTTTTGCTTCCTCGCTATATCGAAGATACGAGAAGCTTTGCGATCGTTTAAAAATGAGAAAAAAATCAAAATTTTAACTAGATCTTTCTGTTTTGGGTCAAGACAGACACTTTTCGTTCCGTATCTGTTTGTCAGTACGTCTGTGCGTATGTGCATCAGTTCTCTGAATTCTTGTCACACGTATAACTCATGAACCACTGAACCGATATTATAGAAACTTGGTTGGTTGATTGGGTCTGGCTACAGGATAGTGCCATTTCAAAATCGTGTGTAAGGGGAGGGTTGACATAAAAAAATATTTTATATTTAAGATTAGTTTTTGTCTAGAAATAAAACCTCCTATTTTTAAAAACGATTTTTCAACCGGAAACGGATGTTTACTGATGTCGATTTTTGAATTTTTCGAATTATTTTTGAAACGGTGTAAATTAGAGAAAAATTATTATAATTATTTTACAGTATTATCTATAATTTATGTTGTATTCATTTTAAAAAAATTAAAGAAATAATGAACTATATTTTAAATGGTTCATAACAGAAAATAAAAAGCTGCCATTAGTATCATGGGACTTTCTTATACGTATTACAGATATTGAACAGTGTACGAGTTTGTCATAGATACAATGTGACTTTCTTATACATAATGCTAAGAATGAACAGTATTGGGTGATTCTAAATTAATTATGTACAATCAACAAATCTGACTAAATCATTAATAATGGAAGAAAACGAATGGAGCATAAATTATAGATAGATAATAATATACCTACTTGACATTTTTTATCAAAAACATTTTTTTCTTATTCGCACCGTTTCAAAAATAATTCAAAAATTCAAAAATTAACAAGTAAACATCCGTTTCCAGTTGTCATCTATAGTTTATGTCCCATTAATTTTATTCTATCTTTTATTAGTTTGTCAGAAATATTTTTTAGTAAAATTCACGTATAAGAAAGTCCTGTGGTTTCCATGGCAGATGTTTTTTTACATTAAATAAGCATTTGAATTTTCTTCAAAGAACTGATCAAATTGGCCTGGGAATAATGGCTGAATTCATGTTATATTATTAGTAATTATCAGTTTGGTAATTTGTTCATTGCTCGTCACACAGTAAAACTGTTTGAACGGTGATATGATGGTATATAGTACACTAATATGTTTGATCACTCTGTTTTTGAGTTAAACAATACAAGAGCAAATTTAAAATTGAATTTTTTGTACTTAATAAATTCCATTTCAATCATAACATATTTGAATGAAATAAAAATGATAACCGCTAAAGCCTAGTGTGTAAAATGTCTAAAATACGTACGTAATTATGTTAAAATCGGATAGAAAAGTTATGTGAAATAGTTTTATAATTTAAGTAATTTTTCAATATCCGATAAAATATCGAGGGTCCATAAACGAAGAGCTACGGCAGACGTGAAGAGGTTGATGTAGTGGAACACATAAAGTACACACACGTAAGTATGTACATGTTAGGTTTTTGGTCAATACATATTCTTTAAATTTAGCTATATTTTATTTCTTACACGATCGATTGCGATGTTTATATCACCGGAATAATGTTTTCATTAATATCTTTTTATACAAACTTTTATGGGACAATAATCTTTATAAAATATATCTGCAATCAAATAATAGACAAAAAAAATTTACTTCGTAACGATGGAAAAATTAGAGTAAATGAACAGTAATGAACACCATTTATGTTTTAGGTAAGAAAACTATGATAATATTATTTAAAATCAGCCCTTATCATTTTATTGGACAGATAATTTAATCTTTTAACGAGAACGAGCAAGCAAAAATAGAATTCTTAAATGAAACCAAAATAAAACTAGCCGTTGGATCCAGTTTTTCTAAGTTTCGACTAAATCCGATAAAAAAAAAGAAAAAAAACACCCCTTTTTACCCACGTAGGGGTTGAATTCTGAAAAATCCTTTCTTCAGATCTATTCACGTCAAGACGCTTCGTTTAGGAAAAAAATGACACGTACGTACATACTCACCGACATTTTTCTGAAAATAGTGTAAATTAAATTAGAGATGCCACGAATAGTGATTTGGCCGAATACCGAATACCGAATATTCGGCTAGGCTCTCGGCCGAAGCGCCGAATATTCGGTGACACTTAGTGCATTTCGTGGGCATATTTGTTTCATTTGCGAGTAGGTCATGTCACAACACGCATTATTTATTTGTTGATTGTTACAAGAAAAGTGTGTAGGTACATATATTGATTGTTTGTTTAAGATATAATTAAGGTGACTAGAATTATAAAAATAAAAAAGAGGATAAAATAGGAGTACCTACCCTCCCTACCATTCAGAAAACTCCTCGGAAAAAGGTTATATTCTTTTTGGACCTTGAACATTTTATAAAAATTTAATTAGGACTTTTTTACAAATTTGTACTCGTATATATTGTACAATATACAAAAACAGAATTATATATAATTTTTTTCAGTTTATAATTAAAATGAAATTAAAAACTTTAATTTGGGTTTATTTTTTCAATTCCAGACAGTTAAAAATATTTATATATAATTAATAATCATTATTGACGAAAATTTTGAGTCAATAATGATTAATTTCAATAATTATTATTATTTTTGAGAAAAATAAAATATTTATTTTTTTGTAATTTTATGGATAACATCTTTACCAAATAACAAAAAAAGAGGACAAAAGTTTCGAAAATAAAAAAAGAGGACAGATGGTCACCTTAATTTTAAGATAAACAGTGTATTATCTGTTTATCTTAAAAAATATTATTGTTTGTTCGTGAAAAGCTTTACGAAATGGCACCATTTAATAAAAATCACCTATTTGGGAATATAATGAAATTTTTAGTGAAGACAATAAACTGGCAGTTTGTTTGTTGTGTAACAGCAAGATCTGTGTAACAACAAATGCTAAAAAAATGTCATTCATCATAACTGACCACTGATAGATTTTAAGTATTAAATATGCTGAGTTTTTGTAAAAAAAAATTCACGATTTGGTATTCGGTATTCGGCCGAATATTCAGAACTATTCGGCCGAATACCGAATAGTAAAAAAAGTAGCCGAATAGGCCGAATACCGAATAGTAGCCGAATATTCGTGGCATCTCTAGTAAATATACTCTAATGACCTTGAAACATGAAAATATGTTAAAATTTTTGATTTCGATTTTTGGACCAATTACAATAACTTCATAACTTCCTACTGGGAAGTTAAAATTCTAAAATCAGCCTCTTAAAAAAATTGCTGTGACGTACGCGGACAGAACCTCCGTAATAGGCACCCCATTTAGTGGGCACCATCATGAAGATTTGTACTAAAAAAAATTTTTGCGGAAGTGAATAGTTGTGAAGTACTGGATGATTAATATATTTTTACAATATTTGCCTCACCACGATTCTGGTTAATTATTACACTTCATAGTCGTACTCCATTATATCCGCAGCCACATGTAGGTATTTAAAAAAATGTTATTGCTAAGGCAACATTTATTACGTGGATTCACTTTTCATACGGCTAAACCTTATTCCTTCATTTTTAAAACCAAAATAAACAATTTAATACAATAAAAATTTAAACGAACTTAACGTAAATAATCAAAAATGGAAAATTTCATTAAATTGCCATACAATGACATACCGGTACTCCAAATAGTATCATGTTAACTGACGCAGTTAGTTAGAGGTGTAAGCTTAGATACATATTAATTTTGTGTTTATAAAATTGAAAATAGAGCAGCAAAAGGAGGTGTTCATATTACCCGCCTGTTCCATATATACCGACTTTACTCTATATATGTATAATTTTAAATGATGTATGCTTAGTTGTTGTCAAATAACTTTACAAATAAAAATTAAAAAGGGAAGAGGGCGGTACATTAGGACGTTTTTATTCATTCTTATTTATTTACGTAACCATTTCAAAATTTGATTAAAACAATAATTGGTTTTTGCCCTGTAAAATTTGTAAAGAAAATGTACCAATGTGTCCTACTAGAGGGGCATCACATATAATAAGGTATTAAAAATAATTATAAGTAGACAGAAATAATTAATAAAGGCTGTAGCAACATAAGTCAATCAATGGAATACTTTTTAATTGGAATTAAGAATGGTCTCTAAATTAGTAGGTATAAGACTCGAATTCAGTAAGTAAATTTCTGTATGCATGTTTCATGACGTACTCATCCAACCTCTGGCGCGTATACAAGGAGGGTCAAGGGGTCATGATAATTTATGTAATTTATAATATCTATAAATTTATTTTAATAATATGTACTTATTATTAAACAAAATTCAACATTACTTGATTGATTACACTGGCCGACAGCCATTTTGCTGCAGGGCATACAACAACTTTCTAAGGTTAATTTGGACACGCTGAATCCAAAAATGACCACCATTTTGCTCAATCAGCTCTTGTTTTTGCGATATTGCAAAAAAAATGTTTTTTTCGATATGCTAACATTCAAATTTATTATATATTTTTTAAATCGATGACTTCAACCAAAGATCATTCAGAATGAAGCTATGGGTCGTAATTGAACTAAAAAGCCTTAAATTATATACATTTATAATGTTATTCCTTTCGAAAATCATGTTTTAAACGAAAAAAATCGATTTTTTTGCAAAAATTCGGCATTTTTCAAAATTCAAAGTGCTGTTACACAAACAATATTTGTCCAATTTTAATGTTATTCAATAAATTGTAACTTTATCTATCTTCTTTATTTTGTGAAAATTTCAACGTAATCGAATGAAAATTGGCGAAATGGTACTAAAATCAACTGCGCGTGTCAAAATTTAGCAGTTCGGTCATATATTTTTTAAATTAAATGCTTCAACCAAAGATCATTCGAAATGTAGCTATGGGTTCTAATTAAACTAAAATGCCTAAAATTATATACATTTTTAAAGTTATTCCCTTCGAAATTCATGTTTTAAATGAACATAACTCGATTTTTTATCCAAAATTCGGCAATTTTCAAATTTCAAAGCGCTATTACACAAACAATGTTTGTCCAATTTTAATGCAATTTACTAAATTTATAGCTTTATCCATCTTCTTTATTGTGTTAAAATTTTAACGTAATCGAATGAAAATTGGCTAAAAGGTATTAAAATCAACCGCCCGTGTTGGAATTTGGTAGTTCGGTCATAACCACTCCTGGCGTTAAATAAATTCTGTGAACAAAGTAATGAATTGAAATATGGATTAATTCGAGTTTCGAAACGAAAATTAATGACACTGTTTTACAAAATTAAAAAAAAAAAAAAACTATAAAAAAAATTCTTGCCCGTAAATTAAAAAAAAGTCATTCTGCGTAAGAAAAACTTCTTTTTAGCGATTATCTTGACATAATAATTATTATTTTCGAAAAAAATATATGAAATAAGTAAAAATTAATTCATTACTCTGTTCACAAAATTTATTTTACGAGCCATATATCCGCTAGGAGTGAAATTGACCGAACTACCAATTTTGACACGCGCAGTTGATTTATATACCATTTCGCCAATCTTCATTCGATTACGTTGAAATTTTAACACATTAAAGAAGATAGATAAAGCTACAAATTTAGTGATTAAATATAAGAAATAACCTATATAATTTTTTTTTAATATTGTCTGAAATATTTTTTTCAATATATTTTATGATAAAAAATGACATTTTTCCGTGTATATTCAAAACTTCAAGATAATCGGGCATCGGAAGTGGGTGAAAATGTATTACAAGCTTATAAGGTACTGGCACCATTCTTGGATAATACTCCAGTGTTGGACACTTTTTTGATTAAATGTAGGTATTAAATTAGAAATATTTGTAAATATTTGATTACTGCCATTATTGGATCATAATCTATAGACACTTAACTGTAAAACAGCTTAAATTGATGACATTCAGCCAATGGGTGTCAAAATGGTGGATGTTTAAACTAATTAATAGTGTAATATAGGTTATTAATTATTATATTATCATAGCATCTGCTTTACATTGTTTCAAATTTTACTATTCTTTATTTTTGTAATCATTAGCAAGTGTCATTCACCGAGTGCACATTACCGGAGAGAAAAACAAACAAAATAAAAGGCACTACTTAAAAAAAACTATTTATGGACTTTGGTAATTAAATTGATTTAATAAAGACGTACTTGTTTTATTAGTAACATGAGTTCGTGAGAATTACAAAAAAGAAACCCATCAATCCCCAAAAAAATAGTATACCCTACTCTTAAAGCGGCCAAGACTGGTGCCAGTACCTTATACATTTGTCTATACAAAAACTGTCATTTTTTGTATGCTCACATAATTTTGCAGGAAATTAATGAAAAATTAATCTGTAATGCCGGGTTTACACGGGTCGATTTTCGCCGAACGACTAGGCCGCTCGGCGAAAATCGACCGTGTAAGGCCTATTTCACACATATACGGTTTCATTCGGTTCGGTTCGTTTTCGGTTCGTTTTTGGTCGCTGCCGACAAGTGTGAAACGATGATTCAGTTTGTATTCGGTACCTAATAGAAACCGTACAGAACTGAATACTCCCTCCACACTGGACAGATTTCATCAGGTTTCAATTCATGTCCAGGGAACACAAAGCAATGAACGCGTTCACACATACGTGGTTTAGTTTCGGTTTTAACCTGATAGCGAGTGTTATTTTTTTTTAAGTTTTGTCGCGGATTTTCTAATAAAATGAGCGGTTTTCTAGATGTTGATTTTGTTGATGTGGATCGTCTTCATACTCTTTAGCTTCGGGAAAATAGTGTAGAATGCTCCAAATTCCTGCTGTAAAGTGATGAGAGGGTGCTCGCAATGAATTCTAGTATTCCTCCTTCATTTTTTAATTTTTTTATAGAGAAACAACATGGCAACAACTTGCTTTCTCTCCATGATAACTACTGAGTTTACGGAAAAAAATAAAACCTAATATGAACCGTATGAGAACCGTGTATGTGTGAAAGGGTTTGATTCGTTTTCGGCTGAAACCGAAAACGAACCGAACCGAATGGAACCGCGTATGTGTGAAACAAGGCTTAATAGCAATTCGACAAGGCCGCAAGTGACTAAAATCGAAAGCGTCAAAGTAGACCATCTTTCGACTTTTGCCGTGCGGCGACAGGCCGCATGCGGCGGATGACTTAAATCGACCGTGAAAATGATGAGTCGCATACGATCGCTCGCCGCATCAAGGTGTTTTCGTTCATCTGTTCTGGTCAACATTTTCAAACAAATGAACTAATCGCATGCGATTTTTATCGACTGTGAAAATGGTGTTGCTGTGCGGCCTAGTCGAGCGATTTGGTAGGTGACAAGTCGCACGGCGGAAATCGACCCGTGTAAATACACCTTAAGGGATATTATTTTACTCATAAATTTTTTTATATATTTATGTACATACATATGTATGTTTCTTGTATAATTAACAATTTATATATATAAAAGAGTTTGTCTTTAACCACTCACTAACTCACTCACTCACTCACTCACTCACTCACTCACTCACTCACTCACTCACTCACTCACTCACTCACTCACTCACTTACTCACTTACTCACTCACTCACTCATCAATGTACAGCCCAAACCCCTGGACCTAGAAATGTGAAATTTCGTAGGCGTCTTCCTTTTATGATGTAAGCATCCACTAAGAAGGGATTTCCAGAAATTAAAGGGTTAAACGGGGCTGTAAAAGTTTGTATGAAAAAAATATTTTTTGGCTGGATTTACTTGAAACAGTATAGATACTCTACAATATAAATAATGAATCACGCATTTAAGCAATTTTCAACTACTAAGGGGTTGCAAGAGGATGGAAAAGTTTTTATGGGAGAAAATATTTTCGATTGTATTCACTCGAATGAAACTTAGTAAAAGTATAGGTAATGAATAAAAATCAATATGAAAAATTGTAGAGGGTGACCCCTGTCACGTATGGAGGGTTTTAATTAGTTTTCATTTAATTCGGCGTAAAAAAATACTACATTGGTAAGGGGTTAAGGGTGAAAAACAACCCCTTATCTCGCATAGGAGCCGAGATATTTACGATTTTGTATAATAAATAAAAAGCAAAACAATAAACAAATTTAATATTTCACCCTTTGTCACGTATGGAGGGTATTTATTAGTTTTCATTTAATTCGGCATAAAAATACCACAGGGGTAAGGGTTTAAGGGTGAAAAACAACCCCTTATCTCGCATAGAAGCCGAGATATTTACGATTTTGTATAACGTCACGCATGGAGGGTATTAATTATTTTTAAAATCCACGCGAACGAAGCCGCAGGAATCAGCTAGTTATTTATATACTAACAATAAACTTTGAATATTGATAATAATTTTTCTGTAAAAATATTTTTACTATTATGATATAAAAATTCGATGTCTGAAAATCTCGATTGTGTACATAACATAAAATTAAATTATGTTAAAAAGTCATTATTTGTTGTATAATGTATAAAACTGTTATATAGGTATGTACCTATGTTATTGTTAGTGTCCATGTTCGTCTGACCGCCAATCAATTTTTAAAGCTTTTTCAATATTAAGGAAAAGCTTTTAAGCTGAAATAAAACTATAAAAAGAAATATAAAATACTCCATCACAGAAATATTATTTTTACTTTTCAGTGTATTGATCAAACATCTTTTCAATTAAGAAAAAAGGAATTTTATTTTATATAACTTATATTTAGTATTTCCATATGTACTAATACGCGTTTATACATATTTCGTTCATTATAAAAAATATTAATCTAAAATGATGTGTTTGAATATAAATCATTTTCAATAGACTTCAGTTTTCAATACTTTATGGAAATTATGTTAAGAACAATTGATTACAAGCTGAATCGGTGTCCTCTACATAAATCGTTTGATAATAAATGGATATACATTATAATAACCTTAATAGAGACGTAACTTCCTTTATTTGTACTCCAGATTTTGATCCAGAATACGCTACATTGAATTAAATACAATATACTTGTACATATTTAACCCTTTCAGTCTAACCCAACATTATATAAAATTTATTTAAATGTAAAAGGTTGTATAGTATTAAATATAAGTTGAAAAATAAAATCAATATTATAGACATAAAATAAAGTTAGAAATACATAAACATAGCATTACATATATCCATGAAAAAACAATAGAAGATTGAATTGTAAAAGTGTTTGAAACAATTCTCTTGATACCAAAGGGTTAAATAAGTTTTCAATAGAACCTATGCCGATAAGCAGAACAAAATTCATCTATGTTTATATGCAAGAAAAGATGTTAAGAGATCTGAATGCATATACAGAGTGTGTCAAAACAAAAATAACATCTGAAATTCTCTCAATTTTCACATGATAATTCTTAAATAATTTTTTAATAAAATTTAAATCGTTATAAATAATATCGTCTAAAGGCCAAGAGGCATATGAATCAAGTGAATAATATCCCTCTATAACTTCTTGTTCTAGTCTACCACTTTTTTCCTCTGCGAAAATTTTTGTAATCGCGGATTTCCCTCTCTCAGCAATGTTATATTGCCAGAGAGTTGTGACGACGATTTCCACGCATCAGACTGGAAAATCGGAAAATATATTTTGTCCGACAAAGTAACGTTTGGGTTTTAGACATTTTCATTAAACTATCCTGAAAAAACAGCTGATTATCAATACATTTTCAGATGTTATAATTTTTACAGGTTTAAGGTGATAGACACCCTAAACTTTCCAAAAATATTAGCGGACAAGTTTTACAGTTTGAAAAAATACTATATTTATAAATTTTAATATACTAGTAGTGACGTTAAATATAATAAATAAAAACAACTAGATTGTCTAAACGTCAAAAAAATTTTTGGGCAAAAATATAGAGCGAGTTTTCGATTTACAGAATCATCTATATTTTTGCTCATTAAATTTTTTTGACGTTTAGACAATCTAGTTGTTTTTATTTATAAATTTTCTATACCAAATGCACGTGTTTTGGAAAAAATAGAGGGGGAAATCCGCGATTACAAAAATGTAATTTTTGTAATAGAAGGATATTATTCTTGCGTCATATGCCGCCTGGCTCCCAGACTAATATGTTATTTTAATAAGAATTTTCTAGAGCTCATTTTTTTTTAAATTTTTTGCACTTTTTATGCAGAAATGGGTGATTATACAAAATATATTAATATGGAATTTTTGTAGAAGATTTGATTACCTTTATTTTTAATGGTAACCATTTTTGTTGTAGCTTTGATAAATATTGTCATCAATTAAAAGACGACTTAATAAAGAATTATTCCGAACAATTACATGTATTGTATTTGTAGCAAGATTAGTGAATTATTTTGTCAAATAGCAGATACGTGGATTACATTTACACGGTACCAATTAAATATTGAAGCTCGATTAAGTTAATCGTAAGTTGGGTGAAATGCTACTCGTAACGACTGAGTAAAGGATAGCGTTGTGACTTATAAAAAGTGTGGCCCAATACGTAAATAGGTATACGTGTAAGCGGTTACTACTGTACACTGTACACTGTCTACAAGCAACAGCAACCGACTCAATGTCAGCCTTAAAACACTTGATATTAATTTCCCTTGTGGGCAATATATCCTTTCTCCAGGGACTAGGTATTTTGTCGACACTCCTCCTCAATTTCTCACAGTCGTTTATTCGACTCGTCCCGTCTCTGTTTTTCTACACTCGCCCCCGTTTTATACAACACTACACTACACTTGCACACATACACACACATACACACACGCACATACATACATGCGCACACACGCACATACCACACCGACAAACACTGTTTAGGAAAAGAAGAGTTATTACTTGTTTTGTTCTTTTCTCTGCGATTAGACTCTGGTCCTATAACGTGAACACCTTCGCGTACACATACACTTACACTCACACACTCGCTTTTATAATGTGTGTGTGTACTGTGAACGTTTACTTCCTTGTGGAGGTTGAAATTATCACTCCTTGACCATAACCAGAACCGTATTAAATATATTTGAACTTAAAGAGCAGTGTTTTTCAAAGTGAAATCCAAAATTAAAAAATGTATACTGTCACCTGATATCGTTGTTAATATTTTTATATATATTACATGGAGAAATATTCAGTCGTTTTTTAATAAAAAATACAATAGCCGATTAAAAATTTTAATTTTATATCAAAAAATACTATCAATTTTAACATGTTCTGTCAATTGAGTAACTTCTACACTGTTCTACAGTCTACAGTCTCCATTTTTACTAGGTATATATTCGTAAATATCATTTATTAAAGTAATTATTCTTAAATTGAATTAATTGTTAAGTTTTATACAAATTATTTCATTTCAATTAAAAGACAATACAATAAATACTACGGTTGTGTAAAATTAATTATATTAATAGTATATTTTTTATTGATATAACAAATTAAATTATACCAATAATTAGGATGACCAGATTTCAGATTATGTAAACCCTGATTTTAGATTACGCCAACCCTGACAAACCTTGAGAAAAAAATGCGCGCGTTAATACATGAAGATCTTCTTATTTTTAATATACCCATCAAATTTTTGGTTTCGCAAGATGAAAATGAAGACCTTTTTTCGCAAATATTTTTTATTTTTACTGGAGAAATTGTAACGAAACCCGGAGCCCGGAGAAACAGTATACAAACCCTGAGACCTGGTCACCCTACTATTAATATAGATTCCGACCATGCATGCAAAAATTACTATTCGTATTGTAACTTTAGTTACACATGGCCTAGCAAGAATTACAATATTTTTTATCGTTTCAAGATTACTACGTCAAATATTAATCTTAATATATAAAACTCTTGGTACTTATATATGTATGTTAGACCATCAGGCCTAAACCACTGGACGTATCGAAGCCATATTCACACCATATATTTATTTGGTGTTCGGGTAGGTTTATAGTTGTTTTTTTTTCACCCGGTAGGTGTATGTAGGGTCGAGATATTTACGAAAATGAGAATTCGTTATTCAATGGCTACTATGTTTTTATATAAATAACAGTTTTATACCGTGACGTCATGGAAACAAAACACGACTTGATAAAATAGTTTTTAGTGTTTTGACGTATAAAGGTTTTGATAAAATATTAATAACTACGCTACGTACTATTTTGGTGTTAATCAAATTGAAATCGGTAAGTTTTGTTATATTTCTAAAATTCAATTGTGTTCAATTTAAACGAAAATGATACTGGACATTCCGTAGAAAAATTTAACACCATAACGAGTAAAAACACGAGAAAGAGCACGCAAATTATCTTTTGGCAAAACAACGTTTGCCGAGACAGCTAGTATTTCTTTATTTGAATGATTGCTATGAAATAATTTTCTACTTTTATCAATATTTTTGAGTTTTTATTAAAACGTACAAAAAAGTTCATGTAAGTTACAATTGTGATATTAACTATTATATTATCTAAAAATAGCTAGTAATTGAAATGAATCTATGAATGAAAGTGAATCGTCTTCTTAGGTTAATCAATTAATTAAAATGAGTAGTAAAATGCGTGATTTGTTTGAAGCACGTTTCACTCATAAACTAACAATAAGTGAAATTAAAGATCGTAAAGTGAAAATAAATAAACAGAAATCGATTACTAATAAAAGTTGAGTGAATGCCTTCTCTAGAAATAGGATAAAAAGACGATTACGTGCAAGAGGGCCTAAATCTAAAGGGTCCTAACATGATAGGGTGGTCTTTACCATTGTCTGTGTATCTCCCCAACTTCCCCATACACTACACGCACCCGCAAACCGTTACATTTTCCGGTTTGACCTGATCGAACCATGTGTCGAAATTTTCATTAGTAAAATCGTGATAAATTGTGAGTAATTGGAAGAAATGGCCTTATGATGGATCTTCATCGTGTAAAATAAATTTGGTGATTTTTTATGCACTTAGGTAATCAATTTTTGATGGCCGTTCCGGTATCGAATATATATTTTTCCACATTTTACTTATTTTGTTCTTTTTCCTTTTCTCTGTTCGGCGGACGAGGAAAAAATGTCTGATCATTTTTAATAAACATGATAAATTATTACTTTATATGTAGTGTGTACGGTTTTTAGAATGATTCACGCGAGACAAGACGAGATTAGGTTTAGGTAACTCTCGTGTCATCTAGGATTTATAACTTACAACTTCGTGCGAATTCTATTTGAACATATATGTACGTTAGAGTGTTCCAAAAAATATTTTGCGCTCATTACGAAGTACGTTAGTTTTTGACCTAAAATAAATCCTTGCCTTTTTACCCTATAGTTCAATTTTAAGAGATGTTGCAAAGTGGGTATTACTGATTCATGATCTTTTTATACGTAGTTAAGATCTCAATGCAAAGGAAATAAGATTTAATACAAATAAAATAAATAAGTAGTTAATTTCCTAGTCTGTATTAATAGGGTGTGTAAAAAAATTGCTTCCGTTACGAAATACGTTAATTGTTGGCCTAAAATAAATTCTCACTGAAAGATTACCCTGTAGTTCAATTTTTATAGGTGCCGCTAAGGGGGGGGGGGGTCCCTACTAAAGTTGAAATTATTGATTCATGTTAACTGATGAAAATTTTTTAAGGACATCATTTTCTAGAAGATAAAATTCTCTACAAAAGTGTCTACAAAGTCATGTCTCTCAATTCAACGTTTCAAAAGTTACAATCATTCAAAATGATTTATTTGTTAAATTGTATATCTAAAAGGCTCTCATGGTTAAACTATTGTTTCTATAAAAATAAGTTACAGAATAATTTTATAGAAAATTTATTTCCTTATAAAAATAGTTCAGAGAGCTATGATGTAAATTCAATGAGTTAAAACTTATAAGCGTTTTAAATATATATATTTTTTTACAAAAATCAATATTTTAACGTCATTTTTCTATGAATATCAATTAAATAGTAATATATTAACCAATTCGATAATTAGCATTATTAGAACATAATTTTATTCTCTACAAAATTAAGTCGTTAAAAAAAATTCATCAGTTATCATGAATCAGCCCCCTTGTGACACCTCTTAAAATTGAACTACAAGGTAGTCATTGTGGGGGGATTTATTTTGGGTCATAAACTACCTTCTTTCGTAACGAGAGCGAGGTAAAACATTTTTAACACACCCTTATGTACATATATTCTAAAATTGTTTTTAATTTAAATACTAACTATGTTTAATCTTTTAAAACCGAGTCTTATAAACAAAATTAATATTGCTTCTGTCTCCTTCTATTTTGTAGCAAACGAATATAAAAATAATAGTAAAATTTAGTTATTTGATGCATTTTTTATTTTGATACAAATTCTTTGCATATAATAATACTAGGGGCTGTGCCCCTGGGCGCTTCGCGCCCCAACCCCCTTTCACGTCATATTTTTTACACAAATTTACTCGGGTCTGCGACCCTCGTATGTGTATATACCATACTCGTTCCACTATTTTTTTAATAGTTAATTTTTGAATTTAGCGGAGATAATCAATATTAAAATTTTCAGTAATCTTACATGTACAAATTACCTAATCAAAAATTTACTCAGGTCTGCGACCCTCGTATGTGTATATTATAATAATTTTCCATTCTTTCTGCTGATACTCATTTTTTCTTAAATTGGCGGGGATAATCACTTATCATTTTTACAATTTTCAGTAATATTACATGTATAAATTACCCAACCTAAAATGTAGTTATTTATTAAATGGTTAACTTTTTATTTTGACATATTCCTGATGTTTTTAATTTTTATTCAATTTTAATCAAAATTAATTAGTCTACGTCACTTTTAAAAAATAGCCATTTTAATTAGTTTCATGCGACGCCCCTGACTTAATTATAATTTTTAAAAATGTATGAATATATCAATCTCAAAACTTAAAAAAAAATCCATAAATAATTTTTTTTAGACGCTACTGATTTATATTATAATTTTCATATTTTTCTGAAATTTCTAAATTTTGAACAATAAATTTTTTTTTTTAAGTTTTTACAAACGTTACGAAAAAATTCACATATTTAAAACGATACCAGCCCCTGACTTTATTATTTTTAAATGTGAAATTTTGAATAAATTGCATCAACAAAACTCAACAACTTCATTAAAAAAACACAAATGAAAAAATATTTGAAACGCCGTCCCTGATTTAAATGAATAATTTCAACAATTAAAACCTAAAATGTACTGTTATTTTTTAAATTGTTAACTTTTAAATTTTTATCTATTCCTGAAGTTTTTAATTTTTGTTCAATTTTAATCAAAATTATTTTGTCTATGTCACTTTTAAAAAATAGCAATTTATTTATTTTCATGCGACGCCCCTGACTTAATTATAATTTAAAAAAAATATATTAATATATCAATCTCAAATGTTTCAAAAAAATAATAATTCATAAATAATTTTTTTAAGGCGCTACTGATCTATATTATAATTTTCATATTTTTTGAAATTTCTTATTTTTGAACAATTAAATTTTTTTTTCAAAGTTTTTACAAACGTTACGAAATGTGACATTTCCCACTTTCATATATTTAAAACGACACCAGCCCCTGACTTAATTATTATTTTTAAATGTGAAATTTTGTATATTGCATCAACAAAACTCTTAAAAATTATATTTTTATACAATTTCATTAAAAAAAAACACAAATTAAAAATATTTGAAACGCCGTCCCTGATTTAAATGAATAATTTCAATTAAAAAAATTCAACAATTTCACTCAAAATATTTTTTTTTTGTAATATTATAAATAATTATATTTATAATATTACATGTATAAATTACCCAACCTAAAATGTACTGTTATTTATTAAATGGTTAACTTTTTATTGCACACCCAAGCAGGCCCTGCTTGGAAGTGTGTTCTACTCTCGTCCTAAAATTTTTTTTCGTATATAAATTGATAAAATGAGTATTATATCTTAAATTTCTTCAGTATCTCACTTACATTTTTACATTTTCTGATAGAAAACATTACAGTCTCCATTTTTGCTTAGTTTAATATCGATCGGTTTTAATTTTCTGTTATAAAAATATAAATAAAGTTCAATTTGTCGATTTAACCCGCTTTTTTGATAGAAACGCCGAACTACAGGTCACAATTCGAAATAAATTTGCACCAATCCTTTTGAATTCACTTCATCTATTATCAGAATAGAACCCTATTAAAACTCAACAAAATTGGATAACTAGAAGTAACGAAATTTGCAGTTTATTTAAACAAAAATTCATATTTTGACAAGAAATTTTTTTACAAATAGAGTAGTTACTATTTATAATTTATTAATAGTAGTAGGCGCTATTTCTTCATATGTCACTTGTGTGTCACTTCAAATTCCATAATTATTATATTGTGTTAATTAATATATAAATACATGTACAAATGTACATCGATA
Source organism: Sialis lutaria (assembly GCA_949319165.1). Classification (NCBI taxonomy): domain Eukaryota; kingdom Metazoa; phylum Arthropoda; class Insecta; order Megaloptera; family Sialidae; genus Sialis; species Sialis lutaria. The sequence goes on along the minus strand of OX439245.1, from coordinate 6,599,225 downwards.
CGTGCTGTATTTTAATTATTTTATTCAAAGCCAATCAATCTTTTTAATCAAGATAAAATCTGGTAAGTTTGCATTTTTAAAACAAATATATTATATACGTCATATAACCTATAAACGTTACATTGTTGTTTCATTTTAAATGCTAGACATCAGGTGAACACAGCTGTTATCGCTGCAATATGTGGATGTATTTATCTTTTTAATTATTATTAGATAATAATTAATTTATTTACTTTATACATTTTACAAAAAAAATATGTTATATAAAAATTGTAAATTAAAATGATTGTTGTTTTATTACAATACATCCTAAATTTAAATAAAAAAAGGTAATAATCGATTGATATCAAGATTCATTGTTGATTTTCTAAAAAATCTTAATGAGTGATAAACTTCATATTATATATTTATATAATATTAATTAACTCCAATCTTTTTTTCAAACATCCTTTTAAGTTTCACCAATTATATTGTACCTGTACCGTATTTATTTGATATTATAAGTTAATACATTTTTTTATGTTTAAGGGGTGTGCATTTTATGGCCTAGCCATAGTATTTTTATGTATTCCTGAAGTTTTTAATTTTTGTTCAATTATAATCAAAATTAATTTGTCAACGTCACTTTTAAAAAATATCAATTTTAATTATTTTCATGCGACGCCCCTGACTTAATTATAATTTAAAAAAAATTATTAATATATCAATCTGAACTTTCAAAAAAATAATAATTCATAAATAATTTTTTTCGAGGCGCTACTGATCTATATTATAATTTTCATATTTTTCTGAAATTTCTAATTTTTGAACAATTAAAAAAATTTTTTGGGACGCTACTGACTTATTTATTTTTAAATGTGAACTTTTGGATAAATTGCATTTATCTCCTACAACAAAACTATTAAAAATTATATTTTTATACAATTTCATTAAAAAATGCAAATTTAAAAATATTTGAAACGCCGTCCCTGATTTAAATGAATATTTTCAGCAATTAAAAAAAAATTCAACAATTTCACTCAAAATAATTTTTTTACAAACGAAAAAAATATGTCACATGTAAAAAACCACGTAATTTCAATAACTATCAAATCTAACGTCATCAAAAATTTTCTCACTCCTAATAGAAAAGGTAGAAAATCTTCTAGAACATTCCCTGTCATCTGTCATCTGTCAGAATGCACGTAAATCAGACAGAAACATATGATTTCGTCCAATCAGAGCTACAGATTAAAAAAAAATGCCGACGGTATTTTATCATAAAATTTAATTTCATCAAAAATTTTCACGTACTTTTTCGGAAAAAAATCACAGCTCAGAGACCTTTCATAGCTAAGAAATGAAATTTAGCCTATTGACTGGAAAAAGAGTCAAGCTAAACGACGGAAAAAAAATTATCAAAATCGGCCGGGTAATTCCAGAGTCTATAAAGCTATAGTTTCGTCCGGACATATATATATATATATATACTAGGGGCTGTGCCCCTGGGCGCTTCGCGCCCCAACCCCCTTTGACGCCATATTTTTTACACAAATTTACTCGGGTCTGCGACCCTCGTATGTGTATATATCATACTCGTTCCACTATTTTTTGATAGTTAAATTTTTTAATTTGGCGGAGATAATCAATATTACAATTTTCAGTAATTTTACATGTACAAATTACCTAATCACAAATTTACTCGGGTCTCAGCCTACGGCTGCGACCCTCGTATGTGTATATTATAATAATTTTCCATTCTTTTTGCTGATACTCATTTTTTTCTTAAATTGGCGGTGATAATCACTTATCAATATTACAATTTTCAGTAATTTTACATGTACAAATTACCTAATCACAAATTTACCCGGGTCTCAGCCTACGGCTGCGACCCTCGTATGTGTATATTATAATAATTTTCCATTCTTTTTGCTGATACTCATTTTTTTCTTAAATTGGCGGTGATAATCACTTATCAATATTACAATTTTCAGTAATATTACATGTATAAATTACCCAACCTAAAATGTACTGTTATTTATTAAATGGTTAACTTTTTATTTTTATATATTCCTGAAGTTTTTAATTTTTGTTCAATTTTAAACAAAATTAATTTGTCTACGTCACTTTTAAAAAATAGCAATTTTAATTATTTTCATGCGCGCCCCTGACTTAATAATAATTTAAAAAAATAAATTAATATATCAATCTCAAAACTTTCAAAAAAATAATAATTCATAAATAATTTTTTTTGAGGCGCTACTGATCTATATTATAATTTTAATATTTTTTTGAAATTTATAATTTTTGAACAATAAAATTTTTTTTTTAGGCGCTACTGACTTATTTATTTTTAAATGTGAACTTTTGGATAAATTGCATCAATTCCCTACAACAAAACTATTAAAAATTATATTTTTATACAATTTCATTAAAAAAAACACAAATTTAAAAATATTTTAAACGCCGTCCCTGATTTAAATGAAACATGTATAAATTACCCAACCCAAAATATACTGTTATTTATTAAATAACTTTTAAATAATAGCAAGTTTAACTATTTTCATGCGACGCCCCTGACTAAATTATAATTTAAAAAAAATTATTAATATATCAATCTCAAAACTTTCAAAAAAATAATAATTCATTAACAATGTTTTTTGAGGCGCTACTGATCTATATTATAATTTTCATATTTTTCTGAAATTTCTATTTTTGAACAATAAAAAATGTTTTTTTAAGTTTTTACAAACGTTACGAAATGTGACAGTTCCCAAAAATTTCATATATTTAAAACGACACCAGCCCCTGACTTAATTATTATTTTTAAATGTGAAATTTTGAATAAATTGCATCAACAAAACTATTAAAAATTATATTTTTATACAATTTCATTAAAAAAACATACATTTAAAAATATTTGAAACACCGTCCCTGATATAAATGAATAATTTCAACAATTAAAAAAAAATTCAACAATTTCACTCAAAATAATTTTTTTACAAACATAAAAAATATGTCACATGTAAAAAACCACGTAATTTTGGAACTATCAAATCTAACGTCATCGAAAATTTTCTCACTCCTAATAGAAAAGGATAGAAAACCTTCTAGAACATTCTCTGTCATCTGTCAAATTTAAACTAATTAGAAAAAAAGATTTTAAATAATTTTTAATTCGCCGCTCCTGACATTATAGTTAACAAAAACTTTTTAATATTATCTATAGATAATTATACTAATTACATCAAATTCCCAATCAATTTTGGTTAAATTTTAATTTATAAGCAATTTAATCAAAATGTACAAAATAACATTTCTTTCCACGCTCCTGACGTATATAAGATAAAAAACAGCTGTTTATAATTTCTTCGTTTTAACAATTTCAATCAAAATCTATTTTACGTAGAAATTATAATAGATTCACAAATCTAACATTTTAAAATTAATCAAGTAATTAATCAGTGTGTTTTTTATGAAAATGTCAATAAAAATCCATGTGTTTTCTTCTTTATAAATGTCATATTTGACAGATATAAACAAAATACAACAGTGATATCTTGTAATTTAGCAAATTATCGTAAAAATAGTATTTTTCAAACGACAATCACACTGTCTGAAAAACAAAAGCCGACACTCGAACCAGCTAATTCATCGTTTTTTCAGTAAAATTTCGATGTACTTTTTCGGAAAAAAATCACAACTCAGAGACCTTTCATAGCTAAGAAATGAAACCTAGCCTATTGACTGGAAAAAGAGTCAAGCTACATGACGAAAAAAAATTTATCAAAATCGGCCCAGCGAATCCAAAGTCTATAAAAATAACATTTCTTCCGGACATACATATATACATATATATATAATGCACGTTTATATTATAGTGTGATATAGGGGCTGTGCCCCTGGGCGCTTCGCGCCCCAACCCCCTTTGACGCCATATTTTTTACACAAATTTACTCGGGTCTGCGACCCTCGTATGTGTATATATCATACTCGTTCCACAATTTTTTGATAGTTAATTTTTTCATTTGGCGGAGATAATCAATATTACAATTTTCAGTAATTTTACATGTACAAATTACCTAATCACAAATTTACTCGGGTCTGCGACCCTCGTATGTGTATAATATAATAATTTTCCAATCTTTTTGCTGATACTCATTTTATTTCTTAAATTGGCGGTGATAATCACATATCAATATTACAATTTTCAATAATATTACATGTATAAATTACTTAACCTAAAATGTACTGTTATTTATTAAATGGTTAACTTTTTATTTTTATATATTCCTGAAGTTTTTAATTTTTGTTCAATTTTAATCAAAATTAATTTGTCTACGTCACTTTTAAAAAATAGCAATTTTAATTATTTTCATGCGCGCCCCTGACTTAATTATAATAAAAAAAAGATTAATATATCAATCTCAACTTTCAAAAAAATAATAATTCATAAATAATTTTTTTGGGGCGCTACTGATCTATATTATAATTTTCATATTTTTTTGAAATTTCTAATTTTTGAACAATTAAAAAATTTTTTTTTGAGACGCTACTGACTTATTTATTTTTAAATGTGAACTTTTGGATAAATTGCATCAATCACCTACAACAAAACTATTTAAAATTATATTTATATACAATTTTATTAAAAAACACAAATTTAAAATTATTTGAAACGCCGTCCCTGATTTAAATGAAACATGTATAAATTACCCAACCTAAAATGTACTGTTATTTATTAAATAATTTTAAAAACATTGCACTTTAAAAAAATAACAAATTTAACTATTTTCATGCAACGCCCCTGACTAAATTATAATTAAAAAAAAAATTAATATATCAATCTCAAAACTTTCAAAAAAAATAATAATTCATAAACAATTTTTTTAGGCGCTACTGATCTATATTATAATTTTCATATTTTTATGAAATTTATATTTTTGAACTATAAAAAATGTTTTTTTAAGTTTTTACAAACGTTACGAAATGTGACAGTTCCCAAAAATTTCATATATTTAAAACGACACCAGCCCCTGACTTAATTATTATTTTTAAATGTGAAATTTTGAATAAATTACATCAACAAAACTATTAAAAATTATATTTTTATACAATTTCATTAAAAAAACACAAATATAAAAATATGTGAAACACCGTCCCTGATTTAAATGAATAATTTCAACAATTAAAAAAAATTCAACAATTTCACTCAAAATAATTTTTTTACAAACATAAAAAATATGTCACATGTAAAAAACCACGTAATTTTGGAACTATCAAATTTAACGTCATCAAAAATTTTCTCACTCCTAATAGAAAAGGATAGAAAACCTTCTAGAACATTCCCTGTCATCTGTCAAATTTAAACTAATTAGAAAAAAAGATTTTAAATATTTTTTAATTCGCCGCTCCTGACATTATACTTTTTAATATTATCTATAGATAAATATACTAATTACATCAAATTACCAATCAATTTTGGTTAAAATTTAATTTATAAGCAATTTAATCAAAATGTACAAAATAACATTTCTTTCCACGCTCCTGACGTATATAAGATAAAAAACAGCTGTTTATAATTTCTTCGTTTAACAATTTCAATCAAAATCTATTTTACGTAGAAATTGTAATAGATTCACAAAACTAACATTTTAAAATTAATCAAGTAATTTATCAGTGTGTTTTTTATGAAAATGTCAATAAAAATCCATGTGTTTTCTTCTTTATAAATGTCATATTTTGACAGATATAAACAAAATACAACAGTGATATCTTGTAATTAAGCAAATTATCATAAAAATAGTATTTTTCAAACGACAATCACACTGTCTGAAAAACAAAAGCCGATGCTCGAACCAGCTAATTCATCGTTTTTTCAGTAAAATTTCGATGTACTTTTTCGGAAAAAAATCACAACTCAGAGACCTTTCATAACTAAGAAATGAAATCTAGCCTATTGACTGGAAAAAGAGTCAAGCTACATGACGAAAAAAAAATTATCAAAATCGGTCCGGTGAATCCAGAGTCTATAAAAAAAACATTTCGTCCGGACATACATATATACATATATATATATTGCACGTTTATATTATAGTGTGATTCATACACGTTTATATTATAGTGTGATATACTAGGGGCTGTGCCCCTGGGCGCTTCGCGCCCCAACCCCCTTTCACGCCATATTTTTTACACAAATTTACTCGGGTCTGCGACCCTCGTATGTGTATATATCATACTCGTTCCACTATTTATGATAGTTAATTTTTTAATTCAGCGGAGATAATCAATATTAAAATTTTCAGTTATCTTACATGTACAAATTACCTAATCACAAATTTACTCAGGTATGCGACCCTCGTATGTGTATATTATAATAATTTTCCATTCTTTTTGCTGATACTAATTTTTTTCTTAAATTGGCGGTGATAATCACTTATCATTATTACAATTTTCAGTTATATTACATGTATAAATTACCCAACCTAAAATGTACTGTTATTTATTAAATGGTTAACTTTTTATTTTTATATATTCCTGAAGTTTTTAATTTTTGTTCAATTTTAATCAAAATTAAAACTTTTAAAAAATAGTAATTTTAATTATTTTCATGCGACGCCCCTGACTTAATTATAATTAAAAAAAAATTATTAATATATCAATCTCAACTTACAAAAAAAATAATAATTCATAAATAATTTTTTTTGAGGCGCTATTTTCATATTTTTCTTAAATTTCTAATTTTTGAACAATTAAAAAAATTTCTGAGACGCTACTGACTTATTTATTTTTAAATGTGAACTTTTGGATAAATTGCATCAATCTCCTACAACAAAACTATTAAAAATTATATTTTTATACAATTTCATTAAAAAAAACACAAATTTAAAAATATTTGAAACGCCGTCCCTGATTTAAATGAATAATTTCAACAATTAAAAAAAATTCAACAATTTCACTCAAAATAATTTTTTTACAAACATAAAAAATATGTCACATGTAAAAAATCACGTAATTTTGGAACTATCATATCTAACTTTCAAAAAAATAATAATTCATAAATATTTTTTTTTGAGGCGCTACTGATTTATACTATAATTTTCATATTTTTCTGAAATTTCTAATTTTTGAACAATTTTAAAAAAATCTAATATTTTTACAAACGTTACGAAATGTGACAGTTCCAAAAAATTTCATATATATATTTAAAACGACACCAGCCCCTGATTTAACCCCCCCACCCTTCAACAAAACGATTAAAAATTATATTTAATTCATTTTATAAAAAAATGCAAATTTAAATACTTTTAAAACACCGTCCCTGGCTTAATTAATATGAATTATAAATTTTTAGATAAACTGCATCAATTCTACAACTTTTTTTAACAAATTTGAACTAAATGAACAATTTCAATAAAAATTTAATATTTTTATAAACGTCAAAAACTATGACATATCAAAATGTCAAAAAGCACGTGGTTTTAAGAAAAATGACAGGTCTAACGTCATTTTTAATTAACCAGAGCACGTGTAAATGCTAGAAATTTCCAAACAAAACACTATGGTTCTAATCGTTCTAATTCCTTAATGCGGCCCAAATTACAGTCGGACAGATAAATGTTGGTGAATTTTTTACGTAGTGTCTCGCAAAAAAAATCATATCACAGAAACTATTGTAATGTTGTAAAAAAAATATATCCTATAAACTGTATCAAGGACGAATCTAGATATTGTGAAGGAATGAAAAAAATCCAGTGAAACGTTTATGAATCCATAAATTTATAGTGACCGGACAGACATACAAATATATAAAAAAATAAATATATATATATATATACACAGCGTTTATATTATAGTGTGATATGTAAGTTAAAATTGAACAAAGAACGGAAAAAATGACATATCTAAGCTCTCCGGTCAAAATTAGAATTGTTAAACGTGAAATAAAATGCGCATAAGAATTTTTGATAAAAAAGAGAGCATTCGGTAGGTATACGTCAAAAAAAACTCTAGATTTCATTTTTCTATGTGTGAATTTTTCGCGCGCTGAATTTACACACTGGAAGACAAAAGATTTCCATATGAAATGATGTGAATGAATGCTTTTTACATATACATACATTCAAAAGGTACATTTATAACGAAAATTAATCAAAAAAGCATCTATGGTTAAAAGTATCTACGGAATTTTTCTATATTACTATTTCTAAATTATTTATGTAACCATTAACAAATTAATAAAAAAAATACTGACATGGATGCTACAGAACTTTCTTATACGCATTTATAATTATATTAAACGAATCTTTATGGTTAAATAATAAAATATTGAAAAAATTAATGGGACTTAAATTCGTACTGTTTTAAAAAAGACAAATTAAACATCCATTTCCGGTTGAAATATCGTTTTAAAAAATATAACGTTTTCTTCTGATACGAAAATAAATCTATCTTTAAATAAAGAATTTCACCCCTATGTGTTTTGTCGTTTTTGAGTAACACCATCTACAGACAGGCAGACTCACAGACATCATAGTCAAAATGGACATTTCCATCAAAATCCGGATTACGAAAAAAAACATCTATGGTTGAAAATAATAACAATTTTTTTCTATTTAACTATTTCTAAATAATTTATGTAGCCATTGACGAATGAATATAAAAAATACTGACATGGCTGCTACAAAACTTTCTTATACGCAGTGTATATTTTTGAAATCATATAAAACAAATCTTTCTGGTTAAATAATAAAATATACATAGATCGTAAAAATGAATGGGATTTAAATTATAGTTATAGGTTTTTTAGTTCTAATTCAAGTTTTTTCATTTCAAATTAAATTTTTTTCATTTCAAATTCAAGTTTTTCCATTTCAAATTCAATTTTTTTCATTTCAAATTCAATATTTGAAAATAAATTGAAATATTTATTTTTTAATTGTTTATACTTACTTTCTTCAGTTTAAAAAATTAAAAAATAAATATATCAATTTATTTTCAAATATTGAATTTGAAATGAAAAAACTTGAATTTGAAATGGAAAAACTTGAATTTGAAATGAAAAAAATTTAATTTGAAATTAAAAAACTTGAATTAGAACTAAAAAACCTATAATAATATTTCCTACAACTAAAAAATTCGTACTGTTTCCAAAATAGACAAATTAAACATTCATTTTCGGTTGAACTATTGTTTTAAAAAATAGGACGTTTTTTCCGATATGAAAATTAATCTTAAATATAGAATTTCAACACACTTCATAGTCAAAATGGATATATCCATCAAAATCCGGATTACGAACAAAAGCATTAATGGTTAAAAGTATTATCGGATTTTTTTCTATTTAACTATTTCTAAATTATTAATGTAACCATTGACAAATGAATAAAAAAAAGAATAAAATATTTCAAGTAAGTTAAAACACAAAAAGTTAAATAGTTTTCTTAATTCTATAGTGATTTATATATTCCTTAAGTGCTTCTACAAAAGATACCCTTATATAACCCACCCCACCCCCACCTTGGCAACTGAACTGGTTTGAAAACAATTACCAAGCAAGCTGCTTTTCTTTTCGTTTCTCTACAAAAAGTTCTCTTTTTTAGATCAACGTTGAAAGTACATCAAATGATATTGTAAATAAAAACAATGTTTTTTTTGTTATATAATATATATGTTATTTATAAAGTATTTTCATAATGTGTATTAAATAAATTTATACATTAATTTTTATTTTAAGACACTTAATTTTTAAAAATGATTAATGCCTCTATATTTTTTTATTTTGTTTTAAGTAATATTAATTTTAGTACTACTGACATTAAATGTATAGACAATAAAGTCTCATAGGGTTTAGTAAAAACCAATAGACATTTTCTACTCATATTTAATTTAAAATCTGTGTGATAATGTATTATGATAGTCCAAGAGCTGATCTTCACCTCGACTAAGGTGCTCGTTACAAAGCTATTTTTTTATATCGTTTATTTAATGATAGTAATGTATGAAAACCTACGTCTGCCGGAGCTAGCGCGGTTGCATAAAACCGGAAACGGATGTTTACTAGAGAAATTTTGGAATTTTTCGAATTATTTTTGAAACGGTACACAGTAGAAAAAAATGTTTTAGATCAAAGTTGTAGAAGGTACTTTTCACCCCAAAATTTATTTTTAGGAAATAATCGATTTTCTAAAAAAAAAAAATTTTTTCGGTTTATTTTTTAAACGGTAGGTATTAGAAAAAAATGTTTGAGATACAAGTTGTAGATAATATTATTATCTATAATTTTTGTTCTAATAATTTAAAAAAAAAAATGTGGAAGGAAATAATCATTTTTTTTAAATTATTAGAACAAAAATTATAGATAATAATATTCTATACAACTTGTATCTCAAACAATTTTTTCTAATACCTACCGTTTAAAAAATAAACCGAAAAAAATTATTTTTTTTAGAAAATCGATTATTTCCTAAAAATAAATTTTGGGGTGAAAATGGATAGAACATAAATTATAGATAAAAGTACCTTCTACAACTTTGATCTAAAATATTTTTTCTACTGTGCACCGTTTCAAAAATAATTAGAAAAATTCCAAAATTTCTCTAGTAAACATCCGTTTCCGGTTTTATGCAACCGCGCTAGCCCCGGCAGACGTAGGTTTTCATACTTTACTATCATTAAATAAACGATATAAAAAAAAATTAGCTTTGTAACGAGCACCTTAGTCGAGGTGGCGATCAGTTCTCCGACATACGGCAAGGACTTTTTTATTTAATTCTATATAAGATCTACTTTCCCAGATAGAGAAAAATGGATTTGATTTTTTAATAAAAATTACATTTGCCGATTAAAAATTTCAATTTTGTATCAAAAAATACCATCAATTTTAACATGTACCTACTGTCAATTGAGTAACGCAAATTTTTACTATATTCATAAATATCATTTACATGATTTATTCAAATAATTATTCTTAAGTTGAATTATTTGTTAAGTTCTATACAAATTATTTAATTTCAATTAAAAGACAATACAATAAATATTACGATTGTGTTAAATTAATCTAATTAATATTAATAGTATATTTTTTATTGATATAATAAATTAAACTATAGTCTATTTCATTTAAGATTGCAGCGGTAGCTAGCATAGGAAGTATAATACGCGCTCCTGATTGGTCAAAACGCCAGATAAATTCACAATAACACAATTTTCACTAATGCAATACATCATGTTGCCTTGGAAATAATTGCAATTAAATTCAAACTGTCAGATAAGTTATTTTATAAATGTATGTATATATACAGTTGACATTAGGATATAAGAAAACTAATATTTATGACACAAAGGTGAATTTAATTTCTTGTAAATTCCATTAAAAGTTATATGACAGTTCAGATATGCCAAAAATCACGTGGTTTTAAAAAATTACACGTCTGACGTCAAGAAAAAAAACACTATTGAGTATTTACAACAATCAGTAATAAATTAAAATGCGAGTTATTTCCCGTTTTGCCAAACAAAAAAATCACAGCATAAATACTATAAATGTGTTGAAAATAAATTTTAGCCTATACTTTGTATGAAGGATGAATCTAAATACAGTGAAAGTTTGAAAAAAAATCACTGAAAGGTTTAAGATTTAATAAATTTCTAGTGAAAAAACTTTTCCGTTAGCTATAAAATAGTTCCTGTGTGAATCGTACCGTCTAATCCCCGCCCACCACTGCAAACTTAAATGAAATAGACTATAGGTATACTAATTAATATTGTTACCTTAGTAACACGTGGCCTAGAAAGAATTACAATATTTTGGACCGTTTCAAAATTACTATGTATTATGTAATATTTATTTAAAAATTTAGTGATTGTTATGAAATATTTTTCTCCGTGCATTAAATATCACTATATTTGTTAACGTATTGCTTGTGTGTGTTATTTATTAAAATATAAATATAACAATGTAATTGATTTAATTAAAGATTAGTTAAAGTTTGATAGGAAAATATAATTTATTTTTAGAAAAGGCCTGTCTCTCTAAAAGCATCCAACAAATTATTTGTCATCAAAAGGTATAAACGTGTTTTTTACACGTTAGGAAAGATAGTGGACTATTCTTTCATCGTGAATTCTTGGAGCGTATCTACAAGAAGGCGGAGGTCGAATGGAGGGGAGGGGGAAGCTCAAAGGGGGTCGAGAAAGAATAACAAATAACACCTAGAGTTTTTTACGTTATTTACGCCGTTTCGCGTACATTTAGACGGGGCTCAAAAAACTAAAATAACGAAAATGTAGTATGTACTATATAAGGAGATATTTTGTGAGTAAAAACGGCATGGCCATGCGACATTCAAAGTAATGTTTGTGTATATTATATGGGTGTTCGTCTGAACAAGACAAAGGCTGGAGACGTGAGGGACTTAAAAATGGCACACCAAATGTATCTCATCTAATATTTTTCCTCTACCTTTTATAATACATCAAATAAATTATTTCGTTAGATTAATATGTACAGAAAAATATATAATTTTTTATAATTCTTTACAATTAGATTCAGTCTTTTACAAAAAGCCTTTGTATAATAGCTTTGCATTTATTTTATTTCATCTTTGTAACATATTATACAGGGCTATTCAAAAATATACGTCAAACGATATTCATAACAATCACTCATTTGTTAAAGAAATATTACTAAATACATACGTAGTAATCTTGAAATTGTCCCAAGTATTATAATTCTTACTAGGCCCCGTGTTATTAAAGTTACAATATGAATTAGTCATTTTTGCGTATAGAATCGAAATCTATATTATTGGTATAGTATAATTTATTATACAAATAAAAAATACACTATTAATTAATATACAGGCTGAGTCGGAAGGAATCTGTAATACTCCAGGAATGTTTTGTACACGTGAAAATAATAAAAAAAAAACCAAATGTTATCCGATTTTCATTTGTTTTTAAGTTATAGCGTAATTAAAAATTAAAGAAATTTCAGTAATTATTGAAGTACTAATAATGGTTCCAGGCTCGAAAACATTTGATACATTTTATTTATTATGAGAATTATTAATTTTTAGTAATTATGTATGGAATTTGGTTAATTTTTAACTACGCTATAACTTAAAAACAAATGAAAATCGGATAACAAAATTTGGGTTTTTTGTTATTATTTTCACGTGTACAATACATTCCTAGAGTATTACAGATTCCTCCCGACTCACCCTGTAATTAATTTTACACAATTGTACTGTCTTTTAATTGAAAAGAAATAATGTGTATAGCACTTTATTAACAAATAATTCAACTTAAGAATAATTAGTTGAATAAATCTTGTAAATGATATTTACGAATATAATAAAAATTGTGTATTATAAAAATTACAATAGGAATTGTAAAAGTTACTCAATTGACAGCAGGTACATGTTAAAACTGATAATATTTTTTGATGCAAAATAAAAATTTTTAATCGGCAACTGTAATTTTTATTAAAAAATCGATTCAATTTTTCTCCGTGGATATCAAAAAGTTTGGCTTCATACTTTTGACTAATCCTGTATTACGTGCATTATCAAACTCTTCTTATCTATTTTAAGGGCCTCGATATTCTCTCTTTACCTATAGGGAAGTTTGTTGATGAACTTTGATTCGAACCCTATAGTTAATTCAAATATATTATTAGTGTATTTAAAAAATTTCGACAGCTTTGAACATTATTCATAATGTTGAAGTTGCCAAACAATATAATAATTTATATATCAAATTCTCTAGGGGCATATACATTATATTTCTACTAAATTTTAACTTCTGTCAAATTTTCTTATTATTTTGGCTACACAATTGGAAAATTTAAACTGTTTATATACAGTAGAGTCTCTTTTTACGCGGTAGATTAGTTCCACAGTAAATCGCTAACTTAAAAAAAGACATTGCTTACATTGTAACATTAATGCAAATATCTAAAATAAAATTATAACAAATAAATCAATTAAAATAGGCCGGAAGTCGCGTAAAAAAGTTTTTTTTCAATTTACAAGAAATTGATGTAAAACTTAAAAAAAAATGTATAAGTTTGTTTTTCACTTTTATTTATTTAATTTTATTGTAAAGTAACAGTATTTTTTTATATTTTTTCATTAGAAGTATCGTCACTATCTGAAAATACAACTCGGCACTGTTTGTAAGCTGGTGCGAAATCAAATTAAATTCCTTGAATTCAGCTTTCTCTAGATACCCCACTCACTGAAATGGGGAATCCCTGAATTTTCATGAAAATCGCACCGCGTAAAGAAAACAGCGTAAAAAGAGATATGGCTTTTTTATACAGTTAATTGAAATATCAGCCTTTGTATAGTAAAAATTACAATACTAGTTTAAGTTATTAACCTCTAGAGGGCCGAAAAACCAAAATTTTGGCGCACCAGAAAATCTTCCATTTTTGTTTTTAGATTAAAATACATCGAAAACGTATATTTGTACTTCCAAATAAATAAAAATCGTTCACGCGAGGCAAATTGATAGTTTTTACCCTATTATAGGGAATGTTTTTGGGTTTACTGTATTTTTGACGTCAGATTTCTATTCAGCGTCGAAAAATACATCGAAAACGTATATTGGTTTAATGAAAAAAGGTTATGTACTATTTAAAATAATATTTTTTCAAATTTGAAATATTTAACACGAGCTGTTGTCTTCTGGACCGGAAAACCAATATATTGGCTCACCCCATGATCGACACTTTACCTATGATCAATCAATGATATAAGATACCTTTTATGCCAGTTTTCTGAGGGCGAAATGCCCCCTGAAATCCCGGCTCTCTAAAGGTTAAAGGACAATAGTAATTTTTACAATAAAGCATAGTAAAATTTACAATATCATATGAATTTTTACGTACTGTCTTCAGGTTAGAAATTTTTGGATACATTTTTATATTTTCGTGTAATAGGGGTGATCCATTTGGTGATTTCTCCCTCCCCCACCCTAAGAAAATGTGAAAATTCGAAACGATATTTTTTAAATACTACCGAAACGAGACAACCTAAACCTAGTTTCGTCTCGTCTTCATACAAACAAACAGACAAGCTTAAAGTTCAAATACATAACCAGTATTTTGAATAACACGTACTTAAAAAAGAAACCAACCAACCATTATTTACTATGTATATCTGCAAATCGATTTGAAGTTTAAATAAATAATGCTGGTTTATATTGCAAACTTTTTTTTAAACTTTGTATGAGTGATAGTTTCTTGAGTATAATGTCTCCAAAATCAAAATGTTTTTATTTATCCACCCCGTATGTATTAAGATGTTATGCCGTAACAAAATGTTTGCGCAGCAGAAAATACGAAATCCTTTCACAAAAGGAATATTGAATTCACAGAAGTTGACATTGATAAATTTATTTATACTGGAATTGACTTAAATGCAATAGACGCAAGGGTAGATGTTTAAATTAAAATTGTAAATATCACAACTGACATTTGAGGTCCTTAGCTCACTAATGTATATGTATTATACAGTCTAACTTCGACTTCAAAAACTTTTTATCACTATTCGATATTTTACTTTTTTAGGCGCTTCAGGATGAAATTATAGTAATGCAACAAAACAATTTAACACCATGAAGTTAGGTTAGGTGTAGATAATACAGATTTATATTTTTATTTCTGCATTTCCATGCTAGATGTCACTTCGTCAAAGAAGTATAACTTCTAATGCGGGACATAGGTACTACACGCACCCACTTTTTTAATACTAACTGTCTATTTCCCATTTTATGAGTACGTAAGCAAACGCTCTTGCTTTACGAGTGATTGCCTTAACAAAGTTTTCATTTAATTCATTTCAGTGAAATTATTCGTTGATGCCCCCCGATTTTTACTAAAAATTTTATAGCTTGACAAGTTTTTTGTTGCAAAAAATCCAAAATTAAAATTTCAAGGTATTAAAATTCTTTACAAAATTGTTATTTCAGAATTCCATTTTCTAGATTGCTTTTCAAAGTATGCATTTTTTCCAAAATTTTCAAAATCGATTCGTAAATTACACATCTCAACATATACAGTATATTTTTTAACAAAATTTCTAGTTTTGCGGGAAAAACTCTTTCTGTATGACTGTGTGTGAATCTTCTACAGCTAAAATGGTAAAACAAAAATGAAAGTTCTTGCACACATTTATCAGAATTTCGATTTGATAACTATTTTTGAAACGAATCGTTATAGAAAAAAAAAAATTCTGTATAATAATATATTTTAAAAAACGTTACATGGTGGTTTTAACTTTTAACTTTAATGTAAGGTATCAGCTCCCTTTTCGGATTGTATTGAATTTTTAAAATTTTGTATAGCAATGGTGTCAAATACAAATATGAACACGGACTACCAAATCCAATCTTATGTCTGATATCATAAAGGAGCTAGCAAAATTTGCTAGCTAGCAAGCACTCTCAAATGGGGTATCAAATTTATATGACAGTTCTCTTGGAGTTTTTGAGATAGTTTCAAAAACAAATGTATGTAAAATATATTTACTCAAATGTATTTTTCTCAAAGATAACTGTCATATAAGTTTGATACTTCATTTGAGAGAACTTGCTGGCTAGCAAATTTGCTAAATCTTTTATGAAACTGGACATGAGAGAGTTTAAAAAAATATAAAATATTATTTTTTAAATTTCATATTTATTATTTTAATAAAATCAACTGTAATTTTTGGGCCGCATTCTAATGTCTAACGGGTTGCGTGTTTGAAACCTCTGTTTTATAGGAACAATAAGGGTTGTGTATTTTTCATTTTTATATTGATTATTAATAACAATTATAATTAATAATACATATTAAGTGTAATTATAGTATGTAACTGTAGATTTTACGTATGTATGCACAAATGAATCGATTTAATTGCTAGATTTATCTATATTAATTCAATCAATTACAATAATGAATTAATTAATTATTTAAGTCACACAATTAGAATGACATTTCTGATCTAAAATAACAAATTAGTCTTTGTATATGTGACATGTATGGGGAATTAATATAATATATTATGCAATGATATTATATTATTCTTTCTGTCAGTTCAAAATTCCAGTTAAAATATAAAATTATCTTAATTAACGTCCCTGAATTATTTATTCTTCTTCTTTATTATAGTAAAATAAAATCACGTGAAATATAATTTCACTTCTATAAGAAAATCATTAAAGGAAATTCAGTTGTTGAAGTTAGGGAGTACCTATTCTTAACCTGAATTTTGCCCGGGGTTGCAAACTATTTTGTTGGATCAATATAAAAGAAAAATTTATACAATATTAATATCACCAGGGACGTTGCAAACATGTATAATATAGAATAAATATATAATTCAAAAGCGAGAAGCGAATCGGGCATCTACGTGAGTTCTATCTCTACCGAAAGAACGGCAGATCTTGCGCAGTGCTCGCAAAACGGTGGCATACGCGTAAATTACATACACACACACGCGCATACACACACACACATACACACACACACATGCACGAGCATACACGCACACGCCCTCACGGACTGCAGTCTATGTAATATGTATACACAGGAAAAAATTCGTCAAAATAGTACGCTTGATTTTTGTGTATGTATAAAATTTTCTTTTATATTATCATACATTAAATAATAAATGAGATTCAAAATTGCAAAACTTAGGATAGCGTCTGTATTGAAAGTGAACATAATTTTAAGTAGAATTAGAATCTCGCTTCATGTTTATTAATATTTGCAAAAAATCTGACTAGCTTAAATATTTTTATATTATTCTAGTTTCAATATACACCCAATAATATTCAAAATCAATAAATTACACGTAACAATTTATTTAAAGTTTATTTATTAAAATTCCTGATCATTTTTTTTTATTATGTAAAGTTATTATTATTTAAATTAATATAATTTTGACTTAAGGAGGTTGACACCATAGAAAAATATTTTAAGAGTTATTAAATAAACAAACTAACATACATTCCTATGAAAACTGCAAAAATCGAGACATGACAGGACTTTTCAAAGTGAATTTGATGAAAATTTGAGCATACGTTCTTTATTCATTTACAAATATATGTATCTGTAAATTTTCATAATGATTAGGAACCGCGTTTTTTAGTTAAAACATGATAAGTGCGTGAAAAAAGAGAGAGAGATGCATCTATGTTATTTTGCATGCTGTAGAGAGAGACACACCTTTATTTCACTACATGCTTACCCGCAACGTTCCCCGCAAAGCTAATTCAGCATCCTATAGTGCTAACCTCCTTAAATATGTGATTAAAAGGTCATTTAATTTTTCTCTGCCGATTTCAGGCCGAAATCTTTCAAACTCGAACCGTTAAGTAAAATTCGATATTTTAAAACTGTTATTAATAAAACAATGCTTAAAGTCGTTTTTTATAAGTGCAAACGTTTTTAATTTACTAGCTGAGTCACATTAGTTGTGTTTCGAAATCATTATTTTTTTATACTAGAAATACGGGAGCAGTCATTTGACGTTAATTTCAATTTAAATTTTGAATAATTCAAAAACTATTTGACTTACTATTTGAATTATTCAAAATTAAAATTGAAATTAGCGTCTTTCTAGTGTTAAATAAAATCTAAGGTTGGCAAAAATTTAATCGAAAACGGTTATTTGTTGTTATATCAAGTAACTGTAATTTTACAATAAAACTATTTTTTTATTAAGGGAACGTCCATAAACTACGTAACCTTTTTAGGGAAGAAGGGGGGGTCAGCTATAAACCTATATTTATTATAAAGTTTACAATAAAAACATATATTGTAATATATATGATACTGCGTTACGTAACATAAGACGGGGGATGGGGAGTCAAAGGAGGGAGGCTTACAATATTCTAGAAAAAGTCGTTACGTGGCTTATAAACGTTCCCTAATAAAAGAAGAATTTTTTTAATAGACTTCCGATATGTAAAAATATTATGAATACTTAAGTATTCAAGTTGATTATTATATATTTACTTACATATCTTGGGTTACATAAAGCAAAATTAACCAGGATTAGTTAATCAGTTGTTTTCAATCCATGATTAATGTTAATTCTAAACTTAATCTCAATTTATAAATGAACAATTCACTAAATATGAGAATTTTTTACATTATAAATTGTATCATAACCGTGATTGTTTTATTAGAATTGAGGTAATAATGATTTTAAAACAACTGATTAACTAATCGTGATTAATTTTGCTTTCTCCAACCCAAGGTTATTGTTTTAACTTAGGGTACAGTTCCTTTTACTACAGCCTTGAGTACTCGTATATATACTTAATTCTATAAATTATGTTATGATATAGAAATATGTTTATAATACGAGAGTGTTTTAAATAGAAAATATTACATCTACTATGGAATTTATACCATTTTCTATATCCTATTAATTCCTATGTAGTAAATGGTTACTAGAGCTACTAGACAAGCCTTTTAGAATACAAACTATCTCATTATTGAAACTATGGGCAAAATTGCCTCTAAATATATCTATATATATACACACACAGAATTAATATATATTATCAACTTTGTCTTTCAATTGAATCTATACATTTTACTAAAACATAAGTTTTAAAATAATATACATGTAACATATTATACACGGAGAAAAATTGAGTCGATTTTTTAATAATTATTACAGTTGTCGATTAAAAATGTCAATTTTATATCAAAAAATACTATCAGTTTTAACATTGAGTAACTTCTACAATCTCCATTGTAATTTTTATAATACGGTATTTTTACTATATTCGTAAATATCATTTACATGATTTATTCAACTAATTATTCTTAATTTGAATTATTTGTTAATAAAGTGCTATAAAATTATTTCATCTCAATTAAAATACAATACACTAAATACACTACGATTGTGTACAATTAATTATATTAATAGTATATTTGTTTATTTGTATAACAAATTAAACTTCAATAATATAGATTTCGATCCTGCACGTAAAAATTACTATTCGTTATGTAACTTGTCTAGCAAGAATTACAATAAGGTAATGGTTACCAGTCTTGGGCACTACCCCAGTGTTGGGCAATTTTAAATTAAATGTACTTAATTAGAAATATTTGTTAATAATTTATATACATTTAACTGTCTTACAGCTCGATTTGATGATAATTGATTAAAAACAGTGGACAAATAATTATCGCGCGGTTCGGCAAACTATCAAGAAAAGTATATTTTCTTATGTAAATACTTTGCGTTGTTTAACTTTATAACTTTTGTGTCGTAGTCCTTATCATTTTATAATCATTTTCAAGTGTCCATGACTGGGTACCCATTACTCGTTTTACTTTATCCATTACTGGAGGAAAAACAAACAAAATAAAAAACTATATATTTGCGGATTTTGGTAATTAAATTGATTTAATAAAGAATAACATGAAAATTACAAAAATAAAGCTCAACAAACCCAAAAAAGAGTATACCTTGCTTAAGGTGCCCATAACTGGTGCCAGTTCCTTATATTGGACCATTTCAAGATTACTACGTCAAATAATAATATTTCTTTAATAATTGAGTGATTGTTATGAAAATATTTTTCTCCGTGTGTATATAAAATAATTTGTTTAAGAAAATAAAGAAGTGAATACGGTTCTGTATCAACGGTAATTGCTGGTCTTCTTTTTAAGTATTTAAATGGTTAGTTAATTCATTTACAAATCTAATATCTTTCTTTATTCGAAGGTACAAAGTAATGAAGTAAATTACTATATAATAAGGAGTTAAAAGATACAATCCAAAAGGAAATTAAAATAATTATGTAATACAAATTTAATTATAATTATGTAAATAAATAAAAGTGAGTTTAATTTAGAGGTTTAATCTTTTATGAATCATACTAACATTAATCATTCTTTAATCTATTTTTTATTTACAATTCACATACAAATGTACAGCCATGCATTCAGAACGTATGCATTACATAGCATAGAAATGTTACAAATCAATAATTTATATAAATACATTTATTATACCGTCTTTCATGTGCTGATGACCTTAAAAGTTCACTGTCGTAACCTTATCTTCAATAACGTAGTTTATTTTTGTTTGCATACATAGAATTATTATAAGCTTTTCTTTACGTAAATATATGTAAAATATTATAATACATTTGCAAGATGAACAAGAATATTGTTCTCAAAGTATGGCATTATCCTCTTTAAATTAGATCCTGTAATTATGTTCATGATAAAGTTAATTCAAATATTTTCTTCTTGTTCTTCTTTCTTTTATCACTTTCTTTTTTAAAAAAAACTAAGAGGTTGATCATAAATACTTTTGTCTATAAAAAAATATTCATAATTTGCTGTGATTCAAATTTAAATAACTACCCTAATCCTATTACAAAATGAATAAAATAAAATTTAAAAAATCACAAAAGGCAAATACAAAAAAATGTATATACATATGTAAATATTAACACATATAATACTGGTAATGGGCGTTATTTTATAAAATAAACATATTAAGCCTCTAATTAAGTGATTATAAATTAATGCAAATTGTATCAACCTTGTTTAGCATGCACAAGTTTCCATGTTGTATTTGAGTTGGTGAAAAGTCAACCAGTCAAAAGCTAAGCTGTAATATCCGTGACTTATTTACACATTTTTATTATTTATTAGTTTTGTTTGACTTCTAACATTTGTTTATTTTGCTGTTTTTATTTTTATTTGCTTTTTTGTCAGTCGTAGTACAATACCAAAATAAATTCAATAAAGTGAGACAGGAATGAAAAATATAAATGTGTTTTATCTCTTATCCTTTAATGTTTTTATTTTTATTTTGTTTTTTGTCTTTTAGTTTAATTTCATAAGTCATTATCCGTATTAAATAAACTGTTTGGGATATATATGTTTATATTATACAGGGTGAATCATATCAGGTGGAACAAACTTAAACAGTTGATCGACAAAAATATTTCAAGCAAAAAAGTTCATATGAACATGTGTCTGAAAATTCTTCGTGAGGGAGTTACAAACCCCCAAAGATTTTGCCAAAAATTACTTTTTAATTAATATCTGGAGACCCCATTGTGATAAAGTTATGAAATTTGATACACGGTTTCGTGTTATCAATTTCCAGAATCAACCAATGATTATTTAAACCAGGGGTGTATGGGGTGAATTGGCCCACCGAATTTTACCTTTTATTTTTATGTTCTTAAATTTTTTCTTATATTTGGCACTTTTATAAGATGCTATGCAACAAAATCCACAAAAATATACTTTGTTAATTTATCATTATATCAACCGTTTACGAGAGATACGATGTTAAAGATAATATTGTAGAATTTAACTTAATACTAATATTAACTATATTCTTATTCTATGATTTAAAATAAGAAAAAAGTTTATGTTAATATACTACCAGAAATTCATCCTTATCAATAGTAATGTCCTCTTTATTGACGTGAAATTCACGTCAATAAAGGTTATTAATCATTTAACTGAGTGAAATTGAAAAAATAAAACTCAATTAAAATTTATATTTTCATTTTAATTAAAAAAAAAAAATATATATTTTTGTTTTTGTATTTTGCACAATACATACAAGTAGGTACTTTATATGTATTTGCAAGAAAAACGTATCAATTCAGTTTAAAATTAAAAAAAAAAAAATTTATAAAATTTTCGAGGTCCAAAATAAAGTGACCTTTTTCAGAGGAGTTTTCTAAATGGTAGGGAGGGCACGCTTATTTTGAAAATTTTTCCTCTTTTATTTTTATAATTCTGGTCACCTTAATCAACAGATAACAATTTTAACGTTTTTTAGTAAAATTAGTAAAATATGTATTCCAGTAATACAACTGACTAGAGGTCTATGAGGAGACATAGTAAGAGGTATATTTACATAAACTTTTATCCTGTATGTGTATGTATATTTATAAATAAAGCACTATGTCCAAATATTTCTGTCCATCACTGTATACACATATTCGTTGTTTTTTCCAAAATCTAATAATATAAGCCCCGTGTAATTTTTTTCCTTCGTGCATTTCACATCCTATTATGTCTAAATCATGTTCAAACACCGAGTATATGTCAGACAGAAAGTTTTAGCCTGAATTATATCCACAATCGCTTATTTTTATATCAAATTCTGTGACATAGTATAATATTTAGAATTTCCTGTCAGAGTGTAATTCTTGTGACAGACAGTAAGTAATCAGTTAAACACGGCTAAAGTTTGAAAAGCTGTTTTTGTCTAAACCAAAACCTACATACAGAACACGAGGGAGCGGGGGGGTTGGGAGTTGGGCGGGGACGCCACTGTTTTATCTCTATATACCCCTCTCTTTACATCCAACAATTTTGTCGGTTTGTGCTAGCATAATAAACATGCCTTTAAATTTATCTGATTTGTACAATTAACTTATGTTCTTAACTTATTTTGTAGTCATTTTAAACGACATTAAAGATATGTGTTTGGAATTTAATATTATCATATAATATGTAAATAGAGTCAACTTATTTTTTATTCTGTTCATCTCTTTCTACTTGATATGATTTACTCTTTTAATTATAAAAACACTTTTACGTGCCTAACATAATTGATCAATTAAAGATAATTAATCTAAAACTATTTAAACAAAAAGTCAATTATTCTACATCAACAATAAATAAATAAATTGTACATAGGTAAGGATAATGCAATTTGTAATATTGCACATGAGTTATTTATTAGATGTAGCGTGCAGTGATGTATTCAAATGTACTGTTTTTTACTTATTGTGTACATTCGTTCAGTTGGAAATTCCAACGAATGAAAATTCCCCTAAAACCAGTTGAATAAAGGTATAATAAATGTATCAAATTTTAAATATAATATCTTGTTTGAAAATCTGTTTTCGACTCAATTTCCGGTTAGAACGGAAGTGTTAGAGCTTAACTTCTATTCTCGTACTCTCCTTTCATTTATATTAATATAATAATTATATTTTCGATAGTAAATAATTCAAATTTTAATTCATTTTTAAAATACTAATTGATAAAAATATCGAATGCTCGCTTATGCGTAAGTCAAATACAACAAAATTCTGTTTTAAGTTTGCATGTCTTTTGTATTGTGTATATATATATTTTTACAATATCTTTTATCTGTTGATATACGTATACCTTTTTACTCTTCTCATATTTCTTTTTATTCTTACTGTTATTTTCTCTTCAAGGCGAACTTTTTGAGAAAATTAAAACATGTATTATACATATATATCCATTTTAAAATACCTAACTCAAAAATTATTTCAAAACTTTCAGTTATTTTTTAAAAATACTAAAATTTCTGCTATATATTTATATTTAACTGGCACATTGGACTCTATATATATAGAATTCTATATTCTATACTATCGTGGAAACAAAACACGACTTGATAAAGATTTTTTTAAACTTTTGATGTTAAATCTTAGGTTTTCATAATATATTATTAGCCACGATACTACACAAAAAATTATCTAACTATTGGTAAAAACCGCATTGAAATAGGTTCAGTAATTCTCGAGTCTATAAACGAACATTCATTTTTATATACAGGGTGAGTCATATCAGGTGGAACAAACTTAAACCGTTGATTGAGAAAAATATTTCAAACAAAAAAGTTCATATAAACATATGTCCGGAAACTCTTTGTGAGGGAGCTACAGTCTCTCAAAGATTTTGACTAAAATTGGTTTTTATTTAATATCTGAAGAACCCATTGTGATACAGCAATGAAAATTAATACATGGATTAGTAATAATACAATGGTTATTTAGACCAGGGATGTATGGGGCCTGTGGACCCTCTGATTTTTATCTAGTATTTTTTTGTTCTTCACTTTTTTCTTATGTTTGGTATTTTTATAAGGTCATATGATACAAAATACACACAAAATACACATAAATATACATTGTATACATTGTAAGTTGTCATAAGATCAACCATTTACGAGAAATACGATGGGGAAGATAGTTTTGCAGAATTTAACTTAATACGGATGCTAAAAATTACACAAAATAAATTTGTATTCTTGTTCTAGTACTAGAATAAGAAAAATAGTTGGTGTAAATATTCCTCTTAATATGACTCCTTATAGAATTATAGCAAGTTTTATTACTTTAATTCGTGCTTTATTAATTGACTAAAAAACGAAACTAAAAATGTTATCTGTTGTTAAGGATGCATTTTTTAGGTATATTTACATAAACATTTATTCTTGTTTTTAATTATAGAACAAGAATATAAATTTATTTTGTGTAATTTTTAGCATCAGTATAAAGTTAAATTCTGCAAAACTATCTTTCACATCGTATTTCTCGTAAACTGTTGATCTTATGACAACTTAACAAAGTATATTTATGTGTATTTTGTGTCATATGACCTTATAAAAATATCAAACATAAGAAAAAAGTGATGAACAAAAAAATACTAGATAAAAATCAGAGGACCCACAGGCCCCATACATCCCTGGTCTAAATAACCATTGTTTGATACTGGAAATCGATAACACGTATTATTACTAATCCAGGAATTAATTTTCATTGCTGTATCACAATAGGTTCTCCAGATATTAAATAAAAACCAATTTTAATCAAAATCTTTGGGAGTCTGTAGCTCCCTCATGAAGAGTTTCCGGACACATGTTTATATAAACTTTTTTGATCGAAATATTTTTCTCAATCAACGGTTTAAGTTTGTTCCACCTGATATGACTCACCCTGTATAGAGATACTTATATAAGTATGTAAAAAATATTCTACTAATAATTCTCAAATAAATACTATTTTTTTCTTAAGATTATTGTCAATTCCCCAGTTCAACAACGTATAGATTATAGAAAAATACAAAGTACAGCTGTCAGTTGCAATAGGTTTTAGTTTTTGTCCAGATCGGATACTTAATCGGATAAAAATTTATCAAAACCCACACGTGGGTGTTGCCGCGCAACCCACTTGACACAACTCAAAAAATACCCTTGCCAATCGATTCGTGAATCAATCATGAGTCCAACGAGGTACATGAAGCCATATATGAAAAAATTGAGGAGGGGGAACATGACCGAAAAAAATCCCAAAATCAGCTGAACTACCATTTAGCGAAAACCCGAGATCTCTAGATAGTCAGGGGGACCGAGATCTCGCGGTGGAAGACAGACGGACGGACGGAAAATCGAGCATATAAACGTGGGTTGCGCTATAATTTACATTGCGCCTCCACTAACAAATATATCATACTATAGCTGATATAATATTACAGAAACCTCTTATGTTTAAATTAAGTCTTATTGTTGCAATGTTCATACTATTGAATAAAACAATGACATGACTTACACCCTGAAGCCCAGGCAGAAGCAATAAATATGTTTGTATAAATAATATTTTTTCTTAAAAATTACATGATAGTATCATAGATTATAGAAAATACAAAAGTTTTTAGTTTTTGTTCAGATCGTATTCTTTGTGAAAAATACATTGCGCCTCCACCAACAAATAGCTCATACTATAAACCATAAATAACTGATATAATATAATATTACACAGACCTATATATTTAAATTGAGTCTTATTGTTCTAGTGTTTATACTATTGAATAAATTAACGGCGTGACTTACACCCTGAAGCCCCGATACGTTGGGCGGAAGCAATAAATATGGATTGTATAAATACTAATTTCAAAAACTTATATACGAAAAAATGCAAACAAATTTCATTGACTATTTCTATGCATTTTGAATAAAAAAAGTATTGGAAAATTTTCAATCCAATAAATTGATATGTCAATAACAGAATTTATTGTAATATTTTAAAAAGATACAATCTTATAAATGTATTGAAATTTGAAAAGAAAGACTTTTTTTCGTATTACATAGCCGACTTGAACGTTGTTTTGCAATATTTGATATTCCTTTCAAAAATATCTCTTCAGAATACTGAAAGTGCTTAAAATTATTTTCCATATAGAAAAGCTTTACCGAATTTTCAAAATATCTGTTATGCATCTATTGCTACATAACTTTTTTCAAGGAAAAATATTTCATACTCGTTTCTATGTATATTTTCTTATATACAAAACATTATATCATATCGGAAATGTGAGCATGGTTAGATATTTAGGCAATAATAAATTCCCAATTTTATTGAAAGTCGCTTCTTATACCCAGAAGATATAATATTGCAAAATACATTTTAAATTGTCTGACAATATTTTCACCAAATTATCTTTTTAATTCTTTAAATGGTATTTAACTTAGATACGGGTCAAAAAGTCATTAAAACAATGACCCTAACCCGAGACAGAAAAAAGGAAAATCATGATAAAAAACTGTCAAATTGATTTCATTCATGATTTGCCTTTATTCTAAACCAGTAATTCTGAAAATTTATTAGAAGATCTTTGACACCGCCCTTTTTGTACGTAAAATAGACTCCGATCGATTTTTTTCAAAAATTCGATAATTGCAAAATACCTAGGTACATATTAAATTGTCTGACAATATTTTCACCAAATTATCTTTTTAATTCTTTAAATGGTATTTAACTCAGATACGGGTCAAAAAGTCATTAAAACAATGACCCTAACCCGTGACAGAAAAAAGGAAAATCATGATGAAAAACTGTCAAATTGATTTCATTCATGATTTGCCTTTATTCTAAACCAGTAATTCTGAATATTTATTTGAAGATCTTTGACACCGCCCTTTTTGTACGTAAAATAGATGTTTTTTTTATTTCGAAAACAAAAAAAATCAAGAAAACATTTTTGAAAGTTATTGAAGCGTTATACTAGATAGTAGAAAGAAAGAGAAGCTTTCACAGTATTCTCGTAGATTAAAAACATATTCCATCTTTTTCTAATCTCTAGTATATCGCATAATACGTTCTTTACAAGATTTTTTTTAATTAGAAAATAATAAGATATAAAGTTACAAATTACAAAATACAAAAAGTTTGGTGTCCTTTTTAGCTCATTAATTATATATTCAGGTACGTAAATTCAGAACTACATTACTAAATATTTAAATAATTAGAAACAATTGTCTTACCTTGTGTAAAAACTGTTATAATATACATAATAAGTATATATATGTGATTCTGTCTTCTTTCGTTTCGATGTTTATTGTTTGTTCCACCTCCAACTCCGGGTCCAGGTCCAGTTCCAGGTCGAAATCCATTGATAGACCTCCCCAACCACCACGGCACACAATTATATACATTCAACCAATCGTACATTACTGCAATATGTCTTTTTCTAAGTTACAAAAGTTTCTCTTCGCTTAACTTTTTTTCAGTTAGGTTTTGATGACTTACATTTCCACTTCTTGCACTGTTTGTACATTAAATATATTAGAACTAATAAGGCTTTCGTGGTTATTTTTTTGGGTTTATTAATATGTAAAAAAAAACAGTATAAGGAGCATTATTTTTATTGCCAAAATATTTCTGATGAAAACGATGTTATAGCTATCACGTTTCAGTATATGTATAGATAAACAATTGAAATTTGTAAGGTTTGTAAGATGGAACCTTTTGGGACTGTCGTTCGTTTAGTTTTGGATAGTAATGTTACAAAACTAGCTGTCAGTTAACTGTCGAAAACAGTAACTACGATATTGCCTCAAGGGACTAAAACATGTTGCCACTTTCGTGATGAACACTAAATATTATTCTCTAAGTTTAACACTATAATAAATTTTCAACCGGTTACAATACGGATTATAGGTATAATTAGAAATATTATGTACATATATTGTACATACATACATATGGGGCATTTCATGTCAACATAGCCACCCATGACGATTAAAAAATATATATATCAGAAATTTTTTGTTTCTTAAACATCGATTTATATTAAATATAGTACATAATATACAGGTTCGCGACAAACAAGTGATCAATGCTAACTTTAGGTAAAATAGGTTAAGAAATATTAGTATTTTTCCGGGATGAATAATAGCGATGTCAAAAAAAATTCAATATCGGGATAAGTATATTGAAATATAACTTTTTTCAAAAGGAATAGACTGTATATTAATATTGGATTTTATAGCTGAAAATGTTCTCTTTATAAAAGTTTAGGTAATAAAATTGATATAAAAGAAGATATAAGATGTATTAAATTAATAAAAAATATCGAAAAATAGTGTTATGAAAATTAAATAAAAAACGAACAAATGGTTAAATCATTAATATTTTGGGTATTTATACCATTTGTTCGCAAATTTTTAATATTTCTGAGTATTATTGATAAAGGAAAATATTATTCATTACAATATTTTCTCAAATATACTCAAAAACGTTAATAATGTGCGATCAAATGGCAGAAATATCTGAAATTATTGTTTTAACATTTTTAATCATTTGCTTTCATTTTAGGGAACAATTTTAGGGGGAAATGAGGCACAGCTATATTGTTACATGGCGTTACATGGGGGATGGGGGGTCATATTCAAATGTTACGTAACATTAGGCGGGGGAAATTGAGGGGGTAAAGACTATTGTCAGAAATTTGACATGCAATTGTTTTTTGGACACCGACATTATTCATTCCAGAAAAAATATTGATACTACTTAGTTCATTTAACCGATTTTCTAGCTCCAATAAACTGTTTAAGTAAGGGTAAAATTTTTCAAAATTAATTTTAGTGAAAAACCCGTGTGTCTATTTTCGGTCTATCGCAAATTTTTCATACAGTCAGTGTTGATTTCGTAATTGTTATAAATAAAATCAAAAACCAAAAACGAAATCGATGTCACGTTGACGAGGAATGCCCTATACATTTTTGAAAAAATGACATGAAATTTTTTTATTAAAATATTTCCTAAACTAACATTTTTGATGTTATTATTAATTAAGTAAAGTAAATAACATATTTGTTTGTTGTAAAATACTCCATCTACGATAGTCTAAAAATAGACTTACAATTAGTCAAATTAGCAACGTTCAGAGAAACCGTATTAATCGAGGTAGTTGTTTTTGAATTACGACATGAATAAAAATTATGTTTAGTATCGTGTAGTACAAGTGCATAAATTTTATTATTTTATTTTGCATATTTATGTTTTTATGTATTGTATTAAATTATATTATAATTTAATACCTGTATTAAAACAGTAATTTGTGTAACCCTACAGAGTAAACCATTAATGTTTGCCTTGATCATGCCTGAGATATTATTTTAGTAGACATTAAAGATTAATACGACGCTAAGTATGATATTACAACCATCATTGTAGAAAACATCCAAACTAACACCGCTAAACCAGTGTTCCTTAAACTTTAACCCATTTGCTCTGATCCTACATATATTACATTATAAATAATATTAATATTAATTAAATAAGATGCTATTTTAAACTATAAACTTTTACTTATAAGGTACAGGCATCAGTATTGAGCACTACTCCACTGAATTAGAAATATTTGTTGATATTTGATTACTCCCATTACTGGATATTAACCCATTAACGCCCGCCATACACATTTGTGTACAGGTACACCTCATTTTATAATTAGTGCTGCTGTCTATGGATATTAATTCACAATATTTCCTTAAAAATCAGTTGGTAGAAATGCAACAAACAAAATCTGTTAACGTTATTAGTTTCATAAGTGTTTGGTACTTGACCACTTTGTAAATTTCAAAAAATCGATTTTTATTTTTTTGCATTTTCTCAATCCTTATACTTTTAAAAATCACCCCCCAATTTTTTTTTAATTCTAATTCTAGCATAGTGAAATTAGTGAAAGTGTTCGTGCACTTCCATATCTCCATACTTGCTGACTCTGACTTCAGGCAGCTGTTTCTCAAAACTACTTTTTTTTAAATGGCGAACAGTTAAACTACTCGGCCGATTTCAATGATTTTGATCTTGCTTTGTTAGTTGAGATGTTTTGTATGCCAATTTACCACATTTTGTCATAAGAAAATTAATTAACATTTTTTTTTAGTAGAGAATAGTCAAAAACAGGGGTGTTTTTTCAACTTTTTTTTCAAACATCCGCCATTTTTTATTATTATTTTTTTTTTGCAAATTGTAATAAATTGTCACGTAAGGGACCTTTCTTTTGAAGATACTGTTTTTTTTTACAAATTCACCAATCCTGAGATTAACTGTCCGCCATAGGACACCATTTTTTTGAGGCCTCGACTTTGGCGCCTCCTGGATAGTTGTTAAAAAATGAAATTTAAAAAAATCAAGTATTTTTGTATTCTATAAGCTTCAAATAAAAGTTTTAAAAAAATCATTGTAAAATCTTATACAGGGCCTGAAAAAAAAATATATGAAAATGTATTTTTTAGCTTTCCAAGGTGGTCAAGTACTTTAAACGTGTTTTAATTGTTCTGAATAATTTTATATGAAAAGAGGTACATGGTATGCTAATATATTTTATCCAACTGGAGCATGTGATTTCAAATTTTGTTCAAATCATATGAAATAACTTAAATATACATATAACATGACTTTTAAATGAAATTTATCTAAATAAAAATAATATCAGAAAAGCAGTCTCACACAAAATAGTCTTCATATCTGCCCAATTTACTCGCTTGAGTACCTACAAACTGTTATTTTTTTTCTAAATATTAAAAAAAGTTTGTGTTGTATATTTAGTTAAATATATTGAATATGTACTTAATTTCATAATAAAAATCTTTTGCATGTTTTTGTTTTCTTTTGAGCGTTAATAGGTTAATCTATATACTTTTAACTGTCTTTGATGATAATTGATCATTTAGTTTAAAAACAATGGACAAATAATTATCGCAGTTCGGCACACTATCAAGAAAATTGTTTTCTTTTATGTAAATGCTTTACATTGTTTTAAATTTTATTATTCTTTAGCAAGTGTCCATCACTGTAGAAAAAACTTTAAAACAAAATAAAAAGCTATTATTAAAAAAAAAACTATATTTGCGGACTTCAATTGATTTAATAAAGAGTTACTTGTTTTATTAGTAAAATGACTTCTTGAAAATTACAAAAATGAAGCCCATAAATAAATAAAAAAACAATATGCCTTGCTCTTAACGTACCCAGTACCTTATATGTATTTAATAGACGATAGAAAGAGAGGTTAGCATTAAGAAGGTTAAATAAATCTCGAGTTTTTTTCCGTAATACCAACATTATAAAATTTAATTAGAATCAGATGTTTTAATTGCAATTTGATCGAAATAAGAGTGATTCGAACTTCGCCAGTAATTTTCATGAGCTATTAATATAAACTTAATTTTAATTGCAACGAGCTAGAAGCTGTTTGTTTTTTTTTCACTTAAAACGGTAATTTAATTTTATTTATTTATTTTTTAATCATGCAGAATCTAATTGCAACGTTTAAATCATTTTGTTAACCAGAAAATGGTGTATTTTGTCTTTTTGTTTATTTTATTTTGTTTTGTATTATTCTATTTCCACCGTTCTGTTCAAGCCAATTATGAGAAGGCAGTATTTCAAATATTTTTTATCGTTCAGACCTTTGAAACGTCCTCTTTTTTTGAAAGATCACATTATTTCACGTATATGTGTTAATTAATTAAACCAGCGGTTCTGTACATTTTTTGTCAACGTAAACCTTTACTTTAAAGTATGTATAATGCATCCATAACTAATTATATCAAAATTGAGTTAATTCAAAAATGTTATATATTGAAAAATGACAGATTATAAACTTTATGAATATTGTATAATGTGACATAAAAAATTTACACTCGAAAATTTTCATATAAATTCTATTCTTGTGTCTATAAGCTATCGTGAATTTAAACTAACTAAAAAGACATTTTTTTACCTAAAACTTTCTGATTTATTGACTTTGGTAATTTTTATGAACTATACTTTTTAACTCTACAAATTTCCAATAATTGGCTTGAGTATCTCTTCGATATTCTTTGTATTAAAAAAATGATTTCGTTTTAAGAAGAAAACTAGCTGTCGGATCCAATTTTACCCGGGGATATAAAATTAAACTATATAACGTATAATGCTGTGGGGTGCGATCCTTTAGGTCCACACAATCAACTTCCCAACATGGTATGACTTACAATACTTGAATACTGATTACTTATTGTTTCCATAATTAATATTACTATGTTATAGTTTGTAAATATTTTTTTTAATATGTATATGAAAAATTTTAATGGAATTTATCAGAAATAAAACTCACCTTTGTATTATGAAGATTAGTTTTCTAATATCCTAATAATGTCAATAATATAATGCACATTTTTAGAAAAACTAATCTGACAGTTTGAATTTTGAATTGCGTTTGTTTCCAAGGCAACATGAATTATTAAATGTATTTATTAGTATGAAATTCAAATTTTGATGGTGGTTTTCATCCCTTTAATGGCTGTTTGGACCCATATAAAAAATAAATACTGAAATACACGTTTCATTATTTGTATTGTATAGTATTTATTCTAAGTTCCGACTAAATTCGACCAAGAAAAAAAATAAAAATAAAAAAAAACACCCTATTTACCCCCGTAGGGGTTGAATTTCGAAAAATCCTTTCTTTCAGATCATATTCACGTTAAGACGCTTCGATTAGCACCCCAACGAAGTCAATAGCATTTTTTGTTCGCGAGATTTCGTCCCGGAAAAAAATGACACGTACGTACATACACACACACACACACACACACACACACACACACACACACACACACACACACACACACAGACATTTTTCTGAAAATAGTGTCAATATACTCTAATGCCCTTGAAACATGAAAATATGTTAAAATTTTTGATTTCGATTTTCGGACCAATTACAATAACTCCCTATTGGGAAGTTAAAAAATCAAAAATTTAAATAAATATTCTACTAAGTCACTGGCACTGAACATTACTCAACATTTTTAAATTAAATGTACTGAATTAGAAAAATTTGTTGATATATGATTACTGCCATTACTGAATATTAGTCGATTTATATTTAACTGTCTTACAGCGTGATTTGATGATAGTTTATCATTTTGTTTAAAAAAATGTGGACAAATTACTATCGCGGTTCGGCATACTATCGCGAAAAGTGTATTTTCTTATGTAAATGTTTTACATTGTTTTTAATTTAACGACTCTTTATTTTATAACGTTTGTGCAGTACCTACTTATTTTTATAATAATTAACAAGTGTTAATTACTGGTTTTACGTTGTTCATTACTGAAGACAAAACATATATACAAAATAAAAGTCTATAATTTAAGAAACAAATTATATTTGCAGATTTTGGTAATTAAATTGATTTAATAAAGAGGCAAATTGTTTTATTAGTAACATGAGTTCATGATAATTACAAAAAAGTAATCAATCCCAAAAAACATTATACCTTGCTCTTAAGTCGTCCAAGACTGGCGCCAGTACCTTAGGGTCAGTCCGCGGTAATCGATACCAGATAGTTAAAAAAATATTTTACGAAAATGAATACTAAAATATAAAATTAACAGGCTATTTAACATCAATTTTCATAAACCAAAAGAAAATTAAAAAAATTTTAATTAATTTTCAAAATATTACAAAAAATTTAAAATTTTTTTCGAAAAAGACAACAAATAATGTGAAATCGCAATAACTTACTTGACAATAAGTGACGATCGTGGCAAACTATTAAAAGTCTTTGACAATTACATATCAAACGTGACGTTTGACCGAATTAAAAAAAATTACCCTCACCAACAATAATGACTAAGGGTAACCGCATTTATTATAAATTTAATGAGTCTATTGATGTATTTGATAAATAATTGTTATAAGTATTAGTTCATAATATCAATAAGCAATTAAACACACAAATAGTACTCTTATTGTATCCTTTTATTCAACGTGTCACGACCGACACAATTTTCTGTCACAACCGTCACAATGTTTATTGGGTAACAACCAGTTAAATAGATTACGTATTTACCTGATGTTCTTGTGTAATTAAATATAATTTATTCGTAACATATTAAAGTATGATTATTATAAAGTAACTTTATTATATATTTTATATATTTATATATTTTCGCTAAACTTGCGGGTTTTTGGATAGAGGTTGCAAGACTTGCAATAGTTGGCGTCACAACCGTCACAGAGCTTTGAACGCTGACAATTTTTTGTAAAATAACTTTAGACTTTTTATTCTTTCAATATACATGTATTGCATTAAGATCTACAGAAAAAAGGTAAAACCATGTTATTTACTAGTATTATTTAGAAATTATGAACTCCAATCCGAGTTGAAATGTCACGACCGTCACCGCGGACTGACCCCTTAGTTCATTTTTTTTTATTTCTCACCCTCTGAATAGATTTATTGAATTAAAAACAATAATAGCGACACTTTAAAGTTAAATATTTCACGTATTAAATTATCATATTTTTCAATATTTTCAGTATTTCAGCCTGAAAAAATGTTGACATTTGTGAAAATGCTTTCAACTGTATTTTGTATATAAGCCGTTTTTGCACTGACAATAAGCAGAGATATTTTATTATTTTGTTGTATAAAATCTTGCATGAATTGATACGAAATAAAAGAGAATTTTTGATATCTGATAAATCAATAAATAATAGATACTTAAAGGCGATTTTCGGTCAGTAAAGTAGAGATTCATTTTTTCTCCCGGAAAAGAAGAAGAAGAGAACAAAAAACAGTAGAGAGCAGTTAGAAGTACTTCATCAAGTTTTATCGATGGGGAAACGGGATGCTACAGTCTGCAAATTTAATTTAATAAATAATAATTTTATCTCGAATTGCTATTTTCGAAGTCATTGAATTAGGATCAAGTTCAAATATTTTTTTACGTATGTTAACGATATAAGGATACGTTTATCTATCGTTTTCAAATATTATATAAAAACAAAACCTTTACTTGATTCATTGTAAAGTAGGATTTCATGCAAACTTGAAATAAAACTGGCTTTATTTTATCGAGACGATACCGGTTTAATAACTTCACATTTTCAAGTATTTAAATTTTTTCTCCACGACAAAACGAGGCTCTCAGTTATTACAACCGACATTGTAAAAATTGTTAATTATTTTTGAGAATTTTTTTCACAGGTATAACTAATTATTTTAGGGTCAGGTAGAGGACATTTTATTAAGTATACACCCAAAAAAGAAATTAGTAAGTATTACAGCGCGGCATAGTACAAAATCGCTTCGAACCGTCAAATTGTAAAATTTACAAACTATTACTAATGAATCCGGCCAAGTGCTAGGAAAATGAGCTAAAATTACAATGTTTACAGTATCAACTGCTTATTTTATTTTGTATTTACTTGATTTACAAAACGAAGTTGTAATTTTTGCTTAAGTTCTTGTAAATTTTATAATTTGACGGTTCGAAGCGATTTTGTACTATGCCGCGCTGTAATACTTACTAATTTCTTTTTTGGGTGTATATTCAACTTTATTCAATACCAATTTTTATTGAAAAATATTAAACATTTACAAAGTTATGAGCCTCCATGTGACGACCAAAAAAAAATTTTTTTTTCCATAGTTCCATCGAAATTTCGGAGTGAGGTATCGGAAAAAAACTAATAAATATTTTATCAATATCTGTATGAATGTAGCTATCATTGTGCGTAACCATTTTTTTTATTTTATTTAATTTATCGCAAAATGGCGACCGCAACGGTTTGAATTTTTTTTTCATTTTTAATACTTTTTTAATTCAGGCGGTTTTAAAATATAGTAACTATCCAAACTTCAAAAATCAGCTACGCACAGATTTTGCCACTGCAATTACGAAAAAAAATCGGTTCATTAGTCTTTGAACAAGGTCGAAAAAAGTCGTTTCAAGAAAAACGCGTTTCAAGTTTTCTGAGGGTTATAACCGGCCGCGCTATCTGATCTAACTAAATTGATTATAACACAAAATGTATAAAAAAATCCGTTACAGTAGCTTTCCCCCCTAAGTAGAACATTCGTTGAATTTTGTTTAATAGAATATTTTTAGTTCTGTTAGAAAATACTCTTTCCTCTTTTCTCAATTATCGTGATTTTACAGAAAACAGTAAATTACAATTAAATAGACACACAAAAACGCCTTTATCTCTAAAATTTGGGGGGGGGGGGCTAAAACGAGTATGACAACAAAAAAGCTACTAACTCCCCATTTTTGTTATCATCAAAAAATTGCGAATGACCGTAATAAATTTTTTGACCAAATACTTTTCTAGATCGGACTTATCTCTTTTTGTATCACTGTACGACTATTTGTGACCGCATTATTTATAGGGAATAAATAATTGTTAAAAAAATTCCAAAGGTAGATTCAGACAGTTGAAAATCTTTTCTTCATAACTCGATCAAGCGATTTTAAAAAAGCATATTGATGAAAAAAGTCTTGCTTACAATTTATAACATACATTTATAAGATTTTGCCAAAAAAATTATCACGGTCCGTAGAACTCTCAATAGAAACTTTTTTTTGTTATTTTTTGACACTAAGCTTTATTTCAAATTCCTTTTCAGCGCCCAAAAATACGTGATAAAAACATAGTTTGGTTAAAAGTACAATTGTTTTGTAGAGCATTGTTATAAATCATTTAATAAAGTAGACACAAAAAAATAAAATAGAATATTTTAGTTAAATTATAAATGAAACATACCTACCAATTACAATAGGAACGTCCCAAATATTGTAGGTCGTAAAACATATCAATATTGGTGTAAAGTGTGATACCAAATTAGGGTAAAACACAAAGTGTTAATGGGGCAAACGAGTACATTCGTTAAACGGGTATTCGTTAAATGGACATTCGTTAAACGGCGAGCAACGATGTTTTAGTTTTGTTGTGTTGGGTATTTGTATGTGAGCATGGACGTGTGTTTATGTATTCACAAATAACTATTTTCTCTTCTATAGAGCACCGACATCAGCTTATTCGACGTTCCCCTTCAAACGAATGGCAAATGAACTACTAACTTTGTAAGTGCCTGCAATCATAGCTTAAATCAATTTTGCTAATTGTGCTTTCATCTAATATTTTATATACAATAAACGTTTTCAAATATTACTTTGTTCAAAACTAATGATTAATATCCATTTCAAAAATATTGAAATTAATTTTCTATTTCCATATTCTGAAAGAAATGGAAGTATTATAATACCATCAAAAAATCGTGTCCGTATAAGAGCAGATGCTGTTTATACTAACTTAAAAACGTAAAGAAAAGTTAGAATTTTCTTTCGTTCACGATAACTACTGTAAATGTGCACCGATTTGAATTATTTGTGGGGAAAACATTTGTCTCAATGAGCATTCAGACCCATTGATTTTGGTGCTATTCGGATTTTGGAAATAATCGAAATTTTGTACATATTATCGTCTAAAAAGTGTATAATCTCACCAATTTTGATAAGACTTAGTACACTTGTAGTTCAATCCAATTTAAATAGCACTTATTTTATAATAATATAATAAAAATAGCAGCTGAAGGTGTGAAAATTAACCTCAAATTTTTGATTTTAAATAATAATAAAATATTGCCTTGGAAACAAGTGCAATTAAATTCAAATGTCAGATTATCACAGAAAAATATAATGTCTATGTGTTAAAAAATGCGATCAATGTAAAAAAATTCGTGATTGATTTGGCTCCGATAGAGGTTGTTTGTTGATGATTATTTTTTACCAATATGGAAATATCCACGTTTATCTTATTGATAAATATATATATTATTACTAACAATGATCTTATCACGGTGAAAATTTTGTTTCGTGTTGAAAACATATATTTTAAATTCAAAAAAATACTTTATAAATTACATCACTGAATTTACCATATCGAAAATTGCACTTTCACTAGTTGGGTGGTGTAAAAAATATTCACACTGATAAATATTTACTAATAACCATTATGTTTAATTTATTTGAGAGTTTCATTAGTTGGTGTAATAAATTATGTATTAATTTAACAAATGAAAAGATTTTTAGATAAACATGATGATATATTTTTCAAATGAATAAAGTATACTCAATAAGAATTTTTTTTATTATTATATTGACTAAATATTGTTTTATTAACAAGATTTTATTAAACATTTTTCCATCTCAAATTTTCAATAAGATCGAGTTTATTTTCTGTGTAGTTTTTTTACAAATATAGGATATTAGAAAACTAATATTTATAATACAAAGGTGAGTTTTATTTCTGACAAATCTCATTGAAATTTTTCTTATATATTAAATATTATTTTAAAAGATATTAAAGAACATAGATGTCATGTATGGTTCTTCATACATGTAAAATAGGTCAGTATTAGTAAAAAGTTGAATTCCACTGATTTAAACTGTTATGCATACAATAATATCTCCCTTTTCATTTAAATAGGTAGCAATGACGGGTAAGGGATATAACTCCAACAAAAAACTAACTAATACAATGGCTTCAATTCATTTGCATTTATTGCGAATGAAAATTTAATTGCTATTTTCACACAGTTGTAATCTTATTCATTCAATTAATATACAAATAAAAATTATTTTCGGCTAAATCGTTTGTATGATAAAATCTGGGTCTTCCGTGGTGGTCAATGAAAAAATACATCAACGAAACGTTGGCAAAATATAAATCTGTATAATTTAAATATTTCATTGTTTTAATTTTAGATACTTTGTTCGTTTAATTTATTAAGGACAGTCTTAAGGAGGTTAGAGAGTTACTTTTAAGATGCAAGCGTTGGGAAAGACGCAGTGTTCGCTGTTGCCAAAACTACGATCTATGTTTGTCTCACTTGCACTCATGTATTTGTCATTTTACAATACCAGCGCTGTTGCCATATTTATACATCATTTCATTTTATTTTGTCAAATTGTTTTTTTTGTTGTTAATAATGGTATGATCGAATAAATAATTTCATAAATGTATACTTTCCAATATCTTTGATTTTCAAATCAATCTTATTGTTTTTTAAATTGATTTGTATCATTTTTCTATCTTCATCTACTGCCATTTAACATCGTGTATTCCAGCTGAACTTTAAAATGTATTTTCTTAAAAACGAATTGGTTAAAAGTTCTGAAATTTCAGTATTTCATTCATTTTGAGAGTTTATACAATTGTAAGAAATTTCAATTTATTTCTATTGGTTTGACGTAACTACCCAACCTCCTTAAGGGAATTTTACTATTGATATTTTTTAATAAAGATATATATTATATACATATGAAAAGAAAAATCAGATACACGGAAAAAAAACCTAAAGAATTACATTTCTTACATCCGGGATAGTAAGCGATAACTTATTATTATAAAATATTTTTTACTCTCTGAAACTCTAATAATATAATTTTAGGCTATAATGTTGCTGTTTATCCATCAATTTATATGGAGTATCTGCAAACATTATTACAGTTTCAGACTGTATATTAATATATGTATTATAATGATAATATAATTTATAATGTATGTATAATACATATTTTATAATGATAGGTTGTCGCTTATTATACGGGATGTACAAGAAAAAACTGTAATTTTTAGGTTTTTCTTTTTTCCCGTGTAGTTGTAATATTGATGTAATCAAACCAACAATTAATAATGAATAATTAGGTGAATCTCGTATTAAGAAAATATATTTTATTATCTCTGTATACTTGTATATATTATATATGTAAAGCCGCAAGTAAATATTAGACATTAATAATATGAGTCAAAATTGATAAATTTCATTGAAGATATTACGTTGGAAAATATTTAATAAATGAAGCTATTATAATTTATATACAACGTCTATTGTATTTGATATCAATAGGTGTATCAAAAAAAATCACCTCTCCTATCTAGGCGGCAAAATGGGTTAAAGTTTTGAATAGAATGTTTGTTATGATTTTCAATAGCCAACACCTACACGTAAAAGTAGAAAATTCCAATATTACATCGTCTTCACAAAACGGAAATAATTTAACCGAACATAACATAGTTGACTTCTGGGCATAATTCTGTCTTCTTCTTTAAACATAATTAAAATAAATAAATCAAATGTTAAGTTTTATTAAATAATGACAAATTCAACGATGTGAAAGTGACATTTAAAAGGAATTTTAGTGATATACTGTAAAACAAATTTCAATTATCAAAATCCCGATTAATGTAAAGGTATTCAAAGGTGAATCTAGTTCGATGCGACAACTCCATTAGTTTTGTAGGGAGGGGCATTGATTTTGTAGTTAGGGAGGGTAGAAAATACCAACACCTATACTCCCCACTCCCTTGCCTTGAGGCACAGCGTAATGCAAGTGTTTGATGAAGTTTAATAGAGATTTAGGATATACATTGTAAGAACAAATGATCTTTACTTGTGATTCTACTACTTACTTTCTAATTAAATATTTTTATTTCTCTTATCTATACTTTAATATTAGGATTTTTATCAAACTTTTAAAAGATTTATATGTTCTTTCGACATTTTTATCCTTTATATATCCATATAAATTGTTTTAAAGGAAACCTATGTTTATCTTGTGACATTATCATATAATAAATTCAATAGATATACCTTTTGAATGATATAATCGAAAGACCTCCCTTAGGTACATGATAAATAGCATAATAAAAATTATAAATAGACTGTTTATTTATTATTATTTCTATCTTAAATAAAATAAAAAAAGAAAGAAATTTACAGTTTTTGTTTATTATATTTTCTAAAAGGAAAAGAAAGATTTCAAATTTAATAAAGTTGTTAAGAAATATATATGTGTCGCAGCCGGATTGTAAATTTAGCAGCATATCAAAGCTGCTAGCCGTTTTACAAAATGTCTAATAATATACACGTTAACTGTCCTTGGTTAGGGCAATCTGAAATAAGCAGGCTAGTCTCTCTGTTAGGTTAAAAACGAGAATTCAACCTCCGCCTTGGTTAGAGCAATCTATTGGGGTGAAAGGGGATATTTCAAATAAAATAAACGTTAAAATTCTTACAGTTTGTTGCAGCGGAGATTGAATCCCCGTTTTTATACTTTATTAATCCCCTTTCGCCCCACTAGATTGCCCTAACCAAGGTGGAAATCGAATCTTCGTTTTTAAACTAAACTATTTTGTAAAACGACTAGCCGTTTATATTTACAATTCAATGGTAGGTTGTGAAATTGAATTTAAACAACCCAAACTGAACTGTTGGACATTTTTCTTTAATTCGTGCAATGTTTTTGACATCGAAAGGTGCTAATATTGAAGAATGTTATAGATTTGGTAGGGTAAATAGGGGAATGATATAGAATTAGAAGAAGCGGCGGGCCAGGTTCAGTGGTTTTAACTAAATCCTATTCTGTTCTGCCATGAACAGCTGGTCGGTTTGTGCATAGAAACAGTGTACGAGGCATAAACATAAGTTAAGATACTATAACACTTTGTTAGTTTCACAGGGGGCAACAGAATCAATACCATCCTTACACGGTTTGTCTGTAGTTTGGGTTTTCCCCCATTTTCTCTCCGTAGAGTGCTAGCAATAATCATAACTTGTGCTATTTATATATTATTTTGCGAACCGGGCGAAACCTATCTTTGCTTTCTTTTGCCCAAAATAAACGCTCTTTGTTACTGCTCCAGGTTGTGAAAATTGTTCCCAAATATTGTATGTTTACAGCAGTACTTAACATGCTGACTTTTTCACAAATACTACATATATATATTAAAATTCGTATTAATATTAGAGACATAGTAACACATATTATAACAACTATATTTAAATGGTGACATTTTCCAAGTGTATGTATGTGGGTGGAGATGTGGTGTTTGTTTGTATGTGTGTGTGTGTTTCTAGGTGTAGATGCGTAATAATTACAGTTGGAAACAAAGAGAATATCTCAGAGTCTTTGGCATTTGTTATTGTCACATCCTCTATTAGAATTTATTAAAGTTAGATGTATTAACATATATTTTGAAATTATAATTACAGCCGTTGCTATGGCAACGGTCTATTAATTGTGGTCAATAACAACTGTATCAGTTTGCTAATAGCATAATTTCACAACTTTGTACGCGAACTAAATTTAATTATTTATACTGTTATGTTCGAATTCGAAACCAAAATTACAGATTTAGATATGGGATTCTATTTTCTGGTTGATGTTATGACCAAAGGCACTTAATAGGTTAATTCAACTTTAACAGATAAAGATTTATCAATATTTATCAAACATACACATGAATTAGTTGCTAGTATGACTAAATGTAAGTTCACTTTTTGTCGATTTGAATTTTAAAAATAATATATTATTAACTTACTTATAGTAAGACGTTTTGACTTCTAAACGCCGTTTTGTAAATTTTGGTCAACTATCACAACTAATAAACTAAAATAAAAAAATAGAAAAAATAGATTATTAACAATATTATTTCAAAGAGTATACTGGGGTCTCATTGAGTGACTTTGAGGAGTTTGATACTATAGGGTGCGGGGCTGCAATGATGAACGTTACGGGTAAGCTCCTATGGATAAGCAAGGAATGAATGCAAGGTGTTCCTCTCTCTGGAGAATGCGAAATCACATAGATACGTCTCTCTCTCTTTTTTTACATTATCATTTTATTAATTAAAAAACGCGGTTCCTAATCATTCTGAAAATTTACAGATATTTTTTGTAAATGAAGAATGTATGCTCAAAATCTCTCTGTCACATCACTTTAAAAAGTCCTGTCATGTTTCGAAATAATGCATTTTAATTTGTTTATTTATTATCTGTTAAACTATTCTCCTAATGACATTGAAATTTTGCAAGGATTTTTTAAATATAAATGTCTTGTTATTTTCAAATTTCATCAAAATCTCTCTGTTATTTTTATACAGTGT
The DNA here is from genome assembly GCA_949319165.1 of Sialis lutaria. Classification (NCBI taxonomy): domain Eukaryota; kingdom Metazoa; phylum Arthropoda; class Insecta; order Megaloptera; family Sialidae; genus Sialis; species Sialis lutaria. Next base: position 6,555,409 of record OX439245.1, on the reverse strand, counting down.
CAACCTCCTTAAGTCACTTTTGTACATACCTAAGTCAAATCATTATAAAATTAACCAAGTGAAAAAACGGGAATATAAATTGAATTTTTTATTGAGAACAAAATATTTTGGAATCTATTAGATTTCCGAAGCTTTAAAAAGTATTTTATTTTCGATTTTTAAAAGTCCATAAATCGATATTATATACTATATACAATATAATACGTAATACTTGATATGAAAATATAAATTCATAAATATACTGATGCAAAAATAATTATTATTTAATGTATTTAAAATGAGCCTATATATGTTTTTATAGTACATACATATATAATTTGATTACTGATATTAAAAAAGCTCAATGCCGAGTTTATAGCTATGACGATATACCAAAAATAAAGGGTATGGGGTAGAGAGCATATGCATGCATACATATATGTACATATATGTACATTTTGTACATGTATGTGTTTTAAGTCTGATGCTATCAATTCTAAAAGATGTCACGTAGGAGTTCTATGTAGTATTTTAAAATATACACACACAAATTTATGGCAGCTATGCAGTACTTGGTCGTTTTAACTGTTATTGCATCGAATAAGATATATTTTACATTTGGACGAAACCGTATGTGCTCAGTGGCGTACATTTCAACTATTTTTAGGGGGATTTTTATTTTTTACTAAAATTACATTCTTTAAAATACGTTTTCATGTAACTATTTTTGTAATGATTTTGATATATTTATTACATCAGTGGTTGATGTAAAAAAGTAATACTATTTTTACTTCGAATCTTAATAATTTTTATTTTTATTTGAACAATGAATATGATACAAATTTTATATTTTATGTGCACATTTTTTTTGTAAGAAATTTTCGAAAATGCTATAAAAAATTTATGAATGGACAATTTAATTAAGAGGGAAAACCACTGTGACGAAAAATATGTGCATTTTTTTAAGTATACATATTCAAAAAAATGTTATAATTCCGCAAATTGCCTGAGTTACAGTCAATTTAGTGAAGTCACATAGCACGGCCGGTTATGATCCTCAGAAAATTTTAAAAGCGTTTTTCTCGAAACGCCTTTTTTCGAGCTGGTTCCAGCGATTTCTCAAAGACTATTGAACCGATTTAATTTTTTAATGTTAAATTTTTCGTTATCGCGTGTCTGTGCGTAGCCGATTTTTGAAATTTTGATATTTACTATTTTTTAGACCGCTTGAATTAAATAAAAAAGTGTTAAAAATGAAAGAAAAATTTCAAACCATATTCATTTACTGAAATACAGATATTTTTCCGATTTTTTCTCGAATTTTCGATGGAACCTTGATGAAAAATATTTTTTTGGTCGTCACATCGAGGCTCATAAGTTTGTAAATTTTTAATATTTTTCATTAAAAATTGGTATTGAATAAATTGAATTTATACTTAATAAAATGCCCTCTACCCGATCCCAAAATAATTAGTCACAGTACCTGTGAAAAAATTCCCAAACCCTGACATTTTTTTGATTCGTCACTGTGGCATTCCCCCGTATTACTTTATATTTTCAATTTGTTTATTACTTGATTAATGAATTACATTATAATTTTTGTTCCCATGGTCCTCTCGATATTTTATGAACAAAAAAAATTTGTTTTAATAACCCAATAACATCGTTTTCATCGAGAATAGTTTTGTAACTAATTTATTTTTTATTTCAGGAACCATTTTTTGTATAATAATAAATTTAATTAGAAAATGGAACCAATAAATAAATTAATTATGATAAATATTCAATAAAAATTATATATGTTGATATAACCCGGTAAGGTTAATTTTATGTATGTATATCCAGTGACGTAGTTAAATAAATATTCATATATGTTGATTAATATATTCATTATTAAATTTCTATCAACCGGTATTAAAAAGGGCATCATAACATATTTGATAAATCATAATAATTAAATTTGCAGAAAAACGTTACCAGTACTATATAAATTAATGTATACATGGTAACGTATGTACATATGTATATATTAAAAAAATCAAATGAACATTAACGAAATGAAATGTATGTATAATTATAAAGCTACCCTACCATATAATCATTTAATTTTTGTATATGAATACATACTCATAATAATTAATAACATATGTCATGAATGAGACTAATTTTTAAATTGAAGATGAACATTTATAATAATTATCATACGAAAATATATCGCTTTATTTAAATCAAGTTATTATTTAGCAAAATAAACAACCCCCCCCCCCCCTCTTCAGTTTGTGTAATCACAAAACCAAATAGCTTTATAATACACATATGAAATACATATTCAGTGCCGTAGATTTTGTGCAGGTTTGTGAATATATTTCTAAGAATTACAAGACATTTTTTTACTATAGTTATCTTAATGTTTACTATTAATTATATTTGTTTGTATGTATATATGTGTGTGTAAATATATATACATATATATCTTATTTCAAATGTGCTACCATAAATCACAGTTTTTTTGCTGTAAATAAACTTTAATTTTATTTTCATTTGTTTTGTGTTTTTGTGATCTTAATTGCACCAGAATTTATCAACACTTTAAAAAAAACTGTGAATATATGTTTATGCATATAAAAAATATTATATATGTACAATTTATGATTGATTATATTGATAAAATAAATAAATACATATATTTACAATTTTTAAAATTAATGATAGTATAATATAATTTTACCTCTTGTAATGTTATTTCACATTAAACATTTTTTTTTAAATAAATTTATTGAGAAATATAAATAAATCACGCCGTTACGATATGTCAGTTATCAAAATAATAATAATAATATGGGCTCAACAAGCATATAATCCAAAATACACGTGTTCAAATGAAGATAAACAAAGAGGGTGAAGTAACCGCGCGAAATAATAAAGAGATAAAAGATACCGCACTTGCATTTGGCACATAAATAATATAAAAACAAACACACAATTGATATTGTATTTTACACGTGTGAAGTAAGGAAAAACTGTGGCCTATAGTGTCGACTAGAGCGCCCGTGGCAAAAGACTGAACTACAGACACCGCCGCGAGCTGTTTTAACGCAACTACCCTACCGCGCACCCACCCCCTAGTGAATTCTCTGTTTGTATGTCCTGCGCCTGCCCTGTTGTCCGCCTCCGACACGCCGCGTCCTCACACTAAACAAAATACCGAACCTGTTACTGTTGCAAAAACACTCTACTTACTTGCGTCATAATGCGCGACACTACGGGCTTCCGCGGTCACGCCGCGTCCTCACTCCATACGAAATACCTCATATGTACATCATATATTGGTTAAGCCAAGGCTTTCGCGGTCACGCCGCGTTCTCACTCCATACGAAACACCTCATATATGTACGTCAAAACTGTTCAGTCAAGGCTTCCGCGGTCACGCCGCGTCCTCACTCCATACGAAATACCTCATATGTACGTCATAATGGTTCAACCAAGGCTTTCGCGGTCACGCCGTGTCCTCACTCCATACGAAATACCTCATACATGTACGTCATAACGGTTCAACCAAGGCTTTCGCGGTCATGCCGCGTCCTCACACTCCATACGAAATTCCCCATATATGTACGTTGTATATTGGTTAAGCCAAGGCTTTCGCGGTCACGCCGCGTTCTCACTCCATACGAAACACCTCATATATGTACGTCAAAACTGTTGAATCAAGGCTTTCGCGGTCACGCTGTGTTCTTGCTTCATACGAAACACCTCATATATGTACGTCAAATCAAAACGGTTCGGTCAAGGCTTTCGCGGTTACGCCGCGTCCTCACTCCATACGAAACACCTCATATATGTAATGGTTCATCAAAGGCTTTCGTGCTCATACCGCATCCTCACACTACACAAAACACCTAAGGCTTTCGCGGTCACACCACACAAAACACCTTATATATGTACGTCATAACGGCTCAGTCAAGGCTTTCGCGGTCACACCGCGTTCTCACTCTACACGAAACACCTAATATATGTACGTCATAAAGGTTCAGCTAAAGCTTTCGCTGTCACGCCGCGTCCTTTTTTCAAACGAAACACCTTATATATGTACGTCATACCAGTTCAACCAAGGCTTTCGCGGTCAATCTCGACGCGTCCTCACTCGAAACGAATAGACCTCATATATGTATGTACTATCGGCTTCATAAGTCGTCTGCTACCATAAAGATTACAATCGCTTACAACAGATTCGAAAATATTAAGACAAACATCATCGGTTATCTTTTTCTAAGATGGAGCTTGTACAGTTAAATCATTTTCATCCATTTCAAGTAATAATTTATTTATACATATTTTGCTTTTGTTATTTAGTTTTCTATACTTATTATGGTTTTTTACTATGATTATGTATACTTTATTCGAAAAATCAAATATTTATTGCCACCAATTTACCTATACAATTTTCAATAGAATAATTTAACCGAACACATACATACGTTATACGAGTACTTCTTTATCTAGCAAATGGGATTCATCTGTCTTTGTTGGGTACATGGAGATATAATTCAAATATTATAATTATCAAACGGTCGAAGCCTACTAAGTTTGTGATAAACGAATTTCAATGAAAACTGGTCGACCACTTATGCAGGCCACTGTACATCATATTTTTCTGTACATTATTTCTCTTGTTCTATTATATTTTTTTGTATTGTTTACCTTTATTATTTGACTCATATATACTTGTTTAATGGAATATACACCTTATTTTAAAGGCAAAAAAACTTTTAAATAACTAATGAAATTTTTTTTCTTAACTAAAAATAAATACTATACATATTATATTACAGTTAGTATATTATAAAAAATCAATACTTTCATTATTTCAAATTTTAATTTATATATAACATAATGTATTAAATAATTTGAATTTCGCATATTAGCAATGGTAAACCAGATATTATGCATTGCGTCCAATACACTGGATTTTTTATCAATGTTTTTTTTTCTCTAACATAATCAACAATACTTCGTAATGTTGTAATTTAACCAATTGTCAAATATAATATGTAAACGTAATGAGTTTCTACGTTTATTATATTTAACAAAATTATTGAAAACAGTTCGTTGTGGAGGAGATTGAATCCCCGTTTTAATCTAAATTAACCCCATTTCACTCCCGGAGATTGCCCTAACCTAGGAATAAGCTGCGAAACTTAAGATAAACATTAAATCATTGTAATTTACAAATAAGTCTAATTGCAAAACCTTCATTCAACTGTCAGTAGAGTTTCCAATATGCATAGTATCCGGACAATTTTATTTTATGGTTGCCTTGGTTAGTATGTATATTAGCCGGCTATTTTGCATAAAAGATAATTTTGTTTATTAGCCGTATCAGTTTTTAAATGTTTTGTATAACTTTTTACATCCATATAATCATACAGTTGCACGTTATTTTGCGGGGAGAGGGGGCAACAGGAAGACCCCAAATTAATATTTTATAAACGCATTACTGAAGTAATAATATCGAAAAAAAAGTTTGGCGCTCTTGTTGGTGGAGGCGCAAATCAATATTTTAAAACTAATTGTTGCAATAAGAATATTGTTACCAAATATTTGTCGCTATATCTGAGGCCCGTTATCAGGATGTAGAGTCGTTTTGCCTTTTTTCGACCATTTGACGAATCATTCTTAAAAATAACAGAAAATGGCAATATAGGATACAAATATAGAAGAAGAAAAAAGTCTTGGAAGATCTTAAATGTTTTAGCAGCACACATGCACACTCACGAAAGTTGGATTTTTGGTCGAAAATAGGCGAAATCGGCTTTTTCAGCTTTTTATCAAAAAAAATAGTAAACTGACTAACGAAACCGAGCAATTAAAAGTATGTTCAAAATTATATTTTTGGTTCAAAATTACTACAAACAATTTTTTTTTGCTTCCCAAAGTTGACAACTCCACTAATTGGTCGAAAATCGGTGAAGTGACCCTAGTAAATTTTGTTTATTCATCCATGCAATCCGTAGTTCTGTATCTCAAACCATTCTCGAGATATGGTCTCAGGAAGATTGCATTTTTTTTTCATTTTTTGAGAAAAATTGAACCGGTTGTCGGATCTGATTTTATATAAATAATGACATGTATAATAATACTTAGAGGTAAAAAATATCGATCTTTGATGAAATTTTCAGATATTATACATATCATTATATAAATTTTGACACACTGATTTCAAATCCATCAATTAAAATCAATTCCAATAGCCGGCTAAAAATATGAATACATAGAGAGATCATATCACGAAAAACGGTGATTTTCTATACTTATAATAAATATACTTTTAACGAAACGGAAAACACAAAATTTTCAATTTGTCATAAAATAGCAACTCAAATATATTTTAAAATTAAAAACATAATATATTAAATTGTGTCACGAGCGTGATTAAAAAATACAATTCGTTAGAGACCGTTAGCAAGAATTTCTCACGCGTCAAATATAATCCGAGGGGGAGTACCAAAATTTGTTTAATTTGTTGAAACTCATGGAGTGAAAACGACGATTTTAACTGAAATTTTCAATAATAACTCATTTAGTAAAAAAAATTATTTCCCCAAAAAATCCTATACAGGGGACCCCCAAATTCAATTTTACCTGGGACCTCTGACTGTACATAAGTAAGTATATTCTATTTTAATAATTCTCTCATTTTAAAATATACCAAACAAAAAATTGTTTGTATAAAACATTAATATATTTATTGTTTTAATACGTTAGTCATAAATAAAACTTTGAAAAATACAAAATTTACAAATTGAAGACGCAGTAAAATTAAATTCGGAAAAATATTCGTACTTACAGAGTAAACAGTGTCGGTTTAAGTATTTTCAGTTTTGCCTGACATTACAATTTTCAGTGCTAAATAATTCAAATTCATGTCATTTAGAAAATTTCTGCTGTACATAAATATGCATATTTTTCTAATTTACTTACTATTTTTATATGTTAGTAAGTTTTCCTACTACAAAATGGTGGACGGGGTAGTTTTTACTACCATGTTCCGAAGGAAATGGAGGTATTATAATACCGTCGAAAAATTGGGTCTGAGATAAGAGCAGATTCTGATTGCACTACCTTCAAAAAGTTGATTTCGGCGTAGCGGTTGTGCGTGTGCCAGTGTGTCTGGATGTAAAATTTTCGTTTGTACACGATAACTACTGAAAATATGCACCAATTTGAATTTAAAAATGTTTGTCTCAGAGAGTATTCCAGACCTAATGATTTTGGTGCTAATCGGAATTTTATACCTATTATCGTCCAAACAGTGTGTATTATCTCACCAATATTGATATGAGTTGTAGTTCAATTCAATTCTTATAAGTGCCTAAACAGTCATTGAAGGGGTGAAAATCACCCTCAAATTTTTAATTTTAAATAGGTACTAATAAATTCATCTACTAAATTATATTGCCTTGGATACAAGTGCAATTAAATTCAAATTGTCAGGTTAGTTATTCTACAAGTTATAATACAAAGGTGAGTTTTATATCTGAGAATTCGCATTGAAATTTTTCTCATATTTGAAAAATTAATTTAAAAGTCATGTATGGTTCTCCATACCATTAATTTTTCATTATCATATCATATTTATCGAAATAAATAAAAATTGTTTACAATAAAAGTTTTATTTTTTAATTGTATTTTTTGCTACCCTAGTTATGCAATGACAATCATAAGATGGCTATGTTTAGGGTATCAGCTGGCCTTAATTCGGTCCTGAATTATTAATGATTTATTTAACGGTTTGAGGAATTGGTACAAGTACCATACAAATGAATGAATATTTGTGAGTCCGGCTCTGGGTGAAACGTCTAGTCGCTGGCGTTAGCGGAAGTGCGCGGGGGTTGAACGGAAACAGGGATGGGAAACGGGAATGTAACAGGGACGAGAGAGTCAAGTGTGTTCGCAACAAAACCTGATTAACGTTCCGTCCGTGTTAACGTAGATACTAATCGACAATTAACATTTGGAAGACTCCGGACGAAGATGTAGGCCCGGAGTTTCAGTGCAAACTCCGGATTTCAAATTAATGAAATGTTATGTTGCCTTTTGAACGCTTACACATTATGTTAACGTAACTGCCGATTATATTTTACAGTTTTCGTACATAAGTCGTTTTAATATTCATGATTTATGGCGGTTTTATTGATTCGCTAAGTTCTCCACTTAAGTACACATATCTCTCGATTTATGAGGGTGATAGGTTCCCGGAAAGTGCGTATAAATCGAGACAAAGGGCTTATTTGATAATAAATACGTTTAAACAAAAACTATTATAAATCAACGCTCCATTATTCCAATGTTATACATGCTATTTTGTTTTTCAAATTTTAAATTATATTTCTACATCGATTCTCTCGACACTTAAACTTTTTTTATCAAAATCAAAACTATTAATCTCATTCATATCGAAATAATAACATTTTGTATGTAATCTATGGAGACTATAGAGAATTATACATATTTTTAATTACAAATACAAAATTATTTACAATGCTGCATATAACAATACGTCTCGACTCGAACATTTTACTACAAATGAACCAAAAGAGTCAAGCAATTCATTATGCTCATCCTCTTCCCACAACTGTCTAAAATTCAGTATTATATAAATTGACAAGAAATAAAACAAAAAAGGTAATAACTAGCCAAGTATTTCTCAATTCGTTTAGAGTAAAATGCTCAAGTCAGTTCAGATAGAACCATATTTTTATAACCTAACTTAACTTAAGATATAAATTCACTACGTTACATAGGGAGATCAATGCTATTTCAGATACATGCAAATATTTGCGGCAAACACCCAAATATGTACTTTTTTCTTGTAGATTTTAAAATTAATTTTAAATAACTGTTAGTTAAAATTTCGTCCTGGGATTTGACCATTATCACAAAAAAATTGGATCATTAACTAGCTTTTCATGTAGACTGCAAGATTCTAAAACTGAATTAATAGTTGTTTCACTAATTGAATTTAGGTTTATATAAATTGACAAGAAATAAAACAAAAAAGGTACTGATTACCCAAATATTTCTCAATTCATTTGGAATTAATGCTCAAGTCAGTTCAGATGGAACAATTTTTCTATAACCTAACATAACTTAAAATATAAATTCACTACGTTACATAGGGAGATCAATGCTATTTCAGATACATGCAAATATTTGCGGCAAACACCCAAATAGATATTTTTATACACGTTTTTCTTGTATACATAGATTTTAAAATTAATTAAAAATAACTGTGGGTTTAAAATTTCGTAGCTTCTCATGTAAGGTGCAAGGTTTTATTTCTGTTATTTAAAACTGAATCAGTAATTATTTCACTAATTGAATTAGTCACTTTAAATTTCACTAAAAGATCGATTTGTCAACGTATACGAATCAAATGCTTTGAGTGAGTTATTAACAAAAAAATCAAGTAAGCTTATTTATATGAAACTTGGAAAATCTATTCAAAAATATTTTTTGTGTGTTTGCAATAAACATTTTTCATTAATTTTGATTCTTTCATAAATTAGCCTATGATAATTGACAAATTCATAACTGACATTGAAGTTAGGTTATGAATAATCAAGAGATTATTGTCACTTATGATGATTTTTTATTTATTTATGATTATTAAATAATTAATGAGTTTTGTTAGATTGCTCCAGTATTTGACATCAAAAATAAATAAAATAAAAACCTTAGATTCTGTCTGTCAACTAATTCAAGTAGTGGTATACTTTTAACTATTTCAATTAGTGAATATTCATTATGAATTACTGATTTTTAACTACAGTCAAAATCGGTTACATGTTTCAAGACAGCGTTTAATAAAACATCGGTTTAAACGACTCAAAATAAAAATTCAGACTGAAACCCTTATAATTGTTTTTTACTGGTTTTTACTACTAATATTACTGGTTCCCTCGATGTCGTTATAACTGATTTCAACTGTAATTCATTTTAGAGAGTGGGCCTCTTTTTATTATTCTTAACTACTATTTATTATCATAATATGATGTATAGAACCCCTTTTGCATATACAAATTTTGCATTGCTTAATTCAATAGGTATGTTCAGTAGAAACCGGTTTTAATGACATCGGTTAATACGACGTATCGGTTTTAACAACTCAAAATAAACGACCAATATGAACGGTCCCTTCGATGTCGTTATAACCGGTTTCTACTGTATATCCAAAAACCACGGGATCATTATAATACATACTAACAAATCTGAAAACAAAAGTACTGTATGTATGAACATGTTGAAAAGGGAGACAATAAAAAACGGCGGAGATTGCCTCCGACGATAACGCAATAATTGTCGTTTAACGGGGAATAATCGCACTGATCACGAATGAAGATATGCAGGTATATTAATTGATTCCGTTTGCTTTCCGGCTGTTATTATTATTATTGAACATACAAGGTGCAGTATGACAGATATAAAGGACGGAAAATTCAAACAAGTATTATAGTTTATAAAATATGTATGTGCACATTCAGGTACGGTGACTTTATGTCAAATATGTATTGATTTTAAATACCGCAAATCAATACTTATTGTAGGCTCTGTGTCTGTACAGTTTTAATGTATTAGATTTTTTGACCGTTTTGCAAGCAATATGCAATTAATTTTAATAATTTTTGTTTTGTCTGTGTCTGATTTTTGTTTAAACTTTCATTATTAAAAAGTCTTAATTTTGCTAGTTAGCAAGTACTCTCAAATGAGGTTTTAGTTTTGTGATAGTATCTATGGATTTGCTATGGAAATTAGAGCAGTGATCCTTCAGCGTATTGTAGTATAGTATTGGTCAGTTGGCGACTGACCGTGATAATTATCATAATATCACCACCGTTGGTGTTTACATACAACGCGTGCGCGAAACTTGTCAAAGTCTTCATGAAACTCCAAGAGAACTGTCATATATGTTTGATACCTCATTTTAGAGTGTTTACTAGCTAGCAAATTTGCTAGCTCCTTTATGATACCGGACATAAGACCCTAGAAAATTTACAATTAATATTTTCCGTTACTGATTATATTGATAAAAGAAAAATGATGGGACAGGAATTATTATTTTATTTTATTTATTTTTTAACTAGCTCATTTGACAAAATTAATTCAGGGAAATTCAGAATTAATATTTTCATCAAAATCTCGAATTCGAAAAAATCGAATCAACAATACTTACACTTATATGTATTTCATACATATGACCGTATAAGAAAGTAAAAAGAACTTCTGATATACATAGATGTAATTAAACAAAAAATATATACTGACTAATTAAGTCAGGCGTTTATTAATAAGAAAAATTTGCAAATTATATTTTCTATCTCTCTTAAAGTGAATCAGCGAGAAATCACTAATTCATAGTGAATATTAACTAATTGAAATTCTTAAAAGTACTTATATCACTACTTGAATTAGTGATCAGTCACTTTGTAGACTATGACAGATCTATGGTTTTTACTTTTTTTATATGTCAAAAACTGGAGCAATTTAAAAAAAAACTCATTCATTATTTAATAAGCATAAATAAATAAAAATTATCATACATGACAATAACCTCTTAATCATTTATAACCTAACTAACGAATACATATGTCAATTATCATACGCTAATTTATGAAAGAATTAAAATTAATGAAAAATATTGGATGCAAACACATTAAAAATTAATTGTGAATAGATTTTTCAATGTTTGTATAAAAATAATCTGCCGTGTGCCACAGGACTTTCTTATACGTAATAATGACAATGAACAGTGTACGTATTTTTTTATTTTATTGAAAAATATTTCTGACGAACAAATAAAAGATAGAAAAAAATGAATGGGACATAAACTATAGAAATATTATTTTATACATACTGTATCGAACGAATTATGTTTAACGTAATTACTAACAATAAGATGGAAACATATGTTTACTCTTGTCATTTTTAAAAATTTTGGATTTATTTTTGAAATAAAACAAAAATGTTTGAGATAAAAAATGTCCAGTACGTTATTATCTATAATTTATTCCCCATACATTTTTTCCAACACTTATGATTCATGATTTAGCCAGAAAGATTTTTTAAAATAATTATTTGGAATAACCCACACTGTTACTCTCAGTAATATTACGTATAAGAAAGACCCATGGCAAATACTTATAAGCAAGTCCCATGACCAGTGGCAGATTACCCATTAGGCCGGACTAGGCCGTGGCCTGGGGCCCCCGATGAACAAGGGCCCCCATGAAAATTTGAAAATTTTGAAATTTTTGAAATTTTTTTATTAATTCAATTTTTTATTCTATCGAATTTTTATTGTAGTTTTAACGAAAAAAGCCTTTGAACAATCGATCGACCAATTTTGTCGATCAATTTATTTATCATATGCAATTGTTTATAAAATCTATTTTTAAACAAATTATTTTGAAATTTATATTAATTTATCATTTAGATTGTTATTTTATTGACTATTCAAATTTCGAATCACCCGCTAAAAAGTTTGAACAGTGCTTGAAAACTCAGGCTTGTTTATATAAACAAAGACGATTCTTTTCAGTGTTTTTACCAAAACAAAATCAAATTAATAATTAAAAATAATAATAATAATAATAAAATAATTTATTATAATAAAATAATATTATAATAAATAATAATAATAATAATTTTAATAATAAAAAATTAAGAAACATATAATTTAACAGAAAAAAATGATTTTGTTTGTTTTATTGTCTTGAGGAACCTTAAAATGATATTTAAAGGCTGTTAAATTTCTATGCATGTTTGAATAACACTTAATTTTACAGCTTTTCAAAAAAAGGGGGGGCCCAAATTTTGAATGGCCTAAGGCCCCCGGTGGGCTTAATCCGGCACTGCCCATGACACTCATGGTAGATATTTCTTCTCTGTTATGAACCATTTGAAATGTACTTAAAAACGAATACTTGGTAAAAAAAAAATTAAATTTGTTTTTTCGAAAAAATGAATAGAACATAAATTATAGATAATAATATTACCTACAATTTTTAACTTGGTTATTTTTCTCTAATTTGCACTGTTTCAATGTAATTCGAAAAATTCAAAAATCGATGTAGGTAAACATCCGTTTCCGGTTGAAAGATCGTTTTCAAAAATAGGAGGTTTTTTTCCCAGGCAAAAATCAATCTTAAGTATAAAATTTAACCTTTCTACGATTTGTCGTATTTGAGTTACAGCGTCTACAGATAGACCGACAGACAGACACACGGACATTATGGCGAAAATAGTCAGAATAGATTCAGGGAAGGTCAAAATTGATAATTCCATCAAAATCCAGATTTCGAAAAAAGTCGCGTTTACTATACTTACTATACTATATGTATTTTTCATATACATAGGTATAAGAAAGTAAATTTTTGTTAATAACTGACGCAAAGCAGTTCATACACGTTGATAAAGCGATGTAAGAATAAATGCCGTAATGGCGCCACATTCGATTCAAAATCACTATTCTTTTAGTGGAATTTTAAGTTACTAGTTCATTTAGTGAAATAACTACTAATTCAGTTTTAGAGAGAATACGCATGTACGTAAATAAAAAAAGTAATCAAAGACAATTATAGTACGTGGGAAAATTTGGAAATTCATTTTTTTAATAAAAATAATTATAAATAAATATTGCATCTGATTTTTGTTAAAGAATTAATATCTGCTGTAAGGAAAACGACCCAATATAAAATTAGTTTGCACAATTTTTCAATTATCGTTAGTTTTGTGTAAATTTTTAATTTAGGACCTTTTTTAAAACTGACAGATTTTATCATTAAAACAACCCATATCCCAAAAAATGACAGGTTTGTTTAATAACCAAAACGCCACATGCCTTTTTTTACCTCATTGTGAGTGTATTTAATGTTTATTTCTTCTGAATCATGCATTCTAGTAGAAAACGCAGAAATGTAGAAATTATTTTTATTTACCCGAGGAAAATTTATTACCGAATCATATTTTCTCAACTTTATTTTTGTATCTTTTGTATTTCTTTTATTTTTGATCTGGAACTTAATAAAAAAAGGGTAAATAATGGATTATATTTGTAATGCATTTTATTTGAACATATTTTATTACATTTATTACTTTTATAATATCGATAGGTACTGATTTTTTCATTTTTTAAAATACATTTATTATAGAAATAAGTATAATATTATATAAATATAAGTGCAACCCGTCCAATGACTTCTAACAATAGTACATACAAGCGCATATACAAGTGGGGGGGGGGTCCTAAAAGACATGACACCCACCCAGAAATTAAAAAGATGAAATTTATTTAAAGTAGTCAGATGAACACTATTAATAAATTTTCAACTACAAAATCATTTTTTATATTTAGATAATTAACGTAGAAATGAACTATTTTTAATATAATTAATTTTGAACATCACTAAAATAATTATTTTATATGAGTTAGGAAATTGATTTTAATACTTTATTTCTATTTGCCATATTATGCACTCTCTCTATTACCTTTTATTGCAAAATTTGAATTTTTAAAATAAACAATTAAAGAATTTTCAGTCAAGAAAATGTTATATCTCGCAAACAACAGCTCTAAATAAATTTTCATTTACAGATTATTAATTAGCCTGTATATTAATTTTTTTGCAAAAACTAAACGATTAAATATTTTGAGATTTATGTTTTTCCTAAAAGTTAAATTTATTATTTTTTTCTATAAGATCCCCTCCGAGAAGTTAGGTTGTATACGCGCCTGGGTGTATATCGGAACAAAATAATGTTTTCTATATGTATTTATCCAGCCACATGTTTATCTTATTACATAATATTGTATTCGATTGTGATATAATTTGATACAAAATTATATTTAAAAAATATATGAGTGAGTTACTTTTTTTTGCCTCCCCATGCCTTGAAAGGGTAGTTGTTTAATTTAATTTGCTGTTGATTGTGTTGTTGAGTGGTAGCTCTTTTTCCACCCCAAGATCTAAAAGCGTAACGTTTAGGTATCCGTGACTGGTTTAAGGACCTCTGTTTTAATTTTCTCCCTTCACTTAACACATTATAATAACCTTTGCGGTTGGAATATAAATCTCGCTTTTGATATCTTGTCAAAAATTGATTTTCGTATACATTATCTTGTTTATTCTTTTCGATATTATTATAATTTGCACATTTCCATATCTGAAATGTAGCTACAAGGACATCAATATACTCGTCCTTGTTTGAACAGGATACTTGAAATAAATTATAAACTGGATATATCATTATATTCGCATTTCTATTGGAACGACACAAACTAGAATAGTCAGAAAGCAAGTTTATGTAAGCAGAGTTATTGTTGGATATATATTCGTTCAATAACTTGATAATGATGTTGACTTTTTCATTTTTCTTTAAGTTTTCTTCGTCATATAAACAAGTCCAATTATTTGAATTGTTATTATCATAATGATTTGGATTTTTCACATTCACTTCTATATCTTCAGGTTTACATTCGAACTGACTGTTTGGGATCAAAGTATAACTGTACCGGGATATAAAATCATGTGTGGTGTCGACATTCTTGACTACATGCATCTCTAAATCGGGTCGACGATTTGGCGAATGACAATATAGGATTGTGTTCGGGGCCGATACACCAAATGAAACCGCATCATACAAAAGTGTTGTCAGTAATGTAGACACATCAATATCTGATGTGCTACGTTTTGTTTTCTTGTACTCTGACTCTTCTTCGTTTATTTCATTGTTCGATAAACATTTTTCATAACAACTATGGTAGTCTCTCTTGCCTCCCCAAGCTCTAAATGAAGTTCTTTTAGTTTTATCTTCATCGACACCATTGCATATATTATGGCAATATAATTCTTCTAATTCTAATTTATTTCCCTTATTTTCTACATCATCGTTATCAGATATACAACTTTTATAACAATTTAGCATACTTTCATAAGTTCTTTTGCCTCCCCAAGATTTAAATGCATTCTTTTTAGACTGATTCTGTTCATCTATCAATGTATATTCTTCATTTCCAGCTCTAGAAGTTTGTTGAGTCGGTTTGTACCGTTTATTTAAACTATACATGTCATCTTCATCGTTTGATCTACATTTCTTCCTGCAATAAATATTTTTCCAATAATCTCTTTTTCCTCCCCAAGCTTTGAACGGACTTTTTTTAGATTCTTTAGGCTCTTTAATTTCTTCGTTTAGAATCGACCATATTGAAGGAGATGTTATTTTTTGTTGGGAATTTTGGTTCTCCCTTTTATCTGATTTATCGAAATCGAGTAAATCATTTAAAATGGCATTTGGTTCTCCATTATTCGCAATATTTCGTTTTAATCTCGATATGTCATATATTAATTTGTAACCAAACCTTTTGTTTATATAATCATTTAAATATTCTTGCAGATCTGACATTTCTCCATTATTTTTCAAATTATTCATTAAAACTCCGGGGTTGTAATTTAGTAATTGGAAAATTCCCATTTCTTTTTTTCCATTTAATAAGTTAGATGCTTCATCTGGTCTTTGATACACTGGTGTATATTTGTATACACTTTCATGAGGGTTTTCTGCCAAAGAAACAGTTTTACTATTGCTATCGTCTGGATAAACTTCTGGTGAAATTAGATGTTCGAAAGATTTTGGATGATATAAATAATTATAAAGTATATTATTCATTTTATTCTCTACGGTAGTAGAATATGTAAATGATTGTGTCCATACCAAATGCAGTATTATTATGTATCTGAAATAAAAAAAAGAAACATTAAATTGGTCTGAATGCAGTACTGTGTTTTGATGAAAAATAAAATATAAAAGTAAGAGAGAAAATATATATAGAAAGAGTTATATAGTCAATAGAGTTTTTAAATTACTATATTATTTCAAAATCAAAGTTCAAAAGTAAGTAAAGTCATAAACTAATTTATAAAATCAATGAATTTTATAAAGAACCCTTCATATATAAAATTGTGATACGTGCTGAAAAAGATAATGTGGATATATTCCTCACACGTGATTTTTATAAAAAAATAAAATAAAATAAAAAACAAAGATTTTCAGATTAACAATCAAAAAGCTTTCACACTGCTTTATCAATGTTTATTACATTTTTTGTTAACGAAAATAATAATTTATTTTTGTAATATATATTTATACATTAACTTTTTCATTTGATCCTTTTTTATGGAAATTGAACCGAAGAATTATGATTATAATATTTTATCAAATATATTCAATTTATTTAGTTTCTGTATAGAGCCAAATACTTTTAGAAATACATATATAAATGGTTATTGAAATTGTCATTATCAATTTTATTTTCAACTAGCGCATTGGACCCGGTGTTACCCGGGTTAATATCCACAAAACCATAATTACCTAAATTAATAAAATATTCAAACCGTTTTTATAAAATTATTTAACACGATTTGATAAAGATTTTTTTTAGTATTTTAATGGTAAATTTTAAATTTTCATAAAATATTATTAGTCACGAACATGCACAGAAAAATGATCTAACTATTAGTGGAAACCGCATTGAAATCGGTTCAGTAAATCCTGAGTCTATAAGCCTCATACAAACGAATATTCATTTTTATACATAGAGAT
The DNA here is from genome assembly GCA_949319165.1 of Sialis lutaria. Lineage (NCBI taxonomy): Eukaryota > Metazoa > Arthropoda > Insecta > Megaloptera > Sialidae > Sialis > Sialis lutaria. The sequence continues at coordinate 6,537,772 of OX439245.1, read as the reverse complement.
AAAATATTCATTTTACTTTATTCCTTGTGAATTTAATTAAAAATACAACGAAAAGCAAAGAAACAGTGGTTTCTTAGTCAACTAAACTAAATATGTACACCTTAACTATGAGAAAACAATGCAATAAAGTGTTTCGACTTAACAAGAAGTCCTCATCAGACAGTGAAGTCGAAACACATGTCGAGTGACATTGTTTTCTTGTAGTTAAAGTGTATATGTCGCAGCCGTTTTTCAAAATGTTGATGTTCTATTATATGCACGTTAATAATCAGGTTAGTCTCTCTGGTAGAATAAAAACGGGAATTCAATCTTCACCTTGGTTAGGGAAATCTATTGGGACGAAAGTGGATTAATATAGTATAAAAACGGAGATTCAATCCCCGCTGCAATTAGCTGTTTTTTTATAATTCTGTCAAATAAAATAAACCTTACAATTCCTACACTTCGTTGCAGAAGAGATGGAATCCACGTTTTTATACTATATTAAACCCTACTATATTTTACCCCAATAGATTGCCCTAACCAAGACGGAAATTGAATCTCTGTTTATAAACTAAACTATTTTGTAAAACGGCTAAATTTTCAATCCGGCTGCGACATATAATTAGGTTTGAATAAAAAATTGAAAATTTTGTGGTTAAAAATTTTCGTATGAAATTTGACTTTGAAGACATAATTCTTATTAAAAACACGGTAAACCAACTCCTCCCCTTATTAGTCCATTGAAAAAAAAACTATGTGCTACCCATGCCCCCCCCCCCTCCACATTTCGAGGTATTTTATAACAAAATATAAAACAACTTTTTTGATCATTTTCGTTCACAAAAAAAGGTCTAAAAAACAAAAATATGCCCGAGATGATGCACAAAAAAACGTTTCTCCCCGTGCCAACCGCCCCTTTCAAATCTGCCGCCCAGGTCAAGTGCCCTTTTCGTTTTTATATAAATACGTCCACGAAGCAATATGAATTACACTTTCAATTAAATTTTAAATAACACTATAAAAATTCACAATTATTTACAACAAACTTACATTAGTTCCATTTTTTTTAAATTTAAATTATACTTTTAAAACTAGGTAGATAGAACATTTGTTAGTTTTCAGTATAGTGGTCAACTTCGGAATGTTCACACACTGTAGTATCCGAGGGCTTATATAAGAGCATAAAAGACGAGGGTGTTAACACAATTGTATATTATTATATATAATGTGTATTATGTACATTAAATTTCTTGTACATTAGCTATGATGTACTTTGAAGTTCACGTCGAATATATATCTAATATTTAACACAAAAGACAAAATTCTATTTGTTCAAGATATGTGTTGGTTGAAATATACACAAAAATCTTATTTGTCAGTAAATAAAATTATTCTCAACTCAGCTTTTTTTATATCTATCCGTCTGTTTGTTTGTCTGTATGTAAGTCACTGCCCTCCAATTTCCTCATTTATATTCTGTAGACTGAAAAGTTGTCTTAATTTTTTTTCATTTACTCCATTCAGTGGGGTGTTTTAGATAGATCTCTAAAATGCAACAAATGTTTTAGGATCTTTTTGATTTTAACCCTTCAATCACGATATATTTGCTTTCAAAGTCGATATCAGAGGGAGATATCCCACTCCATTATTTTTTAAACTATCGATGTAAAAAATCTGAAAAAATCCATAATGTAACTTTTAGTTAGTATTTTCAATGAAAATTATAACGAACACTGTAGTAAAAATAATTTATTAATAATTTCGAAATAAATGTTTTTTTATATAAATCGTAGTGAGAATGGCTATGGAACCCTATCAATGTACATTATTTTATATAGGGTTTTATTTAATTGCATTACATATTAGGTAGATAGTATTCACTTTGTATATCGAACATAAATTTTAATACTTTGCACTTAAAATTTTGTAGTACCTATCCACTTTATACACGTGAATATAAATTTTAATACTTTTTTTTATTTTAATTTTTAGAAAATCACAAAAATCACATTTAAAATATTAACCTCGGGTTGCACAAAACAAAATAATTCTCGATTAGTTAATCAGTTGTTTTAAAAACATTATTACGTCAATTCTAAAAAACAATCACGGTTATGATACATATTATAAGGTAAAAAATTGTCATATTTAGTGAATTGTTCATTTACAAATTGAGAATAAGCTTAGAATAAACATTAATCATGGATTGAAAACAACTGATTAACTAATCGTGGTTTATTTTGCTTTGTGCAGCTCGAGAGAAATCTCGAAGGAGGTTGGTTAGTTTTTAACCGTTAAAATATAGAAAATCACAAAAATCACATTTAAAATATCAAATCTATTTGAGCCAACGGAAGGAGGTTAGTTGTTAGGTTAGGATAAAATATAGAAAGTTACAAAATCACAATAATGTCCGGTATTATAAACGACCTAGCAAATTTGCAAGCTTGCAAGCACTCTCAAATGGGGTATCAAACTTAAATGACAGTTCTCTTGAAGTTTTTGACAGATAGTTTCATACATAGGAAGTAAAAAAAAAGTATGTAAAGTATATTTACTAAAGTGTATTTACTAACCTTGCGTAAAAAATGGTAAAAACCAACTTACTGCGCCTGCAACTATCTGTTAAAAACTCAAAGAGAACTGTCATATAAATTTGATATCTCATTTGAGAGTGCTTGCTAGCTTGAAAATTTGCTAGGTCCTTTATAATACCGGACATAAGTACATCAAAAATATGTAATTTTCAAATCTGACAGGTACAAATTTAGATTAAGTGCAAAGTAATTTTTTTTTAATACAAGGTATTTTTTTTAGTGGAGACTATTTATTTAAAGTAGGTAATATAATTTGTTTTAAGTTCAAAATATTTGTTATAAATGAAAACGATTAAATAAAAAGTTTTTAATTTTAAAAAAAGTATATTTAAATACAAGCCTTTTCATAAATCTTTATTTTGATCTCGTATATAATTTTAGATACCATTGCATTGGAATAAATAATGCATTTGAAAATCTGTGAAAATTCCATAAATACATCAAATAGATATATCATTACTATAATTATTTGCTTTTCATTCATATAATGCGCAATTTTCATTAATTTCAATTAAACAAGCCCAACTATTTTGTGTACTAATATAACATTAAATCATTTTAACTCCGTCCACATTGTTCAATTTATAAATGTGTTAAAGGACATCTTTTAATAAAATTTTATTAGTTAGTAGGTAAAATTTTATTTTAATTATAATTAATTAATTATATGTTAAACATATTTATTTTTATGTGGGCGTAGAGTGTAGGTGCTGGAATGCCTCAGAATAATCAATGGTGTGCAAATAAAGGAACAAATCTACTAGATACATTCGTATTACCGTCATATAAATTTAACGAACTAAATAAAATGATTTCACTCATTTACTCACAACATTGCATCAATGTTACATTGAAAATAATTAATTCCTCTGTATTTCATTTGTAAATAGATACATATGTTACATTAATACATAGATCAGGGGTGTCCAACTAAAATTTGTTATCTTCAAAATCTCTTATGAATTTCGTTCTACTGTACGTCAAATAGATTTTTTTTTTTTTTTATAGTCATCAAAAATACTTTGGGATTTAAATCATATGGCTTTCTTAGTGGAAGGGGCCGTTATATGATGTGAGGGGGATGATTAAAAATTTTTTAGATGTTCCAGATAAACTCAAAAAATACTGAACTGATTTTAATGCGGTTTCCAACAATAGTTAGATCTTTTTTCATTTAATGATCTTATATCTATTAATATTTTAAGAAAACCTAAGATTCAATAGCAAAAGATAAACAATTACATTTATCAAGTCGTGTTTTATTTCCATGATGTCACAGTACACCATAAAACATAGAAGCCATTGAATAAAGAATTCTATAATTTACGGTTTCAATATTTTATTAATTTAGGTGTAAATTTGGTATTTAACACTATTAATAATAAATACTAAAATGTTCTAAATAGTGTAGTATATATTACTATAATTTACAATCAAGTGTTGTTTTACGTGTATGTAATAAGTCAATGTTTTAATAACAAACCTAATTTTAAACTGTAATATTTAACTTACTTGTCACGTGATCGCAAACGCGTCTAGCAGAACCAAGGTATATAAAGACAAGGTAGCCTGGTTAGCGCCTTAACCAATCAACAATGGCGCGCGAATTGACGTCATCACGAAGAGATATTCAAATCTCATAAATGCATGATTGAATATAAATTACAAAAAAATACTTTATTTATTCTTGTTTTCGTATTTTTGATATTTTATCAACACATACCATCAAAGAAGTACTAATTCGACATTGCAAAATCATAAAGAAGCTGTTTCAGACAATTTGGTCTTCTCGGGAAACGTCATATTTACTATTCTTAAGTTGGCAATACGTTCTGTGATTCTGACAGCTTTTAATGATTTTGCAATGTCGAATTTATACTTCTTTGATGGAATGTGTTGATAAAATGTCAAAAATACGAAAACAAGAATAAATAAAGTAATTTTTTGTAATTTATATTCAATTATGCATTTATGACATTTGAATATCTCTTCGTGGTGACGTCAATTCCCGCGCCATCGCTGATTGGTCAAGGCGCTAACCAGGCTACCTTGTCTTTATATACCTTGTAGCAGAACTGTCATTGGTTTGACGTAGTTACTTACTAAAAACGTCAGAATACTCGATCCCTTTTGGTTGATTTCAGTTTGTTTTAGTAAACAGTTACGTCACGCATACCACGTGACTTTGAATGCGCGTTTTAGCGGGAATTTTTTCATTTGAATAGGAAAATATTATTTTCAGCGTTATTTCGGTATTATTTTGAAAAAAGATACTAAAGGAGTACCTATCTATTATATACAATATACATACACACAATTTATAATATTTTTTAAAATTTAGTCGAATACCCTATTTGTGGATATTAACGCGGGTGACAACGGGTCCAATGTGCTAGTGTATAATATAACACGAAAACGCTTAACATGAAAAAAAAGGTTAAGACGAACTAATATTCTATGTAATTACAATCATTGCTTTTAACACGAAACAAAATCGCTTAACACGAAAAGATTTCGCATCTTAAAAGTACAAATATACCGGCCGCCACGTGTTACCAATTATTTTTAACCGTTAAAAAAATGACACTTTTGAGTCATAAACTTTAAGTATTTACCAAATTAATGAATAAGCATACAGTGAAGGCAAAGTGCGTCTCTCTCTCTCCTTTTTCCACACACTTATCATTTTTAGCGCAACACACGAAGTGGTACCGCTTATATGTTCGATTTCCGTCCGTCCGTCCGACTGCGAGATCTCGGCCCCCTGACCACCTAGTGACCAATTTTTCCGGTCATGACCCTCCATCCGGCCACGGACAGGCATAATGTCAAATTTTCATTCAAAATTTTTCATATATGGCTTCATGTACATACCTCGTTGGACCCGGGATTGATTCACGAATCGATTGGCAAGGGTATTTTTTTAGTTGTATCAAGTTGGTTGCGCGGCAATAGCCATGTCTGGGTTTTGATAAATTTTTTAAATAAAAAACGCGGTTCCTAATCATTCTAAAAATTTAGAGATATCTTTGTAAATGAATAAAGAATGTATGACCAAATTTTCACATCACTTTGAAAAGTCCTGTCATGCACTTTTATGCACTTCTCATATATTAATTTATCTTAATTTAATTTAATTTATCTTAAACTATTATATACCTTGAAATTTTGCAAGGATTTTTTTTAAATATGAATGTCTTGTTATTTTCAAAGTTTCATCGAAATCTCGCTGTTATTTTTCATTGGTGCCAAACTCCTTAACAAATGTATTAATCGCTAGCAAAAATATGTCATCATAAGGCAAAACAAAATTTTTCAATTACAATCAATCTATTTGAAGTAAACTAGTGAATTTTGTGTGATTGTTATTGAAACATTTACGCAAATTTAAATCGTTCAAAATCTTACGCAGATATTTAGATGAATGTTGAAATGAAGCAATTAATAGACGATATTGATCAATTTGAAGACGTGGGTGCAAAAGCCAGACAGCTCCAATTTTTAAAACTTTTCAGGACGGACGAAACAAAAATTGTTTCTTGCATGGTTTCTGTACAGCTCCTTTTTTTATTTATATTTCTATAGCCATTGCTTGGATCTGTATGGCTTTTGCACCAATCGATAGAGGATTGTTTCTTTTATAGGAATAAGTGAAAAAATGAAAATCAGACAAAATGGACTTATCTGGTTCTTGCACCCACTTCATTTGTTGATAATAAGATGTTAGAAAACACAGCTGCAAAAATGATATCAGAATTTTTTACATAAAAAACGGTATGGAGAACCATACATGACTTCCATGTTCTATAATATCTTTTACAATAATTTTTAATATGTATAAAACTCAAATATATGTATTATAATTATATATTTTCTAATATTCTAATGTAAAAAAAATATTACACATTTTTTTTTAATTAATAATTATCTCTGACATTTGAATTTAACTTTGCTTGTTTCCATGGCAACATGAATATAATAGTATTTAATATTAAAATTTTGAGGGTAGTTTTCACCCCTACAGTGGCTATTTCGGTACGTTTATGGAATAAGTGCCCCTTAAATTGGATTGAACTACAAGTGCACCAAATTGGTGAGATAATACTAACTTTTTGGACCCCTAATTCGATTAGCACCAAAATTAATAGATCTGGAGTACTCATTGAAACAACTATTTTCCCTAAAAATAATTCAAATCGGTGCATATTTACAGTAGTTATCGTGAACGAAATAAAATTCTACATCCAGACACACACGCACAGCCACCATGCGGAAATCAACTTTTCTTTACGTTTTGAAGGTAGTACAATCCAAATCACGATTTTTCGACGGTATTACAATACTTCCAAACAATTTTTTTTATTAATACACAAATAAATAAATATTAAATACAACTTTTAATGAAATATTGGAGTATTTACTTTTCAGTGTTATCTTAATTGAACTAAATTTTTATTTATTTTCCTTGTAAAAAATAAATAAATAAATAAATATGTAATCTTCGTTAGGGTACTAGGGGTTAAGAATTCATTTAGATAAATTCTGTTGATGCAGTTCTAAAGCGTATATACTTTCAGTTTCAAAATGCTTTTTAGGGTTCCGTAGAAACCCTATTAATCTCACTTTGTCGTCCGTCCGTATGTACCCACATATACATATAGTAGATATGTATTTGTATATGTACATATGACCGTACGGTACCTACACCAAAATTTCTCGGAAACTATATGAGCTAGAAACTTGAAATTTTAACTTTAGGTACATGTAAAGTTATAACCCCCAAACTTATTCAGAGGGCGCCATAGAACTAATGTTATTAATAAAAATACTTTTTTTCTTTATACCAATATGGGGTGTCAAAATCAGTAGAATTTTATGGAATGTTATGGAATTTTGTTTTTTTTTCTTCTAACTCAAAAATGGCGAGTGCATTGGGCTCCAAGCAGTCCACGTAGTTGAACCCTTAACTCTCTTATTGGGGGGATTTTTTTAAATGAAACTAGCTACTTTATTTAATAAAAAAATATCCATACTAATATTATAAATGCGAAAGTGTGTCTGTCTGTCTGTTTGTTACCTTTTCACGGTTTAATCGTTGAACCGATCTTGATGAAATTTGGTAGGAAGAAAGCTTGCATCCTGAGAAAGGACATAGGCTACTTCGAATTCCAAAAATTCATCCCCTAAGGAATTGAAAGGAGGTGGAAATGTTAGTATGGGATAAATTTAAATTTGGTTATTAATATTTCACCCCCTGTCACATATGAAGGGTTGTAATTATTTTCATTAGATCCGGCGGGAAAAATACAACGGGGGTGGGAGGTTTAGAGGGAAAACAACCTCCTATTTTACTAAGGAGCCGAGATATTTATTATTTTGTATCCGTACTTAATATTACAAAAAATGCAAAAGTGAATCTGTTTTTCTGTCTGTTTTTTAATTTTTCACGGCTAAACAACTGAATCGATTTTAATGAAATTTGGCAGGGAGATAGCTTGCATTCTGAGGAAAGACATAGGACTTTGTATCCCGAAAAATATTTTAGATAAAAAATGGGTATGTAACATTTGACCTGTTTTATTGATTATCATACAAAAATCTGTATTATTTACTTAACTGAACTGAAGTCGCGGGAAGCAGCTAGTATTTCACAAATATTATTTGGCGGTGGCATTTGCCACCAGATATTTGCTTATCTTAAATAAATTTGTCTGTAATTTGTTTTTTTTTAAATACAATCGAAACCGGTTATAACGACATCGATTAATTCAACATATCGGTTTTAACGACTCAAAATAAATGAAATCCCATGTTATCGCCTTTTTACCTAATATGACTGGTCTCCTCAATGTCGTTATAACCGATTTCGACTGTCCGTCCATTCCTTTCCAATAAATGAAAAAAGTACTTGTTACTGTCCGTCTGTCTTCAAAAATTTTGAGATAATAAGATGAAATTTGGCATACGGTCGTAGATTAATGACCCAAAAACAGAAATGATAAGATTTTTGAAAATAAAAATTTTTTAGACCCCCCTTTCATAAAATGAAAAGTGTTTTCAAAAAAAAAATTTCACCTACACCATTGATTGGGGTGTCGTTAGAAAGGTCTCATAAAATGCAACAAAAAATGTAACAGAAATTTTTAATTTTAACCCTTCGATCACGATGTATTTTCTCTCCAAAGTCATTAAAAAAGCGTCCCCCCCCCTCTATTTTCTAAACTATCATTTACAAAAATCTGAAAAAATTCCAGAATGTAGTTTTTAATTAGTACTTTCACTGAAAATTATAACGAACATTCTCAAAAATATTTTGGACCCCCCTTTTATAGACTGAAAAGTGAACTCTCATTTTTTTCCCCACTTACCCTATTGAGTGGGGTGTCATTTAATAGGTCTCGTAAAATGCAATAAAAACGTCAAATAACTTTTTGATTTTAACCCTTCAGTCGCGATATATTTGCTTTTTAATGTCGCTGTCAGACGTCCCCACCCCTCTATTTTCTAAACTATCGATTCAAAAAATCTGAAAAAAATTTAGAATGTAGCTTTTAATTAGTACTTTCACTGAAAATTATAACGAACATTGTCAAAAATATTTTGGACCCCCTTTTCATAGATTGAAAAGTGAACTCACATTTTTTCATTTACCCCATTGAGTGGGGTGTCATTTGATAGGTCTTCTAAAATGCAATAATAAAAGTCAAATAACTTTTTGATTTTAACCATTCAGTCACGAAAATTTTGAAAAATACTTTTTATAAATCGTAGTGAGAATGACTACGGAACCCTATCATGTGCGTGCCCAACACGCACTTGCCCGTTTTATTTTTATTTAATTTTTATCTTAAAGACCTAGTGATTGTATTTTCCACGATTTTCTAGTTTTTACACTTAAAAAAATGTTCAAAATTCATTAAATGTTTTTGCAATGATTTTACTTATTTAAATTAAAAATATTATTTTGCTTAATAAAAATCCATGGCTGAAAGGGTTGAATTGAACTATGTAATAAAAATAACGATGAAATAAAAATTCATAATAATTTTTCTCTAAAAATTATTATTTTTAAATTATTTTTCATGCCCGAGTTCAATACGTGAACATGATTTCTTGCGTAAAAAAATTAATCATGCCCGAACTGAGCTCGAGTCTGGTCATTTTCACCAGTATAGATGCCCGAACTGAGCTCGGGGCTTGGCGTTATGGGTTTAATAGGTAAGAACGTCTACGAAACCCTAAAAGCGTAAACTCATGTATATCTTACGGAATATTTTTCACATATCTATTTCATATCTAAAAAAATTAAAAAAAAAACATTTACAAGATTGTCAAAAACAAAAATAAATTTAAAATACAGTAGAAACCGGTTTCAACGACATCGGTTAATACGACGTATCGGTTTTAACGACTCAAAATAAAAGTCTAACCGAATCCCATATAATTGCATTTTTACCGGTTATTACGGGACCCGGACAAAAGGCAGACATGGACAAAAGGCAGACAAGGACAAAAGACAGACAATTTTTAATACAAATGAATAATATATTTGAGGGGGGAGGGTATATGCAATATGCCCCTCCCTAAAAATAATATTGTATTATTTAATTTACTTTGACGATATATTTTTTTTGAGAAGGGTATTTTATAAGCCCCTCATCCCTTAAAGATATTATTAATTTTATAATTTTTTTCTGCCTTTTGTCTATGTCTGCCTTTTGGATGTCTGCCTTTTGTCCATGTCTGCCTTTTGGGAGTCTGCCTTTTGTCCATGTCTGCCTTTTGGGTGTCTGCCTTTTGTCCATGTCTGCCTTTTGTCCATGTCTGCCTTTTGGAAGTCTGCCTTTTATCCATGTTTGCCTTTCGAGATTCTGCCTTTTGTCCTTGTCGGCCTTTTGTCCATGTCTGCCTTTTGTCCATGTCTGCCTTTTGTCCGTGTCTGCCTTTCGGGATTCTGCCTTTTGTCGTAGACCCGGTTATTACGACTATCTGCTTTTACGACCTAATATGACCAGTCCCTTCGATGTCGTTATAACCGGTTTCTACTGTATATAATTTATAAATTTTAAATAACCCTCTTTTTCTAATAACATTTTGAACCCTTAATTTATTTAATGAATTATGTTTTAAATTAGTCGTGATAGACCGAAATGAAATTGTTGGCCATCCCTGATATTCATATGTATAAACCGAGGGTTCGCGCCATAATCCCGACAGCTGATAATGCAACATTTATAATCAAATCTAGTGTTTTACACCCCCTTCTTCAAATCAATAAACTGCTGTCGAGATTATAATACTTCGGGATTTTAAACTCTAAACTAAATATGTTTTACCTACCTACATAAAATTACGCATATTATGTGTAATATATTTATAATGTTTGATCTTTAATATTCAATATATGTATGTATGAAGTATGTACCTACATGGGCGCCGATGCCCGATTATAATAGGATGAAAACCAAGTAATCGATAATTTCAGTTCAATATTGGTACTTATCTATTTTTATAAATTTTATATAAAATATTCTATAGTCTATTTCATTTAAGATTGCAGCGGTAGCTACCATAGGAAGTATAATACGCGCTCCTGATTGGTCAAAACGCCAGATAAATTCACAATAACACAATTTTCACTAATGCAATACATCATGTTGCCTTGGAAATAATTGCAATTAAATTCAAACTGTCAGATTAGTTATTCTACAAATGTATGTATATATACAGTTGACATTAGGATATAAGAAAAGTAATATTTATGACACAAAGGTGAATTTAATTTCTTGTAAATTCCATTAAAAGTTATATGACAGTTCAGATATGCCAAAAATTACGTGGTTTTAAAAAAATTACACGTCTGACGTCAAGAAAAAAAACACTATTGAGTATTTACAACAATCAGTAATAAATTAAAATGCGAGTTATTTCCCGTTTTGCCAAACAAAAAAATCACAGCATAAAAACTATAAATGTGTTGAAAATAAATTTTAGCCTATACTTTGTATGAAGGATGAATCTAAATACAGTGAAAGTTTGAAAAAAATTCACTGAAAGGTTTAAGATTTAATAAATTTCTAGTGAAAAAACTTTTCTGTTAGCTATAAAATAGTTCCTGTGTGAATCGTACCGTCTAATCCCCGCCCACCACTGCAAACTTAAATGAAATAGACTATAGTGACTTATAGGTATATTGATTGATTTATTATATATGGGCTTCATAGGTGAGCATTAACTCGTTAATCCGTTAATCGTTAATTAACGAAGTTAACAAAATACTTAACGAATTAACTTTTAAGTTAACTCAAAAATGTTAACGCTCTTGTTAAATCCGTTAAATTGAACTTTCGTTAACTTTAGTCCGTTACATTGGTTGTTTGTTGACATGTTGTCATTATTTGTTTGAATTCGCGCCACACGGGCACACCGGCGCGGCGCTGTTGTTCAAAAGAGCAAGAATCCAGAGTCGAGAAACTCTTAAAAAACGGCCATGTTGATTACTTGCTATGTGCCAGTGAATACAAGTTATTATAACCTGACTTTTTGCGTTTGCGCCATTTTTAACCGACTTCATTTAGAGTTTATCTTTTTCTTCCATATTTCATATTAGTATTGTAAGTAAAGTAAGCATGAGGAAGGTTTAAAGATAAAAAGATAGAATTTAGGTGTATATTCATTAAGGTTTAGTTAAGGTGCGTACATGCTCTGCTGCCCGCGCGAAACCAGGCCGGGTCGCTACTGTCGCTTGTAGTAATTAAATTTGACATTTTTAATGTGATTTTCTATATTTTAACCTAACCTAAAAATTAATCAAGCTCCTTTCACCTCAATGGTTTTGATATTTTTAATGTGATTTTCTATATTTTAAAACGATTAAATATTCGCCTTATGCATTAAAAAAAATAAAATAAAAAAGTATTAAAATTTATACTCGCGTGTGTGCATACTATAAAATTTTAAGTTCAAAGTATTAAAATTTATGTTACGGAATATATAGTTCAATTAAATATTACCATATATGTATGTACAGTGACATCCATTAGTGGTCGTTCAGTTTGTATTGAAGTTCGCTTATCACAAACATATTAGGCTCCTCCCATTTAATATTTAAATCATTTCTCCATGTACCAAACAAAGACAAATATTTTGAAACTCATTTACTACATAAAAAGTACTCTTCATTTATAGTAAGTACTCATATATATTTGTGTTGATTTTTTAGTATTTAAACATTTTCAATTTGATATAAAATTTATTAATGAAATTGGCGTAATTTGTGTTTTTATTTAAAATGATGTAACTATACAGGGTCCTCCAATAGTGCGTCCGGCATTGTTTTACGCCCAAACTATTAAAGATAGAGAGTTAGGATAAAAATTTCACTATATATATTGACCGTAAAGAATTTCAGGAAAATATTTTCAACCTCCTAAAACCGCTCCTTGGGGGGTAGTTTGAGGGGTACATGCCCGTTTCTCATTAAATCAAATGGAATGGCATATCAAAAAGTACATATTTGTAAAGATAATGAAAAAATAAGAAACTTTCGTAAAACAAAAATTTTCATACTTTCAATTGTTTAAAAAATATGGCGACTTGTTATCATATTTTAGAATTTTACTCAAAGTGCTCTAATGTCGTTAAATATTTATGGAATTTTATTATTATTTTAAATTTAGAAAGTAGAAATAATGAACTTTGGAAAGATGTATGATTATTTGAGATTTTAATAGTTTAAAGTATCATACTCGACATTCCAAAAATTGAAAAGTTCAATTAGGGATAATTCAAAATTTTTAAATACAATGGTATATCAATTAGTACTTTTTCTTAAAGAAGATATGTAAATAAACAGTTTTTGATAAAAAAAATTAAAATTAAAAATTTTAATTTTCAGTTTTCAATTTTAAAATTATAATTTTAAATTTAAAAATTTTCTTAACAAAAGTTGTTTATTTACATATCCTTTTTCAGAAAAAGTACTAATTGATATACCGTTGTATTTGAAAATTTCGAATTATCCCTAGTTGAACTTTTGAATTTTTGATATATCGCGTATGACACTTTAAACTATCAAAATAACAAATAGTCATAGATCTTTACAAAGTTCATTATTTCTACTTTCTAAATTTGAAAAAATAATAAATTTCCATTAATTTTTAACGAAATAAGAGCACTTTTAGTGAAACCCTAAAATTTGAGAACAAGTCGCCATATTTTTTAAACAATTGAAAGTATGAAAATTTTTGTTTTACGAAAGTTTCTTATTTTTTATGATCTTTGCAAATATGTACTTTTTGATGTACCATTCCATTTGATTTAACTGAGAAACGGGTATGTACCCCTCAAACTACCCCCCAAGGAGCGGTTTTAGGGGGTTGAAAATATTTTCCTGAAATTCTTTAGGGTCAATATATATAGTAAATTTTTTATCCTAAAACTCTATCTTCAATAGTTTGGGCGTAAAACAATGCCGGACACACTATTGGAGGACCCTGTATAAGCTCCGCCCTAAAAAAAGATAACCGATAATGTTTGCCTTAATATTTTCGAATTTTATTCAACGGAATTAAAATGTTATCACAGTAATGTTAAATTAAAAATAGTATTATTTAAGTGGCTCTCTCTCACTTTCAGTTGACTTCAAAATTGCACTTTCAGATATCTTTTTTTTTCGCAGAAGAGGGAACCCGGACCCCCGATTTGTTATTAATGTCCTTTTTATTTCTAATGTATTTTCTAATGTTTCTGTGCTGTGTCAAATCGTTACAAACGATATTAGCTAGAAGTGTTTTGTAAATTCTGAAAGTTTAAGAACCACTGGAATGGTTTAAACGTAAACAAATATATCTTGTTAAAATTATAAATATAAAAGAATGTAAGTTATTATTTATAAATAAATTAAACATTACAAAAGATGCTTATACATAATTTATAAATACATTTATTATTAATATATCTTTTTTGGAGAACCTACCCTAATTTTTAACTGGAAAATGTTTCGAAGAAAATCGATAATTATCTACAAAACGCACAGGGTTGGCAACGAACGAATAACGATTGCAATATTTGTTCTGAAATAGAATATAACATTCCAAAACCTATGATTTTTATATCGTAAAATGATTTAAACAGGTCCAGGTGCGTATACAGCCTAACTTCTTGGAGGGGATCATACAGAAAAAAATTATAAATTTAACTTTCATATTTATATTTGAAATAAACGTATAATAAATCTCAAAATAATTTATCGTTTAGTTTTTGCAAAAAAAAAGTAATATACAGGCTGTTCCAGAACAGAATTTCACATATTCAGAAAAAAATCTGTAAATCAAAATTTATTTAGAACTATTTTTTGCGAGATATTAGTTAACAAACATTTTCTTGACTGCAAATTCTTTAATTTCAATTTTAATAACTTAAACATTCAAATTTTGCAATAAAAGGTAGTCGAGAGAGAGATGCACAATATGGCAACTAGAAATTAAGTCAAATCAATTTCCTATAACTCATACAAAATAATTATTTTAAAAGCGATGTCTAAATTAATTATATTAAAAAGAGTGTGTCAATCATCATTGTTAAGCAACTAATTATCATAATAATAAAAATTTTATTCAAATTATTTTGTAGTTGAAAATTTATTAATAGATAGTGATTTGAACTCAGTGTTCATTTTCAGTTTTCCTCATAATATCTAGCGTATCTCTTCAATTCGGGGGGGGGGGGGGTCATGACCCCTTGATCCCCTTATATACGCATCTGAACAGGTCCTTATCTCAAAACTGTTTTCGAAATTAGCAACTTATTCCCAGTATTATAAAAAACGTGTATTCATTTTTAGGAATACTAGTTCGCCTATGGTCAAAATTCGACAAATATTTTACCTGCCTTAACGGCAACACTCATGTT
The DNA here is from genome assembly GCA_949319165.1 of Sialis lutaria. Classification (NCBI taxonomy): domain Eukaryota; kingdom Metazoa; phylum Arthropoda; class Insecta; order Megaloptera; family Sialidae; genus Sialis; species Sialis lutaria. The sequence continues at coordinate 6,522,281 of OX439245.1, read as the reverse complement.
TTATTTGTGTGCACATCTATGGTACAAATGATATAAGTTTTATTCCCCTCCTTTTATAATAAAGGTATGACAGTTTCGATGTTTAAAATCAAAATATTAAAATTAAAAAAAAATAATTCACAGAAATCTCAATTTTAAAATGTAGCTCCTATTCTCATATTACATAGGTATACTTTAAAATTATTTAAATTAATGAACTTGACATTGATGGATTTTATAAAATAAGGGTCCAGCTAATCTGCGCCTTAATCCGAACCTGCATAACCATATATGATTAAAACATTTTCCAGCTACATTTTCCTTAAATATTCGCATCTGTCATTGTTTGACATATAGGTGTTTGAAAAGTGTCGTTTTTTATATAGACATTGACGGCATATCCTTTGATTGAATTCTCTTCTTGTTCCTTGAATTATAAGGAATAATATTATATAATACATGTACACATTTTTACTGTAAACTTTCGATTAATACGGTTAATGCGTTCCGAGAACATAGTGCGCTAATCAAAACGAAAATAAATAATATATCAGCTCCTCGATGAGTGAAAAAATGTATATTTATTTATTTATTCAAATAAAATTTCAGACCCTCAATTAGTGCGGTTATATGTACCAGAAAAGTGCCGCATTAATCGAAACATATTAATACATATCTTAGCGTTATCAAAATAAATAATTTATGCAGTTTATACGAACCAAAATAAACGAGAATTTATTAATTCAAATAAAATATCAGTCCTTCAATTAATGCGGTTTATATGTACCAGAAAAGTGTCGCATTAATCGAAACATATTAATATCTTAGCGTTATCAAAATAAAAAAAATTGTGCAGTTTATACAAACCAAAATAAATGAATATTTATTTACTCAAATGAAATATCATATATCATTCCCTCAATTAATGCGGTTTGAATGTGCCGGAAAAGTGTCGCACTAATCGGAAACGGTATATTTTTGTTGGTGTAAATGTAAACCAGGGATTAGGGGAAGGTGGGGTAAGACGGGGTAGCGAGGTAAGATGGGGACCGTAACAAAACTGATGATACAATGTAGCTAGAAATGTTCTTCTATCGTCATGTGACGGTATTTAACAGAAGTTATTAATGTCACAAATAGTTTGGTCGAAGGTGTGCACGTTGTGATTTTGTAAGTATTTTTTAAAATTTTTAGTGATTAGATCCATTAGATCTAATTTTTGAGGTATATAAAGTGCGTGACTGTTCAAAATGTATGGTGTACAAGACGTATGTCATATTTTTTTATTGATATTTGTTTATTTTACTATTATAATGACATTAACTCGTCCCGGTTTGCTTCGATTTATAACCTCAAAAAAAAAATACAACTTGGGAATCCAATTTGGGAAAGATGGGGTACCTACTTGCGGGTAAGATGGGGTAGGTATGATTCTTTGGATAACACAACATTCGATCTGGTTAGCCCGAAACAGTTAATGCCGTATCCACGAATTTCCGAAAAAAGGCCAAGACAAGTTCGAAGAAGAGGAAAAACAGCTATTATTACTGCGTCTCCGTATAAAACAGAGTTAGAGGAAAGACAAAACAGTAAGAAACCAAAACCAAAGGTAACAAATAAAAAGAAACGGAAAAAAAACAAATAAAAGATCTAAAAGAATCAAGAAAGCTGATGAGTTCTGAGGACGAAGATACAGAATATCTGTACTGCCACGGCTTGTATTATGAGTCTGTACCCCATCTTACCCGAGGGGGTACCCCATCTTGCCCTATAGGTGGGGCAAGATGGGGCAAATTAGTTATTTTTTTCAAGTTGATATTTCTATACGAAGAATTATATTTTTTTGTTTTCACTGATTAGAATTTAAGGAAGAAAGGTTGATTATTTTCTTAATAAAAGTTCCTACAATGTGCAATCAAAAACAAAGGGTTTTATTTATGAAATACCTTAAGGTCCCCGTCTTACCCCACCTTCCCCTACCAACGGAGTTCAGGTTGACCCATTGGGGGTGTATGGATGTATAAAAAGGGTTTATTGGGGGTCGATGATAAATTTTCCTTTTTTCTATTTTCAACTACAGTAGAAACCGGTTATAACGACATCGGTTAATACGACGTATCGGTTTTAACAACTCAAAATAAAAGTCTGACTAGATTCTATATAGGCTGTCCAAAATAAGCGTGAAATGCATGGGGATATCCTAAACGGTAAGAGATACAGATGTGGTTAAATGAGATGAATTATTTGTAAGAAAGGGGTGAGTATGACATCATCAAAAAATATTATTAATTTTATGTGGTTTAGGCGGTATACCCAAAAAACTGAAAATTCGAAATTTCATTAAATGGCTATAACTTTTTTGTCAAACTAGATAGGTGTTTTTTGTTTGCGGTATTGAATTAACTGGTGCATTTATATTTTTTATATCACTTTTAGTTTCCGAGTTGCAAGCCCTAACTTTAGTTTTTCTTATGGGCCGCTAAGTTGGCTATAGCATATTTGAACGTGTTTTTTTCTCTACTTTACAATGATATGTCGAAAAAAATAAGAATATATTTTTTGTTATAATTTTGTTGTTTACAAATATTCATTTGTTATTTTGATTATTGTTATAGTGATTTTTGTTTAACAGTTTTTATTTTTCATGGCCTACTTAAATGTTTATAATAAAATACTTTATAAATATCACTGGTATTTAGTATTTCGACTTATTTTCGAAAATAAATGTGACAAGTGACATATCGTTGTAAAGTATGTAGAGTAAAAAACACGTTCAAATATGCTATAGCCCAGCGGTTCTTAAACTGGGGTCCGCGGACCCCCGGGGGGCCGCCAAACTTTTACGGGGGTCCGTGAAACATTTTTGGCAAAAAAATAATTTACATAAAGTACTTTTATATTACTATTTATCAGTGATTAATTACTATCTAACGACCTTTTTTGTTTTTCTATCAGGGATGGGGGTCCCTGAAAAATAATTATTAAAAAAGGGGGTCCCTGGACCACATAAGTTTAAGAACCACTGCTATAGCCAACTTAGCGGCCCATAAGAAAAACTAAAGTTAGGGCTTGTAACTCAGAAACTAAAAGTGATATAATCCCTTTCTTACAAATAATTCATCTCATTTAATCACATCTGTACCTTACCGTTTTGGATATCCCCATGCATTTCACGCTTATCTTGGATAATTGCATTTTTACCGGTTATTACGACTATCCGCTTTTTACGACCAATATGACCGATCCCTTCGATTTCGTTATAACCATTTCTACTGCATATTTATCTACAAACACTGCTTGACACAATTAGTGAGACATTTTTTCAATGTAACACAGTTTTGTTAAAAATTGTCATATTAATATGAAAATTCAGATTAATTATTAATACGGCCTTATTTCAAAGCTCAAAGAGTTACAGCTTTGTCTCTTCTTAGTTGAGGGTGTGCAACCTTTAGAGTGGTGGTTTTAATTTTACCAGTGATAAAAGACCAAATGTGGGTTTTTTTATTTTACGAAGGGATGGTAAAAAATACAAGAATTTTTAGATATGATATTTTTTTAAAAGTGTATATTTTTTTAAATATAGGGTATCTCTAGGGGTAAGTTTTGGTGCACAAAATTTCCACAAAAATCGTTAAATAACCGCTGTCATTGATTTTTTATAAAATAACACTTGAATTCAATTTTCTACTTTACTATTGGGGGTGGTTTAGTATTTAAGGATTGATGCTTACCCTTATAATTTATTTGTGTTTTTTTAACACTCGGTACCGTTGTATACAAAGTTTCTTACCCATTTTGTAAATTTCGCAATTGTATCTTTACCTATATCGTTTAAATTAATTGTAATATAATGGGGTTGAAATAATTAAGAGTAGATTTTTTTTTAAATAATTGGATTTTATTGAAATTGTAAATTTATGTTAACTGTGATTGTTTTTAACAAATTATGAAGTTTTTTTTTAATTTGTTTGAAATCTTCCTATATTTTTATTGGCCTAAACTTAGGGGATGATACCAAAAAGTAAATCGAATAAAATGTTATTAAAATTAATAAGATAGTAACTTATTGCACCCTTAAGTAACTTAAGGGTGCAAGTAATCTATACAAATAATAGATATTATAAATTTAAGTTTTATTTTGGAATTATCAGTTTTTAAACTTTTTTTTCAATACTTGAAAATGCCATTTTTCACCACTCTGATGGTTGCACACCCTCTATTGATGAAGAGACAAATCTGTAACTTTTTGGGCTTTGAAATAAGGTTGTATTAATAATTAATCTGAATTTTTAACAAAACTATGTTACATTAAAAAAATGTCCCACTAATTTCGACAAGCAATGTATACCTGTATATAATTGAATTGCAATGACCTTTTTTGCTTTCTACTTTTACTTTTTCAATAAGATTGTAGTATTTTTATGTTTTTTTTTAGAATTTAAAAATATATAAAGAAAATCATTCTTTTAAAAGAGGTCGATGTAGGAAAAAGGTTGAGAATCCCTGGTGTAAACAGTAAACCGATAATAGGGATGCAAAATAATATTATTAAAACGATTTGAAATCCAAAAAATATTTTTTGTTGGGATTTCAAGAATAAAAACTTTTTTTGAATCTAGATAATAATATGAACCATGGATGTTTTGCGAGCTTTGGTGGTAACATAAATATAGTTTAGTGCAGAGTTTCCTAACGGACCCCCTGGCAGGGCACGATCTAGGGGGGCGCAATCGGAGCAACTGACCAGAGCGGCAAAGAGGGGCAGCAAAATTGGTAGAAAGGCAAAATTAAAATCAATTAAAACTAACACAAGCCATCTTTTTAATAATACTTAAACTGTAACTTTTATATAGGTTCTAAATTACAATTATTGTAATGTTTAATTTGTGTTAACTAGTTCCATTGTTAGATATTGTTCACAAGTACAAAAAAATAAATTGAAACATTTTTTTAAATGATTTTCATTTAGTTGAAAATATTCATGTTGTAATTTTTGGATTACATTTTTTTAAATGGTTGTAGCATTTTTTAGTGGATATTTAAGTTGGAATGAAAAAAGTACACTAGTAAAAATAAACTTGATCCCAAAATATTGATAGATACAAACTATCTGAAAAAATATGATTTAATTCTTTTACAAAGAACATAAACTTTTTTCTTCTTGCAATTTTTCTCAAAAGAAAGTTATCGAAAAAAAAATTCCTTATAAATAGCCATCGAGAAATTTGTACAAAAAATTCCCCGTGAGCAACTTTAAAAATTGCAAATAAAAATCATTTTACTTTATTTTTTATTAAACTGCGGTATGGTTATAAAAAAAAATACCCCTGAATTCGAAAAGAAGATAAAATTAACTTTAATTTTCACCTCCTATGAGTTAGCAAATATTAATAATTGGTACTACTTTAATGAGTGTCTAAGGGGCGGCAAAATTCTTTTTGCCCGGAGCGGCGGAAAAGCTAGATCAGGCTCTGCCCCCTGGGGGTCTACGAAAGTATACAAGGGGTCTATGGGAAGTTTGTATGTTTTGAAATTCGATGCTTTGTATGCGATGCAATTAAAGTGTTCAAAAAGCACAAAAAAGGTCATTTTTAATTACAGGAGGGTCTATGAACTTTGTCATTCCTTGAAAAGGGGTCTACGTCTGGTTTAGTTAGTATTTATTTATTTATACCGGGTGGTCTATTTAAATTGAGACAAGCAAATATCTCGAAAATTAAGGTTTTTCAGGGAAAATGTTTGGTACAAAAGTTTCAGGGTTCGAAAGGGGAAAACCAACGGAGGTAAAAATGTTGACTTTGAGTGGAAGTTTTAGAGTCATTTTGGGGTCAACTTCATTTTTTTTAATGGAAACCATTTCTTTTTTTACAAATTCGTATTTTGCAGAAAAAAAGAAACAACTTTTGTCTAAGAATTTTTTTCAAAATCCTCAAATTCAGGGGCATTTTTTTAATCTATTTTTTTATTTTTTTGTTTGTTTTTATTAAAAAAATTCTAAATTATTATTTATAATTATTAACTATGCATGTTTAAGTATCAATTAAATTTAAAAAATGATTTTTTTAGGTTTTTTAAAAAAAGATTTTTTTATATTTTGAATATTTTTACTAAAAAAATATAGATTAAAATTGAGGATTTTGAAAAAACTTCTCAGACAAAAGTTGTTTCTTTTTTTCTGCAAAATACGAATATGTAAAAAAAGAAACAGGTTTCTATTAAAAAAAATGAAGTTGACCCCAAAATGACCTTAAAACCTCCACTTAAAGACAAAATTTTTTCCTCCGTTGGATTTCCCCCTTCAAACCCTGAAACTTTTGTACCAACATTTTCCCTGAAAAACCTTAATTTTCGAGATATTTGCTTGTCTCAATTTAAATAGACCACCCGGTATATTTCTAATAACTTTCTGGGAAAAAAAATTATATCTGAAGTGATCAAATCAGATCTTGGTAGATCTACATTTTGAGACATCATATTTTTTCACCGGTTTTTGATCTGTTGAGACCTGCAAAGATCTACAAAAATTTATGGAAATCTCGTAGATCGTGATTTCAACGTTGAAAATTGATTAATTTTCAACGTTGCAATGACCTTCAGAAATCTTCGTAGATCTTTGCAGGTCTCCACAGATAAAAAAACAGTAGACAAATATAATTTTGTCTCAAAATGCAAATCTATCAAGATCTGATTTGATCACTTCAGATCTAATTAATAAATAGATCTCAGATATTTCTGATAAGAAAATAAGTCTTCTTTGTTTTGAATTTTAGTTGTAAATGTTTGTTTTGTTGATCAGAAAATCAATGAGTTCATGGAATTAAAAATGTAAATAACTTGACTAAAACTAAACAGATTTGAAAAAAAACAAAAAGCAACTTGTGTAGAATGAAAAAACCTTTCAAATAAGGTATCACTTGCCCTAGTATGCTATTTAAAATTTTAAGGGTTGGGTTCATAGCGCTGAGGGTTGAAAAGATTCTTGCAAAAATTTTATAGCAAAAGATGTCTCCCTTGAAAGCAAAATCGACGTGTTCGAGTGTTTTTTCAAAATCTTCAAAAATCGCGGCCGTTTCGTTTTAATTGGGCCACCCTGTATTTACATTCAAAATCACAGATGTGTAAAGACTTTTGCACGGCAGTGTACATTTTTTAGTTTAACTGTAATAAATAAATAATATGTATATATTTAAATGATTTATTGAAAAATGTGTTTTACAATAATTATAAATAATGAAATTAAACAAACATATTATATATTTAAATATGTTAACAAATATTATGCTATAATATAATATAATTAATAATATAATAATATAATTGCATACAAAAAGGCAAATAAATAACAAACTAAAAATAATCTATTGAATTCAAAAAATATGAATACATATAAAATATTTTTAATAATGGTTATTTCTGATATGACATATGATTTTCATATAATATTATAATATTCCTCAACTGTACAATTCACAATAAACCAAAATTGTTATAAAAAATTCATACTCTTATTATTAAATATTATAATTTCTTTATATTTACAATAAATAAATAAACGAAGTTATACTTTGACAAGAAACCTCATTAACACTTATCAGTCATAAGTCACCTCTCACGTGACAAAAGCACTTTGTCGCTACGGTCGTACGTCACGTGGGAGGTGACAAGACGCAACATGCTCTATGTGAAATGCGGGTTCCATGCCTTGTTTATTCAACATCAGCAACGAATCAATTAACATCTTTCTGCTTTTTGTATTTAATATATAAAACTAGCGACCGATAAGGGTTAATTTAATACCTAACATACATACATATGTTATAATAAGCGTTTATTATTAAAATACTGCTTCCTTTTATTTAACGAAAGGTACTTATACCGTTCAGTTTATTAAAAAAATTAATAAAAGTTGGCCAAACTCAAAGTCCAGTGTTTTAGATTATTTCTAAAAAGTAGTTGAGAATCCCTGATTTAACCCTTTAACTCGGATAAGACCATCGCAACAGAAATAGAATCGTCAACAAAGTTAAAGGGTCACTGAGATGTAATATAACTCTAATGGGCGAGCATGCGCTGATAAAGATAGTTTTCGACGTACCGCTTTGCTTCCAATATTCTCTAACTGTTGTTTATGTTTTTAGTAAAGAGAGTCGCTTCACGCTGTCAGCCAATCAGAGCTAGTTAGACAAAGAAGTGCGGTACCTGAGTATAAGCTATTTTTACTGACACGTTGAGTTATATTATATCTTTATGGTATTTGTTGAAGGTGTATTGTCAAAGTATAATATAGCACAACTTTGTATATTGATATTTGTAAAATTCATTAAGCACTAAAATGTAGTGAATATTGCTTGAATCCTTTAGACTTTAAATTGCTAGCAGGTATTTTGTTAAAATGTACAATTTTATATCAAAACGAAATTAATGAGAAAATTTTATTAATTAATTTTCTTGATAGATTTAGACATTATTTTCAACAACAAAGTGGTATTAATTTAAATATATTTAAATAATTTAAAATGTCTTGAAGAATTTATTTATAAACAGCAACATTAGAATTAACAATAATTAACTAACTAAATATTAGTTTAGAATATAATTTACAGTTTAGTAGCAAATAATAATAAAACAAAAAAGGTCTGAGATGTATAAACAATTTTACTAAACTCACTAAATATGAAAATTAAGACAATGTTTGTGAAGGATTTTTACCACCACCACCAATAAATTCATTTTCTATCTGTTGTAGCGCCCACTGGTGTTCTATTATTTCTAATGCCTCCCATTCGGCTTTGAATGCTATTTTAGGATCTTGCGGCATTGACATTGCAGCCCCTGCCATCTGATCTTGCAAGTGTCGTGCTTGATCAGCAGCTGTAATAAACGGTTAATAAATAACAATAAATACAGAACGACTGGTTATTGATATCACATTTGTCCCACATATAAACATATAATTACCATTATTTTCTCCAAGAACTAATGCATATATGCTACGAAGGCCGAATACATTGAGAAAATACCAAGAGGCAGACGATACCCACGATGCATCTAGATACATCAGTTCTATTCCTCGTTGTAACATGGGTTTGAATCTTAACGTCAATGGAAATGGAACTTTGGCTGAAATGAACCAACAAGTATACATATGTGTTCATATATAGGAGCATTATTTACTTTACTTACTGGTTACAAATCCAGAAAACATCCAGTTGATCCAACCTCCTATTACTATCATAGGTAATACATTCGTTACATTGCCCATGAGCATATCTGTCATCATACTAGGGTCTGTCATGGGGTTCTGCGATACTGGTGCTCGCTTTTGCATCAGATATCCTGTATCTTCATTATTGAAAAAGTAACGCCGCATTAGGAACGACTGTCGAGGAATAAAAGAAGAGTTTTCTCTTAACAGTCTGGCACGAATCATTACTTGGCTGGAATGAAAACATTTATTAGTTATATTAATAATTGTAGTATTAACTGATCATTTTTACCTATCCTGCATCTGTTGTAATTCAACTTTTTTCTGCGAGGCTAATAAAATCGAAACATAATGACGGACAATTCCAACAAGAAAGGTTATAACTACTATAGGTAAAAATACCCATCCTCGGATATTCGAATCTAACAAAAGTTCCGCCATTTCATATACTAAGTTAACATAATAATTAATTTATAAAATACATAATATTAAATATTAGGAAAATGACAGCACAAATCAAGGTATGTAGTAACGATTTAAGGTACATATAGCACTGTAGTGGTAAAACTGCTTAACTAAACTGACGTTTTAAAAGTAACACTCGCGGTTTAACGACGGTGTGTAATTCAATCGCTTGAGTAAACGACGGTGAGAGGGACCCCCCACCACCGTGCCGTGCCGACTTCAACGCTAATTGATGAATTTAAATTTCGCACAGAAATACATACAGCAGTCGGTGGTATTATGGTGCGGATAAGGGCTGGTTGTCCATCCGAGCGGTTGGCCCGTCGTTAAACCGCGAGGTGAGGGTATATGGATTTGGGGGGTAGGGGTAATACATGTACAGATCATTATTAATTTAATTCATTAATGGAAAATATATTTACAAATCGTGCATTTTTATTTCAATATTCCTTATTATGAATTCATTATTTTATCTTTTATCTTGAGACAAAATAATATCTCGGTTGGACTCGACTATTTCGAAGAAAGTTTCAGACAAAAATTGTAGGGCACCGAAGGAACCATTGAATAGTCTATATTAAGACTTCCGGTCTAGACCGGAAAATGTGTTTTTTGACCAGAATTCACTTTTTTTAAATGGAAATGCCCATTTTTTACCACGGATTTCAATTGAAAAATTAAAAATAAATACTTTTTGTTCTTAACATTTTTTCGATTTAACCCATTTAATATTTAAAATATTATATAAATTATCCTAAAATTACTTTTTTTTTTCAAAAGTTTGTACTTAATAATTTCAATTTAAATATTCCGCCCATGAAGCATATAGGATTCCGCCTCAAATAGAGTTGCGTTGGTAGTACGATTTCCGTTCCAGTTTGTTGAACTATGTACCCACAGACATGTCTACGGAACTACCATATAGACAAGGTTAGTAAATGCAAAGGTTGCCTCATTAACTTTTGACCAGTCAACTTGGGCACCCCAGATGACGTATTACACGGCTACTTGTTTTAATTGGACACATCATTCCCCCTCTACTTATTTGGCACCGCAGATGACGTAGTCCCTCTCTCGCGCCTAGGAATGATGTATAGAGATTAGAGACATTAGAGATATCCTACACTCGCAAGGTATATAAATATATACGGTCGTTGACAAATCAACGTTGGCGCGGGAATTGACGTCACCAGGCGGATGTATTCAAATGTTATAAATGTATAATTGCAAAAACATTCTCTAATGTATTATTTTTTCGTATTTGCGACCCAATTTTCAATCACAATTCTCATCACGCCCCACCCCCCACCCTCATACAATCATTTTCACTGAAAATAGATCTTAGCTAAACATAAAAAAAAAATTTAGAGTGTCAATTTCTAATATTAAACCTTCTTTCGAAAACTTTGCTCTGCAAGACATCAGGTCCAAAGGAGTCACTAATAATTATTTATTAATCTTGTTTTTTATTTAATATTGATAAGTTAATTATTAAATACATTGTGCAGTATATTGATATTATACAATCCTATTTATAAGTGTATTATATCAGTGTAAATGTAAACGTGTATTTTATTTTTTATTATGTCAGAATCTTAGAGCATATACTACTGGAGACAGCCTTGCCGCTCGGCCGTGCGAACAAGTGTGCTAAAGAGCTAGCAGGAGAATACTATGACTATGTACCTCCTTTCTCTCTCGCTCCCGCGTGCTTATTGGTCGATATTACCGGTTATAGCGGGAAATACTTACCCCTCTCTGGTCTCTACCGACCAATAAGCACGCGGGAGCGAGAGAGAAAGGAGGTAGTACTCTCCCGCTATCTCTCTAGCACACTTGTTCGCACGGCCGAGCGGCAAGGCTGTCTCCAGTAGTATATTCTCTAAGGTCAGAATGTATCATTTTTTGTCAATATGCTCGTGCCCCACAGGTTGAGAATCGCTGTGTTACCACTACATTACCCGGTTTTTGTATTGCCAAGTTAAGAACAGTAAAAGGAGTAAAAGTAATGCTTCTTGAATGCACCAAATAGTCTGTGACAACTTTTTTATGATTTTACAATGTCGAATTTGTAATTCTGTGATTGTATGTATTCTTAAAATTTGAAAAAATATGAAAACAATAATAAATTAAAGAATGTTTTTGCAATTATACATTTATAACATTTGAATACATCCGCCTGATGACGTTATTTCCCGCGCCAACGCTGATTGGTCAACGACTATCTGTATATTTATATACCTTGCCTTGTTACACTCGTAAGATACGGATGGCGCTGGCGGCGTTGGCCATGTCTATGAACTACATATCAGCTTCTCTTCTGTTCCTGTTCTCAAAGCATTTCTTTTGATTTGTAAAAATGTCTAGATTTAAAAATGTAAAAATTTTTTTGGTCGGTGCTGGTGGAATAGGCTGTGAAGTTTTAAAAAACTTAGTTATGTGTAATTTTCCATACATCGAAGTAGTGAGTAATTTTAAAATATATATTTATATACTTACTACAAAAAAAAATTAACCGGCTTAAAATAATTTTAAATTTATTATCTGCATCAATTAAAATGTTTAAATATTGTATTTATATTTGTTATAAGTTATTACCAATAATCTTTTAAATGAAGTTAACATGTTATTTCAATTCTTTACTTGTTTCTAGGTTGATTTGGATACCATTGAATTAAGTAATTTAAACCGGCAATTTTTATTTCATAAAGAGAATATAGGACAACCTAAAGCAATCGTTGCAAGAGAAACAGCCTTAGGATTCAACCCAAATACAGAAATAATATCACATTATGATAATATTATGAAGTATGTATGGTAAAATAAAAGTGAGATATTAGAGTACAAATGTCAAATTGACATTTAACATGAACATGACATTTTCTTTTCATAATTACAATTTATTTTAAAATAATTCGTTTGGCAGAGTTTAAGTTCACATTTAAATCTATACTAACTGCCAAACCCTTAAGCTTTTAAATTTCATATGTGCATGCATGGCATGTGTTCAGCAGTAATATTTTTTTGTTATGTTGTTCTCAAAATCTCACTGTTTATTTTTTTATTAATCAATTCAGTTGCATTGTTGACAATTTAAAAAAATGAAACTATTTCAGCACAAAGTATGGTGTCGGATTTTTTAAACGTTTTTCCATTGTTATAAATGCATTGGACAATCGAGCAGCTAGAAGTCACGTAAACAGAATGTGTCTAGCAGCAGATGTGCCATTAATTGAAACAGGCACTGCAGGCTATTTTGGTCAAGTTGAAATGATCAAGAAAGGTTTAACGCAATGTTATGATTGTGAACCGAAAGCTCCACCTGTAACTTACCCTGGCTGTACGATACGAAACACACCATCAGAAACAATACATTGTGTCGTTTGGGCTAAGTTCTTATTTAAGTAAGTTATGCTAATTTTGGCTAAACTGAAGAATATGCAAATACTATGTCACAAACTGTAACTGTCTTTGGTAAGGAAAATCTATTATTAAGAAATAGAGATGTTAGTTTTTTCTTTAAGTTAAAAACGGGGATTCAATTTCCGCCGCAACGTGCTGGTTTTTTTTATCTCAAATAAAAATTCTTACATGTTACTATATAGGGTGTCCCATTTTAATCTATCACCCCCCTAATTTTTTTTATATATCAATTAAATCAAAAAATGTTTCAAATAAAAGTTGTTCGGTGTAAGGGGGACCCAAAATGGCATTATTAATTTTTTATTTTTTGGATGTGTTCATGGTCAACTAGGGCCAACATTTTTTTTTCAAATGTAAACCTATATTTTTCATTACGGTATCTTATTGTTTAGAAAAAAATAAACAGCTTTTGTTTTAAATAATTTTTTGTATGATTTCATTTTTTTTTTAATATTTAACAAAATAATTTTAGATTTTCACTAATTTTTTACTCGAAACTCATTAACTTTAGAGGAAAAGTGTAAAAAAACAAAAAATGTTTATTTTAATCTGATATAACTAGGAAAATTATACCAGGATTTTTTTTAACTTTTGCTCTTCAAAGTATTAAAGCAAAAAAAAATTAAATTAAAAAAAATGCAATCATTTTCTATGTTACATCAGATTAAAATAAACATTTTTTGTTTGTTACACTTTTCCTCTAAAGTTAATGGATTTCGAGTAAAAAATTAGAAAAATATCTAAAATTATTTTGTTAAATATTAAAAAAAATGAAGTCATACAAAAAATTATTTAAAACAAAAGCTGTTTGTTTTTTTCCAAACAATAAGATACCGTAATAAAAAATATAGGTTTCCATTTTAAAAAAAAATGTTGGCTCTATTTGACCATGAACACGTCCAAAAAATCAAAAATTTATAACGCCATTTTGGGTCCCCCTTAAAACTGAACAACTTTTATTTGAAACATTTTTTGATTTAATTGATAGATAAAAAAATTAGGGGGGTGATAGATTAAAATGGGACACCCTGTAGATACAGCACATTATACTTTATTCTAACACATTAACACGTGATTTTTAACAATTGTGACGTAGTGCCTGCATATTCTTCAGTGTAACCCTAATTATTTGAATTGAATTAAAAGAATAGCTTCTTCATTGCAGTCAACTATTTGGCGAAGAGGATGCAGACAATGAGGTTTCTCCTGATTCTTCGGACCCAGAAGCTTTAGGGGAAAACGATTCCGAAAAAAATTCAAATAACAAAAATTTAAGAACAGATACAGTTGCTGGAAATATAGCCAGAGTCTCGACGAGAGCTTGGGCATTAGAAATAGAACATGATCCAGAAAAACTATTTAAAAAATTCTTTGTAGATGACATAAATTATTTATTAAAAATGGAGAACCTTTGGAAAGAACGTAGACCGCCTGTTCCTTGTTCGTTGGAATGGAAATCTATTGAAGAATATGGTAATGAGTAATTGTAAAGTACTTAGCTAAATATATAAAATAAATAACAGTTTTTTTGTCTAGATCCAAAATCTGAAGGATTCGTTGATGTTGATCGCACAATGAAGGTATGGACACTTAAAATGTGTGTCAAAGTTTTCTCAGAAAGTTGTAGAGCATTGAGAAATGAATTTTTAACAAAACCAGAAGGAGAATTCCTCACATGGGACAAGGATGATAAAATAGCTTTGGATTTTGTTACTGCATGTGCTGGAATCAGATGTTTCGTATTTAATATTGCGGTCAAAAGCCGTTTCGATGTTAAAGGTACGAAAAAACTTCGTAATGATTGTTTGTAGTCTAGTATTATGTATTAAAATCAGGGTTGTGGAGTCGAAGTTGGAGTTTTAGTAATTTTGGATGGAGTCGGAGTCAGTAAAAAGGTACCGACTTCGACTCCTTTAATTAAATAATGGTTACTACTTTTTTATACACTTATTCTTTTTGCTCGTTTTGAATTTAATTTTGAAGTACAATGAATTTAAATTTTCAATTCTAGCTAGAACTAGAATTACCGAAATTCACCTAAAAAAAAAATCTATATGAATTAATTTTAACAATTAAATAATATAGATATGTAATTTATTTATAACTTTTTAGGAAAATTTATTTTCCATAAGTTTAAAATGTTTTATCAATCTAACAAGGGGACCTTTTGAAGTCGAAAATTCGTATCGAGTTTAAACTTTGTATATAGTTAGATAAGGTCAAGGTAAGTAAGAAAAAAATTATCACAGCTGCGGTAAAATTGTTTAAGGGGGTGAAACACACCTATGAAAATGTGCAAAATAATCATATTTTTTCAAATAATTCTGAAACTAATCAAAATTTAAAAAAATCGACAATACAAAATTTTCATGATTTTTTATGCTCTTTCGAATGGCGATAGTCAAAATTCAAAAAAATTAAACCTATAGAATGTGGGCGGGAGGTGGGGGTTAACGGATTAATTTTTTCGAATTTTAACTATCGCCATTCGAAAGAGCATAAAAAATCGTGAAAATTTTGTATTGAAAAGTTATTTGAAAAAATATGATTATTTTGCACATTTTCATAGGGGTGTTTCACCCTCTTAAACCGTTTTACCGCAGCTGTGATAATTTTTTTCTTACTTACCTTCACCTCCTCTAACTATATACAAAGTTTAAACTCGATACGAATTTTCGACTTGAAAAGGTTCCCTTGTAAGTAAATTAAAAATTCACGTAATGGCGATGAAATGCCTTGTACTACCTTTTTGTACAAGAGTCGGAGTCAGACAGTAGAATAATAGAGGAGTCGGACTCGGTTTTACCGACTCCACAGCCCTGGTTAAAATTTCAAAGCATTCTAATGAATCATTTAGTTATTATTTATTTTTATTTTTTCTAGGTATGGCCGGAAGAATAATACCTGCAATTCCTACCGCGAATTCAATTATTGCAGGAATCGCGACACTGTATGCTATGAACGTATTAGATGGTAATATAGAAAAAAACACTACTGTATATTTGAGACGTAACATAAATCATTGTGGTCAGTTATTTGTGCCTGAAAAACGAATGATTCCACCAAATCCTAAATGTTACGTATGCTCCCCTAAAAATGAAGTGGTACTTGTTGCTGATGTAAACCAAATGACAATAAGGACTTTTGTTGAAAAAGTTCTTAAAAGCAGCTTGCACATCGTAGCACCTGATGCTTACGTCCCTGCAACAGGTAACATAGTGATATCTTCCGAAGAAGATGAAATAGAAGAGAATTTTGATAAACATCTAGCTGATATGCAGATAATCGATGGAAGCATAGTTAAAGTTGATGATTTTTTCCAAGAGTACGAATTAACTATCATAATAAAGCATCAAGAGTACGTTAAAGACAAACCAGAGTTTGAAATAATAGGAGACATCGAGAGTTTTATTCCGGGAGAGGTAAAAATGAGTGTCGATACATCAGAGCCAGGCTCAAGTGCAGAAAAACATGATAGTTCGGATGATTGTAGTATCGTAGGTGAAACGACAAACCACAAAGATGATGACAGCGATGTGGAAATCGTTGAAGAGGTAAAACGTTTTGTGTAATTTTACTAATACTGTATTTATTGATGGGAATATTTATTTTAGAATAATGAAATATCAAACGTAGATGATCAGCCTCCTCCAATAAAGATTAGACGGAAAAGTAAAGATATAGCAATAAATACAGATGTCTCGTCTAAAATTACTGCGAATGAATGCACGATTCAATGATTACGTTAAGCATGAACAATGTAGTCTATATTTTAGGTATTCTTGTCGTTTGTTGCCGGTTCTTCTTTCATTTTAATTTTTTTTTTTCAAAAAGAGTATATTGTATTTTTTGTCAGGTTAAGTTAGCAACCCCTTTCACAAAAATAAAAAAAAATTCTTCATTTATTATTATTTTTTATCAAAGAGCTAGATCATGGTTAATACTAAATCAGTATTATAATTGTAAAATTATTATCTTATAAATAATTTTGATATTGTTTATTTACAACTAAACCAAACTAAAAATTATTTTAATAACTTCTAACTTATTTTAACAACCGGGCAAATTTTATTTTAGAACATTAGTATATAATTAAATACGCATAAGGTAAGTGTACCGAATTATCATCGGTAAGATGCGTTTAACCCTTTAAAAGATTTCAAGAAAAAGTCGTGGAACGATTCAATTATACATAAGAAATAAAGTTATAGGTTCCATTATTAACCCTTTAACTACGGGTGTCGTCAATAGACGACGTATAAACTTTTGTGAGGTACGGGTATCGTCAATAAGCGATCTAATAGTTTAAACTGGGAACGGGTGTCGAATATTAACGATGTTATTTGTTATTATAAGATATGAACGTGGGATGTCATTTTTTTGCGTTCCACAGACTAGCTTTTTTTAGAAATATAACCATAGTTAAAGGGTTAATTAAAAAATAGATAATAGAGAGGAAGCAGGAGAAAAATCGATTTTTTTTTTAGAATCGGATATTTAAAATTAGTATTAATATAGATTATAAACTTTTGAACCAATAATACAAAAATTTTCTAATTGTAAGATTTATCTGAAAATAAAATAAATGTGTAGAATGACCATTCGAATGATATGTTTAGTTCCTATTGTAAAAAAACATTTTGGTTTTTAACAAAGGAATGTCATAATTTGAGACAAGTTTATTAAATATGAATTGGATTAATCCGCGCACACTATTATTACAGGGTGTGGGATAAATCAATAACTTGCACTTGAGAGCTGTACACGGTGATTCAAATTTATCCGCGCCTTACATCTAACGTAGAAGTCTCAATTGTGTTTAAATAAATATGTATAATAATAAAGATTTTGATACAATTATGAGTATTTTTTTTTTTTAGTTCCTAATTTATATTAACAAAAAATATTTATTCTTTCAAATTATGTCTGTGGAAAAATTATCAGGTCCGACAGACATAATTGAGTAATTTTATTTTATTTTCATCAAAATCTAGATCTCAATCAGTAGATGAGTATATATGAATAAAAAAATTTATGCAAAATAAGAAATGAAGTATAAATTGACATAAGATAAGAGTAGAAAAGTACATTAAATCAAATAAATATATAAAATTTTTGATAAACTACTTAATTAACAATTTTATAAATACAATAATGAAATAATGAATTAACTAAAAACTATACATTTGCCTTTGTAAATTTTATTGGGTTTAGTCATAAAAACCTGAAATTTTTGTAATAACTGAAAATTTATTTTTTACTTTTTAGTGCATTTTTAATAAAAGCTTGTTTTTAAAAAGTATTTTTAGGGTTCCGTAGAAAACTAGGAACCCTTATAGTTTCTCCATGTCCGTCCGTCCGTCTTCAAAAATTTTGAGATAATAAGATGAAATTTGGTATACGGTCGTAGATTAATGACCCAAAAACAGAAATGATAAGATTTTTGTAAAAAAAAAATGTTTAGGCCCCCTTTTCATAAAATGAAGTGTTTTCAAAAAAAAAAAAATTCACCTACCCCATTGAGTGGGGTGTCATTAGAAAGGTCTCCTAAAATGCAACAAAAAATGTAACAGAACTTTTTGATTTTAACCTTTTAATCATGATGTATTTGCTCTCCAAAGTCGTTAAAAAAGCGCCCCCCCCCCTCTATTTTCTAAACTATCAATTTAAAAAATCTGAAAAAAATTCAGAATGTACCATTTAATTAGTACTTTCACTGAAAATTATAACGAACATTGTCAAAAATATTTTGGACCCCCCTATCATAGATTGAAAAGTGAAGTCACATTTTTTTCATTTACCCCATTGAGTGGGGTGTCATTTGATAGGTCTCTTAAAATGCAATAATAAAAGCCAAATGACTTTTTGATTTTAACCCTTCGGTCACGAAAATTTTGAAAAAACTCTTTTTATAAATCGTAGTGAGAATGACTACAGAACCCTATCATGTGCGTGCCCAACAAGCACTTGCCCGTTTTATTTTATATAATTTTATTCTAATTGCAATTAAATTTGTTATGTATATACATTTTACTATTTAAAAAAATGCTTCAGTGCAGTAATATCTATTTTCGCGTCGCCCCAGCCCTAGTAGTGAAGCGCTGTAAGGCATAGAAATCTTAAAACCTCGGAATCCAGTCAATGAATCTTATTGTTAGTAAAACCTTTTCGACTGCATAGTTAAAAGCTGAAATAACAAAGTTAAAAAAAAATCTCGTTCTTGATTACAACAATTTACTGAAAAATGAGAGGATAAAGTCTTGGCATCTTAGGACGCCGCGCTGGCCGCTCCGGCCGCCAGACACGCAATACAGTTTGTGTTTTTTTAACCTTGAAAATAATATACACACATCAGTATTGCGTGTCTGGCGGACGGTGCGGACGGCGCGGCGTCCTAAGATGCCAAGACTTAAAGGTGAAAAAAAAATTTGCAGTAAGGAGTTTCATTTTATACCCAATAAATTATATTTGTTTAGTAACTTTAATGTTAATGTAATTATTTTGCAAAAAAAAAATGCAAATTGATTTAAATTGTATTCATATCGGACTAAAAATGGCAAGTAGGTGAAATGTGTTTGTATATACCAGCGGTCGGCAAACCGCGGCTCTTTGCACAGGCGTTTGCGGCTCTTCAGTAACATTAACTATTTATTCAATTCCAAATTATTTTCTATTCACAAAAAAAATAGTGGATGTCACCCCTTGAAAGTTAAAACAAACGATAAAAAGGGCAATAAGGTCTATTTTTTTATCATGGGATGGCTGTCACCAGTGACGGATTTAAGGGAAATGAACCAGGTGGCAAATGTACCGAGGGGCCCTTTTATTGAGTAAAACAATTTCACTTAAATAATTATTTGGTTGCACCAATTCAAAAATTGATTGATGTGAAAAAAACATTAATTCATTGAGAGCTACAAATTAATTATTAATTATATTATTAATAATTTTTAGTTGTCTTTTCACTTCCTAATTAATTTTTTTATAGCTTCAATCAAACATTTTGTTTTGTCATTTATTTATTTTTTATTATATGAATTGTTATCGGCAATCTCACTTATGTATTTCGACTTATACATTTAACTCTTGTTTAGACATACCATATAGTTCATGTTAGGTTACATTGTTTTAAAACCTTGTTTCGCCTTTTGTTGTGCAAATATTTCGATTGTCGAATTCAAATCTATTTTGTTACCTACATAGGTACGTCTCTTTCGATGTACAAAATACTGAAATTTTTAAGGTTTTCCTCAGATAAAGTGGCACACAAAATTTTTTACACAGCAGAATCTGAACAGGCTCACATACAGACTCTTATCTGGAGGAGCCCTTGAAAGCATTTTCAGACGAGGGCCCAGGCGGCAACTGCTCATTTGCCACCCGTTAAATCCGCCACTGGCTGTCACCTCTATAGGTTATAGATATTGACTAAAAAAATAAGTTTCGTGAAAAAAATACCTAAATGGAGCTCTTAACATACTCCGAAAGTAGATTTTCTGACGACAACTCGGTCAATTTTTGAGCTATACAGTCCATCCAAAAACCATTTTGTAGGAAATTTTCGTAGCTATAAGCTCTCATGAATTATAACTTATTTGAACCCTTCATTTTTTAAATTATTCCGTTTAAAGCAGGGGTTCCCAACCGGTGGTCCGCAAGGGGTAAAAAATGGTCCCTATAAAACTTTGAATTATCGGCGACCTTTTTTTTAGGTCTTCAAGTCGTAAAAACATAAAAATTAAATGTGAAGACCTTTTTTATTTTTTTTTTAGCTTTTTCATTTCAAATCTATTTAAAAAAATATTTTTTTAACCTTGTGGTCCCTGCTAATATTAATAACATCAAAATGGTCCCTGATCAACACGGTTGGGAACCACTGATTTAAAGGGATAGGGAAAGAGGACTTTCACAGTACATGCAAATTTCAAACTTCATAACTCAGTTATTTTTAATGCTACAAAAAAACAACTTATAGTAAATTAAAAATCACAACTTTTTTATTTTTACTGTTTTTTCGTATCTGCATTAGTTTTTGAATAATTTAAAAAAAGACAATTTTTTTGGAAATTATAAAAAATCTCGCCTCATTTCAAACTTTTAAAAAAAAAAAAACGGCTTTTAAAACGGTCACATTGATAGTACTCAAGTGAAAGGAATTGTAGAATGATTACGTCCAATTTTGATTTTGACGGTAATGGTGGGGGTATTATTGATAATTTTTACGCTGAAACATATTGATACTAATTTTATTTGTATGATAACTCCGTCAATTTTTGTACAATCAACTTTTAACAATACTCATTTTGAAGCTCTTTTCAAGTACTTTAAAATAGATTCTATGAGTTTTCCCCGATTTTTTCTTTGTTGTCCCGCTATTTGATGTTGATCATTTAAATTTCAGTAGTTGGCGAATTAATACTCAACATCATGAGTCATATCTCAATTTGTATTGAACTTAGAGCGTTCATAAAAAAAACATTTTGTTAGTTTTTTAATAAGCTAGAATTTGGTTTATTATAAATTTTCTGATAAAACGCTTAGTTTTTTAGTTATTCGTGAAAACCCGTTTAAAACGTGTTTTTTTTTTTCAATAAAAATTCTTAGATTTCAATCGCGAATAACTCGAAAATTATTGATTTATCAAGAAAACTTCATACTACTTTTTTTGTTTAAAATTAATCCTTTTATCGATTCCCGGGATTATTTTGGCCAAAAAAGTTTCCACCCCCAAGCAGGGGTGGGAATCACCGCTAAAGTAAAAGCGGCAAAAAATGGGTAAACTTTTTATTATTTTATCTACAAAACATAATTTATAAGGTTTCACATTAATACATTCAAAGTAATTGGATTCCGAGGTTTAAATCCCCAGGCACTCCACTATAATACGTATTATTTAGATCTTTTGAATGGGAGATAAATCGGTAAATGTTAAAACTAGGGGTGTACCGGAACTGGAATTTACGGTTCCGGCCGGAACCGGAATTCACAAAAAAAATTCGGCCGGAATTCCGGCCGGAACCGGAATTTTTTTCAAAAAATTATATGTCAATTAATAATGATAATAAAATAACTAAAATGTTATAAATATGCTTTATATACATAGATTATCATCATAAATTAATATAACATTATTTTATATTGTATTTCTTAAAGATTAGGGGGGTAGAGTCTTATAAAACATAGTATTTTCTACATATCGTGTAATTTTTACAGCTTTGTAAGGTGTTTTAATTTGTTTATATATCATACGTTTTTTTCTATCAAATCTAATTAAATTACTAGTATATCAAATTTATATAAGTAAATATGATAAATCAAAACAGCAGTTAAACAAATTCACAATATAGAAAATCATATAAAATATCGATAAAAGAATACCAATAACTCGAAATTAAAGCAACCAATATGCGTTACTTTAGTTCTAGTTCAATGGTCTTCGAACCATTTTCCGCGATACCTCTCTGGGGGTTCCGCAAATAAAAATAAAAATTATGAAGCACTCACACTAGTTAAGCAGTATTTATTAACTAAATATATAAATATAATGATAGATTTAGAGAAATAACTATGTGAGTCTTTCTGATTTTATAGCTAATCCCAATAGCATAAATACTTGTGCATTAACAAATTTTTCTCGGGCCACTATTTTGAATATTATTATTATAAGATATAAATTTATATGGGTAAAATAGAGTTTGCCGAAAAAAACATTTCAGTTGTAATCAGGAAATGTTTTTGAAAAAACAGGACTAGAGTATTATTTAAAAAATGCAGAATAAGTCTTATTTTACAGTTAATATTAAAAAAAATTTGAAAATCTTTAGTTTATTATTGAACAGTTCATCTCTAATTTATTATCAGTTCAATGTCCGTAGTCCGTAATATAATGACTTTTTTATTAATATATTTAACGTCAATTAATGCTAAAATTTCAATTATATTATGATAAAACAAATAATAAAATCTGCCTTTTTGTTACGGAATGTTTTTTTCATTAATAAAATGTTATTTATTCATAATTATATTATTTATGAGTTCCTTAGTAGAAAGAAATAACAAAATTTAAAAATTCCGGCAAACTCGACCGGAATTTTGTAGTTCCGGCCGGAACCGGAACCGGAATAAAATCGTGAATTCCGGCCGGAATTCCGGCCGGACCGGAATTCCGGTACACCCCTAGTTAAAACCACTGTGAGTTGTTGGAAAATGGAGCAATCCAGCCGATAAAACTATAAACCATTATCATTATAAAAATTTTAACGTACATATGTAGCGACATTCGCGACATCTCACACGTTGAAATTTCTTAAATTTTATTTTTAATATTTCGTACTATTTTTATTCCTTTATTTAAGTTTGCCGACAAATATTATTTACTTTTACAACGTGTCTAGACTTACATTTTTCAACAAATTCTTTAATCTTTCTTAATCCTCTGTAGTTTATTAGTAACACGTACGCTTGGGTATTTCCGGTCGGCTTATCGTCTAATTTACCTTAAGTGCAGTTTTACAGTAATCAAAGACAAGCCGCCCGACCCTTTCTTTGGGTTATTCCAATTTCAAGTTCACGCGGTATGTTCCCCTTCTCTAAATATCTATCGCTATCCTTGTCTACCGATCCTAAGACAGGATATTTCATTTTCTAAAACAGATAGTTGGTCTTCGCTCTTAAGACAGTAAACATCTCGCTGCAGTACTCTCGCGCTCGCTACATTACAAAACATTACATCAACTTACAACAATCATCATTGTACTTTCAACAATAAATAAATATATTCAAAACTACAAAGTGTTATAATTTTATATATATATCGTTTGTCCCGTACACTAGTCACTAAAGTGGTGACCCCGACGTGATTTGTCCGCGCCCTATGTAATTTTTTCGCGACCGAAGTGATACCTACATAGTGACAGTGACAATTAAAAATAGTGATTTGTGTATTCGACAAACTTTTATAAAGTGCAACTGACATTTTTTTTTAAACGGTGTTTCGTGCCATCGACCAAGTGACAAGCGAGATGAACAAAGATATGGCATTAGAAATAACAGTGAGTGCTCTCGCGGAAACTGCAACAAAGTGCTTAACAAAATTTTACGGCCATGACTCATAAGTGGCACTACTACGGGCAGTCGTTAATGGCGACAAACGACACCTACCCTTCGACATCGCGCCACACCATCATCACGAACACGACTACCAAGACGCAATTCCAGTGAACATGCGAAAACAACGACTCACGGACTTACCTACCCATATCACCTCGCAAGAACAGGTGACTGAGTTTCAAGTCTCAAGAGTTCAAAAACATCTCTGGTTATCACAATTGGACAAGCGGAATCACCGACTCCTGGACCTACTCACCCATATCACCTCTCAATTGGAGATGACTGAGTCTCAAGTCCTAACAGTCACGGTCGCCTCTGGTTCATCGCCACATATCGAGGTACTTCTCAAGCTTCCAAGCAACACGACCAGACGATACACCAAACGCAGTTCACCAAACAACCAGGTACACCATTCTCTGATTACACACGACTACGATGCATCCATCGCTGCACGCGCCGCCGAGGTTGTTGCAGTCACCCGAACCCTGACCCACGACTACGATGCATCCATCGCTGCACGCGCCGCCGAGGTTGTTGCAGTCACCCGATTCGTGACCCACGTTTACGATGCATCCATCGCCGCACACGCCGCCGAGGTTGTTGCAGTCACCCGAATCGTGACCCACGACTACGATGCATCCGTCGCCGCACACGCCGCCGAGGTTGTAGCAGTCACCCGATTCGTGACCCACGACTACGATGCATCCGTCGCCGCACACGCCGCCGAGGTTGTTGCAGTCACCCGAATCGTGACCCACGACTACGATGCATCCGTCGCCGCACACGCCGCCGAGGTTATTGCAGTCACTCGAATCGTGACCCACGACGCAACCACCGTCGTACACGCAACCCAGGCTTTTGCGAACAAGCTCATCGTGATTCAATTCATAACGCATACGCCGTACTATCTCGCTATGGCTCCATCAGTCATCATCACTACACCTGGACAATCGACCAACAATCGACCAACAAACAAACCAACAAGCACTCAAATGATCGAACGAACAAATACGCAAACAACGACGAAGAACGCAATAAAGACAATACACGCAATAAACAGACGACGCATCAAGAGCTCCAGTCTTTCCCGCCCACCGGCCCGAAATTCAGCCAGACGGAGAACGATGAACACGGTCAGGTAGACGCGTCCGCTTCACGGACCGTCTACAGATAGGTTTTTCGTGAATTAAATCACTGGCAGGGGGGTACTGTAGCGACATTCGCGACATCTCACACGTTGAAATTTCTTAAATTTTATTTTTAATATTTCGTACTATTTTTATTCCTTTATTTAAGTTTGCCGACAAATATTATTTACTTTTACAACGTGTCTAGACTTACATTTTTCAACAAATTCTTTAATCTTTCTTAATCCTCTGTAGTTTATTAGTAACACGTACGCTTGGGTATTTCCGGTCGGCTTATCGTCTAATTTACCTTAAGTGCAGTTTTACAGTAATCAAAGACAAGCCGCCCGACCCTTTCTTTGGGTTATTCCAATTTCAAGTTCACGCGGTATGTTCCCCTTCTCTAAATATCTATCGCTATCCTTGTCTACCGATCCTAAGACAGGATATTTCATTTTCTAAAACAGATAGTTGGTCTTCGCTCTTAAGACAGTAAACATCTCGCTGCAGTACTCTCGCGCTCGCTACATTACAAAACATTACATCAACTTACAACAATCATCATTGTACTTTCAACAATAAATAAATATATTCAAAACTACAAAGTGTTATAATTTTATATATATATCGTTTGTCCCGTACACTAGTCACTAAACATATGTACCCAGGCCCGGATTTACCATGTAGGCACGTGCCTATAGCGGCAAAAATTTAGGGGCGGCAGATTTGAGCGTGATAAAAGTTTTGGTAAAAATTTGATCTGAGAACCTAAATAAAAATTTTACTTGACAACGAAAAAAAAAAGGTCTGATATGAAAAATATTAACTTTTTTTTTATTCAATGAAAAGAGCGGCAATTTTCGCAACTGCCTAGGGGCGGCGAATTTGTAAATCCGGCCCTGTATGTACCTACTTACCTACTAGTGATGTAACGAATGTATGATTTTAAACATTCGCGAATGCGAATATCAGCTGTCGATATTTGTGCGAATGCGAATATTGGCTGGTCGATATTCGCGGATGCGAATATTGACTTTTTGAAAAAAAAGCTAAAAAAAGGTCTTCTGATTAAAAAACGATATTTATATTTGTTAATACATCATACTATATTCGCAAAAATATTCGCAACTGCATTGCGAATGCGAATACGAATGTTTAAAAATGTGCTAATGCGAATGCGAATACAAATGTTTGAAAATGTGCGAATATTCGCGAATGTAGGTATGTAGGTAGTAGGTACTAGTGATGTACCTACTACCTACATACCTACATGTTTTATCTTAAACTAGCGGAATCCCGCGGCTTCACTCGCGTAAACTTTGAAACTAATTATGTAGAACTCTCCATACGTGATAGGAGATGACATATTACATTTTTTTATATTGATGTTCGTTCATTACCTAACGTTAATATCTCGGATCTTAGTTAAAGATTTACTTTAATATCATGAACAATTATGAAGATAAATATATCAAAATTTACCCCCCCCCCCCCATTTCCATAGGGGTTGAATTTTCGTAAATACTATTTGTCTTGTGGAGTACCTACTTGTGCCATGTTTCATTCGGTGAATACAAAAAAAATCTTTTACAAATTTTTCCACCCCCCTAACACCTTAGGGGTTAAATTTTGGGAAATGCTGAAATAAGTGTCTCATTATTTATATTGTAGAGTATGTTCGATAAGTTTCAATTAAATGCGACAAAACAAATATTTTTTGTATAAACTTTGTCACCCTGTTTTAACCCCGTAGGGGTTGAATTTCGAAAAATCCTTTCTTAGTGGGTGCTTACATCATAAAAGGAAGGCACCTACGAAATTTCACGTTTCTAGGTCCAGGGGTTTGGGCTGTACGTTGATATATGAGTGAGTGAGTGAATGAGTGGTTAAGGACAAACTCTTTTATAGATATAGATTTCTCTCCAGGCCATGACATAATTTCGCCTTTCGCCTGCCACCAATTATAGCGTTTTTGGTCATTACTGACATTTTACTGCACTCTGAAATCGACCGATGTAGGTTTTATTGGTAAATCCGGCACTTGTCACATGCAGTGCCGTATCTGGAAACTCGGGGCCCCGGGAAAGAGTGTGTGATCAGATCTGATTGGATCCAATTAGATATAAAAAAATTTCGTCCAAAGTGTCTTCAGATCTGAGCAGATCCGTAATTTATTTTTTCAAGTATTTTTAAGTATTTGTCATTGTATCACCAAAGCCGCGTTACCAATTTTTTTAGATTTTTTGAGGTAGCAGTTAAGTACTGCGATATAATGCATTTAAGTACAAGTACAAAGTACTTTTTTCAAAAATGTATTTAAGTAGGTACAAGTACAAATACTTTTGTTAGGTAAAGTAGGTACTTAAGTACAAACAGTGCCGGATTTAGGGAGGGGCGAATCAGGGCAACCGCCCGGGGCGCCAAGCTGGCAGGGGCGGCGCGCGGAATGCCACAAAAGAAAATCATTAAAGGAAGAGGTAACAACGAAAAAAAAAGGTCATCAGTTTTTTTGTTGGGGAGGGCGGCAAAAAAAATTTCGCCCGTGGCACCAGGATTGCAAAGGCCGGCTCTGAGTACAAGTACAATAACTTAAAAAATGTACCTACTTAAGTGTTTAAGTACATTTTTGTACCCTTGTTTTATAAGCTTAAAAATATATTCGTAACTACGTCACCATTTTCATCCGAAGATACGAACCTGTCATACAGAAATCTGTTTCTCTTGTTTAAACGTTATATGGATAGATGGACTTTAGGATGGGTCGAAAATAGGAATTTTCGCGAATCGAATTGTAATAGTGCGCAAAAGATGCTACTCATTAATACAAGCATAACGTCATAAATTTTTTGAAATCGGTCATCTTCAGATCGCGCAATGAGACCAAAGTTAATTACTTAATTAACTGTTCAGAAAAAGAATGACTAGAAAATTCGGGATATGTAGCTCCGAAGAGCGGGTATTGGAGTTAATAGTATTAACTTTTGATGAATACTAAATAATTTTTAACTTTCTTATACCCATGTATGTACAGTGCCGGATTTACCAATAAGCAAAAGAAGCAACTGCTTAGGGCACCCGATCCCAGGGGGCACCATAAAATGGTTTCTGGGCGTACCAGCAGTCAATAGAGTAAAAAAGTTTAAAAGGTCATGTAAATTTTGGCGACTACTAAAAAAGTCTTCAGAATTTTGTGGATTGGAAAAAAAGGTCGTCAGAATTAAAATAGTGGCCTTCAGATGGCTAGTGCTTAGGGCATCACATTGGGTAAATCCGGCACTGTGTATGTACATATATGAAATATACATATAGTATAAGCATAGGTGGGCATTAACTCGTTAATCCGTTAATCGTTAATTAACGAAGTTAACAAAATGCTTAACGGATTAACTTTTAAGTTAACTCAAAAAAATGTAACGCTTTTAGTCCGTTACATTGGTTGTTTGATGACAAGTATAAAGTACAAGTCGAAATAGCAAAAAAAAGGTCTTCAAACATTTTGGATGGTAAACTTTAACTTTCGTTAAATTTTCGGAATTTTAACGCTTTAACGATTAACGAAGTAACTTTTTTATTAACGAATTAACGATTAACGAAGTTAACTTTTTGATTAACTGTGCCCAACTATGAGTATAAGTAAGTATTGTAAAGCCGATTTTTTCGCCATGATGTCTGTGCGTTTGTCTGTCTGTCTGTAGACGCAGTAACCCAAATACGACAAATCGTAAAAGGGTGAAATTTTATACTTAAGATTCATTTTTGTAAGATAATTTTTTTTCTATTCACCGAATGAAACATGGCACAAGTAGGTACTCGACAAGACAAATGGCATTTACGAAAATTCAACCCCTATGTGAATGGGGGGGGGGGGATAAAATTTTGATGTATTTTTCTTAATAACTGTTCATGATATTAAGGTAAATTCGGACAAATTAATATTTAATTAAAAATAAAAGCTCGACATTCAAGCCCTAATAGCATGGTACGGGGACGAGGATGGATTTAGATGTGTTTATCTGCATACCTGCTTTAGTTATAAAGGTTTTGGGAAAAATAGTCACCTATTAAAATAAAAGTTTTGACATTCCACCTATAATGTTGTAAGTTTTTGATATATTTATCTGCATAGCTGCTTATGTTATGATGGTGGAGTTGGGCAAAATATATATTCAACCCTTAAAGGTGGGGGTGGACAGGTGGTGGGTTTTTGCAATTTTTATCTAAGATTCGAGATTCGAATTTTTTTTAGGTAATGAATAAAAATCAATATAAAAAAATGTAATATGTCATCCCCTATCACGTATAGAGGGTTCTAATTAGTTTCGAAATTGACGCGAGCGAAGCCGCGGGATTCCGCTAGTATATTATAAAGTACAGGTATATATAAGTACATATGTATTAGTATACTCAAAACAAGCCTGTAACAAGGGCCCGAAAATTTTTAATATAATATAATAATATTTGATAATATAATTTATTATAATGAATCGGGGGAGCCATCCAGCAAGGGGTTTTAAATCTTAAGAGTTTATAAAATATTTTTAAATAAAATATTAAACTGGATTTTTTTGAAAGTTTAATTTAACTTGAGGTTTAAATATAAAAAAATTACGAGACGAAAAAAAATTCTACATCCAGACAGGCACGCACAACCGCCATACAGTAATCAGCCTTTTTACGTTAACCCGTGCATTAATTAAGTTTAAGCGCACTTGAATTACCCGCAAAACAGCGCTGACTTTTTAGGCCCTTTATAAAATTTTTAAATTTATTTGTAAAACAATTTTTTTCTTAAAAACAGAATTTTATCTTTATAAAAAAGTTACATAGAAAAATTAATAATAAATTTTCCGAGAATTCTTGCTTAATTTTTATTTTAAAATTAATCTCACTTTGTCGTCCGTCCGTCCTTTTCAGTCAAAGCGCAATAGCTCCTAAGCTATATAATTTTTTACTGAATATAAAAAATTACGCCCTCGAGTAAAATATGTAAAAAAAAATTGAAAAAAGCAAATATTTTTAGGGGGGAACTAAAGCTAGGTAAATAAAATTTATACCAAGACATACGGAAAACAACTGAATTACCCGCTAACTTCGTTCGGAAAATTGACTTTTTGGGCCCTTTATAAAAAATTTCTCTCACATAAGACCTTTTTGAATCATTTAAATCAATAAAAAATAGTAATTTTTTTCAAGTAGTACCCCCCCCCCCCTAAGATTCCGCCATTATAAATTTAAAAAAAACTGTTTTACTCTAGTTCTTTAGTTTTATCAACATCCGGCAAATTGTGAAATCATTTAAAAAAATTACTGCCACCAGCTCTTTAAGGGTTACCAGCCGGCCTCTTTTTAAGGGCGTCCGGGGGGATTTTTCAAACGGGTTTTTTTATAATGTTTACGTTCGTAAAAAAGGTCGTCAAAATTACTAAAGTTCTTCAATTAATATTAATATTTTCAATGGCATTTGAAATAAAAATCTAAAAAAGACCTTCAAGGTCTCAAAATCTAATTCGACATACACTTTTTTATTTTATTTTCAATTTGTCCTCTTTTTGTCCTTTTTTAGTAAACTAATCCTCTTTTCATATCTTAAGCTTCTGGCAACCCTACCTAAGAGTCGTCTCAAAAGAAGTGCTAGAGCATTCGTTGGATAATTTGGATAATATGAGTGAAAATTAAATATTTTGGATAATATGAGTGAAAAAGGAAAGAGCGCGTTGGTCAATTGGATAAAAATGCGTGAAAAAATATAGAGTTTGCAAATCAAATTTTACATATTACCTACGGTAATAAAGAATGTACAGTCGATATCTCTGTCTATGGTTACACCTTAAGTAATACTGTGGGAACGGGAAAAAGTCAAATTCCCGGCGGTATGATGGGAAAAGTCTGATTCCCGATTACACTTGTCCCCATCTGGCTATTTTTTATAGAGCCACGCGACTTCATATATAGAGTACAAAAGAATTCATAAACTTTAGTCCTCCCCTTCAATACGTTCTTAATTAAGATTATTGTATTCATTGCAGTTCTACCAATGTGACCAGTGCCGTACTGTAGCCAATCAAATAATTTAAAATTAATACACATATACAGGGTGTTTGGTTCGGCGATACGAATATTTTGAAGGAAGGTAGAATGAATCATTTGGATGTGATTTAAGCAAATATACCTATATACAAAGTGCTACAGTTTTTTTATATCGGCCTTTTTAGTAAATTTTTGAGAAAACCCAGATTTATACATATTAATGGCGAAAGTTCAAAAGTTAAAAAGCCCATATTTTTCAAACAAGATTTTTATATTACTTAAATGTCTATGCTACACTTTCAGATCAAAATAAAATTTATGAATAACAAAAACAAAGAATGGCTGCAGGTTAACATTTGAAAATTTATAAAACTTTAATAAAATTATTTCTTTAAAAAATTATTTTATAAAATCTAGCACACTTACAGATGTTCAAATGGTCTTAAAAACTGCTCTGTTTCATACCTTTTCGAAAAACCTACCGTATTACCTACATGAATGGGCTGCTTTTGTGAAAAAAACATACATTTATGTGAAAATAAGTAAAATTTTTACATTTTTCCAGTGAGTTGATCCAAGTATGCTAATCTTAATAAGTCGTAAAAAACATTAAGCGGATACTTTTCAAACATTTTTTTTATACTCATTGGACAGAGTAACACTTACTCCTGTACAAATGCTTGAAAATGATGACCCTTCAGACTAATGACGATTTTTTTTTCGGTTTTTGGTAAATTTTGGTAAATTAAGCACACTAGGATCAACTCACTGGAAAAATGTAAAAATCTTACTTATTTTCACATAAATGTATGTTTTTTTTCACAAAAATAGCCCGTTCATGTAGGTAATACGGTAGGTTTTTCGAAAGGGTATTAAATAGAGCAGTTCTTACAATCATTTGAAGATCTATAAGTGCGCTAGATTTTATAAAATAATTTTTTAAAGAATTAATTTTATCCAAGTTTTAAAAGTTTTCAAATGTTAACATGCAGCCATTTTTTGTTTTTGTTATTCATCAATTTTATTTTGATCTGATAGTGTAGCATAGACATTTAAGTAATATAAAAATCATGTTTGAAAAATATGAGCACTCTAACATTTGAAGTATTGCCGTTAACATGTATAAATCTGGGTTTTTTCAAAAAAATTACTAAAATGGCCGATATAAAAAAACTGTAGCACTTTGTATATAGGTATATTTGCTTAAATCACTTCCAAATGACTCATTCTACCTTCCTTCAAAATATTCGTATCGCCGAACCAAACACCCTGTATGTAGTACAACACAGGGCCGCGCCGCCCATATGTGCGAAGTGTGCGGCGCACACAGGCGCCAGGGCATCAGGGGCGCCGCGGGGCGTCTTTTGGGTTTAATAAAATACCAGCGCCAATCATTAAAATTAAAAATTAATCGAAAGAAATAGAAGAAAAATTATATCGCATTGAACTTTTTTTTAAATTAAACAATAATGTGGTGAAAAGTTGCAGTAGCAAACGCAGAAAGGTCGTTTTCTAAATTAAAACTGATACAAAATTACCTGCACTCAAGTAATAGTTACATTTTTCGCCATAGTTGAAAAACTATTCTTCCAATCTCTATAGTTATGAGAGCCAAAACATTTCTTCCTTACAAGATATTCACAAAAAACTTTTATGCCAAAATGGTCTAAGCAGCAGGCAGGCCAGAATTAGTTTTAGAAACTAAAACGCTGCGTGGTTTATACTTTTATAGTGTTCAGCTATTGCTATCTTACCAAAAGTGAACAAAAAAGTCCTATCAAATTTAAAAAAGCTATACGGCAAAAATTACACAAGTTAATAAATCCTCATTTATTAAAACCTATTTTCTTATTGGGAATTTTTGGTTAGTCTATTTTGGCGCTGAGCGTCTCATACTATATTTATTATTGCTTTAAAAAATTAAAAAAATTAATTCGCGTTTTCTTTTTCTGGAAGTGAAACGTCATTTATCTTCGCACATGCTAGGGTTCCGTAGTCATTCTCACTACGATTTATAAAAGAGTTATTTCAAAATTTTTCAAAAACTACATTCTGCATAGTTTATAAATTAGAAGGGGGGCTCTGATAAAGACATTGAAAAGCAAATAAATAAGTTCTTTCACATTTTTTGTTGCAAAAAGTCAATTGAGATTTTTGTTCCATTTTAGGAGCCCAATCTTTTTTTTCACTTACCCCACTCAATGGGGTAAGTAAACAAAAAATGTGAGTACCTACAGTTTTCGGTCTATGGTAATTGAGTCTTAAATAATTTTGATAGTGTTCGTTATAATTTTCATTGAAAGTACTGATTAAAAGGTACATTCTGGAATTTTTTTAAATTTTCTGAAGAGCAAATACATCGTAATTAATTGGTTAAAACAATTCTTTTTTCAAAAATCTCATCGTTTTTGGGTCATTAATCTTTTCCCGTAGATAAAATTTCATGTTATGTATAATTTTTTAAAGATAGAGCAAAACTAAAAGAGTTAAGTTTTTTTCGGAACTCTAACAAAAAGGCGCTTCATAGGTTTCGCACACAGGCGCTGCCGAGGGTCGGCGCGGCCCTGGTACAACATACAGATCATTCTCAATGTACGTGGTTTTCACTTAATTATTCAAATGGCATTTGTTTTTCTGAAGTCCTTCCAAATGTTTTTGGTTTTGAAATTTATTGTACTGCTGCATACCACGGGGTATATATAGATCTTTAACTTACGGAGCTTTTTATATGCGTACAAAATTCATTTTAAATTACTGTTTTTAAAATAAATTTACCTGTTTTTTTAAGTGAAACTTCTTTTAGCGAATCTACTGAATTGGAATAACTTCGTATGTAAATGTAAAATCTGTTTATTTAAAAATAAATATATTTTACAAAACGGAAGAATAATGTATGTGTACAAATCACTTTACGTCGGTTATGCGTGAGATAACTGATTTTTTTATGATATGGAGCAAACAAAACAGATATTTGTAGATTTTCAGTATTTTTTTTACTCAAAAACTATTAATTTAAAAAGAAATGCACAAGGTAAAAAGTGCATAGATTTAAAAACTATTTTCAGATTTTTTTTATTTTATTTATGATCCACTTAAAAATTAAAAAAAAATCTTTATAAACAAGTTACATAGAAAAAATAATAAATAATAAATAAATTCTCTGAGAATTCTTGCTTAATTTTAAATAATTTTTTAATCTTAAATTTCTTAAAAAATTATTAAAAATTCAGAAATTTCTGTTCGGTTTGTTTCATATCACAAAAAATAGACATGCTTCAGATAAAAGTTGTTTATTTTTTTTCGTAAATTACAAAGCAGCAAAGAATATGGGTTTAAATTTGATTTCAAAGCGCCCTTGGCACCAAGAAACTTTTGTCTGAAACATTTTTTCTAAAAATTCGTTATTTTAGAAATAATCCGCTGGAAAGCTTAAATATTTTAAAGATAAAAAATATCTGGCATACCGGGTAATCTATTTAAATTGAGAGAAGCAAATACATATAACTATGTTTCAGGGTTAGAAAGGGGAAAACTAATGGAGGTAAAATTTTTTACCTTGAGTGGGGGTTTTAAGGTCAATTTGGGATCAAAATCTTTTTTTTTATGTAAATCTATTTATTATTTTACATATTCGTGTATTACAGAAAAAAATTAACTTTTGTCTGAGAAGTTTTTTCAATATCCTCGATTTTAACTAAAAAATTTTTAATAAAAATTAATATTTAAAAAAAATCTTTATTTAAATTGAATTGTTACTTAAACATGTATAATTTATAATTATAAATAATAATTTCAGATTTTTCTGATAAAATTTTTTTTAATAAAATTTATTAAAAAGTCATCTGAAATTAAGGGGTTTGAAAAAAAAATTCTCAGACGAAAGTTGTTCATTTTTTCCTGTTAAATATGAAAAAAAGTTGACCCCAAAATGACCTCAAAACCTCCACTCAAGTTTTCCCCTTTCAAACCCTGAAACTTCTGTACCAAACATTTTTCCTGAAAAACCTTAGTTTTCGGGGTATCTGTTTATCTCAATTTAAATAGACCACCCGATATACTACGTAAATAAATAAATATTAATTAACCCCGACGAGCCGCCACTGGGTTAGAGGACCTGCTGCACTATTTGGCTACACATTGTATATTAATACTTATATACATACACTCGTGTTCCTGTTCGGCATTCAACAGTTTGTTACTGTTGGGGTAACATCTCGCATCCTATCTGTTGTAATAGTTCGACGATGCCAGTTAGTATTTAGTGTTTGGAAGTGATAGTGTCAATAATTAATTATTCTTGCAACAATGGCCGAAGAAACAATTGCTTTACCCTGTGAAACAAAAACTCTGGAGTATCATGTAGTGACGTTATTTGAAAAACTCGAAGAATTACGAAGAGACAAACTCAGTTTTGGTAACAATAATGTCTTAAATGAAAGACCTCCCATGCAAGCTGAAGTGAGGAGTTTAGAATTTTGGAGATCTATCATATCGGAGTGTCTCGCTTCTTTTATTTACGTCTTTATTGTATGTGGAGCTGCTGCTGGAGCCGTATCAGCAACTGGAGTCGATGCATCGTTATCTTCAATTCTTCTTGCAACTTCTTTAGCTTCTGGCCTCGCAATGGCAACTTTGACTCAATGTTTTGGACATATTTCAGGTGAACTTTATTAATTTATTAAATTTCATTTTTTTTTTACTGATAAAAAAATGTATGGGATCAGTAAAAAAAATTTAATAAAATAAAATAAAACATTTTTAAGTGGGCTTGAAGTAATAATATTAAGATATGGCCTTTTTCCAGGAGCTCACGTGAATCCTGCTGTAACAGTAGCAATGATTGTGGCACGCAAGATATCTCCAGTGCGTGCCACAATGTATCTGACAGCACAATGTGGCGGTAGTATTGCGGGGGCCGCACTGATTTATGGGTAAGTTTGAATAAATAAATAATGTAGTTATGTTGTATCATTTTAAATGATTTTTACTTTCTTTTACATAAAAAAAATATTGTTGTACCGATTTTGATTGAATTCGAAATTTTGGCCTTTCTTGATTTAATTTAAACTATTTTCGCGATGATGTATGTGTGTCTTAAAAAAACGAAAAAGCACGTAAGGGGTCGATTTTCGTCTCGAGAGAAAACCTCTTATATTTATTAGATAAAATATTTAAGATAAAAATTGTAATTTATGTTTCATTTATTTAAAATAAAATCTAAACGGCCCATATACAATGTTCCATTCATTTTTTCATATCTTGTATTAGTAAGTCAGAAAGATTTATTTTATCAAATAATAAATATAACGTATAAGAAAGTTTCGTAGCACACATAATAACTTTTTAAATTAGTTAAAACTTAAAATGTTAATTTTTTTTTAGAAAAATATATAGGTACATGAAATACTCGGCGTTACTCGAAATTTAATAATATTAGTAAAACTAATATTATTAAATTATTAAATGTTTCAATAAAAAATAATATAAAATAATTCATATTTTACAACATAAAACGTTTGAAATCAATCAAGAAAAATAATATTAACATATTTTTTTTAGTTAAAAAGAAATCAAAAAAAAAAATACCGTATATTATTTTTAAAACTTCATTAAAATCTGTTCAGTAGTTTTCTTATTCGAAGTGAATAGAGATGAACATATAGATCAGAATTCTTATTTAATTAATGCTTATCAACAACTT